>OU015492.1:189323837-190011337 GCA_907164885.2 Dolomedes plantarius | reverse complement strand
GGTGGTATCTTTTCATAGAAAAATGGTCGTGAATAAAGCATGTCTTAAAATCTACAAATCAACCACTGGCCAGATTTAAAAAAAGTTTCTTTTATTGTATTTGATATCATTTAAAAGGTACCACTTTCTTACAAATATGGCTTTACTTGACGTCATGTTTGCTGTACAGGATTACAGATAAAGGAACTCGCACATAACTATAATTTTTTATTTCATTATCTTTTCTAATGCGGAAGCACTTGTCGTGAGACATTTGCCTTTTGTCATTGAACGCGAAGTCTTGCTGATTACTTAATTATGGGAGCACCATTTAGGTGAGCCGACATTGCTCCCTTTGAGGGGGCAACACGAAACTACAAAGCCTTTTTCGGCCTTTGAACCGAAGCCCACTGTATAAAAGCTCACGACTCTAACCACTACACCATGTGGGTGGCCAGATTTAATAATTATATGCATTAAAAGATTTTTTTTAATGAAAAAATTAATCCTGTAATAAGTATTGGAACTTTATGGTTTCCTGTAGTATTTCTGATATCATGTAATGACATATTAGAAAATTCTTGTTCTATCTCTTTTTAGATTACCCATGGGGGTCTGGTTCCAGAGAAATACTTTATAAAGAAAAGAGACAGTCTATCTAGCCAGCAAGGTGTTGAGAAATTAACCGTCACTCGAAAGTCGAAAACACAGCTCACTTTGGACGTTGCTGAAGCTGGATCCCACATAGAGTGGGAATTTGAGACAAAGAGCAGAGATATTGGATTTGCTCTTCTCTATAAGCAAAATCACTTCGACTCAAGGCTAAAAGAGTTGATACCCAAACAAAGAATCGATACAGCTATGTCCTCAGAAACAGGCATGTACAAGTGTACCAAAGCAGGAATATGTAAGTAATTTCTGTCCCTCCTTCAAAACTTTCTTTGTTGTTTATAAGATAATATAAAATATTTCTTTCCTCCGCGATCGATTTGACAACACCACGGAAATTTCTGATCTGTTTAAAACCGAACTGTTCCGTTTGTATATATACATATATATATATATATATATATATATATATATATATATATATATATATATATATATATATATATATATATATATATATATATATATATATATATATATATATATATATATATATATGAACTGTTTAACTGTTTCAGGTAAACTAGTACATATCAATATGGAATTACAATGAAGAAATGTTCAAGATCATAAAACGTCGAGTATCTTGCTAATTCTGGGAAGGAAATTATTGTTAACCACGAAAACATAACTTGCTTTACCTTGATTATAGATTTCCGTAATTAGGCAATTTGACATCAATTTATACGAATGCATCAATAAACTGAAGGAATAGTGTATACTTCCGGGCAAAAGTGTAATAATTTGCAATTATGTTATGGATTTGAGCATTAAAGACTTTAAATTCGGTGTAAAATATTTTATACTTTTATTACTGGATGATTTTCATTAATTAATATTTAACTTTAAAAAAGTCGATTCTTTTTAATTTTTCTTCCCTTTCTTCTCCGAGCTCCTGAACTGTAGATAAACCTTTGCATATCCTGTTCTTTCTGAAAGCATATAATTAATTCTTTCTAATACATTATTTTTATTTACAATTTTTTCAGATATAATTGAATTCGACAATTCCTACAGCTGGATATATCAAAAAGAGATATATTACAAAGCATCAATAGTGAAAGCTACAATGAATATTTAGCACAGTTCCTTTTTTTTTCACCTTATATAAATGTGTTGTATGAATGATTCACAAACTAACATTTGTATCTCATTTTTGTGGAGTATCATTTTTATTATGTATGAAGTATGAAATGGTCATTAAAATCTTTTATATCAGCAGGACTTTTATTGATTCTAGTGTATAAAACTCAACTATGCTCCCGAAGAGTGAATTTCTAAAATTCAGTTACATCGATAGATATTAATATTATTAAAGATCTGTGAAGAAATGTAGGAAACACAGAGCTATCGGTTCATTTTAACGGTTGTTAAAATGTTAGCGTTTATGTGACATGACGGAAGGATGCATTTACACCACAGATATGCAACCAAAACTCCTTTAAAACTGTTTTTGTTGCTGTGGCTTGCCAAACCAGGTTTTAACTGTTTGCAGAGGAATGCGAGTCCAGTTTACAATGGTACCAAAAAGGTCGAAGTCCGACTTTAGCTAGTTGACACCTCAATTTTGACCGAGCACCTCCATAAGCGACATCTGGAGGGTTCGTACCTATCCCCACCTGCTGACTTCGAGGAAGCAATTTCCGGTCTAAGGATATAACGGGCCCATATCCGTCCTAGACACGAAGGTTTTTAATGTTAGTGAAGGCACCTTTACATTCTAACGACCAGGTGTATGTACAATCTGTCTAAAGATTCCCAAAAGCACTGAATTTTAATTATACGGTAATAAGGAAAACGGACAAAATAAAGCGAAGGAATTGTTATATAAACGAAGTACTCTGCATAAACACTCGATCATATTTTATAATCTTCAACTTTAAAACAACCAAAAATGGATCCTGCTTTCTTGAGGGATGTTAAAAGCCTCAACGCAAAAAAATCATGTGATTTTTTCCGGAGTACTTGTTCTCTTTTCTCTGAAAGGGAAGTGCATGGTCAATTTTTTTTTTGGGGGGGGGAGAAGGGGGGGGGGTTGTTTGATGCAAATATAACAATTCAACATTTACCATGTACACCCATTGTTTTATAGTCTTTGACTGTCTCTTTAAAACAAATTTGAAGCTCTAAGAGGGGAATTTGGACCTTGTGCTCTCCGAACCCTATGAAAAATTTCTGACTTCTGTGCTCGAATCTTAGAGACACAGGAATCATGGTCCACTGGCCACATAACTTATCTTCCCAATCTCTTTGTAGGATATTTTTGAGGTCCTCCTTTGGGTTCAATCTTTGGCTAGTGGTAGCCGCAGTCCTCCACTTCTCATGCTAATTGTAAAAACTAAACCCAATAGAATAAATAAAAGGGGACATAAATTAAACTAAACAAGTACTTATGATACAATGAAGCACCAAATGTGCAAACAAGTTGAGTTCTCATTGGTGAAAGTGTATTTCGGAATGATGAGACAGCATTAATAAAAAAAATGTCCGCACACGCGCAAGAAAACTTAATCAAACAAAATGCATTACAGGAAATGATTAACAATCTTTAAAATATGCGATTTTAAAATAGTGGTTTTTAAACTCTAGTAAACGCACCCTCAGGTGTATTTGATTGCAAGCATTTTTCAATAAGGATAATGACAAGAGATAGACGATGGGAGGAATTATTTGTTTTATTTTTTGATAGCTTATACGAAGTTGGTGGCAAATTGTTATTTTCTTCTGTAACGTCGTAGTAGAACGAATAATAATAGCAAATCAGCACTGTTTTCCGAACTCACTCTATTTTTTTATGTCTATTGTTACGAGCTATTGGAAAAAGATTGTTCGAGAATATGGAGAAGGATCCCAAAATTAGCATTTCTATCGGTAGCAAGCATTAGGTTTATTTGCCCAATCAGACAACGATGTGGCACGTCATTTGAGACCTATTGTCGGAGAGAGAGAAGGTAAAGTCTTCACGCTTAGAATGTCGTATATTTCACGCTTAGAATGTCGTACTTTTTTGTGCTTGAGTTAGGAAATATAATGGAAAATACAATAGAATTTCATTTGAATAATTTTTTTGACAAAAAGGTTGAAGCTTTTATTTCTATTCATTTCTTTTATTGGTCACAATGGATAAGTAGTTAAATAAATTCCACCCATCTTCTAAAAAGCAGCGATCCTATGCAGAATGTGATGAATATAACGGTTTTTAAGATGCCAGAGAGCTAAAGATTCTTTTGAAACGAAAGACTATTCTAGCAACGCTGTCCGAACCAGGCGAATAGAGTAAGAAGAATTTTTACGATCCAGTATGATTTCGATACTGTTGATTACGTTTTTCGAGTCAATGTTTTATTGTGCTTTCGTGATAATTCGTGCCGCAGCCATCAACCACGTGAATGTTAAAAGTTGATCGGGAATAGTATGATCTCATTGATAACCTTAATAATCTTAATATTAAGGTTTTTCTAATCCTGTTTTCCCTTGTTTTCCCTTGTTTAGTGAGGAAAATATGTTCCTATAATGACATGTTTTCTATATTGTGCAACGAGTCCGCGCTAATCCTTGGCTTTCGTCGAAATTCTTGATATTCAATTACCTGCAGACAATCGTGTAACAGACAATATTGTGAACTTTTTTGTGCTTGAGTTAGGAAATATAATGGAAAACACAATAGAATTTCATTTGAATAATTTTTTTTTTGACAAACTAGGGGCTTCGCCCCTAGGCTCGCTACGCTCGCTCCTCTGGTGAATCAAGTGAATGAATGACTCAATAGTTGTTTACAGCGATTGAGTCATTCATTTGTTTGCAGTTGAAGCTTCCCCCTCCTGCCGGCGAAATGGATGAAGCCCGCCTATGGGTGAAAAATTGGATCTTCTTTCATGTTCTTCTGCAAAGGAAACGAATGAGAAGATTTTTTTGAAGTATTTCTTTAAAATTCAATTAAAAATCGAAATGTTAAGATAGAGACTTGAAATGAAGTTTATATGAATGAGAAAGCTTTCATCTTCCAGTTGATATAAATATTTTCTTTGTAACATAATAAGTCTGAGAGCATCGAATTTATATATCTCGAAACGCATAAATTTTTCCAAAAAGTGGGTTTTCAATTTTAATAAAAATATCAGTCTGTTTTAAATTATTTTTAAACAAATGAGGTCTTGTTTGAAGGAGAAATGTCTGTAGTCTTAGATTGTAAAAAAAAAATTCTACGATCCTTTTTTGGCGAGTTATCGTAATCTGAACATGAAAAAGTCAATATTTTCCCACAAAACATAAAATTAAAAAAAAAAACTTAAAGTCCGAAGAATATGAGACATGTCTTACTTTCTTCCCCACATTGTTCTGCATCGATTGGTATCGGTCTCGACCCTATACCCCCAGCGGTTTCGGAGGAGATAACGTGACAAGCTTTTGACAGCGGCGTTGCCGGCAGCGGCAGCGCCAGTTACTTTTTTTTTAGAATAGAGAGAAAGGTTGAAGCTTTTATTTCTATTCATTTCTTTTATTGGTCACAATGGATAAGTAGTTAAATAAATTCAACCCATCTGCTAAAAAGCAGCGATCCTATTTAGAATGTGATGTTATCTCTGATAAATATAACGGTTTTTAAAATGCCACTAAACCTGCGGAAGTTGTATTTTCTTCGATTAATCACGGATCTATAAGCGAAAGTTACTGCGTTCAAGCTAAAATAGAGTAATCCTGAAACTTGTATGACGGGGCCAGACTCCCTAACTTCCCTCAATCTAGCCCCGAGTAGCACAGACCTTCTAGTCTGTTTTGAATTCATCTATTCGTTTTCAACAAATAGCACAGAGATAGGGTGTAGAGTACTATGCTCTTTATTTAGATTTAAACTAAATTTAAAATATGCACAGTGGATAATAATAAGATGCACGTTCCTTGTGTTACTTAGGCCTTCCAGCCTAAATTATCATCAACCATTCGACGGCAACTCCGGCACGCGCTTCGCCCGGCATACACATCTCAGACGTCCTCGACGCTCTGACCGAAGTCAATTAGTCCCCTCCCCGCTCTGTCTTGGGAGTCGCGTGCCGTTGGCTTTTTTAACACCTTCGTCAACCGCCCTCTCTGAAAAAAGGCAACTCTTTCCATCGGTGGTGCAATCATGCTCGGTGGTTCTCGAGCGACGCTGTGTCTGGTTCATTCACATCCCAGCAAGACTTTGTTGGTGTTGACTCCTGACCCCCTCCTCTGATGAGACATGCCATCAAAGCCTAAGGGGAAAAACTGCTAACTGGAAAATAAAATTCGTTAGTACATTGAAAGGTGACTTCAACTGTCCGTTTCTGTTTTCAGAGCTGCTGACCCAGCACAAAGGTTTTCCAGCCCTATGAAATTCTTAGAATTTAAGGGGGAAATACTACTTGGTGACGTCACACTTGTCTTTAGGGTTTACTATAGCAGGAACAAAGCCTGAATCTACTCTTAATAACAAATAACTGATATTTTCAGATCCTTGAATATGAGTGTGCTGTAGTCATCATTCAAAATACGTTCAAGAGTAGCATGGGCTAGAAAATCACAACCTGATGTCGATTCATAATTACTGTTTGCTACCAAAGTCAATGGTTATTGGTGAATAACAAACAAGTCATTTGATTGTGATTCCTGTGAGCAATGGCACGTTATCTATCAGGATCTCTTTTATGACCCATTGGAGCAACTGTAGAGCAGTAACTTATTCTCAAACAGAAATCTACAAAATACTTTCCCATACAAAGGGACGAGACTACAGATTGAGCAAATATGATGTAGTTGCGAGCATTTGTTAGATATGTTGATTATACCTCCACTGTTATGGAAGACATTTTGTTCTGCAAGGAAATCGCTGGTCAGACGACAACTCAGTATATAAGGGTTCCCTTGCTGGCATTAAAAAAAGAGTTGTATAAATGGGCAGAAGTGTGTTGAAATTTGCATTGATGGCACATAAGCTATGACTGGCAAGCATAGTGATGTATTATCAGATATCAAATAAGTTGTTCCCCCCAAAAATTCAAACATTGCTGTCTCATTTGGGAGGCTCTAGCTTCCTTGTAAAACCCAAATAATATGAAAATAACATTGACAGTAACAGTGAGTGTGACGTCTGCAGATGTCTACCACCCAATTCCTCTCATTCTAAAGTAGCAAAACAGGGAAGGAGAAATAATTTCATCTTTAAACTTACAACCATCTTGTTTATTCGAAGTATATTTACATTAAACCTTAAATGTTAACATCCGTCTCTCGGACAGATAGAGTTCATACTTTACCCGCTAGGGTGCGTAATTATTGATGTGAAACCTTCATGTTCGAGCAATGCTTCAATTATTCCATGACATTGGTTGTGTTTGTTTATCTTTGAGTTTTGTTTACTTTATCGCCTTACATTTACATTCCAAGCAAACTCACTCCGCTTTAGAGACGGATATTACTTTAAAGGTACGTATTTGGTCCGTCTAGGGTCCAGGACACATTTAAAAAAATTTATTTATTGAGTTAAAATTTTGAATTTTTTCGTGATAGTTAATCATATAATTTGTAAACAAAATCGCATCATAAAACTTCTCATAAAGTTTTAAAAAAATTTTTAAATTTAAAATTTTTCTAAAAAGTGGGATAATTTAAAATCGGTATAACACGAAATATTATTTGTCGAATTTCAAAATTTTTCATTTCATTAAACAGAAATATATAAGTTCTAATTTTGATTCAGCATTTTTTAAAATATCAATTTTAAAAACTTAAAAATATTTAGAGTTAAAAAATAAAAAAAAATTTGGTAACTTATTTTTAAATAATCATGTTTTCAAAAGTAAAAAAAATTTTCAAATTTGCTGAATCAAAATTAAAGTAAAATAATTGAAAAAGACATGTTCCAAGTTTGAATCACTTATCTTTAACGGTTCTGGACTTATAACAATTTAAAGACGAGAAATGGTGAAAAAACCAATCATGCAGAAAAATGCATTTAAAGGTTTAAACAAAGTTATATTAAAATTAAAACCAAATGTAATTTATAAATCAATAATACCTCAAATACAGAGCTAATATTAAATGAAAATTGCAGAATTACACAAGTAATGAGCTATGAAATCTAACTTAGTCTGAAGGATGGAGGTTACTGTTAGACTGATTCCAACAGATGTTACCATTTACGGGTATAGAGAATTATGCACTTCTACCCTAACTTTAGGTATGTATATCTTGAAGTGGCACTCTAACAATTTCATTCAAACACAGTTCTTATGTAACAACAATGTTTATTCAAGTACCGGGTGGCCATAATTAAACTGACACTGCTCACAGTGTTCTGTAGCGCGATCTATTTGCAAGAATGACGCCACATTTTGTAGGAAGATTAAACAAGACGGGGGACAAAGGATTCCGCGAAAAAATAAATTAGTTCCAAAAGTCACCGCTAGGGGAATATTTGGCGCTGTGTAATAGAAAATAGAGTGTTAACAAATGCAAATTAATACGGAATAAAATTACCTTTTATCATGCACATTTTCTTATTTAGTTCAGGTGCAATATGGCAACACTTTTAAAAAAGCGTAAAATCTACATAAACACCGATAAAGTCTCGTGATCTGCAATATCACGTACGCTGAGCAGAAGAAGAAGTTCTTTATTCAAATTTCATGTTACAGCCATTGGCACAGTGCCAGCTGCTTGGGTTTTAAAAGGCAATGTGTTACGTTTCGAAACAATCGGATTGAAAGTTTATGTGCAATGTCTCCTTCTTTAGTCGAGCGTGCGTTACTGGTCAAATTCTTTTACCTCAACCAGTGCAACGCGTCAGCCGCTCTTCGTGCTTTTAGAACGCACAAAAAAATGCGTAAAGGTAACGGTCCTGCGTCAGTTAATGGGCTAAAAGCAATGGTTGCGACGTTTGAGAAAACAGGTTCTCTGAAGGTTCAGTCAGGCAGAGGACGGAAACCTGTACCACAGGATACAATCGAAGCAGTTGCCACGGCGATTGTCGACAGAGGACCAGACAATATTGGTGCCACCTCTAGCGCTCGTGGATTAGCTCGGAATATGAATATGCCTTACAGTACGGTATGGAAAATCTTACGAAAGATTATCAACTTCTATCCGTACAAGATCAGCCGTGTACAGGAGTTACTGTACCCCGACCATGATAAGCCATTGACTTTTGCTCTCACCTTTCTTGCCAGAATGGAGGTGGATGATGCTTGGCCGTGGAAAATCTTATGGGGAGACGAGGCCCACTTTTACCTGCATGGGACTGTGAATACCCAGAACTGCCGAATTTACTTTTACGCATTTTTTTGTGCGTTCTAAAAGCACGAAGAGCGGCTGACGCGTTGCACTGGTTGAGGTAAAAGAATTTGACCAGTAACGCACGCTCGACTAAAGAAGGAGACATTGCACATAAACTTTCAATCCGATTGATTCGAAACGTAACACATTGCCTTTTAAAACCAAGCAGCTGGCACTGTGCCAATGGTTGTAACGTGAAATTTGAATAAAGAACTTCTTCTTCTGCTCAGCGTGCGTGATATTGCAGATCACGAGACTTTATCGGTGTTTATGTAGATTTTACGCTTTTTTAAAAGTGTTGCCATATTGCACTTGAACTAAATAAGAAAATGTGCATAATAAAAGGTAATTTTATTCCGTATTAATTTGCATTTGTTAACACTCTATTTTCTATTACACAGCGCCAAATATTCCCCTAGCGGTGACTTTTGGAACTAATTTATTTTTTCGCGGAATCCTTCGTCCCCCTTCTTGTTTAATCTTCCTACAAAATGTGGCGTCATTCTCGCAAATAGATCGCGCTACAGAACACTGTGAGCACTGTCAGTTTAATTATGGCCACCCGGTATTTGCACATATATATTTTCTTTTCAACGTAAGTAATATGTATTACTAGTACGAGGTATATAACATTTATACAATTCAATGTATTTCCTGGTATAACAAATTTGCTGAAATTGCATGCAATGAAATACAACTTGAGATACTCAGAAATACTTCGGAAAGTCGACCAGCAATGCTGCTACGTAAACTATAGGCCACAGAACGCTATATAACTTTCGTCCAACACGAACTCGCGTAGGTTAGCATCAACCTACCTAAAACGCCTCCAGCGGCTGCTCGCAGACTCCTTTCACTTCCTTCGAACCTTCCTTTCTTTAATCTAGCTGCTTGGTATTTATACCAACCGCGTATGCCTCAATTAGAATATCTTAAGCGGCCTCTTTAGATTTATTGACTTAAAAGTTCGATTATTGTGAATCGAATCTTATGTAAACCTTACACGGGTTAACTACAGTCGAACCCCGTTATAACGAACTTCAAGGGACCAAATGTTTTGTTCGCTTTATCCGGTGGTTCGCTATATCCGAACAGTTAAGAAAAATGCTAGAGTTCACAAAATGCACAACTCATTAGTTGCAATGTGTATTCAATAAAGATGTATTAAAAAAATGATAAAATCAATTAAAATGATAATTAATGAATTAAATCGATTAAAATCGATTACTTTAAACTGACACAATACTAATTAAATTATGTACAATAGGAAAACGACGGGACCAAAATTCTCGTTCGTTATATCCGGGAGTTCGTTATATACCGGGTTCGCTATAACGGGATTCGTCTGTATATGCATAAAGCTATATTACGGAGCATTTCAAGCAAGCTCCCGCATCATTGGTCTTCTCTTGTCAGCGCCTTCGAAGGTTCTCCTTGCAGTAATCTCTCGGTAAGCTATCCCGTAAGTTCTTTTTGTTCACCTCCTCTGCTCGCGGTTTCTCACGCTCATCGGTGAAGCTCCGAGGGAAGGGGGGGGGGGGGGGGGAGGGGAGCATTCCTTTGATCTTTCTACCAGGCGCCCGCTTGTTCTTCGAAGTTCTCTGGACACTGTCCGGTGTTTCTCCCCTTCCTCTGTGCCATCCGGCGACATCGCGTCTAGCTTTCTGTTCATGCTTAGCAGGGAGTGTTACTTTGTTATGTCTTCACGGACGCCCCAAATTAACCATAGGTTTTCTCTCTATCGCTCGATGTAGCTGGCTATCTGAAAATCTATACTAATAAAGGGACAAGTGGAAGTCGAAAGATCACGTGACCGTAACTCATCCGGGTGGGCCACTCCTCGAAAAAAAAATGGCCGACAAATATACAGGAAACGGTGTAATTTTTTTTCTCATGAAAGTACATAAATGTTACATATTTGGAAAGAGCTTCGAAAACTGATAATTTTTTCTGCGTACACTTATTCTGTTAATTCAATAGTTTTAGAGATATTTTCATTCTAAAATCACTCACTGCTGAGAAACCAAATCATCTGGTGCAGTGGTGCTGCCATCTGTCGTCAGCGACGGGAATGAAAATTGAAAGGAATTTATTCACTTGAATTTAATACATTTGTAGACTTTTTTTCTTTTGTGGGGCCCGAAGTACATAAATATGTTACACGGATGGCTTGAGCGTAGCTAGGCGAAGCCCGGCTAGTATCTAATAAAAAGCCGTACATATGCTGTTACTTATGACACAGTGAGGACTATTACTTTTACAAAATCAAAAATAGTCAATTCCAGATAGTTTGCAATCCTATGTGAAGAAATTGGCCGAGAACAGAGACATCTATTACATTGTGAGTTGCGGTGGTATCTTTTTCAGCTGTCTTACTCTTTTATATAAATCGAGACAAAAAGCTTAAGTTTTTCTCTCTAACAGCAGCTGTCAGTTTAGCAACAAATTTACAGATGAGCAGCTCTGTGTTGGCTAGCTTTCTTGACAGGCATCCTCTAGCAGCCAAAGAAATTGAATGGAATTTTGCGAGCCCAAAACACATTATCTTTCATGGTTTGTAACAAAATAAATACCTTAATAAAGAAACTTCAGTTCACTACAAAAAAATGTCAAATGAAAAAGTGTCCTTTTTTTCCGTTCCTTTGAAAAAGTTATGAAGCAAAATGGACTTAGTTCTGCCGTACGTTTTATCAACCATGGTGTCCTTAAAAAATAAATATCGCCATAAGCCAAATTTAAAGCCCGAACTCTGCTTCAAACTCTCAGTAAATCATTCTGACGTCAGAAAGTTTATTTTTTAACGGAAAAGAATTTAACAAATATCAAATACTGAAGTAATATTAAAAATTTTAGTTAGCAAAATTAGCGTTCAAATTCATTTTATGTTCTTTATTTTTAAACTGATTTCTAAAGGAAATGCAAAAATCTTTTATGAAATCATTTACACTGAAACTATATGTTTTTTAAACTACTCCTAGACTCATTTGATTCATAACGTTACGGTAACAGCATATATAATAGTGGTAACAACATAATTTTGTCCCATTTGAATATTTTAAAGGGTATGTTTTTCAATAATTAAAAACTGTCACGAGCATAATCCGGGAATTTTTATTAAACCTTCCATACTTAAACATTTATTGTATAAGAGATTTGAATTCTTGAGCACACATTAGACTTGTAGAAAACATCAGAGGTTAAAACATAATAATTTCAAGATAAAAAGAACTTTTTATATACCATGTTTTCAAATTTTCTGTTGAATCATATAAACTTGACAATCCTATGTATTATTAAATACTATTTTAAATTTTTTTTATGAATTATCACATCAACTTGAAAGAAAATGAAGTTAATTGGAAGTTAACTTGCGTTTAACATTTTGTTCCCGTTCCGGTCGATAGATGACTGCACCAGTCGACAAAACAACATTAATTAAAACTGAATTAAAATCTGTTTAAAGATGGTTAAAAGTATTAAATAGTGCATTGTCATCGTGTTCTGAGCTATTCTAAAAGTTTCAAATGTCTAGCTAGTCGGGAAGTTAGTTAAAAATCGATTGCAAGATTTGTACTGGACAAACACACACACAAACAAGAAAGTGTGTTAATAAAAACATGGTAAAAATAATCTGCGAACCAATCACACAAAGAAAACAGAAACTTGCTGAGGTAAATGTGGTTCCTAAATTTTCAAACAGAATAATTTATTTAGAATTACGTTTAGTATTCCATATATACAAGTGAAAAGAAAAGGAAATTTTTACCTCTGCAGTTTTGAAAAAATAGTTATACATTGAAAAGATTTTTATACATTTGAAAATCTATAGCAGCGTTTCTTAAACAGTGGGTCGCGACTCTAAATGAGTCGCAAAGCGAAATTTTGGGGTCGCGACAATTTTATTCTGATGCATGAATTTAATTTTTGTCGTCCGCCGCGTGTATCTAAGACATATGTTTTAGTTTATTTACTACTGTTTTTCGTATATACTACTATTTTTCATATGTATATTGTTGACCAAAAAATCAGTTATTTTTGTGAAACTATTTATCTTTATATCCGTATTTCCTGGGGTCACGAAAAAATATCGATGATAAAATGGGGTCACGAGTGAAAAAAGTTTAAGAAGCGCTGATCTATAGTACTAAAATAGTATCGAATTCTCCGTCTACAACGGAAAAAAAATATCTTCGTTGTACAGAAAATATTCTCGTAATATGTATATTTACGAAATTTGTATCTAAAATATCGATAAACTTCACAAAAATCTCGTCGAAAAGGGAGCTGAAGTGGAAGTTTGACAAATTCTAAATATCCCTTTTTGGCAGGGGCGTGCTTAGGTTTTAGCGGCCCTGGGCGAAAACATATTTACTGGCAATCAAATTTCTCTACGTACTGAGTAATAGTTCTTGTAAGACGACCCCGATCAATTTGTATGAATGACACAATGGGAAAATTATTTACACGACTTAGAAAATGTAAATTGTTAAAAACAAATACTTATATGTTGAATACTTATGTGTATATATGTATGGTTATAAAGCAATTTTTCTTGCTTTCTGAGCAGCAAAATTGTATCTTATAAGCGATGAGAGATCATTTTCATTAGAAATAAGTGCCAAGGCGGGCAGAAGTACAATCCGTATTCAAAGCATACTGATTGTACCTGCTTTGTGATATTTTCAATTCTTCGAGAAGTGGGAAATAAAATCCAATATTATGGTAGAGAGAACAAGTAAAAGCCATTTTTTGTTTACTCCACTCCTTCAACCTTCAGACCCCTTTCTTCCCAACATGTTTGGAGCGCATTTACTTGTCTTCACTACCTGGAGAAATGTCTTGTCTATTGTTTACTTTGAATAGACCAAATATTTGACCAAATGGTGTTAGTATTCGTTCACAAACATATGTTCACTTTTTTTTCAGTTTGCAACTATTCAATGAAAACCGACAAATTACAACAAAAAAAACCGGTTTATAATTCTTCAAATGACTGTATGTAATGACTGTATGTTTTTCTAACCGAGAAATTTTTCGAACCAAAAGGGTAGTTTGTCAATTAAGATTCTTTTAAAAAAATCGAAACTTTTTTTCATAAACTGAATTATAGAAACCGCGAAATATGAAGGGATTTCTTAAAAATCAAGTGTTGCGATGAGGAATAAAAATGGCGGCCCTAAAATTTTAGCGGCCCTGGGCGGTTGCCCAGTTCGTCCACCCCTAATCACGGCCCTGCCTTTTTTGAGAGGCCGAGGGGCCAGAGTTGGGTTGGTGTGGCTTGCTCCCAGAGCATCGGGGTCCGTTGTGAGGATATCGGTGCTTGGTAATGGAGAGCGTGACTGTGAGTCTCCTGGGGGGAGTGAGATCATCTGAGGGAGTCACTGTATCACCATCAAGGCTTCGGTTGTCACCACTTCCACTCAGTTCTGGCTGGAAACTGGGTGATGGTCCGGGCTAAGACTGACAATGGACTCTGTGCATGCTGTAGAATTATGATGCTCCGAGTAAACGACTGTCTTTAGGTACTACGTTTGTCGCATGCCTAATTGGTGGAAACGTATTATGTTGAACTTACCCTATCCCTTTTGGAGAAATTATTTCGCAAAGTATTTACGTAGTTTTGCTTAAGAGAACAAATTGTGGGCTCAATGGATGAAAACAAAAGAGTTCGTTCCCTTTCTTTGGTTAGGAAATGATTACTCCTCATAAATAAATTGGAAAAAATATTATGTAGTACTTTGTACGGGAATGCCATTGGATTTAACTCTCCATCCACCGAGGTAGTTCAGCTAGTAAGGAATCGGTCATCAAGTTTCTAGATGTGAGTTCGATCCTCGCCGATCACAGTGGTCGTCACACAGGAAGCCTTAAGCTAGAACGATTAAGGACATTGAAGTAAACGTACAGTGAGTTAGGGCCTGTTCACATAGGAATACGTTGCATTGTGTTAAGGAAAAGATGACGTTGAGACGAAAATAAACCAATCATAGGCATTAAAAATTTCATTGCTAATCAAAGATTAGCAATGAAATGCTAAATAATGAAATAGGATGACTTAAATCCCTAACAACATCATTAAATAAATTTTTAACCCTATCATTTTCCCTGCGACACATGTTAAAGCAGCATGGGGTCGTTTGGAGGCATATGATTGGTTTATTTTCGTCTCAACGTCATCTTTTCCTTAACGCAACGCAACGGACTCCTATGTGAACAGGCCCTTAAACAGGAATTTACCCCTGAAAAGAAAAACAGTGTCGTCGGAAACATATAAAGGAATAAATTATATATCCTTGCCAATGTTCCATGGGGTGGTATAAAAAATAAACGCAGAAGAATGTGAGGGAAAACCATTGAAAGTAACAATTCCTTACTTCGCCGCTTTAGTCCAGATGGTAGGAAATCAGTTTCGAGGTTTGGAGTCGCAAGTTGGATTCTTGCTGGCATTTGTTATAAAATAAAATGAAATAATATTAAAACAATACGTTTTCTACGCTTTTCAAGGTAAATTTAGAAGCAAATTATAACTATAATCAAAGTATTGTCTATATTAGTATCTATGTTTCTCAGGCCAACGCAACCTTTAACCGAGAAAAAAGTATCATGTTCCTTGTAAGTTACCAGACAGTAGGAAATTTAGTCCCAAATATTATCCTCAGGGATAAAAATCAGGAAAAATCAATTTCAGCATGCCTAGTCAAATAACACCGGGAATGTTTTGTCGTATCATAGCAGATACATATAATTATTTTCAAGTCTTAAAGAAAATTTCTTTCAGTTTATGTTTCGTCATAATACCATGTGAAGAGGAAAACAATAAGCCACTTTAACATGTGTCGCAGGGAGAATGATAGGGATAAAAAGTTATTTAATGATGTTGTTAGGGATTCAAGTCATCCAAGAAATTTTCTCATAGCCTAACACAAATGCCATTTATGATTACGTTGCATCTCAATCTTATATTCCCTATTTATGTTTTTCCAAGATAATCAAGAACAAGTCTCAAACAGAACAGTTTTGATGAGACAGAAAGAAGCTCCGATGAGGAATGATTTAGCATTCTGTATTTAATACATTCAACAGCATGATGCAGAAATCGCATTTAAAGCATTTTTATCTATTATATTATAAAGAATTTATATTAATCAATAACTTTAAAAATAGAAAAGACTCAAATAATCTCAAAGGTTACATTTTTTACCTATGTAGGCACATCAAAGTAAGGACGAGTAAAGTCTCCATACAATAAACGTCTATTTAAAGGCGTTTTCAACCTGATCATCAATTTAAGGGAGATTTAAATGCAAAGTAATCTTCAAATTTCACAAAAAAAATTATATAACAAAATTGTCACAACTTATATAAATTAAAATATTTTCATAACCATTTGATGATTTAATGATTTAAAAATTTTGTTTTTCTATTTTTAGTTGCCAATAGGCATTGTGAATGGACATTAATTTTGTTCGTAGAGGTTTTTTTAATTGCTAAGAAAAAAAGCGCTTTTTATTAACATCCTGCGTAGAGAAAAATTGCAAAAACTTTTAAGGATACTGTAACGGTTTTAACCGCCTTGCGTGGGAGTTCTTTTATCCGAGGAACAGAGACGACACAAAAAAGACTTCCATACTTTTGTCCCAAGCTTTTATTACATCGTTTTTAAGGGACACAGCACATGCAGCACATATAAAGTAATTAAAAAAGGATTGATTTGGCATACAGAGTCATATTTGTCAGATAAACCCTGTTAACCTATGCATTCTCGTCTGCCGTTCAACTCCAACTGCGAACATCAAAAGCGCTCTCCTCGGAAGTAGGGTTGCCACACGCCAACCTTGACACGGGTTACCAGACCTGGCCAACACCTTCTCTCAGCCGACAGAAGTCCTCCGCTGAGAGAAGGTGTTGACCTGGCGCGTCTTACAGATACCAAATGACTTCAATTAAAATTCTTCCTTTATTTTCAAATAATTTGAGGCGGGGATAAACGTGACAAATCGAACATTCTTTTTGGTGCCATAACGGGAAGGCAGGATTCAATATATTTTATTCTTGCAGTTGCTTTTGTCGCAACTCTAAAGTCTGATACTAATATTTTTCAGAATGCTTAAATTTTTATGGCGAGAAATTAATTCGATTTGAGCCTTTTTGTCCGAGACTTATCTATATATATAAAACAGTTCCGTAACTGACTCACTGACTGACAATAGAACGCACAGACCAAACCGCTGGACCTAAATGGCTGAAATTTTGCAAGGCGATTCTTCTTATGGTGTAGGGGTGCACTAAGAAAGATTTTTCAAAAATTCGTCTTAGAATTTTTAAAATTAAATTTTTAAGCTGTTTTTGTAACTTTTTTAAAGTTTGCATTTAAAACAATAATTTGAGGGTTATAAAATTTATATCACGAGAAAGATCCTAAAAATTCCTTTAAAATGAGATCTTTTTCGAATCTTTACCTCCATTTTCTGATTTTTGGTGAATTTTTAAAGATTAATTTTTAGAATTTAATTTATTAAATTCTGATCATATATGCTGATATTAAATGCTGATTTCTTTTTCTGGTACTTTAAATAAATGTATCGTCACGTGCATAACAACTAAATCGGCAAAAAAATATTTTTTTTTCTTGCTAATGTGGCAGACGATTGGACGTTATCCAAAAAAATATTAAAGTACAGTAAAAGAAATGTTCTACAAATTGAACTATATTAACTATACTATATTCTTTAGTATTCTTTATATTAGATTTAATTTGAATATTTCCTTCTACATTATTTTGTGTATAAAATTATCCTTTACGATTTTCTTATAAATATATATATATTTTACATCAATTGTATACATTGATCGTCCTATTTATCATATAATATATATATATAAATTGGCATTAATTGCATACATTGACCGTTGTATTTAATTTGAATGTACTCCGTAGCGAAGTACGGGTTTTCGGCTAGTTTAAAATAAAGCTTTAAATCAAATGCCTAGAACATTATCATTACTCGTGTCTGTGATGCACCTCAGAAAAAGGTACTTTAAAGAGAAAAACTCTATTTCAAGCTTTAGCTTGAAAAAGTATTTAAAAAAAATCGCCTGGATCTGTAGGAAAATAAAGGGAAATCAGCGTTTCCAATGGTTTCTACGTATCTTGCACCCCCTACATATATTCATTAAAAGGTCATTTAAGACATAAAAAGAAAAAAAATGCATTTTCCATAATTTAAATTCTATCTAAATGTTTAATTTAAACAAAACTGAAATTTGTAAGAAAGAAAAATCATGGAGAAACATTAATCCCTCAGTCAAAGTATTGTAAATACAAGAACAGTAAATACAAGAACGCCAAAAGAATAAGAATAATGCACCTCAGTTTTGATTCAGGATTATTGAAAAATAAATATAGGAAAACTTATCTAAATAAAATTGCTACACTGCTGGACCTTACAATTGCAGTACCATGAAGGAGGGAGGATAAAAATTTAAATTCGCATGAAAGGAATAAGATGCTGGGATATGCAAATGATTAGCATTTAAGCGCAATCGAGCGATGCAGGAGGGTGAAACGGCATCTCAAACTGTGTAAAAAAAGAATGTAACGCAGTGGGTTTCTCATTCGGAAATCACATTTGAATGTTAGTTGTTGGCCTCCCGACACTAACACCCGAGAGGACAGACATGTTGTCAGGATGGTCTTGCAGGATCATACATCCCCATCCAGGATCTTGAGTATGGAAATGGACTTGTTTGCAGAACGACAAGTATCAGCACAAACAGTGCGACGAAGTCTGTAGCACCACGGACTGCCTGCACGGCGACCATTACTGCGATTTCTCTTCACAATGCAGCATAGGGACGCGAGGCGACAGTGGTGCACCCAACGGCAAAACTAGATACAGGAGTGTCACCACATCGTATTTTTAGGCGAGTACCAGTTCTGCGTGCAGCATCATGATAGAGGCATGTCTGAAGGCACCGAGGAGAACGCTCGCGGCCTGCATACATTCGATATCGTCATACGGGCCCTACACCTAGTGTGATGGTATAGGTAGCCATTGGGTACACGACACTAACACCTCTTGTTCGCGTCGTCGGCAATCTGAACAGCCAAAGTTACATTTCTCAGATCTTAAGGTGCCCTATCTTCGAGGTGTCGGAGTCGTCCTCTTTCAACAAGATAACGCAAGACTGCATGTTGCCCGTCGTGTCCTGACCTACCTCGACACGGAGTGTGTTCGACTGTTGCCCTGGCCAGTACGTTCTACAGATATCTCACCCATTGAAAATATCTGGCCATGGGTTGCTGAGGGATATGGGCCGCCACCACTTTCCAGCCGCAACGATTCATGAAGTGTGGCATAGACTTGATGCAGCATGGAATGACTTGCCCATATCTGTCTTCCAAGCCCAATTCGAGTCGATACCTGACCAGGTTAGAGCCGTTTTAGCTGCCAGATGCGGCAGCTGTGTGTACTAATTTCGGACCCTGCATACCCCCAAATTGAATACAAATTTAATCATGTTTTCCTCCTGTAACGCTGTATACGTACAATATGCTGTATACGTACAATAAGTAAAGTTTTGTTATTTGCTTTCCTTCCTGGTGTTGCAAATTTTATGGCCAGCAGTGTATATTTCTTTGGAGAAATTATAATAGTAATGCCATAATTTATAGCGCAGACTCAAGACAAACTGATGTTTAGAATTTGAGTACTGTAGTATGTAACCACGATTTCCTTCTACCACTAAATAAATGCGGTAGAAGTCTATTGAACTAGTATTGCTCTTTTAACCCTCCAGCGGGCGCGCCCGTGTATAAAGTGCAACATTTTCATAATTTTTAATGGTTTGTTTTTACATGTAAAGTTTGGATGTTCTAAGCAGTTTCTATTTATAGCTACACACTTTCTAATGCAGGTCTGATTTTCTGACCTTTGTATTCCTTTCCATTCAAGTTTAATCGTGATTCCAACAGAGGATACTTCTATTTGTTGCACTCTGTGCACAGGCGCCTGGTCATTTAAGAAAATATTCCTTTTTTTATTTTTGGTTATTTCGCTAAAATAATTCTAAGCATTTATAAAGTTGCTTTTCTATGATTATAAATTTATAAAGGCTAATCAAATAAATGTCCCGATGAAGTTTTAAGTACTAAATAATTAGTAATAATTTTATTCCCGATGTTAAAAGTAATTTTACTTTTCGTAGCATAGGAACACTATGTTCCTATGCTACGAAAAAAAATAAGGGAATCATACTTTTGTCGACAATGCATGATGATGAAATAGTGGACGACGATTCTGGTAAACAAGCGATTATACTGGATTACAATACGACAAAAGTTGTACTCTCGTTGATTTTAGGTTTTTGGGCAAAATAGGAATCAATTCGCAAGTTGTCCTTAGATCCAATAAACCGGACAGTTTTGAAAGGAGGCGATTGTATCTGCATTCTTTGACTTTAGAACTTCTCGAAAGCCACTTGAAGACCAGGACAAATATTCCATCTCTTCCTCCAAACATAATTGGATTCTTACTAAAATATAAAGTGGAAACTTTCCGAGAAGCAGAACCAGAGGTGTCGGCAAAAAAAAAAGAGGAAAGTGTAATATATATGCGGACGGCTAAATAATGTAACTACCACGATAAAGTGTGATAAATGTAATAGTTTTTCATGCAAGGCGCATTGCAAAATCCGTACTATACGGTTGCGATGGGAAGAAATTGAAGAAAAAATTGAAGTGAATTGAACAAATTAATTGTGTTTTAAAAATAAATTTTAATTTTTTATGAAAATTTCTTCTTATTCATTTTTGGCCTTTAATTATAAATAATCTCAATATTTTCAACATTTTATAACTTTTCATAAAACGCAGAATTATTATTTCCAATTTGAAAAAAAAAAGTTAATTACAAAAGGAATAATCAATGTTTAAAGAGACGTTGCACTTCATGCAACGTGCGCCTGGTGGTGTTACAAAAATTGGCGCTCCCGCTGAAGGGTTAATGAGACTTTTACCATTCAAATACATCACATGAAAAATAAATACTGACTAAATGTTTGATGAAATTCGTTAAAAAATTATTTTAATTAGATAAAATCCTCGCGATCTCTTAGAAAACCCTTCGGAACCTCACTGGGGGCCACGATTCACAAGTAGAGAATCACTGCTATAGATTAACAAAATAATTCTTATATCACGATGAGATATGGAATGGGTTTCTTCGGAGTCATTTCCATTATTTGTATTAAATCAGTCATTGAATATTTTTTTCATATTATTAATATCATTGTTTAGAACCTAAGAAGGGCAGGTATCACTGATATCATCCATAATAAATCAGTTCAAATATTTCACGAATAAATTTGCTGGAACTTTTAAAAACGAAAAAACAATTGAAAATAATTTTAATCGATAAAAAATGGAAACGATTGCCAAACTCACAACAAATAACCAACGCAACTAAAAAAAGAAATTCGTATAGCTGCGTGATAAGTGTAAACACACTTCACATTCTTATCATCTGATCCTCTGGAAAGAATGGACTGTTATGAGGAAACTACATATCGTAAAAGGGTAATCTTTTGCAGATTACGGTCAAACCTGAAGTTATACCTGAAAATCGGCAATTTTGTCTTCAACGAGGTTTTTCCTTTTCCCGTGTCTGATAAGCCTGCAGTGATAACACACTTTTTTTAATTGTATTCTAGAATAATACGCAAATAAACAAAGGTAATTTAATATATATATATATATATATATATATATATATATATATATATATACAGGGTGGTCATAAAAAATCTTTGCCGATATATGGGCCTCTAGCCGGTGTTTCGTTCAACCGATCGAGATAAGATTTCAGATATAGTTATCGAGAGGTATGGGCTCAAGATTCTGTGAACGACAACAAAGTGGCGCTCCCTGTTACGGTTATAGGCACAGAAACTCGAAATTTTCAAATGCCAACGCCCACTTTTTCCTGTCGCAAAATGCTCAACGCATGCGAAAACCCTAAAGAGCGTTGGAACGGTACGTGTATCATAAAAAACGGACGCGTTATACACGCACAAAATCAGCTCTGCGAACGACCAACAAAAACAAGATCGGGGCACACGGAGGAAATTTGCATATGACAGAGGCAAAAAACCAATCACTGATGATAACACAGATCGGACAAAAGAAAACCTTTATTTGTATTACATATTTTCTACACGGGTGCCATCCTACGTCGTTCGCAGAACTTTTTTGTGCGTGCATAATGCCTCCGTTTTTTGTGATACACGTACCGCTCCAACGCTCTTTAGGGTATTCGCATGCGCTGAGCATTTTGCGACGGGAAAAAGTGGGCGTTGCCATTCGAAAATTTCGATTTTCTGTGCCTATGACCGTAACCAGGAGAGCCACTTGATTGCCATTCACAGAATCCCAAGGTCATACCTCTGAATAACTATATCTGAAATCTTATCTAGATCGTTTGAACGGAACAACTACTAGAGGTCCATATAGGCAAAGTTTCTTTATGACCACCCTGTATATATATATACGAGGATAGGATGAAAAGTAATGCACACATGCTTGTAGAGCGCGAACAAAAAGAAATAGCGAGATCGGGCAAAAAGAACATTAAAGTACAATTCTTAAGCTTCAAAATCATATATTTATTTTTCAACATAGTCACCGTTAAGGCTAACACATTTATCCCAACGTGTAACAAGTTTTCTCATTCCGTCACTGAAAAATTCTTCCGACTTTTCTCGAATCCACGACTTGACAGCTGCCTTCACCACATCGTCCGAGGTGTAATGATTAGGTCTCTCTTGAGTAGAGGAATAAAAATTAAAAATTGCAAGGCGCAAGATCGGGGGAATAAGGAGGTTGTGGAATCGGTTCAAACTAACAGGTTTCGCAGAGCCTCTCCAGTCCGACGCTGTTCTCGCCTGTGAGACGGCGTGGTACCCATCGAGCACAGATTTTACGGTATCCCAATCGTTCTATAATGAAGCAGACACATTCCTTGTATACTCTATTATGGTTTGCGATACGCTTTTCAGTGATTCGCCGGTCATTTTGAATCAAATCGTCGACGAGTTTGCAATGTTCATCGTCTGTGGCAGTAATCGGACGTCCGTTGCGTGTTTCATCAACAATTATGGCTTTTCCAGGCTCGAAACCACGAAACCACATTTTATTACCCATCGATTTACAGTACCCCTATCAACAGCATCGTCACCTTAAAGAGCCTTTAAACGATGATGAATCTCAGTAGGACTCACTTTTTCAGCTGTTAAAAATTTGATAACAGAGCGCTGTATAACTCGCCGTTGACATAGCACTAGAACACGTCTCCATACTACCGCTTTTCAAAATACACAGGATGAACACAACGATTTCAAACCTGCGCATGCGTATTGAGGAGGGATGGAACTTCCAAATGCCACTTGGCGCTGTTTTGAAGGTCATTTCGTTCGCGCTCTACAAGCATGTGTGTATTACTTTTCAGCCTACCTATGTATGTATATATACACTCATGGACAAAAATATTAGCGCACCAAGAAGGAATCGTCAAAATGAAACGAAATTTTACATACGTACGGACTACTTTGATAAAAGTAAATGATAATAAAATCAAAGTAAAAAGATAATTTATTTCAGAGAAAAAGGCAAAAGAACGGAGGAGTTAATACTCCGTTGGACCCCCTCTAGCGCGAATGCACGATGCGATACGATCGGGCATTGAGTCATACAAGTTCTGTATGATGTCTTGAGACATTTCGTTCCATATTTGCTGTAACCTTGCCTCTAGTTCGTTCAAACTCGTGGGATGCCCAACTCGTCGTCCCAAATGATCCCAGATATGCTCGATTGGAGACAAATCTGGGGATCGGGCAGGCCAAGGAAGGGTAGTAACAGTGCGGAGACAGTCTTGTGACACCCTTGCCGTATGAGGCCGAGCATTGTCTTGTTGAAAAATGGCTCCTGGGAGCCGTTGCATGAGTGGCAACACATGTGGTTGCAGGATTTCATGAACATACCGCTGGGCTGTCATGGTGCCACGGAACAATACTAGGGGTGACCGTGTATTGTAGGCAATGGCACCCCATACCATCACACCAGCTGTGGGAGCGATGTGTCGCTCTACAGAAAAGGCAGGATTGAAGCGTTCACCACGGGCTCTTCCCACACGAACATGATTGTCATCACTGCCGAGATTGAATCTGGATTCGTAGCTAAAGACGACCTGGTTCCATTCCGCTACAGTCCAGTTTCCTCGTGCGCGGCAAAACTCCAAACGGAGGCGTCGATGGGTGGGCGTCAAGGGCAGCACACGTAATGGGCGCCGCGATACCAACTGTCCTTCAGCCAGGCGCCTTCGTATGGTTCGAGAAGACACAGAAGCCCCTAGTGAAGGTGCTACCTGTGCCTGGATGGCGGCCGATGAAGCAGTTGGCTGTACGCGTGCATTTCTTACGATGTGGCGGTCTTCTCGACGACTGGTCTGTCGAGGGCGTCCTGAGCCTGGTCTTTGTGTACATGACATCTCTCGGGTCCACTGGTCCCAATACCTCCTCACAACACAATCAGAGCGGCCTAATTGACGAGCTACTCGCCTAGCTGACCACCCAGCTTCCATCATCCCGACGATTCTCCCCCTCTCAAACTGCGAAAACTGCTTATATTGTCTTCGAACACGTCGTAATGGCATGTCTATCCTAGCTCTTCCTTTGAAAATGATTCAGCACACTCAAACAAGCTTTGGTTACCTATTTTATACTCCACAGAGTACGATGTTCAACGTCCTCTACCGGCTATACGTAATGCGCAATCACGCTGCATTTCTAATCATTTGCATATCTCCCCGACATGTACCTTCATTGCAAGTTTCGTTACGATCCCGCAATTATTTCTTGGTGCGCTAATTTTTTTGTCCATGAGTGTATATATATCTTTTGTTTCGCTGTTTTCAGAGGATCAGTTCGTTAAGGAATACATAAGTCTTTTGGGATGTAAGTCTGAGGGCCTGTTCACGTAGAAACCGTCAGCGTCAGCACAAAAATTTTTAACCAATCATATACCAGTCACTGACCTATACAAGCAATCAGCACCAACGGAATATTTATCGCTTACGCTGACGGATTCTGTGTGAACAAGTCCTTGAAGAATTGCGTTCATTAAAAATCTTAATCACTGCTTCAAATCAAATATACTGATATACATTCACATTGTCCTGCATTTTTACAGTACAGAATTACTGATAACCTCTCTTAAACGAAAGTTTAATTATTATTTTTTATTTAAGCAAGAACTAAATTTGAATATGTTTGATCCTATTTCATGTATATGAATGTATTTTGTCCTTTTTATAAAAGTGATATCTGTCGCTTCTTTTGTAGAAACACCTGTGTTGGCGCATGCGCGCCACTGAGTACTACGTTCTAAAGACAGCTGTCGAGGGAGTGAGCAATGCTTGTTATTTATATTGAAGCTCACAATTTTAACTATTTTAATTTTATAGTTGCTGTGTATTGTAATGTTTATTTTATGTAATGTGTCGTCGATAAAGAAAAGAAGCAATAACAGCTGGTCCGTCGTATAATTATTATACGCAAGAAGTATAAATAAGCAACTGGCTCCGTCCATCTTGGAGCCGTATCAGCGTTATGGATATTAATAATAGATTGAAATCTACTTTAAAAGGTAAGAGAACAAGACTTGAAATTTACGTAAACACTGTGAACAATGAAATTGATTTGGTAGAGCTTAAAGTAAAGCTTAAAAGCGTTGTATCCCTTCAAAAGAACAAGTGATGATATGCGCGGTAATTATTATGCTATTCCCGGCATCAAGGAAGCGGATTTAATTTGCATCGATGACGAGCTCAACCAATTGGAAGATCGCCTAGAAAAATTAGAGGTAGGAATTGAAACTGTATTTAATTCTTATAAGAAATCAAGTTCTGAGACTGTAGTAAATAAATCAAGTGATAATTTCGAAATCAAAACCAAAATACCTCCGCTAGTGTTACCTGAGTTTTCAGGAAGGTATGAAGAATTTAGTTCATTTAAAAATCAATTTGATGATTTAATCACAAATAATACTCAACTGCGTCAGTCTCAGATATTGTACTATCTTAGATCTTGCTTAACTCATGATGCTAAACATTTAGCTAGTAATTTTGATAATTTTGAATCATTATATGAATCATTAGAAAATCGTCATGACAATGAGCGTTTAATTGTAGATATTCATGTTCAGAATATTTTTAATTTTGATAAAATACAAACCGAAAGTGCTAGAGAAATTAGAAACATGATTGACTGTTTTAAAAAAAATTACGTGCTTTGAAAGTGCTTAAATACGAACAAAATAAATTATCTGATGTTTTTCTAATAAATATTCTTGTCCAAAAGCTTGACAGAGAATCGAGAAAAAATTTCGAATTGTCCCATAAATCTAAAAATGTACCAACATTTGGGGAGTTTGTTGAATTCTTGGAACAGCGTGAATCAGTTTTGTTGTCTATAAATAGAAATGCTGCAAGCGGAAATACTAAAATTAATACAAACAAAAATTTTCCCCACTTCTAACAAATCATCCAGGGCTTTTATAATAAATGAAAATAAGAACATTGTGTGTAAATCACCGCATCCAATATATCGTTGTGATATTTTCTTAAAGTTAAGTGTTGATGAAAGACTCAGATTAATTCGAAAAAATAAACTCTGTGAACTGTGCTTAAAATTAAATCATAAAAAACAGAACTGTTTTTCTCAATTTAAATGTGTGTGTGGTGCTAGACACAATAAATTGATCTGTACCGAAGTCGCCACCAAAATAAAAATTAATGACCCGAACAGAAGGTGAAATGAAAAAGAAAATGATACTTTCAAATTGCCAAATAACTCAATTGCGGAATCAAAGGCTTCCGTTCTTAGTATTAATAGATGTTCAGAACAAAAAAGAAAAAAAATGTACTGTTTTCTACTGCTGAAATTTATGTTCGAAGTGCAAATAATCAAAGGGTAAAAATTAGGTCAATTCTTGACTCAGCTAGTAATGTATGCGTGCTTACAGAAAAAATAAGTGACTGTTTAGGATTAAAGAAACAAAAAATTAATGCACCTGTTTCCGGTATAAATAGATCATCACAGAATATTAAGTGGAAATTAAATACATTTATTTCAAATGAAGATTGTAGTTTTAATGAACAAGTAGAATTTTTGATAGTGGATAATATTACCGAATTCACACCATCCTCAACATTAAATATTTCGAGTGTGTAAATTCCACAATTTTCAAATTTAGCTGATAAATCATTTTATGAAGCTAATGAGGTACATGCTCTAATTAGTGCTGATATATTCTTTAAGGTTTTGAAGCATAACACGTATAAAGTAAATGAAGAATTGTTTTTTAAAGAGAGTGAATTTGGATGGATAGCATGTGGTAAGCTTGAAGATAAGCAACCTAATAAACAAGGTCAGTGTTTTTTTTGCGCGAAATGATTATCTTCAAGATACGTTGAAGCTTTTCTTTGATTTAGAGGGTCTGGGAATTCGAGATGATCCAATTTTGCACGAAGAAGATCAAGCAATGGAAATGTGTTAGCGAAATTGTTGAATTAAAAAATGGACGTTATGTAATCAATTTCCCTGTAGAAAATCTTATAGGGAATTATCTCATAACTATCCTTTAGCTAAACAACGTTTTCAAAATTTGAGGAGAAGATTTAGCCACGATTCGGAATTACATCAGCAGTATCGTGAAATCATTCGCGATTACTTAGAACAAGGTATCATAGAAGAAGTTAAAACTGGCATAACAGAAAACGAGTTTGAAGGACCTTTATATTATTTTCCTCACCAGGCCGTAAGGAAAGAAGGTCGCTTAACATCCAAAACAAGAATTGTCTTTGACGCTGGAAGTCACCAAAATAACGAACTTTCTATAAATGATTGTTTGTGGCCAGGAATAAACTGCAACCAAAAAATATTTTAGACATATTAATTAGTTTTAGATTGAATAAAACGGCCTTTTGTTCTGACATAAAACAAGCCTTTTTGCAAATATGCCTCGCTGATGAACACAAAGACGCTGTTCGATTTCTCTGGAGTCATGATGAACCGTGTGTTCACAAAAAGCCCAAACTATAGGTATACCGTTTCAATCGAGTAAATTTTGGCGTCAATTCAAGCCCATTTTTGCTCGCAGCAACGATCAGACATTACATTGAAAGATATAGAAATGAGTTCCCTGACACTGTCGAACTTTTAGATAGAAGCTTCTATGTTGATGATCTTATTTCCGGTGGTAACAGTTTTGTAGAAGCACTTCAAATATCGAGAAGAGCAAAGAATATTATGAAAGCTGCTGAAATGGATCTCAGGAAATGGATTAGTAATGATGCTGACTTAATGGAGCAATGGAAGGAAGTAGGTTTTGATCTACACCCTGTACTTGAAACTGTAAGTTTAAGCGTAAACCAAACAAAGGTATTAGGACTGTCATGGAATACTCGTGAAGATTATTTAACTATGGACACTAGCAGTCTATTGGAATTTGTTTCCGTTGATAAAAACTCAAAACGTTTCATACTTCAAGCAATAGGGAAAATCTTTGACCCTTTAGGGTTGATTTCGCCTTTTACCATTAGAGTAAAGTGCTTGATTCAAAATCTCTGGAGTGAAAAAGTTCCATGGGATGACCCTTTACCACCGCATATTAGAAAAGAGTGGAAGAAATGGTATGAAGAATTACCCCACTTAGAAAGTCTAAAAATACCAAGATTAGTTCTAGATTCCACTTTGCAGGATGATGTTGTTGAGCTGCATAGTTTTTGTGATGCAAGCAAAAAGGCATATGATGCAGCCATATATCCAAAACAAGGAATGGAGTTTCGGTTAGACTTGTGACTGCCAAAAGTCGTGTGGCACCCTTAAGAGGTATAACTCTTCCTAGACTGGAACTGATGGGAGCTCTAGTCGCTGCTAGTCTGACATCTAAGGAGAAGGATATCATGAATCTTAAAAGATCCTGTCTTTAGTTTCACTGGACAGATTCGAAAATTGTTTTTTTTTTGGATAAAGGGTACGAAAACCCGATGGAAACAATTCGTTGCTAACCGAGTCAACGTATTACCAGTTTGACAGATCCGAACTCCTGGTACCATTGTGCAGGTAAAGAAAATCCTGCAGATCTCCTCTCTCGTGGAATATTTTAAATTGTTTTAAATACTTTGAATAATTTTATGGCATTAATTATGTTGCTCCTGTCAGGTTCTTGCATGTGAACATTGCAAGGCCGGGCGGGATGTTGGCGCATGCGCGCCACTGAGTACTACGTTCTAAAGACAGTTAGCTGTCGAGGAAGTGAGCAATGCTTGTGATTTATATTGAAGCTCACAATTTTAACTATTTTAATTTCATAGTTGCTGTGTATTGTAATGTTTATTTTATGTAATGTGTCGTCAGTAAAGAAAAGAAGCAATCACAGCTGGTCCGTCGTTTAATTATTATACACAAGAAGTATAAATAAACAACCTGGAAATAAATGTGTCGTTCAATTATATGTAACATTTATTGTACATAACATTTATTGTATGCTATTTTACGGTTTATCATTGGTACCAATTTACCCTATTTCAAGTCAATAGTTTTGTAGGAATGGATTCCGCAAGTGACTCTGCGGCTTAAGGTTGTATAATGGGCACATTTCTGTGGATGAGTATTTGTGAGATTTATGGACTTAGTAGACTGTAAGGTTTTAAGATTTATTTAGAATGTTAACAAAATAATTACATTAGCACAATTAATAGAATGCATTTACACGAGTAATAGAATACACTTGCACAATTTAATTGAATATATGGTGTTCGCTCTCACTGACATTCGCTCAGAAATGACGCGCCAGGCGCCTATGACGTGATTTGACATTGTGTATAGTTTTAGTCGTTGATGAGTGGCATCAGAAAGATATGTTTGATGGTACGATGTTGTTCTAAAAAAGGTTTGGTTTTCCGCTGTAATGTGTGTGTGGCAGTAGCTTCGCAGTAAATAAAATTGTTTGAATGCGTCTTTAATTGTCCAAGCTTTATTCGCAGTGTACTTCGCTTTAAGACGCAGTCATATGGGATGGATCAACACTGGGAAATGAAAAACCCAATAAGCATAAAGAATATGAATTGTGATTTGACTTACAGATCAATGACGGAGAATATTTTTCATCCCCAAACGTCATCTATACCTTTCACTTTAGAGAATACATCAACAGAATAATTGAGCAGAAGCTGTTTTAGACCCTCTGCTCGCTACACGTGCAACAGATTTCTTGGTCAAAAGTGCATGTTGCCACAAACCGTTGCAAAATTAATAGAATTTCTAGGCCAGTCCTGCGGCCTATGAATGATTATTGCTGATGCTGGACGGAGCAGTATTAGTTTGAGACATAACTCGCAAAAATTTCTTGCAAGGAAATTTAAGTCTTTCATGTAATCTTTTTGCATATGACTCAGATAAAGAGAAAAATCGTTAGATTTTGGATTTAAAAACTTTATTTTTCAATTTTATTATTTTTTGCTTCTTTTAAAACAAGTATTATCCTTGTGGCTAGCAAGAAAAAGAAATAGAAGTTGAACCACTGCAATTAGAAAATTACTCTATGAAGTGGGCGAAGAATGAAACACCCTCGCCCCCTAAGGAATAAATTTGTTAAACCAGATCATAGAGCCATCTGCGGTAGGTCATGAGAGTAGGCATACGCTGCGGAGGATGTCGGTTTAAGCATCTCTAAGGCGCCCTATAGCTCAAGTTGAATATAAATAAAAATAATTTTACTAACAAAATTTGAATAGAAACTGTCAATTACAAGCAGTGGAATAGAAGGCTCACATTATTCGGGCTACAAAAGGTGTAAAAAAATAGATATTACAATTTGCTCAAACAATAAGGTTCTAGAAAATTGCTTTTCAAGGGCCCCCCCCCCCACAAAAATTGAAAACGCTTGATATTTGTAACATGTGTATGATACATACATACATACATACATACATACATACATACATATATATATATATATATATGTATATATATATATATTATTAAACATAAATATGTATATTTACATACACTTACAAACTGAAAGAGTCGTCTGATAAATCTGTGCATAAATACCGGTTTTAACTTAGGATTGCGTTCCTCCATGATGGTCCTTCGGAAAAGAAAATTTCAGACGTTAAAACCGTCCGTCCGTACCTCGCGAGCTATAATTTTGGCAGCTCGCCAAAGCCAGTCTGTATCGCTTGGACCAGCAGTAAACAGTTAAACAGAAAAGTACCAAAATGCGTCAAAATTTGACATACATATGTGCATATATATTTACATACGTACATATATATATATATACATACGTACATATATATATATATACATACGTACATATATATATATATATATATATATATATATATACATATATACATAACATATGCATACATATATTCATACAAAAGTTGTATGAATGCAACGAAACGTTGTATGAACAACGATAATTAATTTATAATTTTAGGATTATAAATTAAATATCGTTGTCATGTCTAAGCTACGATAAGTAATTCTACATTAATAGTTTCGTCAGAAGAGACTACTGGAATTTTTTTTTTTTATTCCTACTTTCCCCCTTAATAACGATACATTTGGTCCAACCGTTTTCAAGCATTTTTATCCCCTCCTTTAAGTCAGACTTGTCGAATTCTTCAATATAAGCATGTGTTTAAGTAATCACTTTGAAACTTGACCCATATGCCTGCTTTGCAAGAACTTGTTTCATATTTTGGAACATGCAGTAGTCCGACGAAGCCAAATCGGAAAATGCGGCCAGCGTGGAACAATTTCTGATCTAACATCTGCCGGAGCGTTTTCGTGATGAAAAATACCCCTTTTTTCCGCTGAATGCGACCTTTCTGTCTTAATTTCGATATTTAAATGTTCCAGTAAAGATATTGGGTGCGACAGAATGGACTGCCAGATTTCTGAAGGTTGGTGGAGGTTTGGCGGTGCGGAAGGTGGCAACAGTTTGAGCGAATTGTCTAGTTGTTAGTAGACACCATGAGTTTGTCCGGTGGGCATCGCATTTCTCTATCGAGGCGTTCTTTGAAAACAACGATTCTGTGGCCGCGACACAGAAGTTCTTTAGGATGCGCTTGAGGCTCTCTGCAACTGATGGCGTTCATGATCGAAAAACAATCCTGCAATGGGTCTTAAACGTGGCAGCAAGTAGATCTTCCACGTTTTGTCTGTGTCCTGGTTTTCTCCAGTCTTCTGTGTCTTCGCTCGTCTCTTCAACATATATGCCGCCGCTGTCCTATTGCGTTACTGTGAAACATAACATCATGTCGTCTAACTATGCATTGGCTTGTACTTTCTTCGATGTCTTAAATCTTCTGTGCGTGTCCTGCGGCACATATTCGTCATCCGGAATAAATAAATAAAATAATGTGCGTCTCATCAGTGTTGTGCGTGATCATCAATGCCTCTCTGTGCTTTTTCATCACCTGTGTATTTTTTACAACATGCCTGAAATAGTGTTCATCTCGTCACTCTGGTTTCGCTTACACTGTCGTGTATCATCTTCTCTACATAGTTTAAAGTTAAAGTTTATCATCATTATAAAGTTAATCATTATTATTAACCGTCTAATTACGGGGTGGGATAGCATGTATCCCAAAAATAGGGGTCCAAGAATGAATTTATATATATATATATATATATATATATATATAAGGGGGATATGAAACAAAGGGGGTATGAAGTTTTCTGTTCCAAAGGGGGAATCGGAAAAATGGGCCCCATAAGCTAAAGGTTAAGTTTCGAGCCTGAACCCAGCTTGTGTCAGACCGAGACGCTAAACACTATGCGATGTTGGTGATACACACACACACATATATTTTCCCTTTAATTAATTCAATATTCCGTCACTACTTTAAGGGGAAAAAACTTTATTTTACATTATAAAAATCCCCAATTATCCATTTGTACGTTGACCTTGCGTACTGGAGCAAAAACACTAAGAAACGCATCTAAAATTCCCTTTTTGTTACGATCATTCAGATAGTATGAATATCAATAAATTAGGAACCAAAAGGTTGAGGATACTAAAATTATATTCTTACTATCTGATCGGTTCAGTATAATGTATATCCAAAAGCCATTTTCTTCGAATACCGATCGGACTGAAAACTGCAGATATTTTTTTGTCTTCAACTGATATTAGTTAATGCAGTGTTATAAGTTTTTCTTTGAGAACCATGTGATCTTAGTTGACCTCAAAAACGTCCTTGTTCGGATTTTCTGCGCATGCGTAAGAATGATAATGCTGAATAATCGGTTTTTTTAAACTTAAAAAAAAAATGAGACATCGAAAAAAATGAGACATTGTTATCGGGAATTATTTGATAAATTTGAGATACGACTGATAGGTCCTCAGTATTTTACATAATATTTGAATATCTTTCAAATTTTAAGGTTTTCTCGTATTTTGTTCGTTTCAGCGGTGACTCGACATAAGAGTTTGCTATTGCGCAAAAACGTTCGCAAGATTCTGATTGGAATAACAAGTAAGATCAAAATTCATAGTTTACATACATGATTAAATTTATATGATCATAATATTTAAATTTTGATATCAGTTTTAAGAAACATGCTTAAAAAAAGATATTAATTGCTATAAATACAGTGAGAATACCATTATTAGCTTTTGAATTTATGTTTAAAGAGCAGCTATAAACTTCACACCAGGAATTAGAATTATGGTACACTTATAGCTCGAATTTTTAATGCTATACATTTAACTATAATGAAAGCATTCTTTATTAAGATACATGTTTTACAGAAAGAGCAACGTTCCTTGTTTTGTATGACTAAATCTTGCCCTTTAAATTCTTTCAAAGCATTACATTCAATTATGAAACTAACTGATGTGTATCTCATAACGGCAGATATCATTAATATTAGAAATGAAAAAATAATGTTTTTACTTTGTACTGATGTTTATTCTTTTGTAGCTTTAAAGAGCTACTGTATCAATTGTTATAGTATGAAGTACACATGTAGGTAAAGAAATTTTCCCATAAAGGGATGAAGTCCATATACGAGCACTATAATAGAAAAACAGGTAGAGGTTAAAGCGAAGTAAGTAAGAATTAATTATTTTCTAGAAGGCAAATAACGGTAATGAGGTTATGATTTTCGTAATTTCTATACTCTGGTTTTTCATTTTCTTAAAGTATTGTAAAATACGATTTGATAAAAGGGAATAGCTCACTGAAACTTATTTAAACAATGAGAGCATGGAAATAGTTTAAGGGAATTTCCGTCCTCTTTCGACGTGCTTTGCAGTACATTAACTGAGCAGCGCGGTTGGACTTTGTGATCAAAGGTTTATGGGCGGCAGCAAGACAATGAAAACCAAGCAGATGTGCTTCCTTACGGATGGCATTAATAGAAACAACACTTCCGGATACCTGTTGTTACTCCTGGAGTATTTGGGCTATCGGTTGGGTGCGGTTCTTTCGAATTTCTCTGGACAGCACCCGTCGGTCTCTATCTCCCAGTTTCGTGGGTCTGCCGACTCGGGGCACATTCCGACAATCATCGCTCACCTTCCACGTATGAATAATATAGGCCACTGTTAATTTTGGGTAATTTAGCTCGCTAGATATGTCCCTTAAGGATCGGCCATTTCTGTGATACCCGTCGATTACACCTTTATCGAAATCAGATAACTCTGCACTTCGTGGCATCTTGCATGTGACTAATACCAATGTTGTTTCCTAGAAGATATTTAACGGCGGTTGGCGTGTATCAGGACAGCAGATATCGTCATTTGCATGGGTGTCCAAATACTTAATGGTGGTTAGTATAAGATATTTGTTAATTGTATGAGCCATGTGTCAGATACTTTGTGAGGACTTTACTTCGTCAAGAAATCCCCTAGGATTTTCTGTAGAAAGTTTTAAACGTAACTGTATTGCACTCTTAAGTAAGAAAGTATATATGAGATTTGATTTGAATTTGATGGAAGGATTGCTATCTTTTTCTAATGGCGTTTGGGTCATGTCAAACTTCGAAGTATGTATTTATTTTAAAAACTTCATTTCTAGTAAATACTTTGTGAGGTATTGAATCAAAATTAACCCTCCTGTGGTATAAATACATCGTCATTTGTAGAAGAAACAAGCGGATGCAAATGGGCTCCGTTTTTCTACTATATGGGAATCCCCGTGGATAGCGTACACGCGCGACAGTGAGAGGAAAACGCCACGAGGCGAAGTCGGACGGAGGCGAGCGGCGAACGAAAAACAATTGAAGAAGCAGAGATCGCTTTGCCGTACAGCAGCCGGACATTATCAAGGTTACCGAGGATGTTTTTAAGTTAGCTATTGTTTCAGCGACCTGGTGATAAAGTGAATACAGAAAGGTTTGTGTTGCGTATGTACAATCAGTGGCGTGGCTGAACTCTGGCCGGGTTTCCGCAATATAGCTACCGGGATTAACACGCGCGATAAATAACTGCCCACTGCCTGCTATCGAGTACAGTATTTATGTAGTCTAATTGTATTGTAATAAATAGATATTTGTGTAGAAAATCTCGTCGCATCTTGTCAATGGTGAGTTCGTTGTTTTAATATATACTATGCCTAAAAGGTAAAAGAAAACAGCTGAACTTCACAACATTCTTTTTTCCTTTATTTTAAAATCACAATTGGACTTTTTTTTAATTAGGATGATAGGTTGAAGTTTTATGGTTCGGTATATCCCTAGCAAATTTAGCGCTCTATAAATCCAGTCAATTAACATTGGAAACTGAAAATATACTACCTACGCCGCCTAGGTAAAAATATCTGATGGACGATATTCTGTTACTTTAGATGTTCGTGGTTACGGTTTTATACAACTGATGAGGATATTTATTTCCTGTTTGCAAAGTTAACCCTTCTGAAATCTTGAAATAATGACTGATATGGACAGAATAAGCCACGAAGAGAAGAATGCAATGGAAGAGGTAAGTTTTAGAAAACATCGACTGTACTTGGGCTAGAAAGGCAAACATGTTAATAATACAGGGTCATCGAAAACGGTTGGGCACATTTCGAAAGCTCATAATTTTAAAATAAACTGGGCAAACGCAATAATATTCTTTTCAAACAACTTGGCAAGTGTCCAAGATTTCTAAATGTAACTGGTACGCAACCGTGACGTTGGACGTTGCGCAGAAGCGAAGCGAGGTGGAAGAGGTCTTCATTCGGCTTTCTGTCAGTGCAATGGCGACCGTTCAGGAGAAAGCTCAAGCGGTGATTGTTTGCGATACACACGACGGTAATTTCGCTGAATTGTTTTAATAGATTTGTATTCCGCTAATCACAACACACATTGAGCTTTCTCCTGAACGGTCGCCATTGCACTGACAGAAAGCCGAGCGAAGATCTCTTCCACCTGGCATCGCTTCTGCGCAACTTTCAACGTCACGGTTGCGTACCAGTTGCGCCGTGTTCGTGGCTCCATTCAATTACATAGGTTACGACTCATCATGGACTGGTTTGTGATTGAAGTCAGTTATCAGTTTCTTTTGAGTTGCTCCGTGTGTAGACGGCGGCCTAAGGTGTATCTTGGTGGAGTCTCGAACTTGGCGGCCCTGAAGGACAACATATCCCAGACTTTGATGAACATTCCTGGTGATATGTTACGCTTGGCCGTTTAGAACATAGTGTACAGGGTACAATGTATCGTCCAGCAGGATTGTAGTTACACTGAAGGAGGGAGAAGTGAATTTGTTGCATAAAGTGGTGTTGCAGTGAAATTTCTTTGCTATTTATTTGTCTGCTTGCAACTTTTTCGGTATTCATTCGTTATCTTAATAGCCCAAAATACTGGCGCTGCTGTCGACTACATTGTCCTGAATTTGTATTTTGATGTTTTACTTGCCTTTTATGCAAATTCTTGGGTGCGCCGATAACAAAAGCGCCATATCTTCCCCTATCGGCGACTTTTGGAACAATTTTTTTTTTCACGGAAACACTTTCCCATGTCGTCTTTAGCCCCTATATCAATTTTGCTGGAATTCCGGCTGATAGATCGCGTTACTGATGGCTCTGAGTAGTGTCAGTTTAAAAAAAAATCCCCCTGTATTAGTTATTATACTCTGAAAAAACGTTAGACGAAAATTACGGAAATAAATCAACTTTAAACTAACAAAAAAGTTTCATTTTTTTATTATACCGTTACAAAAGCCCATTTATTCGTCTAACACTATATTAGCTACAGTTTACTGAATATTTAAATCATTTCAACTTTTGAAAGGTATAAGTTACAAAATTCTGTAATATATGCCATGAAAATATATAGAAAAAAACTAATGAAAAATCGTGATTATGTTCTGTTCTTATTTCTTTTTTTTTCAAAATAATAATTTTGACGTTTTTTTAATAAGGTTAAGAAAACCAAAATTTTATAAAATGTAACAGCTCATTTAATTATATTTTATAGTCATGCAGCAGCTAATTTAATTATACTTAATAGTATTTCAATTTTCTCAGCTTCGAATGCGAGTGGAAACTGCTCTAGATGCCGATTTGTTTGAAGATTTTACGATTTTTTACCGATTTCTCAAAGGTAAGGAAGTGTCTCAGTAAATATAAATCGTGTAGTAAATTTTTCGCCACTTAAAATGCAAGTGTCTTAAAATTTTATGTCTTCATGAACTACCACAATCTTATTATGAAAATTTGGGAGTGAAAACCATAGGGCTTTTCTAGCATGCATTTACGATATTAAGATCAGTATTCAAGGGTTATCAGTTTAATAACATTCTTTTTTTGCACTTAAGGGATAAAATTAGAAAAAATAATATGCAAAAAAAAAATATTAGCAAAGATCTTAGGAAAAGTGATGCTGTGTAAAAATAAAAAGGCCTTACAAATACAATTTTTTATACAATATTAACCTTTAGTTAACGGGGCCCATTTTTCCGATTTCCTCCTTGGAACGGGAAATTTCATTTCCCCTTTATAAGAACGGCCATTAAGGGGTTTGTATATATATATATAGTTTACAAATGTAAATTACTTAATAGGAAACAAAAATGAGTAAATAAATTTTAGGCGCTAAGCTGCTCACAAAAATATTTTCGATATATAGACATTTAATACTCCATTTAATACTTCTATAACCTGAAATAAGATAGACATATAAAAATAAGCAAAAAACGGAAGTGAAGGTGGTATAGTTGATGACTGGGGGGGGGGGGTTTGTGACCCCCAACCCCAGTTAAACATGTTTTATGCCAGGCAACACTCCCGGAGGTCGGCTATAACACCAAGACAGTAATAAACAATTATGAAGAAGAAAAAATATTTTAGATGAAATAAATAAGTTAAATCAGATATCTTTACTAATATAGTCAACTAAGCTGTAGCAATATTTATTGTATAACTGAGTATGCAGACAATGGGTTCGATAAAATACCATTTACAAAAATTTTCAATTAGAATATGCAATATTTTCCTTTGAACAATATAAAAATATATAATAGCTTCAAATATAATAGACCATTGGGTCGCTATGTTTTCAACTATAATAATATTTAAAAAAATGTAGTTGACGCTTCTCCTGGTAATTGTAATTGTAAACATAATATGACCGGTTACAATAAACACTACAGCCACATTATAACAGGTAATACTCAAATTTCAGACAATACGGCTTTGACTAATTTAATGAATTATGGTACAGGCTTTTGCATAGGTTATAAAAAGAATGTATTCCAAATTTTCGAATGTAATCTTGATGAATTTATATATAAAACAGCTATAAAGCATAGTATACCTGTAAGTACATTCGAACAGTGGAAATTTCATTATTTAAGTGATTTTAAAAATGCTTATCTGAGAACTAAGCCAAAAAATCTTCATGTAAATTTGAAAACCTTAAAACCGTCTATCACTGTTTTACAAGATCAATTTGCAATAACATATGTTGATAAAGTTTCTGCTAACTATGCATTTATATGCAAAAACTTTTATTGTGACAAACTATTACAGTGCTATAATGATAATATTGTTTATAAAAAATTAGATTCTATGTCTTGTACTATACAAAATCGTATCAAAGCTTTATATCGCTGTGCAGGTTATGATATTAAAAATCTAAAGTTTCCCTATTTAGTCTTAATCCCTAAATTTCATAAATCACCGGTTAAATTTAGAACTGTAACAGTGGGCTGCAATACGTACTTAACTTTTGCTAATAATAAACTTTTAAATATACTGAAAATAGTTTATAAAAAAATAAGTAAAGAAGGGGGCTATTTAATAAATAATAGCTTAGAAATAGTTAAACAGATAAAAGGTAAAGGAGATATAACTAACGTTAAAAGCTACGATTTTACGGATCTTTTCAACTCTATCAACCTAAAAGATCTCTATAGTATTATACTTGGGTTATACGATCAATATGATTTAAAGACATATATAACTGAAAATAAATATCGTGCGTTACTAGATATTGTACTTAATGAAACAATTTTATATAATGGTAGAAACTTCTATAAGCAAATACATGGAATACCAATGGGTGGAGGATGCTCATCTGCTTTAGCAGATATATACCTTTACTTTTTACGAAAGAGGAGTATTGATTCTAAATGAACTTATGTTTTTCCGATATGTAGATGATATAGTCATATGTTTTAATGAAAACTTAAATGCGATAGATATATGAAAAAAAAACAATTTAACCTCGTGAGAATGGTCGTATGACAACAATAAAGGCTGAAAAATCCATTACGTTGACAAAATGGGCTATTTAAAATCCATTTCTAATTGAATTTTCCATAATTATCTATTGAGAATTTTATTTTTGTCATAGGTTATTATATGCTAATAGTTAGTAGTCTGATTTTTTCCCCATAATCTAACAATAAATTTTTAATACAATTATTAAACTTAAGATGAATGTATTTTGAAGTTTTAGCTTAATATACTATTCCATATGTCTCTTTTCTTCCCTTTATTTTTCATAAATTCAAATATTTCCATTTTAATTGGCTATTAACCCTGAAATAAAAATAAGTTAATTGTCTTTTAGCTCGAGACTTCAATGTGGATAAAGCAGAGAAAATGCTGAGAAAAGTATGCTCATTCTCTGAAATTTTCTTAAATATGTTTTTTTCCAAGAAATATACCCATTGCTGGAAAAAATTTCCTTTTAATATAATGAATATTTCAATTTGTTTATCTCAATGCACAAGAAATCCCATAAATTATGCCTATTTTATATATTTTATATTCTGTTAAAAATAATCGAAAATAAAAATCTGTACGAAGAATTTTTAGTACTGATTTATGAAGAACTAGTTGAATACCCTTTCTTCGCTACGGAGTACATTCAAATTAAATACAAAGCTCAATGGGTGCAATTGATGACAAAAAAATATACATATTTATAAAAAAATCGTAACGGATATTTTTATAGACAAAATAATGTAGAAGAAAATATTGAAATTAAATACAACGGTCAATGTATGCAATTAATTTGTTTAATATCCATATAACATACGAATTTGAATTAAATTCTTAAAAAACTTCCATCTCAATTGATCTAGTGGTTAAATTTTATCTTTTACCGTATTTTAATATTATTCTTGTCAATTTATATAGTTTTTATGCACGCGACGCAAAATTAATTTGAATTACCACAAAAAGAAAAGAAATCACTTGACCAACATATAATAAATTAAATTAGAAAAATTAATCTTTAAAAATTCACGAAAAATCAGAAAATGGAGGTAAAGATTCGAAAGTGATTTCATTTTAAAGGAATTTGTATAATCTTTCTCGTGATATAAATTTTATAACCCTCAAATTATTATTTTAAATGCAAACTTTAAAGAATCTTACAAAAACAGCTTAAAAATTCAATTTAAAAAAATTAGAATAATTTAAAAAAAATCTTTCTTAGTACAGCCCTACACTATAAGAAGAATTGACTTGCAAAATTTCAGCACTTTAGATCCAGTGGTTTGGTCTGTGCGTTATCTGTCAGCCAGTCAGTCAATTACGGAAATGTTATATATATATATAGATTTCTTTCGAGATTCAAAGCTATAAATTTTGAGAATTTCTTTTGTAATGGTGGAAAATAATAGTCTCATTTATTTGTAAAATTAAACCATTCCATATCAACATTTTAAATTCTCCGAAAGGAATCAGATTAATTTTTTTTTAGTTTTAAAAAAAATTTTGTAATAAAATTTAATTAAAATTAAGTGGTATCAGCGTGAATGCTCATCTCTAAATACGTTTGAATATTTATTCTTCAAGTCCAAGAGAACTAAGTCTTAAAGAAATATTCTCTACATTCTGATAACAATAATCGACTTTAAGTACATGTAAGAAGCCGCAACGTATGAAATCGTACAAGATGCGGAGAAAAGTAATTTTTTTGTTACTAAAGACGAAAGAAAACGGCTAATGTTGGAAGTTATTTGAAACTATTAACCAAAAATATAATTTAACATCAGGACATAAAACTTTCATGATAATAAACAGCAACCAAACTTAATGATAATATAACATAGCTCAAATATTTCATGTTTTTAGAAATTCTAAAAATTTAAAAATTCACTAGTAATACACATACTCAACGATCACATAAAATGCGTTGCACATGAAATAATTATTAACAATGCTTCGTTTAAAAGAACATTCTGAATCTTTTTTTAGTTCGTGTGCTTGTTCTCTTGAGTGAATGTAAGGAAGTCTCATTGTTCCTCTAAAAATTTACGATGCAGATCAGTTAAATAGAAAACAGATTAAAATATAAAAACATCATGTAAATTATTTCTTTAACTTATGAGTTTATTGGCCATACTGTCAGAAAACAAAGATGTTTCATTGTAATCTGATATGACTCATTAAAATATATAAAAGATTCTTATATCTAAATGAAAACTTAAAATTCTGGTTTTGGCTGGTCTCTTAAAAAAAACCTCACTGCTATTAAAACTTCCTAAAGGAATGAAGTTGGCTTAAAAAATGAGCTAAATTGTCTCTTATAGCATTAGGAAAATATGTTGTTCAAGCAAGTTCATTTCTCTTATGCTAATTAACTTTTCTCGGGCAATACAGTTTAGTTAAAAATTGAAAATCAGTGATAATATGAAAAAAAATCTGTTTTGTAACTCATGATAAAATGTTGGTATAATAAGAAATACCACGAAAATTTTAGTCTAAAAATGTATTTTATACATTTCGTAAAGATAAGTAAAAACAAAAGAAAAACTTTACGAAGAAAACACAAAAAGTAATTTTAATTAACAAAGGCAATTTATGGAATTTCAAACATAATAAATAGAAAATACTCCGTTCATGCGCTATCCCTTTGTGTTCCTGTAGTGTAAAACAGATAAAGAATATATAAGAGTGTTCTTTTCTCGTTTAATAATTTTATTCATCAAAGTTTTCTTCTATATAATATTTTTAAAATTGGAGCACTTTATCTATAACACAAGCATGAAACTAAGATTCCACCGAGTATCATTCAATACCTTCCAAAAAAATCCTATGAAAAAACTTGTAGATATTGAAATTTTTTATTATATGAGGATGTCTTCTCGAAAGTGTTAAGTCAAAATTCTTCTGAAATTTTTGTTTAAAAGAAAACATCTATTAATGGAATTTACTATTAATGGAATTTCAAAAAAAAATGGAATTTCAAGCAAACTGGACTCCTCAACTTGAAATTTCATAGTTTAAAACTGAGTGCTAAAAAACCAAATAAGAAACATAAATATTTAAATTTTTATTTATTAGGCTCATACAGACAAAATAGACATAAGCTATCTATAAGTTCACGATTAACAATCTGGTTTTTAGATGTTTAATATTTCAGTTCGATTACAGAAAATATTTGTCTAATTATTTTGAAATTTTGCTCAACTTTAAAAATCTAATTAGTAAACGGAAAGCTTTAACATTAGGTTAAAACATTTTTCAAATGAAAATTTTATAGTTTTCCCCTAAATTTTACCGCATTTTCTTTTAATTTTTCTATTTTTTATTGATTGATTTTTGCTGCTTCAATTCAATTTTAGATTTCATTTCATAATTTATATGTTCTGCTTTCACTTGTTTAGGGGTATATATTTATAAAATAAATATATAACCTGTAATCCAGCTAATACATTAGAAAATTAATGCTCATTTTAAGATGTGCATTTTCAATTTTATGTTTGAATAGATTAAAATTTTAACCCTAAAAATATCTTTCAGCATATCATTTGGAGAAAAGCAAATCAAGTTAATACCATTCTACAGGATTTTGTACCGAGAGAGGTAAATATTGCGAGAATATTTTCTTCCACTCTTAAAAGAAAGAAATTTTGGTGAAACATTTGAATGCTAAGTAAAATTTTTATTTCTGTTTTAAAGGTATACATTGCCTATTCCGCATATATTTATTTATAAAAAAAATTATGCTGAAATCCAAACTGGAATGACAACAAAAAATTACAAACTTAAATGATAATTTTTGTGTTTCTACCTGGAATACGAGTAACATTATTGCAAAATGAAAGATTATGTTTGAATATGAAACCAGATTATAATCAAAGATATGGACATGAACATCTCCTAAAGTCCTTTAAAATGGCATATATACTTGTTGGTGTGCTCGTGGGAAAGAAATTTAGGGAAGGAAGCAAAGGGCATTACACTATTGGCCTTAGCACTCAAATTTTTAAGCAGTTTCCCTGACCTGCCGATAACATAAAAATGAGACCAATAAATCAATCGTAAATTATAATACGATTGATTTATTGACCATTAGCTTTGTCCTTCAAAAATCACATGAAGATTTTCTATCAATTTCTACTTTTTTTCCTTCTTAGCATTGAATATAAAACTGTTGTATTTCCTATGTAATCCAATACTCTGGATACAAGTCACACATTTGCACTTTTATTTATTGAGCCCACACAAGAAGATAGAAGTAATTTCTAAATCAGGGCCTCAAAATTTCCCATTAACATAAAATTTCACCATCGAACCCTACTCGATTTTCTTGGTAATGCAAAAGTTTCCCTGACCTGCCGTTAGGGATTCAGAAAGGTCCTAACAACCTGTCGTTAGGGATTCAGAAATGTCCTGACAACCAGTCGAGCGACGTAACCCCGCCGGGCACGACCGTTCAACCAGTGAGGTCCAGTCGACGCAAGTCAGCCGCAGCGCACCACGCACCAGAGCATCGAAGAGTCGAAGCCCCAATTTTGACACCTTTTAATTTAGTTTTAACCCATGATTTTGATAGAATACCCGCAGAAAAAATCCCTAAGGCAACTACCATACTACGATTCCCTCCACTTATCCATCGTGCCCTAACAAAAATACTTTATTAATCGGCCAGGATGCGAGCTGACAATACTGACGCGAGGACGCGCGTCGGGTCGAAGAGGCCCGGTCTATCAATTTTGCACTTTTTATCATTAAAAATGGATTTTAATTAGGATTTAAACATTATGAATGAAAATGAATAGAAATAATAAAATTTTAAACAAGAATTTCAGAAAAAAAATATTGACTTCCCATTTAATAGCATAATTTACATACAGTAAAAGCATGTCCGTTGCAGATATTTTTTTCATATTTGGCACAAATGGTTTTGGATTTTCTATCTTTGATTTCAGCCAAAGTAGTTTCTTTAGCATCGCGATCTCTTTGAAAATTACTGGCTATGCTATCAGCGTAGATACTCGTCAATTTACAACGTTGCGCCAAATTGTATCATCAACTAAAATCTGCCAAGAATCTAGTAGAGGAGACAGATTTTTGGCTATACGAACATTTCCTGGAAGCTTGGTGATAATATTGCATGATGGGGCTCTTACATTTTGTCAGAATTTTTGCTTATTCCATTTTGTGAGCCCATCTTTACCAATGAAATATTATTGGGGAGAATCGTCTTCATCACTGGAATCAGTTTCTTCTTCAGATGACGATTGATGGTCACTATGTTGTTCATTGTCATCTATTTCTTCAGATTCTTCATCTAAAGACTCCTCATCCGTTGAAAATTCGGCTAATATAGCCCGTAAGGGCTTTGTTTCTTCCTCGAAACTCAAATATAGCGACATGACAGTAAATAAATCCTCTATGGTGTTGCGACAAACCTATAACACCAGCACGCTCGTTGGACCTGAGAGGCCCTAGGAACCAGTTTTCGACCGGAAGAGGGGTAGAAAAATGTTTGAAATTCCATAATCAGACAGAATGGGACTTAAGGGGCAGCTACACAAGGAATTGCTCATTTCTGAAAAACAGGGGTGTTTTTATGGTCAGTCCATTTTGCGGTCGGGCCTTAGAGGCCCGACGAGCGTTCTTGCGGGTTAAAAAACAATCAGAAAAATACATAAAATTTCACCATCGAACTTTACTCGATTCTCTTGGTAATGCAAAAGTTTCCCTGACCTGCCGTGAGGCATTCAGAAATGTCCTGACAACCTGTCGCGACGTAACCCCGTCCGGCACGACCGTCCAACAAGTGAGGTCCAGTCGACGCAAGTCAGCCGCAGCACATCACGCGCATCGAGGCATCAGAGCATCGAGGAGCCGGAGCCCTAATTTTGACACCTTTTAATTTAGTTTTAACCCATCATTTTGATAGAATACCCGCAGAAAAAATCCCTTAGGCAACAACCATACTACGATCCCCTCCACTTATCCATCGTTAAATCCTTTATTAAAAAACCATCAGAAAAATACAAAGTCACGAAGAGTACAACAATTCTTGTACTTAACATATACAGTTACACAACACCAAGTGAAGTAGATGAATTTAGTCATACAGAGATAAACTATAAACTCAGGACACCAGTATAAAGACAAAATATAAACATGTTTTACAAAAACAATAATATAAGTTTATATACATAATCTTGGACAACTGTCCAATGTAACTTCAACAAGGAGATTCTCTTGGTAAAACATTCGTTACTCAAGATTCCCCTTCAGAATGCTATCAGTCGTCCAAAGAGTTAATTGATCAACTAGATTTAATCAATGCAGAGGGAAAAGATATTTTCTAAATTGAAACGCCCAGTTGCACAAATAACATTCCCGTTTTAGTTATCAATGGCTAACACATAAGTAAATGAAAAAAATGGATGTAAAATCTATATAAGAGTATATAGATTATATCTGAACACTGATGTACGAATCTGTGGAACTAATCAAGTTTCCATCCACATCTTTTGAAATGAGAGGCCTGGATATGGCAAAATACCTTTGCGTGAAAGTATGTACCAAAGGAAGATCTTTTGACGGTGATTAAAGAAACAACACCATCACAGCTAAGGATGTAACTTCATAGTAGTATAACTTCAAAAACTATTCGGTAAGTCTTTATTCAGATGTTGAAAAACTAGCCGATATGACACTGATGCATCACTGTAAAAGTTATTATTCAGGAAAGAAGTAATGACAATTAAGGGATACGGTTAACAGAAATTTTTATATTTCAATGTCTGACCAAACTCAAGAGAGTATTTTCTTGTAGTAATATTGCTCAGTCCTTCGTCATTCGAATTTTCAGAGAGTGAACACTTTTAGGCGAGTGGTGATGTGCCCTCGGCATATATTCAGAGTGTTCAATGGATATACGGGGCATGTCATTTGAACAAGTCCTCACATTCCAACTATACATCAAAAGCTGCAGTATGATTAAGTCTAGTGTAATCGTCCACAAACACGAGTGATGAGGAAACCTCGAATCAGATGCTTATAGAAAGGCTGTCGGAAGATTCCCTTGTTAATCAAGCAATAACTGAACATGGCTGTGTAGGAGTCTATCAAAACACATTTTTTGTTAAAACAGATCTTTGTGAGTGTGGCAATATACAAACTATAAAGCACTGTATATAAAATTGTAGCAAATGGTCTGAAGCACGGAAAAACTTACCTTTGGGATTTGAAGATTGGGCCCCTAGTAAATTATTTACGGATTATTATTGTAGAAGGTATATCAAGCATGTTATGCAGGAACTTATGAATACACACTTCCCCCTACAAGGGGCAGGTGAATAGCGCCTCAGATTACTCGTACCGCAGCCGACTTGTACCATTTTCAAGGAACAAATCACATCTACCACAATATCCATTTAAACATACCCCAAATTTTTTCAATCACCTTTTGAAAATTTGTGTGTGTGGGTATAAACTAATTTTAAATTGTACCTCTTATTACTGTTATAAGAACATTTCTCCATTTAACGCTAGGACAAACATTAAAAGAGTTAAAAATTAAATTCAATTGGTAAATTTTGAGATTTAATACTGCATCACAATGATACATGTAGTCTTTTTATTCAGTTTTTTAGCAAGTGCGTACAGCCTAGTTTGCTTGGACTTGACAAAGAAGGGGATATAATGCTCTACTTCCCGGCGGGAAAAATAGATGCAAGAGGTGAATATGGATTTATTCAGCAGAAAATAACATTTACTGTAACAACAGAATCTCCGTTTTTTAAGCCTTTTAAAAATTTATTTCATGCTTAACAAGGTAATACGTTGAAATTGTTTTTAAAAACTAATCAGTTATATTTTGTAATACGTTATAATACTGAGTTTTATTTTCCCGACTTACCAAAAACTTATCAAGAGGCATCAAAAAGCCTTTGGAATTATATTGCCTGAGGTTGATATTCTACAATTAGCCAATAAATTATTTTCGAATAAAATATACACATCAGTAATCAGAATATAATGATTAGATTTTCGAGTTTTCAATTCCTTATAATTAACTCTTACTTTTTATTTTCCTTTTAGAAAATGCATGTACAGCGCAATTCGGGAAATTAAGATTTCATAAAATCTCTTTTTGAGTAGAATTCTAAGTCTTACTTCTTGAAGTGCTAAGAATTCAAAGAATACTGAAAGAGTTAACGTTAATATATGTTTAAAAGCAGCTCATTAGATATTAATATATCCATTTAATGTAAAAAATAACTTTAGCATGAAAATAAAATCATTAATTCTACATAAGTACACAAGTGGAGCGCTATCTTTGAAATTAAGATTTCATAAAATCTCTTTTTGAGTGGAATTATAAGTCTTAGTTCTTAAAACTGCAAGATACTATCCAAAATACTATCTAATACTCCAAAATACTATCAGAGTTAATAAATGTTTAAATATACCTTTAATACCGCTCATTAAATTTTAATATAATCTTTTAGTGTAAAAATTAACTTCAGTATATAATAAACTTTTTTTTATTTTTCATAATTACATATTTTCAGATATACTGCGATGTTCAATAATGAATGAATACATGAAACACTGGATATGGTATTATGAGCAAATGACAGATCTATTTAAACAACTCGTTGCAATGGTAACTCCTTTCATTACTTAATAAATTAATTATTAATAGCTTATGAATAAATTTTTAATCAAATGAAGAATATGCTAATTTTCTGTGCATATTTCATTTTATGGAATTAAGTGCAATAGGAATTTTATATATATATATATATATATATATATATATATATACAGAAGCTGTTCACACATTTTTTAGACGATGTATATTGTATTCACAAAACTAAATCACATAAAATTCTTGTGTTTTAAATGTTCTATTTGACATCCCTTTTTCTGAACTATCTTTCGACACCGAGATTTCCAGGATAATAATGCCTTTTGAAGTGTCAGAAGAGGTGTTCTATCCCATTCCTCCTGAACAGCTTTCCAGAGTCCTGTAAGAGTTTTGGGACGAAGTTTGGATAATGCAGATTTTAAAAGTCCGAAAACACAAAAATCCATAGGTGATACATCGGGAGATTTAGTAGGGATATCAGTGAAGGGTATGGCCTCGATACCAGTTTTTTGTTCCATTTCATTTAGTAAATTTACAGTGGATTTTGATGTGTGACTGCTAGCTTTGTCCTGATGGAGTCTCACAGATTGATGGCACTGTGGGTAAAGCGATGGTATTTCATTCAGAAAAATTGGCAATAAAATATGTTCCTGATAGCATTTGGAGTTAATCTTGACATTTTTTTCCACTCTCTTTATTTTTAACTTGCCATTATCAGAAAAACCAGCAACAATCATGAATCCCTTAGAAAAACTTTCTTTCGATTCTTTGAACCATATACTTAAATTTTTTTCTCCCCTTTTATGATAATAAATGGCTCTTTTTTTGTTGCAATCATTTAAATACACCCATGATTCAACTAGTGTGACAATTGTTTTCCATTTTTCTTTGGATAAGTGTTTCTCATATAGAATTCTGCAGCGTGTTCTGCGTTCAGGGATATGATTTGGAAGAAGACGATGCACATTGCGTTTTTTCGCTTTCTTAAGATTTAAATCAACGTTTATCATTTTGTTTACAGTGGACACCGAGCATTTTAATGATTTTGCAACTGTCCTTTGACTAGGGGGATTTTCTTTTAACATTAAACAACGTACCTTTGCAATAGTCGAAGATGTCCGTTTTTTCCTTGGATACTTGTTTGGAATTTTTGTCCCACTTGAGGCTCCAATTGGACGCTTTTTTCCTTTCTTGTTGACGATATTACCTATCGACGCTTTAGATATCACAAAACCATGACTCTCACATCGTTTTTGGATAACGGAGTATGCATATTTCTCTTCGGAAAGAGCATAAATGTATACTTTGAACCACTGCTTTGTTAAAAACGCCATTTTGAATAAAAACAAAAATTTAAAGCCACATCGATAATTTTGACTTTTAAAAACATAGTGCAATTGCAATTATTTCTTTTGCAGCAAACGATTTTTTATTACAGCTTACCAAAATCGTCTAAAAAATGGGCGAACAGCCTCTGTATATATATATATATATATATATATATATATACACACTATCTACAAACATGCATTTGGACACCTGTGACAGGGAAGAGCAAAATTTATTCATATTCAATAGTTGGTAGACCCTCCACGAGAGGCAATTAGAGCCTCAATCCTCCGGGGTATGCTGTCCACATGTTATTTTATGACAGCTAGTGGTATTTTCTTCATCTGGGCTTGGAGAAGACATGTAAGTTCCTTCACCGATTTTGAATGGTTGTTGCAGTCCTTAATTCGGGTATCCTACTCGTCCCAGAGGCTCTCGATAGTGTTCAGGTCTGGGACTCTGGGCAGGCTAGTCCATTCGGTTAAACCCATTGTCACCATATCAATAGATAGGGAACCTCGTAACATGACAGGTGGTTTTCTCGTCCTGGAAGCAATATGGGTCAAACCCGTAAAACTGCCACAACGTAGGAAATACACTGTGATCAAAATAGTGCAATAGGCTATTAATGGGGGCCAAGGGTCCTAGTCCATACCAGGAGAAACACCCCCAGACTATAATTACACCTCCCGAGCTTTAATGTGGGCACAACGCATTCTGGCAGGAGGCGTTCTCCAGAACTAGACACAACCATTCGAACGGTAGAGGAGGACCCGTTTTCATTGACCTACGGTCCACTTTAGAAGTGCTTTGCATCACATTAACCGAGCAGCACGGCCTGGAAGCAATATGGGTCAAACCCGTAAAACTGCCACAACGTAGGAAATACACTGTCATCAAAATAGTGCAATAGGCTATTAATGGAGGCCAAGGGTCCCAGTCCATACCAGGAGAAACACCCCCAGACTATAATTACACCTCCCGAGCTTTAATGTGGGCACAATGCATTCTGGCAGGAGGCGTTCTCCAGAACTAGACCCAACCATCCGGACGGTAGAGGAGGACCCGTTTTTATTGACCTACGGTCCACTTTAGAAGTGCTTTGCATCACATTAACCGAGCAGCACGGTCTGGAAGCAATATGGGTCAAACCCGTAAAACTGCCACAACGTAGGAAATACACTGTCATCAAAATAGTGCAATAGGCTATTAATGGAGGCCGAGGGTCCCAGTCCATACCAGGAGAAACACCCCCAGACTATAATTACACCTCCCGAGCTTTAATGTGGGCACAACGCATTCTGGCAGGAGGCGTTCTCCATAACTAGACACAACCATTCGAACGGTAGAGGAGGACCCGTTTTCATTGACCTACGGTCCACTTTAGAAGTGCTTTGCATCACATTAACCGAGCAGCACGGCCTGGAAGCAATATGGGTCAAACCCGTAAAACTGCCACAACGTAGGAAATACACTGTCATCAAAATAGTGCAATAGGCTATTAATGGGGGCCAAGGGTCCCAGTCCATACCAGGAGAAACACCCCCAGACTATAATTACACCTCCCGAGCTTTAATGTGGGCACAATGCATTCTGGCAGGAGGCGTTCTCTAGAACTAGACCCAACCATCCGAAAGGTAGAGGAGGAACCTTGATTTGTCGCTCAAGCGAACCCGTTTTCACTGACCTACGGTCCACTTTAGAAGTGCTTTGCATCACATTAACCGAGCAGCACGGTTGGACTTTGTGATCAAAAGCTTATGGGAGGCAGCACGGCCAGGAAAACCAAGCAGATGTGCTTCCTTACGAATGGTGTTCATCGAAACAACGCTCCCAGATGCCTGTTAAAACTCCAGGATTATGTCGGCCATCAGTTGAGTGCGGTTCTTACAAATTTCTCTTGACAGTATCCATTGGTCTCTATCTCCCAGTTTCGTGGGTCTGCCAACCCGGGGCACATTCCGACAATCATCGCTCAGCTTCCATTTCTGAATCACATAGGCCACTGTCGATTTTGAGTGATTGAGCTCGCCTGATATGTCCCTTAAGTATCGGCCATTTGTGTGATATCCGACGATTACACCTTTCTCGAAATCAGGTAACTCTGCACTTCTTGGCCTCTTGCATGCGACTAATGCAAATGTTGTTTCCTAAACTATATTCAACGCCGGAGGGCATGACGTAGATCATGACCACAGATATCGTCATTTGTATGGGTGTCCAAATGCTTATTGGTAGATAGTATGTATATTTATATATATATATATATATATATATATATATATATATATATATATATATATATATATATATATATATAAATTATAAAAATATAAGCAATTCAAAATACGCATAAAATATAAAAAGCGGGCATAGACTGCCAAACAAATTAACTTAAAACCTACCTTAGCGTTGAAAACATATAATTTTTCAATAAAAGATTGCGCAGTTGCAGCACTCCATATTTTCAAAAATAACAAACATACCTTAAAATATATAATCGGACAGAGCAAGATAATTATAGGAAGAATGTAGACAAAAAACAAAGAGAAAACAAGCACTTAGGGCTCTACACACCAAAGGCAAGATTCTGTAGTAGTGCCGGAACTAAACCAGAAATTGAGGTAACAGACTGGTGTCTTCATCAGGGAGCCTAACCAAATCAGTTACCTCAAGGGGAACTTTCTGAATAGGATTCAGGTATAACCAAAAAACATCCCAAGGCCCCGAGATCCCCAATGAAACAGATAGTCAAAGGAAAAGAGAAGACACAGACAACTTGCACTAAGAGCTCAACGCACCATAAATGCAAGTACACATGCAATCCTAATGTAAAGACAAAAGCAAAGATGTTTAAAAACTTTTAAATTGTCGAAATTATTAGGGAAATTGTTCTTACGTAGGTTTTCCTCGAAAATGCCACATGCCTCCATAAAATCTTCAGCGTTATTACAAATGTTTTTATTCTGTTAAGTTGTGTGTGAAAAATATTATAATAAATTTTTTAATTCAGGTTGCTATGGAAATTGGTAAACGTGATAACCTCAAACGTAAAATCTAATCTTTTATCATATATCCCAACTTTTAATACGCTATTTTGAATTTTAATTTGTATAGCCAGACTAGCTGAAAACCCGCACTTTGCTACTGAGTACATTCGAATTAAATACAACGGTCAATGTATGCAATTAATGCATATATATATATATATATATATATATATATATATATATATATATATATATATATATATATATATATATATATATATATATATATATATATAAGAGCTCGTCTGTTTGTTTGTCCGCTATAGAATCATAGACTGTTTGACCCACTGGGACCAAATTCGGCACAGTTAATGTTTAGGACCCGAGAAACTTAACGCAGCAAAAACGAAATTTGGGGCTCAATTAATTTTTTAAAATTAATTTTTTAATGATTTTTGTGCCCCTAAAAGGTGCGCGTACCCCCTGTGGATACAGACCTTTCACCACAGCCAGCTGCGTTAAGAGTATTATTTTGGGGGTGACATAGGGGTGTATAAATTCCAATACGTGGGAGGAAGAGGGTTGGGAATGACCTTTGGACCTGGCTCCCCAGATAAACACAACTTTCCTGGCTCTGCTTTGTGAAATCCAGATAATCTTTGTGATAAGCCAGAATGTAATTATGCATCTGCTAATGAAGTAAGTATTGGATCAATGTCGAACATATGTGACAGCTGTGGTGCTAAAAAGTGGTCTAGAGAATCACCAGAAATGTGTTGCAGTAATGGGAAAGTACAATTGCCTGGAATTCCAGAACCACCCGAGCCTTTGATAACATTACTCACAGGAAATACATCTCATTCAAAACATTTATCACAAAACCTACAAGCTTAAGGAAAATGGGCTTCATGGGGAATCCCACCTTTGATTAAATAAAGGGGATAACGCATCTTGCACTTTACCTCTTGGGTGATGTGGAAAAAAGTTCGTTTTTAAGAGAAAAATAAATCATAAAGGCAAATACAAATTATAAAACTTATTTCTAATTAAAAAGTGCATTAAACAAATCTTATTAAATCTGACTAAACAGTATCTAACAAATATAATTAAACAGTAAACTAATTCAATCCAAACGTGCGAATCACGCAACACGGTGTTATTAATTCTCAATAAACTCAGACGAAGGTCCGAATGCTCAAAGTTTCTTTCTTTCTTATTGATTGTATATCATTTCAGTAGAAACGCGCTAAGCGCATTCTGTCTGGCCAGATCAACATGAAGAGCAGGGGTGCAGCCCAGTATTTTTTTGATGGAATGCGTGAAAAATTTTATATCTATATATCTACCCGGGAAACGCCGGGAATAATGCTAGTATCTATCTATCTATCTATCTATCTATCTATCTATATATATATATATATATATATATATATATATAATACGACGATCAATGTATACAATCGATGTAAAAAAAGCAAAAAAATATATTTATAAAATAATCGTAAGGGATATTTTCATAGACAAAATAATGTAGAAGAAAATATTCAATTTAAATGTAATAGGACATACTAAAGAATATAGTACAGTTAATATAGTATAGTTTTAGAAACATAATATCTTTTATTGTATTTTAATATTTTTTAAGATAATGTCCAATCGTCTGCCGCATTAGCAAGAAAAATTTTTTTTGTCTATATAGTTGTTATGCACTGGACGATAAATTTATTGAAAGTACCAGAAAAAGAAATCACGTGATCAGTATTTAATAAATTAAATTCTAATAATTGATCTTTTAAAATTCACTAAAAATCAGTAAATGGAGGTAAAGATTCGAAAAATATTTCATTTTAAAGGGATTTTTATGATCTTTCTCGTGATATAAATTTTATAACCCTCAAATTTTTATTTTAAATGCAAACTTAAAAAAAGTTACTAAAGCAGCTTAAAAATTTAATTAAAAAAAATCTAAGAAGCATTTTTCAAAAATCTTTCTTAGTGCACCCCTACACTATAAGAAGAATCGCTATGCAAAATTTCGGTCCTTTAGGTCCAGCGGTTTGGTCTGTGCGTTGTATGTCAGTGAGTCAGTCAGTGAGTCAGTCAGTCAGTTACGGAACTGTTTTATATATATAGATAAGTCGCAAAATGATTATTATCATTTGTCCTGTTTAAAGTTAGTTCCTTTGGGTAGATGCGAATACAAGTTTACACCAAATTTCTATACAGTTAAAATATATGTTTTTTAACAATAAATTTAAGAGTCTGTTGGAAACCGTTTTATTGTATTTTACCTCGAAAACGTAAACTTTCATTACTTTTCATAAATTTTCATTTCATTTGGATGTCCTATAAAAGCGATCAGGGCTTAAAATTCAGCAGAGGTAATCAAGGTCGCAAAATTCATTGATATTAAATTTAGTGATATAAAGAAAAAAATTATTGTAAAATCTGTGAGGAGAGCTTATTTTTGTATAACGAAAAAGAAAAAAACACCATTACGAAATCAGAAATCCAACTTTATCGAAACATTTATAGACATAAACAGACAGTTCGCAGCCTGAACGATACTTTCAAACTGAATACCAACAGATAGTCAAACAACATTTCTAATAATATTAGATATTAAAAATAGAGAATATAAATTTATGTCATAGAGATTCCCTATAAACCTAAATAACTCTAAATTATATGCAAGCGTAAAAATGTTAGATATGCAAAAACAAATCTAACGCAAATTTTTATGCTGTTAATATTGTTAAAACTGTTGGTGTTGCTGTATTCGAATGCGGGGCACTTGTGAATGAAGATATTCGCACATAGTCCCCGAGAGTCGCTGTTTGCTTTCAATGGAGGCACCAAATAGATATTGTTAAAAAACTATAGTTTATCAGCAATAAATTTAAGATTCTAACAGTTTTATTGGTTGAAACTTGTTATTTTTACCCCTTTTAGGTAACTTATCTGTTACTCAATTTTAAGAGAATATAAAATTTTCCAATTTGCAACAATAAACAACGCATTAATTCATCAAGATCTTTGCAATAATTTTGTTGAGTACTTTGTTCTTAAAGACAACTCACAGTACTCGCACATATTCTGTTCTACAAATGAATATTTATTTTCATATTTAGTCACAAATTTTAATGTATACAAAAGGGATAATATTACTCACCTAACGCCACGGAGAATAACATAAAAGTAATTATTTTTCTTTTCTTAAAATCAAAGTTGCCAAAACCTTGATAACAAACTCTCAGCGTTGCTAGGCAGCAGAATATAACACAGAGTGGAGGAATTAAACTTATGTATTATTGTTTTCCACTACATTATTCATATTTAGTTACAAATTTTAATATATACAGAAGTGTTAATATTACTCACCTAACGCCGCAGAGAATAACATAAGAGTAATTATTTTTCTTTTTTCAAATCAAAGTTGCAAAAAACTTGATAACAAACTCTCAGCGTTGCTAGGTAACAGCATATAACACAGAGTGGAGGAATTAAATAACTGTATTATTATTTTTCACTACAATTTAAACCGAAAACACGATAACCATAGTAACCATTCTTTTTTTTTGTTTGATATTACCAACTGAGAGTTTTTGGATTAGTCGTGAAGGCTATCTCAAAAAATATAACTTATGAGATATAACTGAACTTAAGAGTAAACTTGCTTATCAGAATTTGAACAGGAGAATATAGTCTCCATGTCTTAGAAGGCAAGGTTCAAAGACAAGGTTTAGGGCTCCTGGTTCAAGCTGGATACGTACAGATTTCAATATAAAGATCAACCTTGTTTCATCAAATTAATCCCAGTTGAATATAATGCTACTTCAAATGCACATTTGCTGATTACCAAAGTTTACTTTAGAAGAAAAAACTTCACAAATAATTTTCACTTTAAAAAAATTAAAAGATAAAAAGGAAGAGAGAGACTTTATGTTTACACACATATTTTTCCTCGAAAAATTTTCATTTTCCTCTTTTGCAGTAAATGTCATACGGCGAGAATTATTTTGAAGTTTACCCACTGCCCAATCGTCAATAAATGAAATGTAGCGTGAATCAAAATTCTAAATAAAGAATAAGAACTTGATACATCAGACAAAATGTTGAGACTCAATTGCTACAACTAACTGCATGAGAAAAAATATGCAATTCAATTGAAAGGTTATTTCCATGTATGGATATTTTATTACGTGATGTCACTGCCACAAGTTTCTCCCCATTTGTGAACACTAACATATTAGTTCTATTTGCAGAGGGGAAAAAGAGCTCCTAAAACAAGTCTTATTTTTGATTTAGATCAACTGACTTTCGGAAATGCAACTAGTAAACCAGGTGAGTAAATTTTAATTTTTTAACTTTTCATAAAGAAATTGTGTATGAACTGCAATAGAATTAAATGTTTGTTAATACAAATGTTATGCATACAGTTATTTTGTTTTAAGTTTTCTCCACAAACACTGCGATGATATCAGAATAACTTTTGCATACTTTCTGTATATATATACCGGATGGTCATAAGAATCTTTGCCGATATATGGAACTCTAGCGGCTGTTCCGTTCAACCAACCAATCGAGATGAGATTTCAGATATAGTTATTCAGATGTATGAACTCAGGATTCTGAGAAGGCAACACAGTGACGCTCACGGTTACGGTTATAGGTATAGAAACTCGAAATTTTCAAAAGGCAACGCCCACTTTTTCCCGTCGCAAAATGCTCAGCGCATGCGAAAACCCTAAAAAGCGTTGGAGCGGTACGTGTATTACAAAAAGCGGACGCGTTATGCCCGCAAAAAAACAGCTCTGCGAATGGCTAACAAAAACACGATCAGAGAACTTTTTATCGGTTTTCTACGCTGAATATCTGGCGAACGGCGTTCTGAGATTGGTTTTTAGCCTCTGTCATATTCAAATTTCCTCCGTGCGCCCCGATCCCGTCCCGAACATATATCGGCAATGTTTCTGTATAACCATCCGGTATATATATATATATATATATATATATATATATATATATATATATATACAAGGTCTGACAATAAATTTCGGTGAATAGTCCTGTAACATTCACGCAGAGGAAATATTAACGAAAGTTACCTTACAGTCCTTCGAAACAGACACCTCCCATAACTATGCACCATTGACATCTGATATACATGTTCTGGAAACTTTGCAAGAAGTCTTCTTTTGGGATGGAGTTGTGGGCGTTTGTTCTGTAGTCATGTCGAAGAAGTCTTCATAGGTTTTTAGAACTGTCTTTAATGACGGCGTTTTGAAGTGTTACATCACACATAAAAGTACAATTCCGGTATTTAGCTACGGTACATCTTGATGGTCTGAGAAACGACGCGACGCAGCGATAGAGCACACAAGACAAAAGAATGCGGAGATGACATAAAGCATTGACGTGACAACATAAATATACGAGGGCAGTCACGGATAAAAACTGTGGAGAATATCCTGCTCACACTTTTACGAAGGGTTCAGGATTTTTTTTTCACCAGGGGTCAAAAACGTATTTGGTTATCAGTGACCATCTGACATCTTGCGTCAGAAGTCTTATGATCTCCTGGAAGCTTCGGGAACGGTTGAATCATCACGTTTTCAAAACAACTTACTGTTTAGAACGTGCATTAAGGGACAATGTAGCTTGTTAATTCATTTATCCTTAGGTTATAATTTCAAATAGGGGGATATACTTTATTGAAACGTTAACGGGAAAGTTTAGAATTTGAGTTAATTAATAAAAGTGGAACTTTATTAATTCATATATATATATATATATATATATATATATATATATATATATATATATATATATATATATATATATATATATAGTAAAAATGCCTTTGGTTTAATTATTTACTGTACTTACTTTTTTTGAGTAATCAAACATTGTTCTTCTCAGCTGCCGAACAAACGAAACGAGCGATACAAATTTTGCTCGAGAATTACCCGGAAATGCTGAAGTGTGCATACATTATAAATGGTAAGTACAATACTTAGATTAATATGTGTATTTATATATGTGTGTATATAAATTGAAAAGCATCATCAAAATTCATTAAGCGTAAAATTGGTGATTAGCATGACAATTTTTTTAATTTATTAATATAGTCATCAGCAGCCACTACAAGATTAAATTAAACGAAGGCAGATCGTGTGTTACGACTACAACGTAAAATCTCATGCACAGAGAGGAAGTAAGCTTGAAATAAAGAAATAAGATATTCAGTCTGCTATAATGATACCATTCCAATCAAATTGATCGAACAATGTAGCCCCATGTCGACGCCATAAGAATGCAGCAGAGATCACAGTGTGCGCGGAAGGAAACCCTCATACCAGGCTCATTGCCGGTACTTAATGGACTATTGAGGGTTGAATTCCAAATATCTGAACAAAATGCAAGCGAACAAATATCGATACAAAACTATCAAGATCTCAGATGAAAACATAATTTATAAACACAGATTTCATGAATGTTTATGAAAATCTTCATCAGAGTGGCTGATGATTGCCTAGATTTCGTCTAATGGACTTGATTCAGATACACAAATGGCTTTTACTCTGTTTCACTCCTTTTTGGTCTGCATATCTTTATTTGGTTTTCATTTAATGTTCAAACATACAAACACACAGAGATATATAAAAATAAATAAATTAATATATATATGTATGTATGTATATATATATATATATATATATATATATATATATATATATACAGTCGAATCTCCATATATCGGAGCAGCAAATTCCCGGAAAAAAATTCGATATATAGAAATTTCAATATATAGAATTGAGCTTTGTTTTTTCATAATTCTCCTAAAAAAATGAAAGCTAATTTTCGTATACGAAACTCCATTTCTATTTTATATGCGAATCCCATTAAATGAAAGTTAATAACAAAATATGAATTACCATGAAAGATTTATTGAGTACTACATACCTGAGACATATTGAGTACTAAATACAATAATCCAGACAGTGGTTACAATGATCACAGTTACATTCTAAAAAAAGAAACTACGAATATCTTGCTGAACAGCCAGTTTTGCGGAAAGTTCAAAAAATGTTCGCATTTATTCAGTCCACTAAAAACTTAATCAGGGACATTTTCCGCGAATTGAAATCCACGACATATAGTTTCAAATGCCAAAAATTGGGAGATTCTATTCTAAAGTGGAATAAAATCTCCTAACTTGTCTTGAAAAAAATTTCGATATATAGAGATTTTTTCGATATATAGAAACAGTTTTTCTATGTAATGAACATGGAGATTTTCTAAGAGTTCGATATATAGAAAATTTCGATATGTGGATGTTCGATATATGGACTTTCGACTGTATATATATATATATATATATATATATATATATATATATATATATATATATATATATATATATATACATATATACATATATACATATATACATATATACATATATACATATATACATATATATATATATATATATATATATATATATACATATACATATATATATATATATATATATATATATATATATACATATATATATATATATATATATATATATATACATATATATATATATATATATATATATACATATATATATATATATATATATATATATATATACATATATATATATATATACATATATATATATACATATATATATATATATACATATATATATATATTATGTATATATGTATATGTATATGTATCTCTCTGTCTCTCTCTCTCTCTCTCTCTCTCTCTCTCTATATATATATATATATATATATATATATATATATATATATATATATATATATATATATATATATATATATATATATATATATATATATATATATATATATATATATATACTAGCTGAATACCCGTACTTCTCTAAGGAGTACATTCAAATTGCATACATACATACAACGGTCAATGCATGCAATTAATGCCAAAAAACAAATATTTATAAAAAATCGTAACAGATATTTTAATAGACAAAATAATATAGAAGAAAATATTGAAATTAAATCTAGTAGAACATACAAAAGAATATAGTACAATTAATGTAGCACAGTTTGAGGAACATTTCTTTTACTATATTTAAATATTTTTTTGGATAATGTCCAATCGTCTGCTGCATTAAAAAGAAAATTTTTTTTGTCAATTTATATCATTGTTATTCACGTCAAGCAAAATTAATTTAAAATATCACAAAAATAAAAGAAATCACGTGATCAGCATTTAATAAATTGAATTCTAAAAATGAATCTTAAATTCACGAAAAATCAGAAAATGGAGGTAAGGATTCGAAAAATATTTCATTTTATGATCTTTCATTTTTATGATCTTTCACTTGATATAAATTTTATAACCCTCAGATTATTATTTTAAATACAAACTTTAGAGAATGTTACAAACAGCTTAAAAATTTAACAAACAGCTTAAAAATTTAATTTGAAAAAAATGTAAGAAGAATTTTTTAAAAGTATTTCTTAGAACAGTTGAAAAATGTTTAAATACATATACATATTCTCCAAATAAATAATTGTAAATAAAACTCCATTTCTTGACAATAAATCTAGTTGAACCACAGGTGTTAAATTCTACTGCCAAAGAACACCTTTAACTTTTTTCATTTTGTAGTAAAATAGCTGAAAAGTGAACAAAAACAAATCAATTTAAAAACTAAATACAGTATAAATAATATAGAAAAATAACAGTATAAATAACCCAGTATGAATAAAAGGTACAGGCTGCGCCTAGATACACTCAGGCCAATAATATAAATAATTATTTTAAATCGTAGTAAGCAATGAACAACATTTTACACACTTCAATAATAGCAAAACAAAACATAATTGTAAAATAGAAAGGAAAGTTAAAACTGAAGTAAGAAGTTAAATTCTAAAAATATAAATGAGGTATAAATCAGTTATCGGATCTTATCGAGGTATAAATCCGTTATCGACTTTTGTGTAATTTATAGATTTTTGTGTAATTATTGTAATTAACGTTGTATTATTGCATTCTTTTTGCCTTTAAAGATTAGCAGAGTGGCAACACAGGAGAGTCACAATGTTAGACATATTGTTCAACAAACTTTGTTGACACACAAAAGCTTAAATAAATGACTGAAAAGTTTACCTTAAAACTGAGATTAAAATCAAAAGTGAAAAATTACAGAAAAGGAAACACAGTATAAATAAAAACTAAACACAACTTAAATCAGAACTATAAATGAAAGACCCTGAAATAAAACTTAGATTAAAATCAAGAGAGCAAAATTACAGAAAATGAAATGAAAAGCATGTTTTGAAATTATAGAAAAACAAAAACAAAATAAATTACTGAAAAAGTTTACCTTAAAACTGAGATTAATTTAAAAAGTTCAAAATTACAGAAAAGGAAACACAGTATAAATTAAAAGTAAACACAACTTAAATCAGAACTATAAATGAAATATCCTGAAATAAAAATGAGATTAAAATCAAGAGTGCATAATGAAAGAAAAGGAAACACAGTATAGCCAAAGATGACTAAACTGCAAATGTGGGCACTAACTGTCGTCTTATGACGCCACTGACAGTTGTTTTATGACAACTGACTGAAGCCACGTCACTCAGTTGTCTTAAAACGACTGTAAGTGGGCATGTTTTGCAGAAGCCTCCTCTACCGGATTTCTTCATGCCATAAAGGCTAAAGAATAAGTCAAATTGCTTGAATTGAATTTAAGTAAAATGTAAATAATTCACCAAAAAAATAAAGTATTAAAAGCATGTTTTGAAATTATAGAAATACAAAAACAAAATAGATTACTGAAAAAGTTTACCTTAAAAGTGAGATTAATATCAAAAGTTCAAAATTACAGAAAAGGAAACAGAGTATAAATAAAAAGTAAACGCAACTTAAATCAGAACTATAAATGAAAGACCCTTAAATAAAAGTGAGATTAAAATGAACTTTGCAAAATTACAGAAAATGTAATGAAAAGGATGTTTTAAAATTTTAGAAATACAAAAACAAAATAAAAATAAACCAATAAAAGCAAGATCTTTAAGAAAGCTTTTGTGCGTTTTACACTCACCATGTGCATTCCAATTCCAAATAAATTGTAACGGAAAAGATACCCAAATCTAATCACTTCACTTCACACTCGAATCTCGGATCAAAGTTTACTTAAATTTACATTTTTATAAATATCCATAAATCCACAAAAATCAGCATATATCAATTTAGTTTCAATAAAGTATTTATTATTGTTAAAAAGTTTGAATAAAGTTTTAAACTGTAAGCAGAAAAAATTATCAATGACAAATTTCTTTTCAGCGATTAATTTTTTAGTGAGAATCACGCTGTGAGGGAATCACGCTTTGTTTAAATGGCACAATCGGAGGATCTCAAGATTAGAATCCAAATAACTCTAAAACTATTGAAGTAACAGATTAAGTGTAGCTTAATCTGTTACTTCAATAGTTTTAGAGTTATTTGGATCTCTAAAACTATTGAGGAACTCTAAATTATTGATTTTGCTTACTAAGCTACACTAATCTGTTAAGTGTAGCTTAGTAAGCAAAATTATCAGTTTTTAAAGCTCTTTCCAAATATGTAACATTTATGTACATTCATGAGAAAAAATACATCGATTTCGACATTTTCAAATAGTTACAAATATTGAGGAAAGACGGCTGGAAGGCTCCTCCATTTCTGGACTCACCCTTCAAAAATTGTTGGTTTTTAATGATTAAAAATTAAAGGTAATAAAATTTAAAATTCGGGCTTCGAGGTGCACATGTTCAGACTCTTCACTACCCGTGTGTGAAATTTCACAGTTGTAAGTTTTATAGGTTCGTCTCTAGGTCGCACACACATAAATACACGAACACTTCCCTTTATATTTATAGAGATATGTATAAATATATATATATATATATATATATGAATATGTATATGTATATGAATATGTATATATATATGTATATGAATATGTATATGTATATGAATATGTATATCTATATGTATATGAATATATATATATGTATATGTATATATATATAAATATATATATATATATATATATATATATATATATATATATATATATATATATATATATATATATATATATATATATATATATATATGTATGTATGTATGTATATGTATATACAGAGGCTGTTCACACATTTTTAGACGATATATATTGTATTCACAAAACTAAATTACATAAAATTCTTGTGTTTTAAATGTTCTATTTGACATCCCTTATTCTGAACTATCTTTCGACACCGCAATTTTCAGAATAATAATGCCTTTTGAAGTGTCAGAAGAGGTATTCTATCCCATTCCTCCTGAATAGCTTTCCAGAGTCCTGTAAGGGTTTTGGGACGACGTTTGGATAATGCAGATTTTAAAAGTCCGGAAGCACAAAAATCCATAGGTGACACATCGGGAGATTTAGTAGGGATATCAGTGAAGGGTATGGCCTTGATACCAGTTTTTTGTTCCATTTCTTTTAGGAAATTTACAGTGGATTTTGATGTGTGACTGCTAGCTTTGTCCTGATGGAGTCTCACAGATTGATGGCATCGTGGGTAAAGCGATGGTATTTCATTCAGAAAAATTGGCGATAAAATATGTTCCTGATAGTATTTGGAGTTAATCTTGACATTTTTTTCCCACTCCCTTTATTTTTAACTTGGCATTATAAGAAAAACCAGCAACAATCATGAATCCCTTAGAAAAACTTTCTTTCGATTCTTTGAACCATGTACTAAAATTTTTTCTCCCCTTTTATGATAATAAATGGCTCTTTTTTTGTTGAAATCATTTAAATACACCTATGATCCATCTATTGTGACAATTCCCAAGTAACACAAAACCGTTGGCAAGTCGTTGGCCAACCACTTTCGGGCGTGGTTGGCCAACGGTGGTTTTTGGCCGTTGGCGCGAGGTTGGCCCAACGGTTGGCGTTCAGTTGGCCCAACGGTTGGCGTTCAGTTGGCCCAACGGTTGGCATTCAGTTGGCCCAACCATTGGATTTACAGGATTTGGCCGTTGGCGTTCTGTTGGCCCAACGGTGGGATTTGTAGGGAAACGGTTGGCGTTCTGTTGGCCCAACGGTTTGATTTGTAGGGAAACGGTTGGCGTTCTGTTGGCCCAACGGTTGGATTTAAATGATTTGGCCGTTGGCACGAGGTTGGTCAACAGTAGGCATTCAGTTGGCCCAACAGTCAACTTTGTAGGTAAGCCTGCATTAAATTTATTTAGGGCTATTATGCATTTTTCAACCCAGCCAGCAACTCTTTGTTCATCAGGCCAACAGTCAAACTATCCAAGGGTCAATAGTTTTGACATTTTGCTATTTTTCAGCAGATCGTTTACAAAGAGGATTTCCCCTTTTTAAACAGTTTATTAAGTTCTAGTATTTAGCCACAAATAATTTATATTAAAATAGTATATTCGAAATTATATTTTGAATATATAAAATAGGATATTAAAGTATATTTATATAAAAATAGTATATTCGAAATTCTATTTTGAATATATGAAATAGGATATTAAAGTATATTTATATAAAAATAGTGTATTCAAAAATGCTTTTTTGAATATACAAAAAGGGAAATCCCCATTGTAAACGGTCTGCTGAAAATTAGCAAAATGTCAAACTATTGACCCTTGAATAGTTTGAAAATTGGCCCAATGAACAAAGAGTTGTTGGCTGGGTTGAAAAATGTATAACTCTTTTCCCCAAAAAGTAGTCTGAAAACTGCAAAATTCACTCTTTTATGAAATCAAAAAGTTTCCATAGTTAAATATTAAAATGTACAAAAAGCAACAATACATTTTAATTTTAATGTTATTTTTAGCAGTTTATATTTTGCTTGACAATGTTTATATAAAGTGTTTTGTTTTAAACACTTTATATCTTTTTAAAGAGAATAAATCTTATAGATTATATCCTTAGTGATATTATAAATCTCATGTCACTATATATATATATACAATTTATAATATCAATGCTACCTGTTGTTTTTAATCAGTCACTTTAATACATATATAATTTTTTTTAAATAAACACCTTTCCATTATAATCAACTGCACACTCATGCTGAGTTAATATGACAAATACTTTTTGTAAGATTACCTTTATATAAATATATATAAATAAATATATATATAATATATATATATATATATATATATATATATATATATATATATATATATATATTTATATATATTTATATATATATATATATATATATATTTATATATATATATATATATATATATATATATATATATATATATATATATTTATAAACACTTTATCTTCCGATTTGTCTTCAGGTCTGATACAATATATACAACTGAGGTCTGATTTTTTTAAAACTTTTCATAAAACTTTTATATCAATTTTTGGACTTACCTTGTTTAATATTTAAAAACAGCATCTTAATAAAGCATGTTATAGTAATTTTAATAAAACACAACTTTTCATCAATTTTTTTTTTATTTTAACAAAAAATTTAATAAAATTTAATTTTACATTGTCAGAAATACACAGTTCTTTTATCTCTCCCTCCTTCTCTGTCTTTCGAAAAATGGAAAAATCCCTTTATTAAGTCTTCAACAAATTTTTCCGTTATGACTTCTCCCTGGTAAGCCAGTCCGACAGAAGCTGTTAATATAAAAATAAATTAGTACAGTAAATGAGTCAAAAGAAAAATAGCTATATATGCACCAAACAGTCAAACAAAAATGCCTGATTAAGTTAGTTTTTTTAATTTTTTAGAAACAAGTTAACTTATTATGAAATCTAACCCTAGCATTTACTTCATAATCAAAAATTTCTTCATGTTGCATGAACTTGTCTTAACTATTACTTCAGGTATGTATCAGTAAAGGTTTATTTATTTGCTAAATTATCAAAGTACAAAATAAAACAACAATTTCAAATATGCAAACTAAATTAACATCAGAGGCAAATTAGACACTGCACAGATCTTTAATAATTTTAGTACATATTTATTTACATGAATATATTAACTCTCTGAAAACTTACTTAAAATTTAGACATGAAAAATTAAATATCAAGAGCTATTGGCAGAAATTTCTTTACATTATAGGAACTAATCATCTTAAACTGCTTGTATGTATTTAGCAAAGTTATTTTCATAAATTAACAGAGCAGAAAATTAAAGAATAATTTGAAATATTTGAACCAAATTAAAATTAGAAAAATAAGACATTGTAGTATATGATAGATAAGATTAATTTCCACATACATTTTACCAATACAACATTGAAAAAATTAAGGTGAAATTTTCCTTCTCTTAACCACACAGTAAACAATATTTTCTCAGTAAAAATCAAATTAATTCTGTAGCATCAAAAGCCCAACAGTTTGTAAATGTATGTTTGTCAACACAAAGCTTTTTATTAGCACAATATCTTTAAAAAAAAACCAACACTTTAATAATTTTAGACAATATTTATAACTCCACGAATATAAAAAAAAATTACAAATGTTTGTACAAAATATCAAACCTACTAATGTCTTTCTATCTACTGAACATCACAGTATCTATATATTTAAGTTGCTAAGCCAGACCGATTCTTTGGGCTGTCTGGGAGAGAAAACTACTGCATCAATTTATTTCCTTTTGGTCTTAAAAAAAAAGATTTTAATCTATAGATGTGTCAAATATGATTTTTGTAACCATAATCTCTATTAATTAGCGATAATTTATAATCTAAAATTGTTTTCTGTACATGCTCAGCGACATGTTTAAATCTGGCTTTAGATACTCACTAAGCACGAGGCTGCATAAACTACTGCATAAAATACTGTACTAATTAGATATAACTAAAAATTTAAAAGACATTAACATAATGATTTAAAAATACATATTTAATAAAATGAATCAAATAATACTGGTAGGAAAGAAGGGAAAATAAAAAAGAGTGAGGAACAAGACTTCAGTTTATACAAATAGGCCAAGAATTCAAAGCAAGTTTTTACCTAGATTCAATCATTCATAAGATGATAACCACACTTCCAGTTCTTTCATCTATGGTACTAATGAGATCAGGACTGGCAGTCAAATAAAAATTTCCAGAATTTTCAATTCTGCATACCAGTTCCTTGAATACATGATCTTATAGACAGCTAAAAATAGAAAAATAAGTCATATACCATGGGATTGTCAAAATACAGTCTTTAATATTATGTACAAACTTTATAATATATATTGTTAAAAATATTGCTAAAAAAGTAAATATTATAATAAGTAGCAGCTAATCAAATTTTAAAGACAAGTGAATTATTTTAATGAGTGATCAGCTTACTTCATAAATAGTCTTTAATATTATGTCCAAACTTTATTAAGTATATTGTCAAAAATTGCTTAAAATGTAAATATTACAATAACTAGCAGATAATCAAATGTTAAAGACAAATGAATTATTTTAATGAGTGATCTGCATATTTCATAAATACTTTGTATTGATATTTTACTTTCAAACAAAATATTTAACATCAAATACCTGTTCGAGTCTGAGACAGACAATTATTTTAAACTGAAATAAAATACAATTGCTAAGTTGATAGTAAGGAGAGAAAAATTACTGAAATTTCACCAAAGCAGACAGCTAATTCTATTTTATCCTTGTATTCATAAGCTAGTGATTAACTGACGCTTCTTTATAAATTTGACGATTTAATAGAGTAGGTTTTCTAAATTTATGAAGTAAACTGTGAGATATAAACTTATAAACAACTTAAATACACTCAGAATAAATGTTCAACTTCTTATATAAAATGTTCAGTAAACTTTAATAACAGATATTTGAGCATAAATAAAAGTTTACCATAATGTTTTTATTATAAATACTCTAGTTAGAAATAATCTTACTGAAAGTACAAGGTAAGGATCATCAGTAAACACCAAATTTGATCAACTATTCAATTTAAAACTTTCTGAACGATCCGATTAACTAAAGTAACTCAACCATTTAAAATAAATAACATAAACACATCCATGATTTCAAAAAGTTTAAATACAACCATTCTATAAAGGATTATAAATATACAGATTACTTATTGTGTTCTAAAAATAGAGAAACAGCAAATACAATTACAGTAGTTAAATTTATTATTTGAGGAAAGCTTTGGCTGTTTTTATAGAAGTTTAACAAAGCATTTTACTTAAATTTACCAAGTTACGCTTCATTTTGATATGCATTTTAGAAAACTACTTGATGCTACTAATTAGCCAAGTACATCATTTTGTTTACTAAATAAAAGTATATTACTAATAAAATAATATACTTACTCTGGAATTCTTCGTAATATTACAATCACGTGGAACATGGAATGGCCGACATCCATTTCTTTTTACCGTTCATTTCTTCTCCCCACGTGCAAACAATTCGCCAAACCAGTTTCTGTCGTAGTGAATAATGCATTCTGTAATTGTTGGCCCAACAGCTTTAATTTGCAGTTGGGCCAACCATATTTTGTAACCGTTGGCCCAACCACTTCCATTTGCAGTTGGGCCAACCATGTTTTGTAACCGTTGGCCCAACCGCAGCCATTTGCAGTTCGGCCAACCACATTTTGTAACCGTTGGCCCAACCGCTTCCATTTGCAGTTGGGCCAACCATATTTTGCAACCGTTGGCCCAACCGTTTTCATTTGCAGTTGGCCCATCTGAATTTCTGGAATTGCTGCCAACAGCAACCATTCCCCAACGATGCCACGAAAATATGCGGTTGGGCCAACGGTGTGTGTTACTTGGGTTGTTTTCCATTTTTCTTTGGATAAGTGTTTCTCATATAGAATTCTGCAGCGTGTTCTGCGTTCAGTCATATGATTTGGAAGAAGACTATGTACATTGCGTTTTTTCGCTCTCTTTAGATTTAAATCAACGTTTATCATTTTGTTTACAGTGGACACCGAGCATTTTAATGATTTTGCAACTGTCCTTTGACTAGGGGGATTTTCTTTTAACATTAAACAACGTACCTTTGCAATAGTCGAAGATGTCCGTTTTTTCTTTGCATACTTGTTTGGAATTTTTGTCCCACTTGAGGTTCCAATTTGATGATTTTTTCCTTTCTTGTTGACGATATTACCTATTGACGCTTTAGATATCACAAAACCATGACTCTCACATCGTTTTTGGATAACGGAGTATGGATATTTCTCTTCGGAAAGAGCATAAATGTAGCCTTGGAACCACTGCTTTGTTAAAAACGCCATTTTGAATAAAAACAAAACTTTCAAGCCGGAGACGATAATTTTGACTTTTAAAAACATAGTACAATTGCAATTATTTCTTTTGCAGCAAACGATTTTTTATTACCGCTTACCAAAATCGTCTAAAAAATGTGCGAACAGCCTCTGTATATGTGTAACGAGGAATTTCGTTACAGGTTCTTTTAATTATGTTAACCTTACTTATTTTGATTCTATAATCAAAACTTTAATAGTAATCTTAATATTAATTTTAATTCTCCAACTAATTTCTGCCCTTCTGGTGAACTCCTAATTCTTTCGCCGTTAGCAGTTTAATTTTTACATCTGCCCTCACTTTCGTGGGAGGTTTTAAAGTACTTATCGGCGTCTCTTCTTAAATTCATACTGCTATTCAAGTAACATCTGGACTGAACTTAGCCGTTATAAAAATACCCCTCTCTTTTTCTGTGCTTAGTTTAATTACCCGCTCTTGTGTCCAGAAAATAACAAGTCTTATCTCCCCCGTCCGTCGTTTGTCCACAATTATAATCTCCTGGACTTAGCTCAGAGAAACTTCCGTTTTCGAGATAAAGTGTATTTTTCCCATTTTCTCCCCTGTTGCGTGAGAATATTTATTTTCGGTGCTTTACAGGTTAGTTTTTCCAAGAACCCGGGGGGAAAAATTCTCCTCTCGGTTGAAGTTCGCTCCTGGTAAGCCGTTCCTGTGATTGGTCAGGATAAGCCAATCAGATCCCTGTAAGACTTCTACGCGGACAGAAGGAATGTGGTTTCGTAGGGTTTCCCCTTTTGGGGATGTTAGACGCTTTTATTTTTGGACACAAAGTGGTTGGCGCGGTTTTAATTGTGTTGCTCCTTTTTCTCTCTACGCGTTTGGCGGGATTGTAATGTATTGCAACCCTTCTCTCCTGGCGCTGTCCAGGGCCCGAAAAAAATATTCTCAGACAGATAGATTGAATTTTTGCTACCAGTTAGTTAATATATTTTTCTACACACCCGAACCGAGGGTCGGCTCTGAACCGGTACTTGGTGAGGGGAGCTTGCAATGATTTGTGTTACTTTTTGAATATTTTTATGTTGGCTGCAGACTGAATGGTCATGTCGACCTGGACCTCTTAACATGTAGTGAGCTAGGTGACAAATAGTAATGTTTACTCTTCTTAGTATTAACCAAGATTTTTTGAATTATGTTTTTAAAAAAAATAAAATTCGAAGTATTTTTAAAAAATAGATAGTTTGTGTTCAATCTGTATGAAGCTCACCAATTGTTTTTATCCAGCCATTATGAGCAGCAATCGTACTGTAGTTATTTGCGGCACAACTAAATAATATCACGCCATCTTCTCCAATTTTATGATGTTGCACTCTTCGGGTATTCACCATTCCAGCCTTTAAATTGGAGGTTATGGTTTTATTAGAATCTTCCCGCCATCATCATTTTTGAGTTGCTTATATCTACTTCATCATTATCGGCATTTTGATAGTGTTGATGAATATTCTTTACGGGTAAGTGTCTTCAGAACTGTTCGCCAAGTTGAACTTTTTCTGCGTATGGCTAAGACGTCACCGCGTGTGAGTTCATCTTCTTCCATTTAGTACGGTGTCAGAACGTTTCCGTGTTGTCAGCTATATGTGACTCCGAACTTTCCCTATATCTCTCCGAACTTTCCCTATATCTCTCCGAACTCTCCCTATAGCTCTCTGCTAAATAATTACTACTACAACAGCAGAGATAGTATAAGAAAAAAGTAGGGACAGTATAAGAACTTCTAAATAATTTTTTTCTGCGAGTAATAGTAGATGAACTCTAAGAACTAAAACAACTTATATAGATATAATACATTTTTCCTGTAACAATATGTATATGTATATACTATATATAGAGAGAGTAGAAGGTGGGATTATGGACCCCCCCTTTTGTTTTTGGCTCACTGTGGTCATACCAAAGACTAATTTTCATATTTTGAGGCTCTGACATCTTCCATAACTCATCATCTAAACATCCTTAAGTGGATTTGCCGTTAAATCGAATTTTAAGATATATACATAAGTAAAAAAATTCTTGCAGTTGACCCAGAGTGGAGAGTAATATGGACCCCCGACTTTTTTACCAAAAAAATCATTTAACAATTTATTAAACAGCTGGAAACTAAAAAGAAAAAAAAGTTTTCAAATGAAAAAGGGAAAGAAAGGTAATATATTATTAAACAGCTGAATCCTCAAATATGATCTATATAAAAAAAACTTCAATTTTGGCAACAAAAGTCGCAAATATAAAACTCAGCTTCGATTCCAGTGCACGCAGAATGAGTTCAGTGTAGGCTCATCACCCAACGAATCCAAAGTTCTCCTCATGTGTCATCTTGTAATGCACCTTCACAGATCATGCACGATGATTCTTGCTGGTCTGGACCATCACTGTAAACATATAGGCTTGTGTCCACCCAGAGGGATGAGCTCTTCCAATTGCTCTGGATGGGGCTCCATTCATAAGCTGATCCGTTAAGATTTTACTAGGAAATATCATCATTGGTAGAAAATATTTTCCCCCAGCACTCATGCAGCAAACCACAGTTACCAGAAAACCACGTTCAGCTGTAGTCAGGTCTCCCACCTGTCGTTTTATCTTCAACCCGATGACTTGGGAAACTTTTGACTGAACCACACTTAAACCAATCTCATCTACATTGAAGATTCTGGAAATGATTCCCAGAACACAAGCCTTCCAGCAAATAAAAATAACCCAGCCACCTGGTCACGTGTGAATCCTTCTGCACGGGCATATGACGTCCCTGTAGGTTTTCCGATCGAAATTCGTCTGACGAGTGAGGAATTGGTTTAGCCAGTCTCTTCCTGCTGCTTCATTTAGGAAAGTGTGGGAGATATTATTGCGTTCAGCCAATTGGAACGCCAATTTCCTCACATCTTGTCGAGTGAGACCGTGAAATACTGACTCCATCTCTAGCAAATGGGCTATTAAGTCTTTTTCAGTGTAATCTGGTAAAACAGGCTTCCTCCCTACTTTTTGTGCCAGGGGATGGCCGAATGGCTAGGGCACTGGCATTTGGTTCAGATCCTGTGGGTTCGAATCTCACTGATGGCATGGATGTTTGTAGCTTTAAATCGGCTTTAAACTGTAGGTCCCGGTTTAATTATCCCTTGTATAACAAAAGTTTACCGTAGTTATACAAAAACCCTAGTTTTTGTATAACCAAATCTGCTGCTGGCTTATCCACTTGTGAAGTCAATAATCCCAAAGTTATTCTTGATATACCAAACACTCTGCCAGCCTCCTTTAGCCCCATTTCTCCGCATTTTAGCTTCTGAATAGCCTCAACCATCTTCATCCAATCCCAACTTCTGGTCACTACAGCGTACTTGCTAGTGCGAGATTTCTTCTCAACTTGCCTTCTTAGCTTCCAGAATAACCGAAATGTATTACAAAACATGAATATAAAATGTATCACAATGATATCGTCTGTGGAATCGCATTTTATCACGGAAACATTATTATTACATCATCGTAATCGGTTGCTGGTAATATGGACCCGGGTCCATAATACCCCCACCCATGAGGTCCATATTTCAAACAACGCCATCTTGGAAACAAACTCGTATTTCAAATTATGAGTTACATCGAATTTAATTTCGAACTGGCTGAAAAGGAACTTCATGTCGTGTAGAATAAGGCAGAGGAATCAGTTTTTACAAAACATAGTGGTAGATATGTAAAATATTCACTTTTACTTTGTAGAGTATAGCTCACTTCTACCCGCACTTGGGTGTATATAATTTGAAGTGGCACTCTAAATGAATTTCATATAAACACAGTTTATACATGAAACAATGTTTATTGAATTCGTTGCACATATAGAATTTGCTTTTACAGCAAAAAGCATACGTACTACTTGTACGGAATATATATTAGCATTCAATAAAAATACACTTTGCCATACTCACAAACCAGCAGAGAGTCAAACCAGCAGCTCTGCCACGTAAACTTTGGGCCCCCTAAGCACAAGCGCCGGTTAACACCTGGAGCTGCTTACCTCGTAGCTCCCTCTCGCTTATCTATCAACTGTAACAACTTCTTTTTTTCTTAATCAAGCTGCTTGGTATTTATACCAAGCGAGTATGCCGAAATTAGCATATCTCAAGCAGCTTCTTTAATTCATTCACTCAAAAGTTCGATTCTTGTGAATCGAATCTTATGTATACCTTACAACGTTCCCCAGAAAAAAGTTAAAAATTCGAAAAACAAACAACTGGCCACAGGACGTCATTCGCGAGTGAACTGGAGTCAATGACCTTGACTGTCCACTGAAGCTACCTAGGGGCTCTAGATCACAGCTATAATTAGTGGCAGCACCTGCGCATAGGGCAGATATTAAGGGGGTCCATAATCCCATCTTCTCCTATATATATATATATATATATATATATATCATGAAACGAAATATTAACGCCATTAAATAACTTTTAGCTCCTGGTTACTACGTGTTTGTGTTTTCTATTGTGAAACAAATGATGTCAAAATTAATGCTCAAGAAGATTAAAGTTTTTGGCCATGGTAAGTGGAATTATAATGTAATTTATAATGTGCTTTTATTCAGCAAAATAATACTAATCATAGTTTTGACATGAAAGAAGACTTCAATCAGTATTTATGCATAATTACATCATCACACGGGAAACTGGAAAAATTATTGTCAAAGATTTGCAATTTTTACTATAGTAACAACATTACTATAGTAACAGCAATTTTTACTATAGTAATCATGACATTAAGGTATTTTTAAAAAATTATTCTCTCTGTATTGTTAAGTGTCCAAGTTATTAAAAATTAATAGTATAAAAAATTTCACGTAATAAACTAATTGTTTTTCAAATGTAATTAAAGAAATTCCAGTTTCTGATACAACATTGTTTTTTAAGTAGGGAAGCTTAGTAAAAATTTGTCGTAGCAATGAGAGGCAGTAAATGGTAGCTACATGTCCTTCAACTAGGAATATTTCATTACTCAGAACCGAGGACGAAAGAGTTGCAATCCTACATTTGCCTCATGCCATTAGAATAATTTTAAAGAAAAAGTGTTTAGTAGCAATATACTTGGTTCTGACAAAATATCAGACAAGAATACAAAATCTGCAGTCCTTCTATATAAATTTGTATAGAAAACTACAGTAATACCTACTAATTAGTAGAGATGCATTTCTAATCAGAATCATTATTAATAAGAAGCTCCATATTCTAGTTATTTGACTAAAGCCACACTTATGGGAGGCATTACATATAATTTATGTATGTCCTCCCCATGTTTTATTGTCTATAATAGACGGGTCACAACATTTACATCTCAGCCATATATATTCTGCAATATTCTTTAAAAGCTTTCATATTATTAGCATATATATATATATATATATATATATATATATATATATATATACCGGGTGGCCATAAAGAAACTTTCTTGATATATGGACCTCTAGCGGCCGTTCCCTTCAACCTATCGAAATGAGATTTCAGATACAGTTATTCATAAGTATGAGCTCGGAATTCTGAGAACGGCAATACAGTGAGGCTCACGGTTAAGGTTATAGGTATAGAAACTCGAAATTTTCAAATACCAATGCCAACTTTTTCCCATCGCAAAATACTCAGTGCATGCGAAAAACCTAAAACTCATTGGAACGGTACGCGTATCACAAAAAACGGACGCATTATGCACGCACAAACAACAGCTCTGCGAACGCCCAACCAAGACACGATCGGGGCGCACGGAGGAAATTTGCATATGACAGAGGCTAGAAACCAATTACAGAACGCCGTTCGCTAGATATTCAGCGTAGAAAACTGATAAAAACCTCTCTGATCGTGTTTTTGTTAGCCATTCGCAGAGCTGTTTTTTGTGCGTACATAACGCGTCCATTTTTGTGATATCCGTATCGTTCCAACTCTTTTTGGGATTTTCGCATGCGCTGAGCATTTTGAGACGGGAAAAAGTCGGCGTTGCCATTTGAAAATTTCGAGTTTCTATACCTATAAACGTAACCTTGAGCGTCACTGTGTTGCCGTTCTCAGAATCCCGAGCTCATACATCTGAATAACTATATCTGAAATCTCATCTCGATAGGTTGAACGGAACGGCCACTATAGGTCCATATATCGTTTTTGTAGGCCGTTCGCGGAGCTGTTTATTGTGTGTGCATAACGCGCCCGTTTTGTGTGATACACGTATCGTTCAAACGCTCTTTAGGGTTTTCGCATGCACTGAGAATTTTGCACTGGGAAAAAATAGGTGTTGCCATTTGGAAATTTCGAGTTTCTGTACCTATAACCATAACCATGAGCGCCACTTGGTTGTCTTTCACAGAATCCTGAACTCATACCTCTAAATAACTATATGTGAAATTTCCTCTCCACCGGTTGATTGGAACATCCGCTAGAGGTCCATATATCTTTATGACCACCCTGTATATATATATATATATATATATATATATATATATATATATATATATATATATATATATATGAAGAAGGTCGTTCGCACTTTATGGAAACGATTGTGAAATCGATTTTTGTCGTTTGCTTTTGAGATAAAAATTTGGCAACTTCAGAATAATTGTCTACTACTGTTTGGTTTTCATTGGAATGTAAAATAAAAGATTTATTTTGTAAATGGGTCCTAAAATTGATAGACGGCTCGAAGGTTACGTAACTGCGCTTTCCGGGGAGAAATATCCATATCAACAAATTATAAAACGGTGTAAAAATCGCAGTTATGGCATTTCAAAAAAATGCATTTATCATAAATTAAATTTGAAACGAAAAAAAAGTGTCTAACTGAAACTAAAAATGAAAACATGACCGCGAAACCCCATCCTGAGACTGTTCGAACGCAGTTAATATCAAGCAAGGGAAGTCTCTGATCCTAAAAGAAAATCTGCCGACACAAAGATCCGTTGCATCGAATCTAGGAATGTCTTTTGGCACTGTAAGTAAATTCATTCATAAGGATCTGAAGTTAAACAAGATGCTTAAGCTTAAAGTTCATCTGCTTTTTCCAAAGAATAATGCTGAAATAAAAACAAATTGTAGAAATTTATATGAAAAACACCTAGCTACTGAAAAATGGAAATTTGTGGTAATACTAAGTGAGGCATGGGTGCATTTAAGAGAGTGTAATAAATAAATATATATATATATATATATATATATATATATATGACAAGCGTCGAAATATGCCAGCACTTGTGTGATGGATTGCAGACATTATCCTTATCTTGTGATGCGAAATGCTGTGTGGCTAAGTAAGGTACTTAGTACTCTGAATTAAGCACACCATCAGCTGATTGAATCATTTATTCGTTTATCTTCGTAATAGACCACTCTCCAATCTCATATTGAAAACGTGGTCTTCCGGCCATCTCAAAATTTAGAGCGCCCTCCTATACGTCTATCATACTCAGCTTCGTTCCCCGCTCTGCTTAAAATCTTTTTACCGCTACCTCGAAAAACGCTACCCATATCTAGATAGCTCGAGAACTTTTTAAGTCGATCTCATCACTTTCCAACGTAGTCCTTTCCCGCCATTTACCCAAGGCTACTCAACTCTGTTAAATGTTCACACGGCGTTCTTTGTCCGCATACTCGCGCTTGCCGCATTATATGTGAATAATCTCGGCGTTAACTTTTTAATCAGATTTTCTGTAGAAAACCCTCCTTTTTAGCCCCTAAAAATCTAACCTCTTTAAAAAATCCCTATATATATATATATTAACGCATGTGTGTGTGTGCAGACATTAAAATTCTACAAAAATACTTCGACCAAGTACATAGACGTTACCATCGGCGTTCCCACGGCGTTCTTTGTCCGCACACTCGCGCTTGCCGCATTATATGTGAATAATCCGGGCGTTAACTTTTGAATCAGATTTTCTGTAGACCCCTCCACCTTTTAGCCCCTTAAAATCTAACTTCTTTAAAAAATCCTTATATATATATATATATATATATATATATATATATATGCATGTGTGTGTGTGTGTTAGCGTAGACATTAAAATTCTACAAAAATACTCCGACCAAGTACATAGACAGTACCATCTTTAGTTCTCTATAAATTTGATTTATTTCTATTTAAACTTAATATTACAGTTAAAAGCGTAAATCCATATTTGTAGTTATGTTGTAGATTAAAAGAGTTCTTTTGTCCATACTTCTGGGAGTTGACAGTAAAAAGTTTCTTATATTTAATTTTACGTTCAGATGGCTGGAAAGACAAACTTCTGGATGTCATGGATGCGGATGTTTTGCCAGCGTTTCTGGGTGGAAATCGAACTGATCCTGATGGAAATCCTCTGTGCAAGACATTTGTAGGCTTTAGAATTTATCTGATGTTAATTATATATAACATAATGCTTAGAAAATTTATTATGTTGCGTTACAATCAACAAGATATTATTCAAATTCTTCTAAGTCCGTCTCTTCTTACATCTAAATGATTGGATCCCTAATAATAAAATAATTAAAATTATCTATGCGAAGTATTATATGAATGCCTTATTTGATTAGTGGTCCAACCCCATTCTAGTTCATTTTGAGATACAGAGCCTTAAAGTCTACCGAGTGGCGAGAAATGACTGCTGAAGTCTGATTTGTAATGCCCTCTGTTGGCAGAAGAAATAAGCTGGAGGTATACCAGTTTAAAAATAAGATAAAAAGGACTTGAATGAACGTGAAAGTGAGGCTAACTCCATTTTTTAAAAAAGTGGAGTTGGACCACTATTCAAATAAGGCCTTCACATAAGGGATAGTAATAAAGCTATAGTTGATTTACTCAAATAAAGACATCTTGACAGCTTTCTTTCTCTTATATTATGATTATAAAGATACGATACCTTAAATTTTTTGCTCTTAAGAAAGATCTCATCTATGCATTCTTCATTACCTCATATTTTTTATGGTGCATATAATAAAAATGCCTTTAATCCTAAAATTCTCAACATTCATTTCTCATTATAATGTTTGTATCGAACAGAAAATTCCAGCAAGACATATACCTCAGTATTATTACTATTCGTATGAAGAGTTTCTTAAACATAGAAAAATTATTTCCTTTTTTCGCTCTAATATCTAGAATATCGCTAGTGTTAGAATAAAAGGTCGTATGTAAAAACTGTTTACTTTACAAGAGAGCATAAACACCGCTAAAAACTTACATAAAATAAGAACTTACGACCTTTTTAGATTTCACCTTAACTTACAATAGATCAGCTGATGACTTACGACATTTTTCAGCAGTTGCAGACTAAAGAATGCCACCTTTAACACAAATAAAATAAAAATGGAAAATTTTTACGTATGACCTTTTGCACAAACAGTAGCGATATGTTGTTCATATTGTCATAAATAACGTATTAGTGATATCATCTTTATCTTTAGTTAAATTACCGACTACCATTAAAAGAACGAAATTTTTGTGTGTCTAAGATTTATTATTTTCTGCTTAAAAATTTTCTGTGTATTTAACAGGTAATTCATGGCGGCCAACTACCAGCATGTTATAGTTTAACGAATGAAGATCGATACTTCAAAGACAAGACTCGAGTTACAATGATATTAATACCTCAGTTAGGCAAGAAAGAAATTTATATTGATGTCAAGGAGGAGGGGTCAGTGATTCAGTGGGAATTCTTGGTCAAAAACAAAGATATAGGATTTGGACTATTTTATGAAGAAGCAGAAAAAGTAATCGAAGTATTACCAATAATAAGATATTATACTTTAGATGGAATAGAAGTTGGCTTCTATAGGTCTAAATCAGCGGGAAAGTGTAAGTATAAATATATTCTTAAAAATTAGTAAAGTTTCCCTGTTAAAATGTGTTATGCTAATATGATTGAGATAGTATAGGGTTACGAATTTTGTAATTATTGCATTTTGCTTCGTTAAAATGGCTTCTATGGAAGAGTTCCTATTAGCTATGTATTTAACAAGGGAGTCTATGGGAATCTCACCAAATATGACAGTTCTTGCCAAATTGGCAATGGATTTTGAGACTTATTTTGGTCGCCAGATTTAGCGATATTTCGCATGATCATCGACACAATAGAAAGCAATACATTCGACCACAAAATTAAGCGAATGTCAGCTTGTTAATTATGTGGATACGACCTAAATAAACTGATTTACTCCCCTAATATATAAGTATTCTAAAACACGATATGCTATAGTCCGGCTGTCTAGATGATATTCACCACAATGCTTGATAGCGCATGCTCACACACATACAGGGTTGTCCTTTTAGAAGACACGTTTCCAAGAGTAGACAGGACACGAGGATTATAGTACACTTTCAATAAGCATTTTAAAAAGGACGTAACATTGGGACTTCATGGTAGTTCTTAAACACTTTAGTTTATGCTGTTCAGAGTTCAATGACATAGATAATAATAGAGGGATCTATTGTGCACGATGCAAACAGATCTACTTAAAAATCAACTCATTCCTGCTTTTTACCATGATTTTGTATTATTCAATATATCACAATTCAGGCATGAAAATAACTAAGATTTTCTTTTTGTTCAATTGATTGTGAAGCAGTTATCCGTTTAGAGGTTTGAATTATTTTTACTTTAACTTGGCTTCAAGTACAGGGTGTCCATAATTAAACTTCCCTACTTTAAAGTTGTCTACAGTCGAAACTATTGTTCAGAAAGTTATGAAATTTTGTGTAGGATATATTGAAGGGATGGAAATTTGTTTGAGCGAATAAAAAATTAGTTCAAATTTTTTTTGATGAATTACACATTTAGCCAACATTTACTATAGTTAAAAAAATTATTACAACAAGACATGTTCAACATGACGGCCTTCATTTTCAGCTACCATTTGAAATCGTAAGATAGCATGTTCTACAGTGTGTCCGGGGAAATTCTGAGAACATGTCGTGAAATGCTGTCTAAGGGTCTGTTCACATAGGAGTCCGTTGCGTAGCGTTAAGGAAAAGATGACGTTGAAATGAAAATAAACCAATCACAGGCGTTAAAAATTTTATTGCTAATCGTTTGGAGGCCTATGATTGGTTTATTTTTGTCTCAACGTCATCTTTTCCTTAATGCAACGCAACGGACTCCTATGTGAACAGGCCCTTACAGATCAGCTATAGTTCTTGGTTTATCAAGACTGACTAGATGTTTCACATGCCCCCAAAGCCAAAAGTCGCATGGGTCGAGGTCTGGGGATCGGGGTAATCGTAACGATCTGGTAATCGTAACGAGGATTTTCTGATTAGCAATAGCAAGCACGCTGAAAACAAAATCTCCATGAAAGTTTCTAGGTTTTATAACAGTTGCTGCTCTACGTCGACAAAAATTAATTGGCATATTTGTTTCTTCTTCGTTCCTTCAAATCTTTTGTCTGAAAATTAGTTATCGAACAAGTTTCTGATCGACTTTGCAATCACTTTAAAGATTGTAAAATTTAACGAGTATGACTTATAGTGCTAGGGTGACCTATGGATAAAAATATAGTGAAATCTTAAGTAAAGAACCAGTCGTAAATGTGTAATTCATCAAAATACGCCCTCTGGTGGTGAAATTTTGAACTAATTTTTTTATTCGGTCAAACAAATTCTCATCCCTTCAATATGTCCTACACAAAATTTCATGAATTTCTAATCAATAGTTTCGACTGCAGACAACTTTAAAGTAGGGAAGTTTAATTATGGACACCCTGTATATGTTTTTTTTTAATAGTTTGATTATCATGATTACTCACTTATTTTCCAACGTGATTCAACTGCAATTTCTCTTATTTTACAGATGCCATAATATTTGACAACTCATACAGTTGGCTTACCTCAAAAGAAATTGAGTACAGTGTGCAAGTAATACCAAGTAACTAATATTTTGAAATAAAGATTCATGCGCGATCTATAAATTAAACTAAATATTAACGACATTTTAAGTTTAAACTAACTATATATTTAAGTTGCTAAGCCGACTTTTGGGGCAGTCCGTGAGAGGAAACTACTGCAGCAATTTACTTCATTTTGGTCTTAAGCAAAAGATTGCATTCTGTAGATTTGTTAAATTTGGTTTTTGTAACCGCAATTTCTCTTAATTAGCGATAATTTAGAATTAAAAAATTGATTTCTGCGCATGCTCAGTGGCATATTTAAATCTGGCTTTAGAAACTCAATGTTTCTGCGCATGCTCAGTGACATGTTTTAATGGTAAACACGTTTATTCCAAGGATCTCTCTAGATGTCTATCTGCCATTTTTATTTTATGATAATTATGTTTGTGAAATATAAGATTAAACCTGATGGAAATTGTTTATTTCGCGCTGTTTAATTAGTGATAATTTACAATAAAAAATTGCTTTCTGTGCATGCTCAGTGACATTTTTAAATCTGGCTTTACATACTGACTAAGCGCGAGGCCGCTTAAGGGGATGGTGGACCTTTCAAAACGATTTTTGAAATTTTTACCACAGAGATATGAAATTTTGTATATATATTCATTAAAGTATAACAATATTAAACACATTATAAAATTTTATAAATATTTAAAAAAAAATATTTTATAATTAAAAAATTTAAATTAAATTACCCTTCTTTAAAATGCTCCTTGCGACTCAATTTTAAACTTTTCCCCTTAATTTTGCATTTATATTGCTTATAAATACTTTCTGAACAAAGTTATGTATTTTTTTGTACTTTCGTTGAATAGTTAATTTTTAGAAAATATTTTTATTCTTGTACTCTGAATTTTCGCGAAATTTTTGTACTTTTCTACACTAAAGTCAAACTTTTATAACCTAAATGACCTCGAATCCTAAAATGGATACATAACTTTATTTTGATGTATTACAGGAATCTTTATTATAAATTTCATAAAATTTCGTCAAAAATTATGACGCGAGGAGCATTTTAAAGACTTGCAAATCTGGAAATTTCTCATTTTGAGAAAAAGTCATTTAAAAGATAATTTTTTATCTACCTTTAATACTTACTACTCTAAAGCCACCAATTTTTCATTTTTCTTTTCACTACACATTTTAAATGCATTTCATTCCAATATTTACATGTTTTTAAAATATTAATACACCCCCCAAAAAAATTCAAATTTTTGCTCGATTTTTGGTAATTTGAAAGTCCACCGTCCCCTTAAACACATTAATTTGTTTCTGCGCATTATTATGTGTTATGTGTATGTGTGTTACATATGACTTTATTCTGGAAATTAATCCATACAGATCAGGCAGCCCAAAACATTACAAAGGGTCAGGAAGCAATACAGAACAAGTTTTGTTTATGACTTTTATTGAAGATTAGCACAAAAACTAGCGCATTATTATGATTTTCAACATCTGGCAATGATGAGTATAATTTGTGCATTAGTACAATTATTTACTATCTAGCCGTCATGTTTTGACGGGTACCAACTAGTTAGTGTTTGAAACCTCTGCGTGATAACATTATAATCAAACTGATTCAGTTAATAGTTTTATAGCGTGCAGTCTAATTAGATCATCGGAGCATTCATACAGGAGTGTGCACCACTTGATAAATGGAAGAAACTTGGTTCTAGATGCCCCTTGCTACCGGCTGTTAGAATGGACCCAGATTACTGGGAATAATGTTAATTGAATTTATTAAAATGAATCACAAATAATCATAGAGAAATATGAATATTGTTGCTTTAAATGAGAATAGATTATTTTGAATGTATAAAGGCAATTTTCTGTGTGTTTCTCTGACAGAGAAAAGGAAGAAACCTAAAGAACTTCATTAAATATAAGACTGCATAGGGTGGCAGTAGTGAATAAAGCACCATCGAAAGATTTGTGTTTCAAGATAAAGCCCTGAAAGATGGCAATATTTTGTAATACAATTTTACAGAATAATCTTGAAACCTCATTGGAATCTTCAAAACTACCAATAAAAAAGTTTCTTATTGATTGGTATAATCATTTTTATTTATGTTATGATTTTATGTGAAGGAAATAAAATTTCATTATATTTTGTTTGTGTGTAAATAATTGTCCAAAACTCACATAAATTAAAAGGATTTGTAAAACTTCCCCGTGATATAAAACTATGATATCCCACATGATCCTAGAGTGTAATCGGGCATAATTAGGTCCAGAACAATAAGAGGTTTCCGGAGGGTATTTGGAAATGCATTCCGAATTCCTTATTATTCGAACTAATTCATACATGAACGAGCCTAAAAACCCGGAGAACTGCAATGTTAAAAAATGAACTATTCAGCTTTTTTCACTGAATAACATGCGGAGATTTAAAATAAGTAAAAATGAAATAGTTACGAAGTTTTATTATTAAAAAAAATACTTTCACCTTTTCTTGTGGAAAACATTTTCTATATTCTATTGTATAATGAATGCTACTGACTTAAATCTTTTATTTCTAAGATACTTTTTTTGCACCTTAAATGATATCCAAAAGTAATAAACCTATTTCAGATAATCGGGATTTCCGTTTACTGACAGTCATTTCATTTTATATAGAAAGGTAATTCTTTTGATACATTTGAACATGACTGGAAGCTATCAGCTTATTATACTGTATTTTAAACATTAAATTTGGAAGCCTTTTTAAACATCAGCCTTTTGTTTTTTTTTATCCATCATAATCAAATTAATCAGTATGCATTTAATTGTGTAGGTGCATTTTAGGAATTGAATAGATATCTTAATAACTATGAATATTGCTATAGTATATATTACAGATATCTTTGCTGTAATACTGGTGTGAAGTTTAAGCGCTAGATAGGTAGTCACGCACAGAAACAAATATTAAAATTATTTCATTTAGCCCCGCCCACTGTGATTTATAGTATTCAGTATAAATTATCATACTTGTTACCAAAGAGGGAAATATTCGCAGAGTTATTGGAAACAAGGGAGTTTTTAAGCATTTTGACCCAAAAATAGAGCCTTTTCTAAGCTTTCAGATAAAAAATAAGACATTTTACGCATCCCTAAAACGCTTTTTAAGTTTGAGGATTTGTGATAATTATTTTAACAGGAAAACGAAAGGAACCTAGAGAAGAAAAGAATACACAATTCCGATTAGGTAAAGAATAAAGAACGTGAATTTTGTGATCAGCTAACAGAACTCTGCACAATTTTTATAAATAAAGGTGTTTCCGAAAATTTAGAGTGTACATTTTTAGTCAAGGAAGAGAAACATAGCGTGTTGGGCTTAAAAAATGAGGCCTTAAAAGTTTAGAATGGAAATACATGGTTTTTAAGCAATTTTGTAAGGGATGGTGTTTATTTTAAAACCAACAAAAACCTAAAGCAACTCATGATTATCCAATGATTTAATAGTAAATGAGAATTACTTTACATGCTACGTAATATTACCAAATACTACCTAGTAATTGGGAAATTGCAAGTTATTCTTTATGGCCGGATAACTAAATTTCGGAGCCCACATAACATGCGGGTTTGGATTCCGCAGTAAGCAAGGTGTTCGGAGCCGTTCAAAATCGGATATATGTCAAAATCGGATTCATCGGATTTAGGAATATGTTCTCTTCATTTTTGGAGTAATGAAAGAAAAAAAGAGAACCGTAGTCTCTCCAAAGCAAACCAATCATTTTCTGCTTTTGTAGTCATATATCGAAAACTTCTCGTTTTAACTTTGTTGTTTTTTATGTCGGTAACACATTAAATCTAGTCCACACACCTTGATTAATCATATTTAATATATAAACAAAATAGTTAAAGATAATATGCACACAGCTCTAAACATGTGCGCACACAGCGACGCATTCTCTACGCATCTCTGGAGTAAAATCGCTGGCGAGACGGACATCGCCACTATACATATCAGTATTCTTCCGCACAGAAAGATAGGGCCACTCGCTCAAGCTCAACAAACTTCAACGCATGTTTTACTTATTTGGCACATTTTTATATTTTGGTAACTTTTATGCCTTGCCGTGCAATTTTTTTTACAGGACAGACGATAAACAAGGAAAAGAAAATTTTCATATTCTGCACATGTTCCAAATTAGTAGATATTAGTATAAAAAGGAATTTATAAATGACTGAAAATTAAAAAATCTTTAATTAAAGCAATCAAGGCAATTCTCCCTTGAAAAGCATCCAAACGTACTGTATGATACCATATTCTTAATCACTTATGATATGATATTCTATATGAAAGGCCCTAGAGTTCTTAATTCTAACGCAAATAAACAAAAATTGACTATATATAGAGTTTAGATGGCACTCATAACATCACAAATGGATTGTTAACAGTGGCAGTTTTACATCATGTTAGGTAAAAGTCTGAACTGAATTCTGTTGAACATAGAACCCATATATGCTGTTGGGGGCTGCTAACTGGAAGACCGAATTGGTCAATGTAGGGGGTCAATAGTGAGTGCAATAAGGTTACTTGTTTTGGGAACCAATTACAGCTACTTCTCGCTCTTTTTGCTACATGGAGTGTAATAGTTGTCTCTTGAGTGAATTTTGTTCTGGTTTTTTCCAATATTTTCTGGAATTTTGCAACTTAGTACCATGATATTAATTTTCTTCGCAGTAACATGGGATTCGGAGTCCAGCATTGCTTGTTTTCCGTGAAAAAATGATAATTTCAGAAATAAGAGATTAAATCATTAAAAAATCGTGTTTTCTTATGACGTGCGTTTTTTAAGTAATAGGCAATTTCCTTGTCGTCACTGTTGCTCAGTAATCTCTCATCATACGTGTAACCTTGAAGAGTGTAACTGTATAGTTTTTGAAAGAACAATACAAAATTGCAATTTTTTTTTGCGTTGGGCTTATTGACTTTACTGGTAATCAACTATTGGAAATACAAACACATTTTCCGTAAAATAATTCACTTAGATATTTATAGGTAGCTGTTCTCTTTCTTTTCTTTTATATGTCAGACTGAGAAGTAACTAAACAACTAATCAAACTAAACTCACATTGAAATCGGATAGAAAACCAAAAAGTGCTTAAAATACAGTGTTTTCAAGCCAATGTGAACTAAAGTGAGTAATACAGACCAATATTATGAAGCTTGTGACTCCAAATGAAGGTATTAACAAGCAATTCTTTTATTGTTGTGTCAGGAATGTTCGGTTAAAATTTCATAAAATCTAATTCAATTGAATAAGAATTAATAATTCTGTTCTACTGGCTGTAGGATGTGAACTTAATAGTATATGATATTAATTTAGGAACTGAAGTTTTATGGAAAGTTTAATGCTTTAGCTGGAGCGCCCGTGTATAAAGTGCAATATTTTCGTAATTTGAATGGTTTGCTTTTACATGTAAGGTTTGAATGTTCTCAGCAGTTTCTAATTATAGCTATACCATTTCTAATGTAGGTCTGATTTTCTGACCCATGTATTCATTTCCATTCATTTCTTAGACGCGATTTAACCATGGTAAACCAGTGATTATACTGGATTACAATAAGGCAAAACCAGGAGTTGATGTAGTCGATCAAATGTGCAGCTGCTATGCAGTATCCCGGATATCAAGAAGATGGACAATCTCATTGTTTTTTAGGTTTTTGGACATAATAGGTTCCATGTAACCAAACCCCTCCCGGCTTGTCACATCTGAAGCGAAGTGAAGATATTCCTCTCTCTCGGCTTCGTATTTAAGAGATGGCTGGAATGCGAGGGGGAGGAACGCCAGGGAACGTTCGAGAGGAACGCCGGCGAACGCTTGAGTGGATTGGCTTTTATTATAGGAGACGACATTTTTTAGAAGTCTGGTTTTAAGCTTTTAAAGTTACGGTTTTTATGTTGAATGTAAATGTAAAGTGTTAATTCGTATTTTGTCCTGTCTTAATAGAATAAAAACTCTGTTTGTGAATTTATCGTTAGTTGATTCCACGACATTACAATAGGTATCAATTCGCAAGTTGTCCTTAGATCCAACAAACCGGACAGTTTTGAAATAAGGCGATTCTATCTGCATTCTTTGGCCTTTAATTATGAATATATTAACATTTTATATCTTGTCATAAAACTCAGAATATATTTTTTTTAATTTCAAAAGAAATGTTTATTACTAAAGGAATAATGAAGGTTGAAAGAGACGTTGCACTTTGTGCCACGCACGCCTGCTGGTGTTCCAGAAATTGGCGCACCCTCTGAAGGGTTAAAGAAACAGAAATTACGAGAAATTAGACTTTTATAACCCTCTCATTTCCTGTTACCTGTAACCAATCTAATGTTCATCATTTTGCAGTGCTATGAATAGTGCGTATTTAACCACTCCAAAACAATTTATACCGTGGACTTCCCAGAAAAAAGGATCCATGACATTTTCTGCGCATGAAACCAGTTTTGCTTTCTTTGAACTCGTCCACCTGATTCAACTCACTATTTTGACGATTATTTAGTTCTTAGCAGGTAATGGTGTATCCAGTATCAAGAACTGTTACAAATCGAAGCAAAAATTAATCGCTGGATTTCTTTGCAACAGCTCTCAGATTTTTTATCATCGATTGTCAGGAAAATTTTAACCAACCTATTATGTACGCTTTCTGAGGAGATACTGAAAGCCTCAGATATTTCCACCTAATTTTCTATCCTTCATCTCCATATCATGGATTTTGCCGATAATAGTTAGCGTACTGACTTGGGCAGGAAGAATAGACCCTTCAACATCCCTTGAGCTCATTTGGACGCAACGAAAATTACCAAACCATTAGTTAATCATACTAAGTTATAGTGTAGACTAACAATAAAATTTATGTAGTCTGTATTTAGTGTCTACCAACGTTTTGTCTCTTAGAAAGTAGAGTTTCCTGAACGCACAGAACTAATTTTTTTTCCTTTTAGGGAAGTATTAAGAAGAGTTGACTGAGTAAAATGGTTGTATTCACAAATTCACATACACAGACACATATGAATATATATATATATATATATATATATACCGGGTGGGCAAAAAGTCCGTATAAAATTTATAAATTCATAAAAACCGGAAAAATAACCAAAATAGAAAAAGGTTTGCAGGGTTAGCGTCGCTAGGTTACGGGATTTATATTGAGACAGGAAAATAGGTCACAAATCCGTTGCTGGATTTGTGACTAGCCTGCAATGCCTTATCCCCTGTGGTGGGGGTCACGTGGAACACCTACTGCTGTAATAAACGATTTAGTCGCATTATTTTCTTTGACTTGTATAAGTCAGCGCCACCTGTTTTTTTCCTGTCTCAAAAAAAATAACCCGTGACATAGCGATGCTAACCCTGCAAACCTTTTCTTTATTTAGGCTATTTTTCTAGTTTTTATGAATTTTTAAAGTTTATACGGACATTTTGCCCCCCCTGTATATATATATATATAAATATATATATATATATATATATATATATATATATATATATATTAGGGTAGAACGCTCGTATAGGGAAATTTTTTTTTTCAAATTTGCATTGCTAATAGTGATAAAAGTTTGACCTACCTATAGAGGAACAAAAAAAGTATTACAATTTTTTTATTAATATTTTCCTTTTACCGGCGCATTTGCTTTGAAAATTTACATTTTTGCTGCCATACAGATGAAACTTTAACGAGGATATTGTTCTAAATTCTATATAAACTATTAGTTACTAAGAATAAAATGACTCACAAGGAAAAAAATATTACTAATTTAAGACTTTCTGACCGTTTTCTCGTCGAAATATATAGCCTAAATATCCTGTGGGCTTTCCTTAACCATCGAGCATGCGACATTTTCCCTGGAGCTCTGTTTGCTAGATCGGAAGAACACTCGCCACTAATTACAGCTGATGCAATATCATACAAATAACTTTGATCCGAACTTAGATCTCTGATGATATCCGACTGAACATCCGGCAACATGCTTTCTATCTTTTCATACTGTACAACCTGATTGTTTTCACATTTTTCTAGTAATCACATATAGCAAGTTCTATGCATTTAGCTGTCCCAGTACTTGGGACAGCGTAGCCGACATAAACAGAGTCTGGTTCCTTGATAACTGAAATGTGTTCGTCTACCATCACTTGGCGGTAATTTTTTACACCCTTTTTCACTATCGTTAAAACTATATCCTTTCTGCAGTCAAAGAATAAAGCTGGAACACTGAAAACTCGATGTTTAGCTAATATTTCTGTTCGTTCTTTTGCTGTCTCACGGCGCAATTTTGATCTGTCTATTATTTCGACATCTCATTTAATGTCATGAAGAACTGCAGACGCGATTGCTACACCATCTCTATCAGAGAGGCCATATTGATCACATGTTTTTGACAAAGACGGCAAGCTGAGATTTGATTTTTTCTGGGGCACTTGGAGCTTTGAAAAACTCGGTTCTAAATTATCGCCTATTTAAATTGTATCTTCTGACTCGTCCGATATAACAGAGTTTCGTGGAGAAAGTTCTGTATTCTTGCGTTTCTCTGTATTTGTCACAGAAGCATAATATAGTTCTAACTTTCTATTTCTACCATTTCGTTTTTGTATTTTTTTCGTTTGTGAAAAGTCTATACCACCAATAATCATTTTTCTTTCAGTCCTCTGATCAGTCAAAAAAGTTTGTTCTTCTTTCGCTACTTTTGTTCCTTTCGGACACTTACATTGCAGAAAATCTGTCCACTTACAAGAACAGATATCAAATAGTTTGTTACTACGGATGTGGAAATCTTTTTTATTGTCCGTCAATCGTTTCCAAGATTTTATCAAATGTTTGCATTTCGAATGATAAGCTCTTATCCACTGTATAATAGGGGTATATTGGGATATACCCCTGTATAATTGGGATGCAATTGGAATTGAAGCTTTTGTCATACAGTTTCGATTCTCACTGTAACAATTTCCTCAATTATGTAAAACAGTTGGCTCCCCTCGATTATCCGATTTAGGCTTTAGCTGAAATCTTAAAAAAATATAAAATTTCATGACCTACTTATACGTAGTTAACATATTACCTTTCATCTCTTCAATATTGCAAAAAACACAACTAGAAGCTTTTCATGCTTTATCCATATTAAACTCTGTAACAATTAGCAAACGAAACTCTAGATACGACCGAACTGTGAACAATAATCGCGGGAAGAACAATAACCGTCGGACTGATTCTGACCAAAGGAGTGTGTATGGCCCGTGTGCTTGAGCATGCGCACGGGCAGAGGAGTAACGACCAGACAAAAATATTTTTAATTTCACCTTAACACACCTATAGGGTAGCAAAAAGAGGTTCGTTGGCTTCTTATTTGATTCTTGTTTCCTCGCTATTTCGCGGTTACAAATCATATAGAAAAGATAAATTTGATCAGATTTTGAGAAATTCAAATCAAATGCGCCGGTAGATAGACTCAAAATAAACTAAAAATATTTTAGGATACACTTTTTGAACGGTTGGGTCAAATTATTTTCGCTATTAGGAAAGAATTTGGCAAAATTGCATTTTTCGCTCCACCCTAATATATATATATATATATATATATATATATATATATATATATATATATATATATATATATATGCAAATATATATGTAATATATGTATATATAAGTATATATATATATATATATATATATATATATATATGAGCTATGCTGATTGCACATCAGAAACCACACCTTAAACACTTGTCAGCGAGCGCACGCGAGTATAAAAACTCCGTGTCCAATCTCACCGGAAGAGAACACACACAGATATACATTTTCCTTTAAGTTTGTGAGATGTATCATGACTACTTTAAAGGAAAGCAAATTTTCTTTTACGGCATAAAATTCTCTATTTGCCGAAGTTGTTAGGAATGTTAGGAAGACCTTGTGCACGAGAGCGACATCGATAAAACGTGTGCAGTTTTTTTTTTTGTTTCGTTTGGATTATTCATATAGTCTGAACTAAAAATCACAGATTTCCTGCTGTGACTACAAATTTTAGTAATTAATACAATGTTATTGTGTCTTCTTTGGCAAAAACATGTTCTTGGTTGTCCTTCAAAACTTATTATAGATTTTCCTTTCGTGAGTAATAATGCAATGAAATGGAGAGTAATGTATTGAATTTTAAATCGTTTTCTAACCCGTTCTGATTTGTCAGGAGTTATGCTAATAAATAATAGGCGCATGCACCAACAGAAATGTTTCCTCGAATTCAGCTAATTTTATCTGTGTCTCGGCATAGTAGTTTACGATTTTACGAAAACTTCCCGAGAGTCTGTTTGGAATAAGAAGTAAGATCCCATTTCATAGTTTCCATACATGTTTAATTTTTTTAATTAAATAATCATTATATTTTAATTTTGATAGCAGGTATATGAATCAAGTTTAAAAACATAAATTAACTGTAATAAATAAAGCGAGACTACCGTAACAATTATCAACCTTTAAAGTAGCACTTAAAGAACAGTTATGAATGTACATCATTTATTATAATTTTCGTACTTATAGTTTGAATTTTGAATACTAACATGTAAAACTATTGTACAGGCATTTCGTATTAAGATACATTCTTTGGAGATACTAGAACATTGTCTATTTTAATAATAATAAATCGTTGAACTATTTATTCAAGAGTATTGCTTTCAATTATAACATTGAGGTGTTTTGTATTTCTCATAATGCCAGATGTTATTAATATTGAAAGGGAAAAAAATGTTTTTACTCGTATGATATGTTTATGTATAAATATTCCGCCAGTTATTTTTCGGAGTTGAAAAGCCACGGTATCAATTTTTATAGTAGGATGTACAACTGTAGGTAATTAAATTTTTACTTACAGTGGTAAAGTTTATTTATTATAATTGATAAAACATAGAGTGGTTAAAACGAATTAAATAAAAATGAAGTATTTTCTTGAAGTTTAAAAACGTTAATTAAGTTATGATTTCTATACTCTTGCTTTTTATTCACAATTTATTGCAAAATACGAGGGTCAAAAAGGTATTACCTTATCAGATCTATTTTAAATGAGGAAAGCATTGAAAAAGTTTCAATTGTTCATTCTGAAAAAAAATCATCTGAAGAAATATTTTGAAAAAAATGTTAAAATAAATTTTCTGTAAGACTGAACTTGCTAAGTTTTTGAGGTTATGCAGTGGGCAATGTTATGAGGTGGCAGAAATAGAATTTATCCATTTTTTTTTTTACTATGAGGATAGTTAAAGAAGAATACGAGCCCTGAAGTTCTAAAAGCTAGCCACACCTGGCCAAACATCAGAGACAGCCGGGCGATAGCCGAATGGTTACTGCGCTGGAAGTTAATTTCACAGTCTATAGGTTGGAGTCCAACTATTGACATGGATGTTTGTAGCAAATCTTAGTCGGCTTTAATCAGTAGGATCCCGGACAAATTATTGTATAGCGAGCAAAAAATGATCATAGAGTTCCCAACCAACCAACCAAATACCAAAACACGGCAGATTCGAATTCAAAACCATGGCAATGTTTTTAAATGAATAGTATTGTTGTGGAGGTATGTTGCAGGTTAAACTGTCTTAAGGTTGAATATCTTAAAGAGTTAAATTGTTTATTTGAAATTCACAAAAACACAGAGAGAAAGTAACACATAAGTTCATGTCAATCTCGTGGTCCAATGAAAGGTAGATTTACGATTTCTAAGAGTTATAGTGTTAATTTTTAGGAGTTACAAAGAGATTATGAATTATGATGGTTTTTAACGTGTTTTTTAAATTTATACCAGCACTTTTGAGTTATTTTTAAAATTTTTAATTTCTTTAAACGTTAAAACCAAAGTTGAACTTTGTAACTCTGAAAAAGAGAAATATTTCTGGAACAGAAAATGTCCACGAAATTTGAAAATTTAAGTGACATTCAGTTTTTACATTAATACTTTAGTGGTACTTGTATAATTTTGGTGGCATTTCGTGGTACTTGTATTTCGTATAAAATAATGCGACAATGTTTTCTTCAGATTGATTGTAACGTTAACCATCCTGGAATCTTGAAATAATGATTGATATGGAAGGATTAAACAGCGAAGAGAAGAAAGCAGCGGATGAGGTAAGTTTTCGGAAGCATTGTTTCTACTATAAAAACAAACAAGTTTATAATATATAAATAAATAAAACTTTCAGAAAAAGATAATCCTACAACCAGTTTTGAAGATGAAAGCTAACAAAGTAATCGTAAACAGATTTCCGATTCAAGGCAAACTGTATCTATCAAAATGTTTGAAATAACGTTTTAGTCATTATGAGTATTTTAGTTATTTTTCCATTGAAAATGGTTAGAAGGAAAATTCAAGTTTGGAATCAGCTTTAAAATTGACAAAAAAAAATAATTTTTTTATTCTACCCTCTAAACCTCCCATTAATTTGAATAACGCTATTTTATGCTACAGTTTATTGAACATATCAATCATTTCAAGTTTCAAAAAGGATAAGCCACAAAATTCTATAATTTGTTCCTCGAAAGTAAGTGGGAAAAAATGCTGAAAAAATATTGATTAAATTTTCATCATCTAACTATATTTATTTCAAAAAATATTTTTAGCATATGTAATGTTTATGATGTTCTAAATTTTATAAAATGTAACATCCAATTTAACAATACTTAATATTAATGCAATTTTCTCAGCTTCGAATGCGAGTGGAAACTGCCCTAGATCCTGACTTGCTTGAAGATTTTACGATCTTTTACCGATTTCTCAAAGGTAAGAAAATGTATTAGCAATTCTGAACTATGTAGTTAGGTTCTTGCGCCTTAAAATTGAAGTGTCTTAAAATTTCATGCCAATATGCAAGATCGAGTATTACATTCTTATATTTGGAGGGATAAAAAACAAAGGGTTTTTCTTGCATAGATTTAAGATATTTTGATGAGTATTCAAAGAATGTCAGCTTATATTAACATCACCTTTTTACCCGTAAATGACGAAAAAATGTTATACATTTAAAAATGCTTGCAAAAATCTTGTAAAAATTGATGCTGGGTAAAAATTATTTGGGGTTTTCTAAACGATACTGTAAGTTAATTGTATATACAAAGAGTTTTGATAAACAGTTTTTTAAATATTTATTTTCATGTGATTTTTCCAAGAGATGTAGTTTGTGTAATTTGTTCCCGATTGTTTTTTAATGTTTCATAGAATGATGAAAAATAATTTCACCTCATGAAAGGTTGAGAACAATAAATACTGAAAAATCCATTACTTTGACAAAATGGACTAGTTAAGCCATTTCACAACGAATTCTCCAGAATTATCTAATGAGGATTTTAGTTTTGTCATATTTTATTATATGTTAATAATTTAACAGTCGGATACTTTGAAATAATATAAAATTGATAAATTTGTAATTGAAACTGTTAAACTTAAAATGTTTTTTTGAAGTATTACCTTAACATAATTTTACATATTTCTTAGTTTTTAACATTTTTCATAATTTCAAAAATTTTCCTTTGATTGCTTCGTAACCTTGAAATAAAAATAAGTTAATTCCTTTTAGCTAGAGACTTCAATGTGGATAAAGCGGAGAAAATGCTCAGAAAAGTAAGATCATTCTCTGAAATTTTCTTGAATATGTTTTTTTATATGCAAAGGTCCCACTGATTAAATTTCCAGTTCATATTGTGAACAACTTAATTTTCTTAACTCAATGCAAAATAAATTATATAAATTATCCCCATTACCTCTATTTTAAATTCTGTTAAAAAATCCAAAATAAATGCCTGTACGAAGAATTTTTATTTCTGATTTAAGTAGAATTTTTTTAAAGATTCAGTGCTTTAATTTTTTGAGAGTTTCCTTTTGTATTGCTGGAGGGTCATATTCTCATTTTTGTGAAATTTGATTTATCCTTAAGGGGACAATGGATTTTCACCTCGTTTTTGGGATTTTCAATATTTTACTTTATATACCCCATGAGTATAAATAATATCCAATTTTTCTGCATTGAATTTCTTAGAATTCACAAATAAATATTTTGTGAAACAATGACTTAGTTTTCAAATAATTCTCCAAAAATGCTAGAATATTTGAAAATTCTCCATGCATACTAATTTTTTTATGGTTTCTTCCAGATACCTAAGGATTGTTAATTGAAGTGTTTGTCACAAAACTGTGCATATTTCTTTGGAACGTCAAATATTTTTAAAATTTATAGACCGTGAAATTAAGTAAAAACATGCAAAAAAAATAACAGGTAGAATAATAATAATAAAAAAATTAAGACTATAGATTCATACAAGAAAGAAATCAATGCACATTTAAATTTATAAACATGATAAACTTTTATTAAAACTTTAAGGTTTGTACATGATATAGATTGCAGATGAAACATTTTGAATGGTAAAAATTTTTGTTTTAAAAAAAACAGGCATTATTCTACTAAAAAATCCTTATTTTAAATTCAAAGGGTCTTCAATGTAGTAAAAAAAATATAAATTATTCTCATTCTGTGTATAGACTTAAGCAGTGAGAATAAAAGAATTTGAGGTTGAATGTACCTTGTCCCCTTAAATAGCATTTTAATTTCTTCGGAATCAATCAAACTTGCTTTCCCGTTAGAAATTAAAAATGTAACCTATAAACTGGCTAGTACATTAGAAAATTAATGCTCAATTTACGCTGTGCGTTTTCAATCGCACATTTAAATGCATTAAAATTTTAATAACCTTGAAAAATATCTTTCAGCATATCCTTTGGAGAAAAGCACATCAAGTAAATACCTTTCTACAAGATTTTGTTCCGAGAGAGGTAAATATTTCAAGAACACTCTTAAAGCAAAATTCTTTTGGTGAACTACGTGAATGCTTCCTAAATAATGCATTAAAGAATTATCCACTGTCGTTTTTTTCAGTTTATTGAATTAAAATAATTAAACAAAATAAACTGAAATCAAAAATTCAGAGAGAACCAAAACTTAGTATACTTGAAAGATAATTTTTGTGTTTCTAACTATACCAACATTATTGCAAAATGAAATTTTTGAAAAATTATAATTGAAAACGAAAACAGGTTATTACCGAGTCCAATTAGGAATACCGCTGAAAATCCGTCATGCAGACATATTAATTTGTGGGTGTGCTTGTGTGAATTAAATTTAGGGAAACAAAAAAATTTCATTATACTATTGATCTTAGATAGCACTCAAACACAAAAACTGAGACCTAGTGGATTATAATACGGTTGGTTTATTGACTACTAAGCTTTGCCTTTCAAAAATGAGATGAAGATTTTCTAGCTATTTCTACTTTTTTTATCGTTAATTATGAAAGTCTTACATAGCCAGGTTCGATTTTGTTTGAAATCCAATATTCCAGATAAAAGTCCTGCATTTGTTGATTTTATTTATTAACCCCTCAGCGGGCGCGCAAATTTTTGGAACACCAGCAGGCGTGCGTGGCACAAAGTGCAACGTCTCTTTCAACCTTGATTATTCATTTTGTAATAAACTTTTTTTTTTTAAATTGAAAATAATAATTCTGTGTTTTATGACAAGATATAAAATGTTGATAATATTGAGCTATATTTATAGTTAAAGGTCAAAGAATGCAGATAAAATAGCCTTATTTCAAAACTGTCAGGTTTATTGGATTTAAGGACAACTTGCGAAATGATTCCTATTATGTCCAAAAACCTAAAAAAAAAACAATGAGATTGTCCATCTTCGTGATATGCGGGATACCATGTAATAGCTGCACATTTGATCGGCTACAACAACTCCTGCTTTTGTCGTATTGTAATCCAGTATAATTGCTGGTTTACCACTGTTAAATCATGACTAACAGTAAATGGAAAGGAATACAAGGGTCAGAAAATGAGACCTGCGTTAGATAGGGTGTAGTTAGATATGATGTGCGTTAGATATGGTGCCCTCATGAGACCTGCGTTAGATAGGGTGTAGCTATAAATAGAAACTGCTTAGAGCATCCAAACCTTACATGTAAAATCAAACCATTCAAAATTACGAAAATGTTGTACTTTGTACACGTGCTCCCCCGCTGGAGCTTTAAAAACGAAGAAAAAGAGCAAAGTTATTTCGAAACAAGGTCTTGATCTGGACCTTGTGGTCAGGATTTTTTATAACTCCGCAATTTCATCGTTCACGATTCCTTCTATGGTTACAATGTAGAAGTCCATATATTGCAAGCTGATTATTTCTCAGGGTCATGTTTAGCTCTGAAGCTCGGTGCGTGCCTGAGGGTAGATATAATAATTACTGAAAGTTTAACAGGGATTAGTATAATTAGAAATTAATCAGTCAAATTTACTAGTTAGGGATTGAGTTTTATAACGTTCGGGACTGAGAAATATTTTTCGGTATAACATTTATAATTTACTCACTGAAGTGCCAGAAAAACTGGGATACCATTCAAATACCGGATAGTTCCGGTATTTGAGAGGTATCCGGATAATACCGGATAACGCACAACTGCAACGGGCCATAAACTCCGTAAGCTTCCGGAGGAAGTCTGTTGTAGACAGTGAACACCATTTTACCTACTGAAAAATGGTTCCCAGTTCTGTAATATTCCTAAAGCGTGGATGTCTGCTTTGAACGAAACTTTGCATCCCATCCCAGATATGTTCAATAACATTAAGGTAAAGTTGAAAAGGGGGTCATTTCATGTTCCAAAACTCTTATAAATAATCATCAAACCATAATTTGTTGGCTGTGGATGTGTGTTGGGAAGAATTCTCTTGTCGGAGGACGCCCAAACCCTTGAGAGTGAATGCATGACTTGAACTGTAACACGTCTGAAACGATGTTAACATTCTTCGGTCTTCGGTCAGAGAAGTTTATAAGGGGTCCTAATTCGAGTCAGCTCTACACACCCAATACCATTACTGATGTACAAAATTCCTCTACTGTCTCTTGTTGACATGCTGGATTCATTGATTTATGGCGTGTTTTTCAGAAGCGGAACTTTATATCTCCTCGAATCCTGTGGAAACGAGACTCGTCAAACCAGGTTACTCCTTTTCAGTCTTTCGGTGTTCAGGTCCTGGGCCCGTACGAGGGGTAGAGCTCTGTGTCGCCAAGAAACAATGGTACTTGGGTTGGTCTTCGGCTATAAAAGCTCATATCTTGAAGTGAACGCTCTCAACCTTTCCCCCCTGACGTTAATAGAAGGCCCAGCATTGATTTGCGACGTTATTTGCGTCAATGTTGCACTCCTTCTTTTGAAATGATTCTCGACAGACGGTGCCTGTCACGATCATCTGAGGTGTTTTGGCGTCCCCATAGTGGCCGTAGGTTCCATGTTTTATCCTAAGTATTCCACTCAAAGTACCGCCTTAAAATAGTCGGTTGGAAAAATCGAAACTTTGCCTGTATGTCCGAAATACCTTCACCAAATTTTACGAGCACCATCCTTCGTACATCGCTCAAATTCGCATAAATCACGATCACCTGCAATGCTGATTGCACAATCAGCTCATTAGGCTACCACAGACGTCTGTCTCTTATATTCGGATTACGACGAAACCGCTAACAAGAAAGCATATTTCTTTATATTTCGAATGGAATAATCCATCTCAGTTATTCTAGCAATTCAGCATATATATATATATATATATATATATATATATATATACAGCATATATATATTAATTAAAAGATAAATTTCGTTGGTATGTTTAGAGATTTAACGCTGCACCAGAGTGGTACATTTAAGTTTTATTTTCAGTGTTTTTGCAAGTACCTTGAGCCGAGTTCTTTTGGATTTGACAAAGATGGGGATATAGTGCGCTACATACCGTCGGGAAAATTAGATGCCAGAGGTGAATATAGAATTATTCAGCAGAAAAAATATTTATTTTCAAAGACTTAATTTTCTTTTTTTACCAATTTTAAATTTATACATCATGCATGAATTGATAATACGCTAAAATTGTTTATAAAATTTATCAGTTGTATTTTCCCATCTAACTAAAATCTTATCAAAAGGCATCAAAAGTATTCGGGAATGATACAGTCTATGGTTAATTTTCTAATTAGAAAATGAATAATTTTATGTATTAAATTACATTCATCAGTAATCATAAGATTAGCTAGATTTTAAAATTTTGAATTCGTTGTAATCCACTCTTATTTTTTATTTCTATTTTGGAAAATTTATGTATAGAGCTATCTGTTAAAATAAGCTTTCATAAAATCCTTTTTTGAGTGGTATTAAGTCTTACTTCTTAGAACTGAAAGAATTAATACTTGAAGAGTTAATATATCGTTTAATATGCATTTGAATACGGCTCATTAAATATTAATAAATCCATTTAGTGTAAAAAAATAACTTGAGTAGGTACAAATAAAATTATTTTTCATAATTACACATTTTCAGATGTTATGCGTTGTTTTAGAATGAATGAATTTATGATACATTGGATATGGTATTCTGAGGTATTAGTAGGTAAAAAAAAATCATTTTTCATATTTACACATTTTCAGATGTCCTGCGTTGTTTTACAATGAATGAATTTATGAGACATTGGATATGGTATTCTGAACGAAATCTAGCATCCGTAAAACAACTCATAGAAAAGGTAACTTCTTCCATAATTCTTAAAAAATTAATTAATATTTTATTAATTTTTACATATATTTACTTACACACACACACACACACACACACACACGCACACACATATATATATATATATATATATATATATATATATATATATATATATATATATATATTCAGTGGTACCTCGACTTACGAGTTAAATTCGCTCCATGACGGAGCTCGTAACTCGAAATACTCGTACCTCGAGACAATTTTCCCCATTGAAATGAATTGTTACATGTTTTTAAATAAGAAAAATGTGCTTATAAACGACGAACATTGTATAAAAACGTAATACAATGGATTGTACTACAATAAATTTGTTTTATTAAGAGTAATGTACAACATTTATCTTGGAGAGATCAGCCTTGAAGATGCTGATGGAAGAGGAGGAGAAAGGCTGAACTGAAATATTAAATCTTATTCATTGATTTTTGACCTTTTCGCCCCGATTTCCTCCCCGACTTTGTAATACACCTTTTTTGGACCGGTTTAGACAATTTCTTATAAATTGAATCAACGATATTAGAGGCATAGCCGCGGTCCACGGTGACCGCCCTCAGATAATCGAGCTCGGAGCACAATAGTTCAGGAGTGGAGCAAATGTTCAACGCCCGATGGACAAACGTGTTGAAACAGGCAATTTTTTGCTCAACTTAACTCCGCTGCTTCGTGTCTTTGCACGCGCGGGTTATTTAAGTGCGTGTGCACTGGGTCTGGTTGCTTAGTCTTCAGATTTTTGAGCTTCCACTAAGTTCGTTGCACTGATGAAGAAGCTCCTTTGTAGTTTCGAAACGGCCGTATGCAAAATAATTGCATCTTATTTGTGCATTAGTTACGTTGGTTTTCCTGTTTAATTGTACTGTTACTTGTATCCTCTAAACACTATCGTTGCTCAACCTCTCATCCGTTACATATATGTGCACTTATATATAATTGTTACCAATAGCCAGTGTTTGTCACAAAAAGAGTAACCATGAAAATGAACATATATATTTATCTACTAAACACAAAATATCTCCAAAAAATCAATGAAACAAAAATGTGCTGTATACAAAACGAAGCGAAATAAATCAGTACTCATATCAATATAAAATAAAATAAAATAAAATACAATTATGACACTGAATAAAATGGAAACAAACTCCTTGCTCGAACCTTAAGAATGATGAGTAACAAAACCATTGCTATCGAGGACGTAAAAAATATGAATGAGATGCTGTGTTGTTATTGTGTATAGTTGACGCATTATTAGTTATTTGAGTGTTGTTAACGTTTGTTAAAGGTGAAGTAGGTGTCGAAATAGATGGAGTTTGAGGTAGTTCTGAATCCTGAACAACGCTGCCATCTAACGAATTGTCATGCATATGACCACCATTATCTCCCTGATTGTTCACTGTTTCCCCTAAACTAGTCAAATTTTCGTTACAAGTTATATCTCTAGATAGGTAACATCAGGTCTCTCTCATACACTAGATGTGCAGGAGTAATATTGAAGAGTGCAATGTAGTTCTGTGAGCCAATACCGCGAGATGCAAATATCGATCCCACCTGCTCTACGATGACTCAATCAAATGTTTAAAAGAACCTATAATAATCCCATTGACACTTTCCACAAACAAAAAAAAAATTGGACACAGAATACATGAGAAAAAAATTTGAACAAATTAATTATCCTAATGAATTGTGAAACTTCTAGAATTGCATTAAACATTTGTGGTATATTGCGACAAATTAAACTCGAATCAAAATTACCTAATAACAACCTATATTATACTTCCGAGACTGCATATAAAATAAAACATGAAACCATTGACAAATTATCGTACCTCTCACAAAAAAATTCATAACAATGTACGCTCCACTGAAACTAAACGTCTAACCTAGTCAAAAATCTAAATCACAATAACCAGTCTCTGTTTCGAAGTAATATAAAAAATTTACAACTTGCCTACAGTTAATTTACTCACATATCCGATCTCCTACAGTACCAACGAAGCATACGTCCCAAAACCTTTACAAAAAATGTATGCTTTGCTTAAAATAAGCCACATTATATCCAACCAAAAACTCAACAAATCAAATCAAAATCTCCTTCAAAACTCAAAACCACTAAACTGAAAAACCACTTTTCGATCCCAAAAATCATGCTGACCTGTTTAGCTTAAAATATGCACTCGAAACATAGTAGACACGAGTAATCAAAAAAATATTTAAGTAACAACTGTTTATAATATCAACAGGATAAAATTTGGACTCCACAGTAGATGTAAAAAAAATGTTGTTTCTCCCTTACCTTTACTTAATGTGGTTCGATGACAAGGTGATCAGAAACTAGTCAATAAATGTAAATATTGTTTCTGTATTCCGTTTTGGTCGTTTATTGTGTTAAATTTCATGTTTTTCCCGAAAAGGCACCCTCTGGTGGAGATTTTGGAACTAAATTTTTCTTTTCGAAATTCTGTGAGCGCATCTCGTGTATAGCCCATATACAAAATTTCGTTGCATTCCGTTCACCCGTTTGCGCTGTAGGATGCCGTTTATAGGGGAAGTTTAATTATAACCACCCGGTATTTCAATATATATTCATACTATGTGCTGAAAATATTGTTTTAACTTTGTGTTAAGACGACATGTCAGATCTGGTAGGAGCCACGAGGCAGAATATATAGGACTTTCTTATATGGATTGATTGATCTGAAGGTCTGTGTTTGTCTTTTGCGTACAAAATTAAATAAGAAAGTTGGTGTTTGTAAATCCTATAAAAAGTCTTATTATTCTATTAGTATCTAGAATTCTATAGTTTTCCTTAAACTATCATTGAGAAATAGATGGTAGTTTCACTACTTGTGAAATGGAGTTTGCATTAACGGTAAAAACCATATTTAAAAATAGTTTTTCAGTTATATTTCAGGTAAAAAGCGTAGAAAACACTTTTTTCAAGGTGTATGTAAGATTAGGCTAAACTATAGTTTCATAGTGTAGTTGCTATTTTAAGGAGTGTCGAAACAAACTCCGAATTCCACATGGATGATAGAATAGAAATTTATATCTTTATTATATCTCTATCAAGAAAAAAGGGCATCTAACTTTACAAGAAAAATTGAAAATTTAAAAAAAATTAGATATTTATATATGTGTTTTTCATCGAATAATTTTCATTTTCCACTTTTGCAGTAAATATCATATGATGACATTTAGTTTGAAGTTTACCCTCTCCGCAATCTTTAACAGATTAAATGTCGCGAGAATCAAAATTCTAAATAAAGAACACGAACTTTATGCATAAGGCAAAATGTTGAGACATAACTACTTCTCCTAATTATAAATACATTGACAAAAAAATTCAATTAATTCTTAAGATTATCTTAGAAATGATCGTATCGATATTTTATCACATTATTTCAGTGTCATCGCTTTATTCCCGTTTGTGAAAACTAACATATTTTTTTCTCTTTCCAGAGGGGAAAAAAAGTTCCTCAGGTATGTTGTATAATTGATCTAGATAAACTGACTTTCGGAAATGCAACTAATAAATCATGTGAGTAAATTTTATTTTTTTTTTACTTTCGTAAAATAAGAATTTTGTATGAATTGCAATAGAATTTAATGTTTGTTAACAGCGATCCTCAGCACATGCAAATTTCTTTTAGTTTTCTCCATGAACGCTGCAAAAATACAACATTGTCTTTCATGCATATTTTCTATATATGTATAAGGGTGACATAAATGAAAGTGAAACTGTTGATTTTTTTCTGGAATGGTTTATCAGGTGGAATATGTCAACTTACAGGAATCAATAGTGTTACATGAACTATACATGCATTACACATCGCCGCGTTGTCGGTTCAAGCAAGACCCCAGCGCTCACTAGATTTTGGATACCCCGAGCGTCAAACGGGTTGTCTGCGGAACCAATCTTGAACGACATCCCGGATCTCTGCTTCATTAGCAAACCTGTGGCTTTCGAAAGTCTTTTCGGGGTGCTGAAGATGTGGTAATTGGGACTATAGGAACAATAGTCGACTATCTCCCAGCAGAAGCGCTGCAGAAGATCTTGAGGACGTGTCGCCAGGTGTCGGATAGAGGAATGCCTTTATTGGTTACCCAATAGGTGGTAGAAGGAAAACAAAATACTTTCCGCGGACCAATAGGCATCGAGGTCAAATGAGTCTACAGCCCTAGTGGTGCCTCGCCTCTAATGAAGCTGCATACTACCCTGCGCCATGGACCATAATCCTCTTAGAATGTATGGGCGCCTCTTTTACACTGGTGTCGGTTGAGCAGGATATTGTCTGTGATTGTCTTTTGCGGCGGGGTCTCTTGGACTTGGTGTAGGCTTTCCTACACCAGGGGGATCGGAAACAACAACAACCGATCTTGTACTAGGCAGCAATCATTTCCATGGGGATGGCCAAGTGTGCTTGACCAGGTCTCATCATATCCCGTGCTCACGCGTCCTTCATGAAATTCCCTAAATCATCTGAACGCAATACACTGTGACAGACTCTCATGCCTTATACAACTCCCTCATACGACAATAAATTTCGGTTTCACTTACAGCATCTGCTATCAGAAATTGAATAATTGCCATTCTAGGCTTTTTTGGACGGTTCCATGTCACGGTCGTACCTATTCACTTTACTTAAACACGTTCAAGCAGCAAACTGACACATTTCGACGATAGCCGCTTTATTTCGAAATATGCAAAATCACCTACAGACAGAAACGCAGAGCTCTGTATAATCCCTGCCATTAAAACAAAAGTCTCACATTCATTTGGGCTAATTTTGGATATATATATCTGCCCAAAATTATATATATATATATATATATATATATATATATATATATATATATATATATATTAAAAATCCAGTCTAATATGAATGTTTCCTGTTTTTATTTCGTTCTTTGCAGTAATTAGTCACTGTATTTTGCAGCTGCTGAATCATTCAAACGATTCCTGCATATTGTGCTCGACAATTACCCAGAAAGTATGAAGTGTATATATGTTATTAATGGTAAGTAAAGTAGTATTTTGATTTGTATGTGTATTTATATGTGTGTATACACGCAAATGCATAATCATTATCCATAAGCTGTACCACTTGTGATTAGCATGACTGCATATTACATATATATATATATATATATATGTAATATGCAGCGTGGAAGAAAAATAATAGGGCAGAGTGGGTGACGTCGCCACACATCATGATTAACCGAGCATTTCACTTCAAAGACTTCCAACGCAGACACAGGAACCACAGATACGTAATTGAATCTAAAGCATTTTATTAAGTTTTGTCGAGTCGTCCGCCCGGAGTTATATGGCGAACCGATTTTTACAGAGTGTGTCTAATTTTAGACATCAGATAGTTTTATAAGTTCATGTCATCACGTGACAGAGAGGTGTGACTTAATGACTGATTGGATAAAAGTTATTTGTTGATGCGCTGATCTGATCTAATTCGGTAGCCACGCCACGTCGAGCTTAATTTCGTTAAAACGTCAGCCATCTTTAATGAAATTGCCTGGGGTTACCAAAGACTTTAACAATGGGATTTTTACATAAGTTTTACTGGGACGACAATACTAAAATATGAAATATCTTTTGAAATTTAACACGAGTGTCCAAGGAAAAATTAAGTACTTAAAAAGATTAACAAGGGGTATGTAATTTTGAATACTAAAGTGAGGAATTAATAGTTTTTAAATGTTAAGAGTGTTGAATTAAGAAATTACTAGTTTTTTAATATTATATATATATATATATATATATATATATATATATATATATATATATCGAGGGAAAATATTTAATATTTAGCACTCTTAATATTAAATAACAACGTGAGATGATTTAATGTTTCAGCTCCTAGTTACTACGTGTTCGTGTTTTCCATTCTGAAACCAATGATGTCAAAAAGAGTGCTTCAGAAAGTTAAAATTTTTGGCCATGGTAAGTGAAATTATAATGTAATTTATAACTATGACCTTTCAATCAGCAAAATATTAATCACATAATTTTTTGTCATAAAAACAGACAGCGATGTATAATTACATAACCTATCATACAGGAAATTTGAAAAATTGGTGAGAATTCCCGTATTACTAAAATTCCATTTAAAATTTTTTCATTATAATCAATAAACATGTCACTGAGATTTCTGTTCTTAAATTTTTCTGTCTTTAATTTAAGACGAATTTGTTAAACTCATAGACTAGAAAAATATTCCCAACATAAAATAATTGTTTTTAAAAAGTATATAAAGAAATTAGAGTTTCTGACAACATTTTTTAAAGTAGGGAAGTTGAGTGATACTTTATCGTGTTACGATAAAGTATGCCTGGAAATAATTTTTAGAAATTTTAGCTGCAAAACATTTAAGTAGAGATTTTTAACTTTTCGGGTCAAAGGACGAGAAAGAAAAAGTATCGTAATCCTACCTCTGAGTCATGGCAGTAGAATAGTGGTAAAAATATATTAGTTGCAATATACTTGGTTCTTTTAAATAACAGAAAAACCGCAGTGCTGGTACATAAATCTATCATACATAAAACTACGTTATTAATACTCACTAATTAATAGCGAAGCATGTAAAGCATTATTAATGAGAAACACGGCATTCCAGATATTTAGCTAAAGCTATATAAATATATGGAGGACATACATATAACTTTATGTAGATACTCCACCATTTTTTACTGCCATAATTAACGTGATAAAACATATACAGTGTAGCCTAAATCTATATATATATATATATATATATATATAAAATTCTCTATAAATTTCATTTATTTCCAATTGATTATAAAAGCTTAAATACTATATATATTTTATTAAGTTATGCTGCAAACTATAACAGTTATTCTTCTAACTTTACTTCTGAGAGTTAACTATAAAAAGTTTCTCATATTTTATTTTATGCATAGATGGCTGGAAAGAAGCACTTTTGGAAATCATCGATGCGAATGTTTTGCCGGGGTTTTTGGGAGGAAATCGAACTGATCCTGATGGAAATCCTCTTTGCAATACATTTGTAAGGCATTAAAATTTATCTAATATTAACTATGATATATGTCACAAAATGTTTAGAAAATTTATTTTACTGTGTTACAATCATGAGATGTTATTCCAGAAACTTTGCAATGCCTCTCTTACAACTAATGAATTCCGGTGCACGTAAAATCTGTCGTGGCTACAATATCCTCCAAGTTCTCAAATTTACCTCTGGAGGTGCGGGGTAAAGTGTTCCTGTCTCGTCACTTGATTTGGTTCTAAATTACGGGACCGGCTGGTAGGGGGTAATTCTAGTGACCTACGCTGTGCTCCCTTATATGAATGGCCAGCAGTCTCGTCCTTTACTGAAAACAAATGGCGTCATAGCCAATCTTCCGGACATTTGTAACAAATAAACATCTAATGAATTAAATCTCTGATCACAAAATACTTAAAATACTCTATACAAAGGAAAAACATAAGGGTGCAAATGAAGATGTCGTTACTTTACTTAAGGAATTGGAGCCTCTTGATTGTTTTCTTGTATAATGTTGGGTGGATTAAACCACATAATTTGCCCCATACCTAATTTTCTGAAATAAAAAACCTTTCACAAGAAAGTAGACTTGATGAGGCTAACTAAAATGCCTTTATTTTTCTTATTTTACATAAAAACATAGTAAAAAAGGGGATCGATTTTATCCAATAGCTTGGAAGAAAAATATTTACAAAAACTTAACCATTAAACAAAAATAGAATACAGATAAGCGTGTCATGAACGGGCGAAAATTAACCTACTTTAATTTTGAAAAAACTACTTAAACTGAATGGTAAAGCTTGGGATAGGTATAGGAAGAAAGAAGGGATACAAGTTTAATGGCTCGACAATTCCTCGCAAACACATCTAAATATCAAACATGCTGCGAAAAAAGCTACTAACACTATGGCTCAAAGTCCCAACTTACTCGCAGAATAGTTACTGCTTAAAAACCCCACTCGCTGAAAAAATACGTACATATTAAATATTTCTTGTATTTACTTGTACAAACCCCATTGGCTGTGACGCGAAAGCTTCGTAATTCCAGTCCTGCCTTCAAAGTTGAAAAATCTTCATATTATTTTAAACCATCCGTTCATGACACGTTTTTAAATGTCACGTTTTTCGATGAAGAGAAAACAAAAAATACATATAATCATGCTTGTGAATATACGAAGCTTTAAATTTTTAGCTCCCAAGAAAAATCTCATCTATGCATTCTTCATTACCTCAAATTTTATTTAAGATGCATATATTGAAATATATTTAATCATGAACTGCTCGACATTGATTTTCTCGTTCTAACTTTTGCATCAAATAAAAAATATAAGAAAGCAATATACCTCAGTATTATTACTTATCATTTGAAAAGTCACTTCAACATAAAAAGTTATTTTATCTCATTCCGAATTCATATCTAGACTACACATAATTTCCGTTATCATAAGTATCGCTTTAATGATATCTTCTTCATCTAAAATTAAAACAACTTAGCGACTATCTTTAAAATAATCAAAAAAATTTTTGGTATTAAGAAATTATTTTAATGTTTAAAATTATCTGTATATTTAACAGGTTACTCATGGTGGCAAAATACTTCCTTGTTATTATTTATCGAATGAAGAGAGGTTCTTCAAAGACAATACAAGAGTTACAAAGATATTAGTACCTAAGTTTGGCAAGAAAGAAGTTCATATTGATGTGCAGGAGGAGGGATCAGTGATTCAGTGGGAATTCCTGGTCAAAAACAAAGATATAGGATTCGGACTATTTTATGAAAAAGCAGAAGAAGTAATCGAAATATTACCAGTACAAAGATATGATACTTCAGATGGAATAGAAATTGGTTCCTGTAGGGCTAATTCTACAGGAAAATGTAAGCATGAAAAAATATTCCTAAAAATTGGTAAAGTTTCCCTGTTAAATTGTGTTATGCCGCACTGGTTGTTAATAATATTATTTAGCTATGACCTTTCCTTTGACCACGAAAAATAAACGAATGTCATCTTGTTAATTATGGGAATAAGACCCTGGGAAACGGATTTCTTCACCTAATATGTAGCTATTCCAAAACACGAGACTCTATATTCTTGCTGGCCAGATGATGTTCCCTCACAACGTTTGATACGCATGCAGGCATACACCCTAGGGTGGGCAAAAGAAAATTGATTTTCAATGATGGCTAGTGCGGATAAGTTGCAATTGGTGTGCACTCAGTTCACACAAACAATTTGAGATCTTTAGGACAACTCCTTGATTTGACGCAAATGTCTTAAAGTTTTGATAAAACAATAATTTTTGAACTTTTTTAGCAAAATTTTTCAATATGTTAAATTCTATTTTTTCGGTAGTATTTACTTGTAAAGTCATGTTTAGTGGGCCAAATGCCCAAATATCTCTGATTATATATTATTTAATTTCTGTGAGTCTTCTAAATTAGCTGATTTTTATAGCATTTTTGCGTATAAGTGGGCAAAAGTTGTATGTTTTGTTTGAATCTTCCGCCGGTTTCTTTCTCTTGTACTTTGATGTTCCTTCTTTTGTTTTTTTCGATGCGTCGATGTGTCATATTTTTGGATGACGGACCACAGCAAGCCTTGACAGCAAGTCCGGAAGGGAAGAAGTGGTGGAGGAGGGGGATGCAGACCTGCCAACTTTCCGGATTTATCCCGGCAATGCCGGATTTTTAATGCATCTTCCGGGTTTCCGGAATGGGCGCTATTGTTAGCGGATTTTTAGATACATAACAAAAATATCTACTCAGGTCAGGTCGTCTATGTGAAGGGAAACCTTATAAAATTTGCTAATATGCAAATTGAACCCACAAGGACACTGTTATAAAGACCAATTTGACAATGAATTTTTAAAAAGAGCAAAATCAGCTACAATAAATGCTACAAAAATTCCAAGATTTTCTGCAATTAATTAAAACAATCTTTTTAAAGAAATAGGAGTACTCAAAATATAGACTGCTGGGGTCCCTGCTAGTGTCAATATGATGTACGTTAAAATGTATGATTACAAATTTCAAATATATAATTTTCTTTAATATTATAATTTAAAGATGTTCTGAACAGTAAGGAAATATAGTGTTTTGTACTATGTAATATTATTAAAGAGATCCTATAAACTATAAGTAAGTATACATTATAATTATTTTATGATTTTTTACTATACTGTTTTGTGTTATGTCTTTATGCCGATTATGTTATGCACGGTAGAATATTGCAGGATTTTGCTCTCACTGAGGAGCCAGGTATGGGGATGGTGTTTGTTTACAGTTTCTGGATGGAGCTAATAAAGATACAGGTGGAAAAATACATTGAAGAAAGGAAAGTGGTGTGATAGCACCGTTGTTAATACATGAAAAAGCAACGGTGTCATTGCCTTTCTTGAGGACAAATTGAGAAGAGAACGGTGACATTTGGTTTGTATTCTTCATATGAACGAGCTCTTACGTAGACATTTACTATCTTAATCAGACGGAGGAACCACGAGACCTACGATCTTTTCCGGCCCAATCGGAGGTAAACAAATGGGGTTCAGAAATCTACGTGCTGTTTCACTTGAGCTTATTACTGTTACAGGGACATTAGAAATGCAAGACACTGATAATTTGAACACAGATCAAAATATTTATTTGATATTTATGCAACGCTTTCAGCTGCACAGAGCTCTCGTGTACAAAACAGAAAGCCAGGGCCAACTGTGTAATCTCGATGGATCACAACTGCTTGCGGAATTTTACGCTTGTACTTGTACGCTTGTACAAAGTATTTCGAATCCTGATGAAGATCTGAAAGATCTCGCGCAGTACGTGATACGCGTCTATGCTCCAATATGTTTTGGCATAAGGAAATGGCCAGGCTGCGCAGATGGAGCTAGAAATGTGTGGCAGATTATTCAACTCTCAACTTTTATTCCGGAGGAGCTAAAGAAGACAGAGAACTCAGTGGTTCAAGCAAATGGATACTATGCCCATCCCGAGAATTTTCTGGTAGCAATGGCAACTGATGATAACCAAGGTATTAGAAGACTAGCATGGAGAAGAATTAAAAGAAGAAAAAGACCAACAGAGTGCGAGAGTTCCAGATTTCAAAGCTGAACTTTGAGGTAACGGAGTACTATGACTGCATTGACTGGGTCTCCACCGAAATCAGCGTGTCTCCAATCACCAAATGTTTTTCCCCAGAAAAAGTTCAAGACAACATAAATTCAGGATCCATGTTAGATGAATCCTTAGTCTGCTTTGCAAGTCACTCCCAGGCTGTGGAAAGAACCGTTAAAATTGTGACAGAGGCTGCATCAAAGATATCGCACCCCGGCAAGAAAAGTGATACAACTCAAAAATACAGCATTTGAGAAAAATCAACTTAATGAATACTATACAGAACTAGAATTGCAATAAAACTGATACAACTGCTCTCAGCGGGACAAATTGCAAGATAGAGATGTGTCGCTTTTCGTGCACGATGAAGCAGTTCATACATATTTTTGAAGGACATAACCTCAAAATTGCCTTTTTTCTGGTCTTTATGCTAAACAAATGCTTATGGACTGACCGTCCGGGAAGCTTAATTTGTGGATTACTTTATGTCACTTTTCTGGCCGATATACGATATGTGAGAATGAAAGAAGAGATGCCTTCATCAGAGCAAAGTTGCAATCACGAAAAATGATGCCAAAATTCATTTCAAAGAAAAACTGCGTAGCTTAAAAAGGTACACATTCTAAATACAACATTCAGTGGTTGGGCGGAACTCGCAGCACCTGCTCGTGGTGAGTTCTTGGTTGATTCGCGTTGGTCCCGAGCGTAAAACAAGCTAAAAGCTGTACATTTTCAAATCCCTCAGCACCTAAATAATGCATAATCAGAGATTATCTAGGCATTTGGCACATTAATTATGACTATACAAGTAATTACAACCCCCAAAAATAAAAATTAAATTTAACATCTTGAAAAATTTTGCTAAAAAAGTTCCAAAATCAATGTTTTACAAAAACTTCAAGACATTTGCGACAAATCAAGGAGTGGACCTAAAAATCTCAAAACTTTTGTTTAAACTTAGTGCCGCCAATAGCAACTTTTACGGACTAGCCATCATCGAAAATAAAAAAAAAAGTTTTTTCAGCCCATTCTAATGCACACACACACACACGCACGCACGCACTCAGGAGTGTCAATTTAGACGGCCCGTTGGCAAAACTGGACAAATTAAGAAGGTAGTAGTACACATTTAATTATGTATTTTTAAGAGGACGCAACGTTGATACTTTAGAAAAATTCTTAACGTTTTTGTTTGTGCTTATCAGAGAGCCCAAATAAGAGTGTTTATATTTATGGTTGCAAGCGTAAAAAATGCAAATACATCTACTAGTATATGGTTGTTAATTCTTGCGTTTTACCATGTTTTTTGTGTTCTATATGGCGCCCCCATAATTAAATGGCCAGCAAAAGTGCGGTGAATTATAGGCGAATGCCTTCGCGACAAGTGCCTTCGCATTGAAAAAAAACCCACGTCTTTTCTTTGGTTTAAATAACACTATTCGGGCTTCTAAGTAACTAAGATTTTTTTCAAATCAATCCGTTGCATATGAATTATATGTTTAAAGGTTTGGATTATTTTTACTTTCATTTGGTTCCAAGAATATGTTTTGTTGCTAACAGTTATGTTATCATGATTACTCACTTATTTACCAATGTGATTCAATTATAATTTATTTTATTTAATAGATGCCATAATATTTGACAACTCATATAGTTGGCTTACCTCAAAGGAAATTGACTACAGTGTGAAAGTAATACCAAGTAACCAAGATTGTGAGTTAAAGATCCATGCGCCCTCTATCAATTGAACTAAATTCAAACGGACATTTTAAATGAATACTATACGTGTTTGATACCTCTACGTGATGACATTATAATCTAAATCATCAAGTTAAGGGGACAAGGGACCTTCAAAGTCTAATTTTCTAATTTTCAATTTTTAAGTCTATATACAAAATGAGAATAATTAATTATCTTTCTTACTACATTAAAAACTCCTAGAATTCAAAATAAGGAATTTTTCGCAGAACAATTACTGATTTTCAAATTTTTTTCAAGAATCCTAATGTTTTTCAAAATGCTCTATGCGCATTCTGTATATTAATATACAGATATAAGTCTTTAATTTTTTATTATAAGTTTACCATGTGTATATAAATATAAATGGGCATTTAATTTATTTTTGTAGGAATCTAAAGTCTTAAATAGTTTTTTTTCTATTCTTTTTCTATTCTTTTTTCTATTCTTTTCTTTATTTTTTATGTTATTACTTTATTTTATGGTCTATAAATTTGAAAAATATTTGTTATTTCAAAGGATTATGCACAATTTTGTGCCAAACACTTCAATTAACAATTCAAAGAAATATGGAAGATATCAGGAGAAAATGAATACGCATGGAGCCTTTTGAAAAATTCTAGCATTTTTGAAGAATTTTTTGATAAACTGGTATAATACCTCAACAAAATACTTATTTGTGAATTCTAAGTATCTTCAATGTAGTAGAAAGGAATATTAATTATACTCATGTGGTATATAGAGTAAAATATTGAAAATTAAAGAAGAACGAGATTGAAGGCCCCTTGTTCCTTTAATAGTTTTATAATGTCTAGTCTACCTGGATCTTTGGAGTATCTTCACAGGATTACGCGCTACCTGAATTGAAGAATCTTGGATAAGAATCCTGAATTGAAGAATCTTGGCTGTAATTGAAGAATCTTGGATCTTAACAGATTACGTACTTGCTTAGAGAAAGAAGAAAACGAATTCTTAAGAATAGCATTAAAAATTAGACTCTCCACATTATTAGGGTGACTGAACTGAAGAAAGCACCGTCAAAAGATTTGTGTTTCAAGACCGAGCCCTGCAAGACGCTCATAATGTTTTTTATTTAAATTTTACAAAATAATCCTGAAACCTCACAGGCTTTGTTAAAACTACCAATAAAGAATGTTTCTTGAATGATATATTCATTTTTATTGGTGTTATCATTTATTGAGAATGATATAAAATCTCCCTATATTTTATTCTTGTGTAAATAATTGTTCAAAAGGATATGGAAAACTTTCACAAGATGTATTCCACGATATAATGATAAGTTTGATTTTTCTGTTTATTGTAATGAAAATTAGGTTGATCTTAAAATCTTTCCCACAATAGTAACGGCAACGTGAACTGATAGTGATGTTTCTCAATAATTTGACCTTTAGCATAAGCAAACTAAGATAAGTAAAAATTCCATCATTAACTATCCGACAAAAAATAATGACATAAGTGACTCCAGCCGAAATATATTGGGGAAAAAAACGAAATAAAGAGATGGAATTTGTTTCGTTAACATCAAATTTACATCTTCTATACAAAGCGACTAGGCAAATCCAAAGCCTACTCTGACAGTGACACGTGTGCAATAATCCAATTTTCTTATTCTTGGAGCAGGCATTCGGTATTAAGTGATTCTTATGGCCCTATTTCTATGTAAGCCATCATCATATGAACCCAGTAACGTATATTTTACAGTACTTCCAACTCCACTACCAGGGCTCTTACAGATTCTCGAAACATGATAGCTGAGGAGCACCTAAAACAAGTCAATTAAACGAGAGTAATTCATCATCAATATGGGCTAATGCGCAAACAGCTTGAAATAAATTAATTAAAAGTAAAATTAGAAATTTGTAATTTGATGAAAACTTTACTACAGTAAGTGTTAAAAAGATCCAATCTTAAGCACTTATCTAAGGGCAAAAAATGTAAAAATACATACTTCTACGTAGTATACATAATCAGGATTCAAAAATTCATCATCCTCATTAGGATGAAAATTGACTGAAAATTGTCAAGTTTTTATTTTTTACTTTTTTATTTATTTTTAATATATATTTTACTTTTTTAAATGGTATAATACCAAATTTTCATCAGAAGGGCTTGTGGCGGCCCTGTGGTACAGCGCGCTGGTTTTCGGTGCTGAGGGTGTTCAGATAGAACCCCGGCGGCGTTGCGCCACGACAAATGCCTCCGTTCGTGCCGTCCCTTCATAGGGGGTAATGCTGTCCGCCTATATGGTGCCCCCATAATAAAATGGGCATTAAAATTGTGGCGTAGTATAGGCCAATGTTTGATTACAAGTGCCTCTGCATTGGTTTAAAAAAAAATTCTTCAGAAAAAGTGTCTTTGAAATCCCAAACACTGACAACCCTAGCTTAATGTTATCGCATTGCAAAGATTGGTAACCTATGTTTGAAATCTCTAGGACCAGCAGTGTTTCAAAATTTCGGAGCATTTGTATTTTTACTCACAATTGAAAAGTAATATTTATAAACAACATTCTTTATAATTTTGTTCATGAGAATGATGTTTATGTAATTTAGTATTGGATAGATACGTTGCCACAACCCCGGATGCTCATCTGGACAATCTCTGGTTGATTGTTTGGCCAGTAATAGTTGCTCAGAATTAATATGTATCTACTGAGCTATCGTTTTATTAGGCGTATTCATTAGTAAAGTTTATTAGTTATAATTTAGGTTGCAAGTGTAAATTATATAGAAAACATCTACTAAATGTCTACTAATTTGGTAGATTTTCACCTCAGAAAAGTAATAAAAAAGACACAACACATATGATCACAATAAAAATTAAATGCGCAATTTTTTATCCATGACATCGGCGTTAAAAGAATCTTTTTTTAGAATGTCTTAAATTTTAGATTTTAGATAAGTTTCGTACCAGCCGTAATATTTTTATATCTGCATTCCTTAATGACGAACGAAGTCTGTACTTAATGAGCATTACAGCGTTTCTTAATTCTTTAATACTTAACTGTCATTTGGTAACTTTACAGGCAAAATCATATGTCCCACGTGACCCTTCTTTTTTCTTTAGAAAGCTTAATTTTCTATTCAATATTTGAAGGATGATCATGATTTTTTCCCTCGTATAAATCCCATTAATTGCGTTCCTTAAAGAACTGACTTATGTACAATCATCTCGAGATAGATATTTTCTTACACCAAATTTAACCTTTTAAAATCCGCATTTACTTTCCCCACTATAATTTTTTTAACAGTTAAAAATAAACTCTAGTCTTTGCAAATGGCAATGATTTTACATACAATCCAAAAGTCTCTATACTTTGGATAGATTTGGAGAACATTTTTTTTTTCTTTGAGCAGATTTTTAGATAAAATACGAATAAAACGTCCAAAGATATTTTTTAACTAAGTTTCTGAGAATTACATTCAATTTATTTACTAACCGAAGTTCGTTTACATAAATTACATAACAGCCCAGTTTGAAGAAGCAGAAAAATGAATAAAAACAAATTGATTCGACAAAAATTTGGTGAATAACAAGGAGGTCTTGACACAGCCACCCTAATCCCAATGTATAAAATAAATGTATAAAAGATATATATATATATATATATATATATATATATATATATATATAGGGTGATTTTTTTAAAAAACTGACACTACTCAGAGCCATCTGTAGCGCGATCTATCAACCGGAATTCCACCAAAATTAATAGAGGGACTAAGGATGACATGGGAAAGAGTTACCGGGAAAAAAAAGTTCCAAAAGACGCCGATAGAGGAACATATGGCGCTGTTGTTGTCGGCGCACCCGAGAATTTGCATAAAAGGGAAGTAAAATATGAAAATGCAAATTCACGACTACGTAGTCTACATCAGCGCCAGTATTTTGGGGTATAAAATGTGGAATCTGTTGCGCCTTTGCTTTACAGAAGAAAGGGACATCAGTCACTTTTTTCGACTTGCATGGCCACCTCGCTCCCCGGACCAAATCCATATGACAATTTTATGTGGTGATCTTTAAAGTCTAAGGTGTATCTTGGTGGAGTCTCAAATTTGGTGGCCCTAAAAGACAACATATCCCGGACTTTGACGAACATTTCTTGTCACGTGTTACGCTTGGCCGTAGAGAACGTTGTGTTCAGGATGCAATGTGTCGTCCACCAGGACTGTGGTCACATTGACGGAGGGAGAAGTGAATTTGCTGCATAAAGTGGTGTTGCAGTGAAATGCCGACAAAAACAGCTCCATATCTTTCATTATCGGGGACATTTGTAACTATATTTTTCTCATGGAAACTCTTTCCCATGTCGTTCATAGTCCCTCTATCAATTTTGGTGGAATTCCGACTGATAGATCGCGCTACAGATGGCTCTGAATAGTGTCAGTTTTTAAAAAACCATCCTGTATACATACATACATACATACATATATATATATATATATGTGTGTGTGTGTTTGTTTTCGCTCCAGGGTGCTATGACTTCCTAATAAGGTAAAAGGAAATTTGTTTTCCTTACCTTAAGGGGAGCTGTAGTGAAAACGTTAAACAACTCGTGTATTATATCATTTTTATTTACATAATTAAGATTTTCTGGACATATTTATGTAATAAACTTAAGGTTGGAGGTATAACCTTTGTCAGAAAATTTCTTCACCTCGTACAAAATAACTTATTCAAATTAGAATCAAAAGGTATTAGGTCTGTTTTAAGCAGTCCCCTCGTCTATCTAAGCACACCAGCCATCGTTTCTGGAGGTCATGGACGCAAGGAGAGAATGCTTCATGTGGGATGCTTCTTAGCATATCAGTCACAGCTGTTTGGATTCTTGCAATATTTTCATGACACTTCCCTTTCACACGGCGACAGGTCGGGGGAATATCGGGGTTGTGGTAGAGCAGGGATACACTAGGGTTTTCTTCTAGCTTAAAGTAGAACTAACTATTAACTCTCTGCGTCCAACAACCTGCGTCACTCGTGTAACTTCTAACTAAATACGCCAACAAACTGAACAGTTGGTTGCTAAGTGCAGTCCTGCTACCCATGGAGATTAGATGGAAACGCTTCCAAGGCCATGTCTATTAAGAACGCATATCAGGTTACTAAATAACACCTATTTAATGTATTTCAATATCACATGCAAATAATTAAAAATTTAGTACTGAAACTTTTCTGAGAAAAGTTTTTTTTTTGAACGCGGAGTCACTTGTCTCTAGACATTCGCTTGCTGCGAGACTGCTGGCCATTCATTTAAGGGGGCACCTTATAGGTGGCCGGCACTACCCCCTACAATCCGGTCCCGTAGCCTAGAACCGAGTCAGCTGACGAGACCAGCACACTTGACCCCGCACCTCCAGAGTTAAGTTTGAGAACTTGGACATTGCAGCCACGACAGATTTTTCGTGCACCAGCCGCCATTAGTGTAAACGGTGGAGGATTTGTCAGCTACGGGCATCGAACCAGTTACGATCAGATCGCTGGCTCGCTACCTTTGCCAACTGGACCACCGCGGCCGTTCCTGACAAAAGTTATAGTCAAGAAAATTCTTACTTTCCACCTTCGATCGGTACAGTATTCATTATACTGAAAAGCCATTCGCTTCAAAAACTAACGAACTGAAAATTGGAGATTCCCCTTATTCATTACAACTTTTATTATTTGATAGAGCGTTATTATCTCTTCCTTGATAATCACACGTTTGTTCTTGGCTGTTCTTGAAAACGTCCTCTTTCTCATTTTCCTGTACTGAACTCGGAGAAGAGAAAGTAAAGAATTATAAATGGTTTTCAGGACCCTTCTGATTTGATATCTGGGGAACAATTAAGGTGCTTGCATAAGAATGCAAGCTATGCTATAATTTATCAAACATCAGACAGGCGATAGATAGCTTATCAGAGAGTTTATTTTGGATTATTATATAGTGGCACTTACGTACTTACTGAGAGATAATTTTTCTAGTCTTCGTTTCAGCTGTGATTTGGAATAACCTTTTACCAACTACGAGAAAACTTTCTGAAAAGTCTGATTGGAATAAGAAGTAGGATCTCATTTCATATTTTAAATACATGTTTAAATTTTCTTTCTCTATATGATCATCATGTTTTAATTTTGATAGCAGTTTTATGATTCATGTTTAAATAATGCAATTAACTGTTATAGAAACAGCGATTTGAAATAATAAATAATGCTCCGTTAAATTTTTTCAAAGAACTACATTAAATTATGAAGCTTAGTAATTTTGTATTTCTAACAATGCGAGATATTATTAATATTCAAAACAACAACAAAAAGTAATACATCTACTATGATATGATCTACTATATATTTTACTCTGATATATTTTACTCTTATGATTTGTTTATCTATAAACAGACAATTCTTTTTTAGTGTTCATAAACTATTGTTTGAATTCTTTTGGGAGATGTACAAGTGTAGGCAAAATAATTTTCACGTAAAGGGATAAAGTCTTTAAACAGCATTTGATAAAAAAAATAATGGACTGATAAGACGAATAAAATGGAAATATAGTATTTTCTGAAAGGTAAATAAAGATGATGAGGTTATGATTTTCGTAATTCTGATACTCCTGTTTTTCGTATACTAATGTGTTGCAAAACAGGATATGCTAAAAGGGATTACATTACCAGAACGACGAAAGCATGGAAAAAGATAATTACAAGATAAATAGAACTTTTTATAAACCCCGTTTTTAAATTTTCTGTTTAATCAAATTAACTTGACAATTCTATGTATTAATAAATACTTTAAAAAAATTTTTTTTGATGAATTATATCCCATCAACTTGAAAGTAAATAATCGGCCTGCACTGTGCATAAAAAGCAAGGATGTACCGTGAACCACGCAGTTCTGTACCTCAGAAAAAAACTGGTCGCCAAGGGACAGGCTTACGTCGCATTAAGCCGCCTTAGAACCCTGGAAAGACTGCGAATCGAAGAGTTTGACTGCTAGAAACTTACTGGAAAGACCTCTTATTTCGCGAAATCACAGTTTTAATAATTTACTATTTAATTATTTTTACTTGATTTGACTTTTACTTGACTTTATTTTTTAATTATTTTTTACTTCTATTTATTTTAATTTTTCTCTACTTTTTTCTCTTAATTGCACAAACCTTCGCTTAATTATTGATTTTCACTTTCTTTTATTTAATTGTAATCACTTTTTAGTCAGTTCCACTATCCACAGACTTTATAAACTGCTAACTTTTATAATTTTTTAAAAATTTTTCGCACAATATTTTTGCAAACAAACTAAATACACATGTATTCTGTTTTCAAAATCGTCAAACGCCGTTACGCAAAAGTGCAAGCATTGAATTCGATCGAAGTGCCACCCTGCGGATTTTTCTGCTTAAAGATGGCTAAAAGCATTAAACAAATGGATTATCATCGTGTTCTGAGCTATTCTAAAAGTTTCAAATGTCTAGCTAGTCGGGAAGTTAGTTAAAAATCGATCGCAAGATTTGTACTGGACAAACAAGAAAGCGAGTAAATAAAAACGTGATAATAATGTTCCTAATTTTTAATATTTTCTTATTTAATTATTTTTTACTTCTATTTATTTTTAATTTTTCTCTACTTTTTTCTCTTGCACAAACCTTCACTTAATTACTGATTTTCACTTTCTTTTATTTAATTGTAATCACTTTTTAGTCAGTTCCACTATCCACAGACTTTATAAACTGCTAACTTTTATAATTTTTTAAAAAATTTTTCGCACAATATTTTTGTAAACAAACTAAATACACATGTATTCTGTTTTCAAAATCGTCAAACGCCGTTACGCAAAAGTGCAAGCATTGAATTCGATCGAAGTGCCACCCTGCGGATTTTTCTGCTTAAAGATGGCTAAAAGCATTAAACAAATGGATTATCATCGTGTTCTGAGCTATTCTAAAAGTTTCAAATGTCTAGCTAGTCGGGAAGTTAGTTAAAAATCGATCGCAAGATTTGTACTGGACAAACAAGAAAGCGAGTAAATAAAAACGCGGTAATAATGTTCCTTTCCGCCATTCGAAAACATATGTAAAGAAATATTTCGAAAAATTGTCAAAATATTCTTTTCCTACAAGATTAAATTTATGAACTTTTTGACGCCATGTAGCATACAATGTTATGAGGGGGGGAAAGAGTTACAGTAAATCTGAATTTTTTTTTCTACTTTAATGTTAGTTCAAGAAGAATTAACTACTGCAGTCGTAATGGCTAACCACATATGTCCAAACATCAGAATGCCTCGTATTTGAATCCAAACCTGTATCGATGTTTTAAAATGAATAGAGTAGTTGTGAAGAAACGTTGCATGTTAAATTATAGCATACTAAAGAGATTAACTTGTTTTCAAAATTTAAAACACATGAAATCACAGATTAAAGGGGAAGCATTACCTGACTCCTCATGGGCCAATCTCATGGAACAACATAATTTTGACTTACGATTTCTAAGGGTAATAGTGTTTCTAGGTGAAATACCCAGTGATGGTCTATACTTTATGACTCTTTCTGATACTTTATGATAATTTTTTTATATGATTTTGAAATTTATACAAGTACTTTTGAAAAATTACGAAATTTTTACTTTTTTCAAAAGTTAAAAAAGGCATTATTATAGTGGCAGAATTATAATGCAGGCATTATTATAGTGGTTAAAAGGCAAAATTATAGTGAAGTCCAAATAAGGAACTTTCAAGTTTGTAAGATCAAAAGCTTTTAAAAAATTGAACGTATTAATAAAAAAAGAATATATATATATATATATATATATATATATATATATATATATATATATATACATATAAATTAAAAGATAATTTCCGTTGGTATGTTTAGAGTGACATACGACCCATTGTTTTAGAAAAGAGCGAATCAGATTTGATTGAAATAACAAAACTGATTCCTCCTTTGGAGGTGTCGAAATACAACAACGGGAGTTTTCATCCCAAAGATAGTTGAATTATTGTAATTACATCTCAGTATCATGAAAATCCTTTTCAAATTAATCGGTGAAAGGATTTTCGGTGATTAATCGGTGAAAGGAACACGTAGCGCGAAGATTTCTATCCTTATTGAATTTCCACTGCAGAAAAAAATCACATAAGATGCAGGAGGCTAATTATGAAAAGGTTACGTCTTCAGAATGATATAACACCTCTTACCATATTCAAGATTAAATATGGCAACTGCAAACCTCTTAAGATTATGTTTTTTGACGAATACTCAATCATTTTTTCTAAACACATGAGTTAGTCATCGTAATTTTTAAACTTGAACATATCACAGAGCCGTTCTTAATTATTTACCTCCTTCCTGACAACATGACTAATGTGGAATATTTTTGCAAAAGGATATTTAGTTTTCAGGTAAACTTTTCCGAAATTCCCGGTATGTAGAAATATCATACGGGCGAACACACGTAGCAATCGCATTTGTAATCTCTTGTTGGCACTCAAACAATAAATACATACACTATGATACTTATCCCCTCATAGAAGCCAAGAAAAAATTATGTAAAACATCTGATTACCTGTAAAGTACGTGATTTCATGAAACTTATATATCAGTTCTTCACAAATTTACCTTGACAGCTCACTAATCAGTCGTTTTACTCAATATGGATAAAGCATTTACAGCACAAAAATCCAAAATAAGAAGTAAAGAATGATAAAAATAGGAAGCAAACAATATATTTGTATCAAACGTAAGTTTATGTTCCTTGATGTCTTTGTTTCAAATGTCTTTAAGCTTTTTGTCAAACAAAAGAATTTGGGAAAAGTTATCATGAGTGATGTCTTCTCATCCCCGTTAGATTCAGTGCTGTTAAAGATATCGAAATACACTTTCAAAGCATGAGATCTTAATGAATTTATTTAAAAAAAAACTGTGATAGAACGTGAATAGGATCGTTTGTTTCAGGACTAACGTAATTAAATTTTCCATTTGAATTTAATTTTAGAAACGAGTAGAGTTAACTATTATCTTTTGATGTTAAGATTTTTGAGTCAGATACAGCATTATACGTTTGGTTAATTTTATGCATTTGTTAATCATATGAAGAGTACCCATAAGTCAGATACTTTATGAAAGAAATCCCTTTCGAATTTCTTTAGTGAATCTTGAGCGAAACGATTATTACACGCTGAATTGAAAAATTACACTTGAATAATAAGACTATTTTAATTGGATCTAAATATTGCTAACCTTTTCTAATGAAGTTTTAGATATATGAAAGTGAGAAAAACATATTCATTTTAAAAACCGCATTTCTAACAAGTATTTTTTTCTTTTATTTAAAATCGCTAAAGCTTTTTTCTGTAAGGTTGATAGGTTGGAGTTTTATGGCTTGATATAATCCCTACCAGATTTTGCGCTTTAAAAATCTAGTCAGTCAACTTTAGAAAGAAAAAATGTATTTGTGTGGCTAAGATAAAAAAAATATTTGAAAAAGAGGTTAAATGTTTTAGTTTATATTTTCGCGGTTACTTGTTTCATACACATTGGTGCGATAGTTTCTTTATTCAGGTTTTTTTAACATTAAACATCCTGATATCTGGAAATAATGATTGATTTGGAACGATTAAGCAACGAAGAGAAGAATGCAATTGACGAGGTAAGTTTTTGAAACTTTTATTGATAATATTTTTATAGTTATTATGAGTGATGTCTTATCATCCCCGTTAGATTCAGTGCTGTTAAAGATATCGAAATACACGTTCAAAGCATGAGATCTAAATAAATTTATTTTTTAAAAAACTGTGATAGAACGTGAATAGGATCGTACGACATATCTAAGTGCTTTTTAATATTTTTTGCACTGTGTTTCACCGGTACTTAGAATTTGTTCGAGTGTTTAAAGAAATTAGCTACCAATATAGAAAAAGAGGTTAAAAGAGATTTAGAGAGTAGTGTCAAAAGCAACATATCTAAATGATTTTTAATATTTTTTGCACTGTGTTTCACCGGTACTTAGAATTTGTTCGAGTGTTTAAATAAATTAGCTACCAAAATAGAAAAAAAAAAGATGAAACTGTTTTTTTTAAGCTGATTCCTAATGCAATTTTTTTTCATCTAACCACCGTCAAGGAAAAAATAACTAATATACTATAGGGAGTAGTATTTTATATCCCGTATTTAATATGAAGACAAACATGTTAATGATATAAATAAATAATCCTAAGTAATCATATATACGTTTCCTATTCAAGACAAACAGCATCTGTTTAAATTTGCGTAGTAAATTTTCAGTCATGTTAAGTATTTTAGTTATTTTTCCCTTGACGGAGGTTAGATGAAAAAAAAATTGCATTAGGAATCAGCTTAAAAAACAGTTTCATTTTTTTTCTATTTTGGTAGCTAATTTATTTGACAAAAGCTATTTTATGCTACAGAGAAGCCACCCCACCCATTGCTAATAAAGTCAGATTTAGAGCTAAAATTTTACGACACCTGATAACTACCTAGGGAGTAGTGTCAAAAGCGACATATCTAAGTGTTTTTTAATATTTTTTGCATTGTGTTTCATCGGTACTTAGAATTTGTTCGATTGTTTAAAAAGCTACCAGCACATCCACGCGATGATCCTGGAGGCTTTTCTTAGGATAGGTTGCTGACGCTGGAGCCTGGTGCGGGAGAGTGAACAATCCTTACACGCCGACGATAGAACTGAGCATATGTACTAGGCATTGACTTTTGCCTCCTATATATATATTTATTAAATATAATAGACATTGTTAAGGACTTGGTTAAAAACTATAAATACACAACTTAAAATAAAATAGACGAGGTGAAAAATGATTACAACAACTCATATGTCCACAACGAAGAAATAGAGGAGGAGTGCCAAAACAGCGTAATTAGCAGTCACAAGATAAAAAAAGCTTTTTATATACCATGTTTTTAAATTTTCTGTTGAATCATATAAACTTGACAATTCTATGTATTAATAAATATTAAAAAAAATTTTTTTTGATGAATTATCCAATCAGCCTGAAAGAAAATGAAGTCAATTGGAAGTTAACTTGCGTTTAACTTTTCGTTCCCATCCCGGCCGATAGATGGCTGCACCAGTCTACAAAACGAAATTACCTGAAATTGAACTCAATTCTGCTTAAATATGGATTAAAGTATTAAAATAATGCATTGTCATCGTGTTCTGAGCTATTCTAAAAGTTTCAAATGTCTAGCTAGTCTGGAAGTTATTTAAAAATCGATTGTAAGATTTGGACTGGACAAACACACACACACACAAACAAACAAACAAATACAAAATCGAGTTAATAAAAACATGGCAAAAAGTTGCAAGCACTTAGATTTAAGCGTATCAAATAGAGATAGTATTATAGATGAACGTCCATTGGGGTGGTTAGAGCGAGCATAACTGAGTTGTAGTAGATGTTAATGTTAAATTATTGTTATATATGAGTATGTTGTGTTAGTTATACAGTTAGTTGATTACATTTCTTATTTATTATTTGGAGGCAAAGGATAGCTCCTTTTTTTTTGTAAAGGCAGGAGTGTTTGCCTGGCCCTAAGTACGGAGGAACTTCTGTTATTTGTTCATCTTTATCTATGGAATAGTCAAATTATGTTTGTCTAAGTGATGTTAGGGAGTTACGCAAGTATATAGGCGCATTTGTCATTTGATGTTATAGATTTAATCAGTGGCGCACCCAGGATTTTTTCTTTGGGGCGAGGTGAACGGATAAAAATATTTATAATGCAAAATCAGTATTCATATTGCAATTTCTATTTCTTTGGGGTGGGCCAGGGCCTCTTGGGCCCCTCTTGGGTGCACCACTGTATTAAACTGTATTTTAAATAGTAAAGTGTGATATGCATTCATTTATTAAGTGTTGTGAATAAGTTAAAGTAATTTCAGTATAATTATAGAAATAATGAGTTATACATATGTAAATGAGATGATATTAACTGAACATGTACTATATTAATTGAAATATTACTGCAGATTTTATACACTACGCTTGGAAATAAATCTAATGTAATGTGAAATAGCAATAAAGCTTAAGCAGGGAAAAAAGGTTGATGCAGATAGCAATGTGGTAAACGTGGACTAAATTTCGTTTACGTTCAGCTATTTTCCCGAAGTTCGGTCTTATGTATTTGTAGTTTGTTGCCTTGTAGTGGGCGGAATTGCTGTCTCGCGATCGATCGCCTGTAAAATTTCCCCGGATACCTTCGGGAGGGCCAGTTAACTTTGGATTATGCTACACAGAATACAAGATTTCTTTCATTTCAAGTTTTAAAGAAAATCAGTTACAAAATACTGTAATATAAACCTTGAAAAATTGCTGAAAAATCTTCAGCTAATTCTTATATTTTCACTACGTTTATTTCAAAGAATATTTTTGACGTATGTACTGTTAGAAGATCTATATCTTATAAAATGCGACAGATAATTTAATTTTTCTTAATAATAATAATAATAATACAATTTTCTTAGCTTCGAATGCGGGTAGAAACTGCTCTTGATTCTGACTTGCTTGAAGATACTACTCTCTTTTACAGATTTCTCAAAGGTAAGAGGATGTCTCAGTAATTATGTCGTTGTTGTAGTCACGTCTACGAATAGTGCAGACGAAAAAAGTCAAGATAGACGAGAAATCCTGGATAATATGAGCTTCCAGATTGGGTGCATGTGGGCTGTAGAGGTGTTCTTGCGGTGACAAAACGAGTTTGAAAAGGGCAGCCGCAATGTCTGGGCAGTCAAAGATATGTTCTAGAGTCTAGAGCAGTGATTCTCAACCACTGTGCCGCGACACTTTTGTGTACCGCCAAATTCTTAAAGTGTGCCGCCAAATTTTAAAAATGTATATAGTAAAAATTGTAATTTTTTTTTTATTACGAGTAAAGTTTGTTTAAATTAAAGAAAAGTACACTGTAAAAGAAAACTGTTGTTTTTACAGTAAAATGCCATATTTTTAACTGTTTTTATCCGTTTTAAGTAATCAACTTTTAAACTTATCTTTTTCTTTGTGTGCCGCCAAATTTGGAAATCGTTAAAAGTGTGCCGCGACAAAAAAAAGGTTGAGAATCACTGGTCTAGAGAAACCTGGGTTTTGGTACAATTTCTACCGTAGGTAAAAAACTCTTGTGCCGTCAGGGGGGATTTTCACACCCTTGAAATTATAGTTATTAATCTAGCTATTGTGGAAGCATATGTTCTGGGAATAAGTCAGAAATTAGGGGTTTCTTTAGGGGCTAATTGGATAATCTGCACCTGGCCACTGCGTTAACATATGTTAGTGTGACGGAGAAAGAGGTCTTCGCCAAGTTCCGCGCTCCTTGGCCAGCGAGTCAGCACACACTTCCTTCAATATTGACATGTGCGGGGATCTATTGAAGAGTACAGGACCTCAATGATTCTGAAATATGCAATTAATTTTTTTGTTCCTTAAAATGCAGCTGTCTTAAAATTTCTAGTCTACATTCAAGATCGGGCACCACATTCCTATGATGACAATTTGTAGGGAAAATCAAAGGGCTTTTCCTCCAAAGGTTGAAGATTTTAATATGAGTATACACGGGTTATCAGTTTATTAACATTTCTGTTTTAAGCTTAAGTAATCGAAAAGAAAAAGAATATCCTGAAAAACATATTAGGAAGAATCTTATGAAAAGTGATGTTGGGTAATATATATTAGTTTTCTAGGTGATGGTGTAAAACAGTATTAATTATTTATAAAAACAGCTTTCAGTTTTGATACAGTTTTCGATACATATATATATATATATATATATATATATATATATATATATATATATATATATATATATATATATATATATATATATATATATATATATATATATATATATATATATATATATATGTGTGTGTGTGTGTGATTTTTCCTCGGAATTTGGAACTTTCCTTTTTTCGGATGATTATTTTATAAATGAAGCAAAATAATTTCGCCTTGTGTAAAAGGTCGGCAGCAACAAGTGCTGAAAAATCCATTACGTTAACAAAATAGGCTATTTAAAGTTCATTTCGCCGTGAATTTTTCCTAATTATTTAATTAGGATTTTAGTTTTGACATCCATTATTATATGATAATAACCAGATACTTTTAAGTAATCTAACATTAATAAATTTTAATACAAATTATTAAACTTAAAATGCACGTATTTTGAATTATTGGCTGAAAATAATTTTTCATATTACATTTTTTCACTTAATTTTCATAAATTCAAAAACTTTGTTTGCTTACTAACCCTAAAATAAAAATAAAGTAATTCCTTTTAGCTAGAGACTTCAATCTGGATAAAGCAGAGAAAATGCTCAGAAAAGTAAGTTCATTCAATTTATTTTTAACATTTCTTTTAATTTTGAAATTGCATTGAAGTAGATTTCCGGTTGATATAATGAAAAATTTCACGTTTTTATCTCCATGCAAAAGAAGTTATATAAATTATCCCCATTTATATCCATAAAATATGCAAATTAAATATCTATACGAAAATTTTTTAGTACTGATTTACGCAGAAATTTTTTCAAGATTCAATCTTTTAAAGTTTTGAGCATTTCCTTTTGTAATGCTGGAGAATCATATTTTCATTTTTAATCATATTTTCATATTTTCAAATTTGCACTAACGTATAAAAACATTTTAGATTATTCTTCGGAATAAAACAAAATTAATTATATTTTTAATTTGAAAGATTAATTTGTACTAAAATGCTAAGAAATTTAAGCGATACCAGTGTGGGTTCCCAAATATGTTTCAAAATTTTCTTACATGCAATTTTATATACATGTAAGAAGCAGTCAGGGGCGGCTCCAGTCCAGAGTTTTAGGAGGGGGGGGGCAACGTCGGCTCCTAGGGTCATATATTTATATATATATATATATATATATATGTGTGTGTGTGTGTGTGGTTGGCAACATCACTGGACTTTACTTCCACTCTTCACTACTCCGGCGCGAAGTACATCACGCGCAAACATCATTATGGACTGTGAAAGAACTCTAAGCGGATGTTTTGTTCCGCAAGCTCCCGATGTTTAGCTCTATAAATACTTTTTTGTGTTTTCTTTATTTCATCGTAAGTGTTTGTCCTATCATGCAAAGGTACAAATTGGGAACAATTGAAGCTTCATTTGTCAGCCGAATTTTTGGACAAAATTAACAGTATTCAGGTACATAAATTAATGGAATCTCGATGTATGAAACAGTTTGAAACCCTACAAGAATATTTCTTAGCTATGAGAGATTTGGCACACGAAGGTTCTCTCGATGATTCATCTCTGTTTGAGTATGTCATAAATGGAATTCCTGAATCGACAAACATTAAAAGTATTCTCTACGGTTGTAAATCCATCCCTGAATTTAAGGAAAAATTGAAAATTTATGAAAATATCTTTAACAGTTCACAACATTTCAGACAAAATAATCAGAAAAAATTTGATGCTTCCAACTTCAATGTGAAAGTCGATAATACACGTAGCCCAAATACACAACCAGTATGTTATTCCTGTGGCTTGAAAGGTCACAAAAACAACCAATGTTTGAATAAGTCACATGGTAAGCAATGATGTAAAAGTTTTGGTCATGTTCATGCTAATTGCCCCACAAGGTATCCAAATTCTAAACCAAAACCTGATTCTTAAAAACCTACTCCTGATAAAACTGTAAACGCGCTTTCTCCTGAAACTTCATCGAAAAATCCCATACATGTTGACATTCAACATGCAGGAATTCAATTGACAGCACTATGTGACACTGGGTCACAGGCAACCCTCATCAATGAGAAAACCTATCGAAGAATTTGTTCACCACCATTGCAGCCCACCAACATTCCCTTTCCAGGAATTGGCCGAAACCAAGTTCACAGCATCGGTTTCTTTCAGAATTCTATCGAAATTCAAAACATTACTTTACCTGTTAAAATATATGTTCTAAAAGATGACTTGATTCCTTTTGATGTGATTATCGGAATCGACATTTTCAGCAAACCCAATTTACAATTGATAAAGCAAACCCAATTTACAATTGATAAAGCAAACCCAATTTACAATTGATTACAATTTACTCCTGATAATAACATCTTCGTTAATATTGCTAATGTTCCTGATGACCAAGCTATTCCATTTGATCTTGCACACATTTTGAATTCTGAAATTCGTGAGGAAGTTCAAAATATCGTTACTTCCTACAAACCCCATAAATTTCAAGACACTGAAATTAAGATGACTATTTTATTACAAGATGAAATCCCCGCCGCTCAAAGTTTTCAACGACTCCCTTTTACGGAACAGAAAATTGTAGAAAAACAAATTCAAGATCAGGGCCAAATAGGCATGTTTGAAAAACCTCTAACACCTACTGAAGATAAGATTTCTAAGGTAGAGAAAATGGATATTCCAATTGATTTTGAATGTGATGATGATGATGATGATGGAAAATATTTAGATGATGCTGATGCCAATGATTTAGATTTGTTTCATGATAATGATGATGGAAAATATTTAGATAATGCTGATGCCATTGATTTAGATTTGCTTCACGATAACGATGTTGATAATGCTTTTGATATTGGAGCTATCAAGGCAACTCTTGAACCAAAAATATTTGATGCTGATGATGATGACCTTGAGAATGAATCCGTCAAAAGTGAAAAGGTTGAACCAAAATTAAAAGTTATTGAAGCTCCCAAACCCTCTGAACAAATATCAGCTTTTCAACAACTGAAAAACATTCTTTCACAAAACCCAGTTCTTCATGTTTTTCAACAGGGATACCCATTAGAGCTCAACACTGATGCCAGCTCCTTAGGTTTTGGCGCTGTGCTCTTGCAACAATCAGATGATGGACAGTTTCATCCTATTCATTATTTTAGCCGTAAAACTACAGTTCAACAAGAAAAGTATAGTTATGAATTGGAAGTTCTTGCCGTCATTGAAGCGCTAAAGAAATATCGAAACTACTTGTTAGGAACAAAATTTAAAATTATCACCGATTGTGATGCTTTCCAAAACACGATGCACAAAAAAGACCTACCAGCTAAAATTGCTCGATGGGCATTGATGTTAGAAGACTTTGATTATGAAGTTTGTCATCGACCCGGTAGACAGATGAAACATGTTGATGCTTTAAGTCGTAACTCCATTCTTGTAATTACCTCAAATGATATCAAACGGTGAAAAATACCCCTGATCAGGATGAATTTATATCTCAAATTAAATCTCTGCTTGAATCTACACCTTCCGGTGAATTTTTTGTTAAAAACGGAATTCTTTATAAACTTCATCCGGATCCGAACTTTTAATAGTCCCATAAATGATGCAGAAAGAAATAGTGCTAAACGCCCATTCGCAAGGTCATTTTCCTTCACAAAAAACCGAATTAACTGTTTCTCATGAATTTTTCATCCCTCAACTTAAGAAATTAGTTCAAGAAATTATTTCGTATTGTATTCCTTGCATTTTGTCCTCGCGAAAATCTGGAAACAGAAAGAAAACATACGACAATATAAGAAACGGCATAAACCAGCTTGCAAATACAAGATCGATGCCACAATGGCAATACAACGAACTCAATTTGGATCTGGATTAAAGCTCCGACCAAAGTTCTTCGGACCATACGAGATCACGAACATCAATCCCAATGGTCGTTACGGAGTTCGAAAGTTAGGACATCACGGAGGTCCAACCATAACGTCAATTGCAGCAGATAAAATGAAACTGTGGTGCAGAAACTAAACACCCATACCAATGTGATGAACATTGCTTGTCTTTTAAATTTTTTTCGTTTTTCTGCTTGTTTTTTCTTTATCTTTTCAACCTTATTGTTTACTCCAACCCAGCCGCGTACGTCTGGAACTTCGGGACGGCCGTGTGGTGGCCAACACTACTGGACTTTACTTCAACTTCCACTCCTGATTACTCCGGCGCGAAGGACTTCGCGCGCAAACATCATTATGGACTGTGAAAGAACTCTAAGCGGATGTGTTGTTCCGCAAGCTCCCGATGTTTAGCTCTGTTAATACTTTTTTTTCTTTATTTCATCCTAAATGTTAGTCCTGTCATGTAAAGGTTTCATTAATATTTAAAATGATTTAACGTTTAATTATTCCCTTCTAATGGATGGAGTTAGCACTCCATCCCATATATATATATATATATAATAAAAAATAAACATCGTCTCATTTTAAATTTAAACTCATCTAGTATTAGGTCTACGATTATATAATTTTAGGCTATGGAAAAAATACGCCGGTTTTTTTTTTGGGAGGGGCAATTGTCCCTACAGCCCCCCCCTCCTTGGAGCCGCCAATGGAAGCCGTAACGTATGAAATCGTATTATAAAACACTATATCAGAACCTTTAGAAGACCGTTTAGCAGACGAGAAATATTTTTATTATCAATGGGGAAATTTTTGGAAATTGATAATTTTACAAGTTTAAATAACTTGAAATTATAATCATTTTGAAAATTATCTTTCAGCATATCATTTGGAGAAAATCAAATCAAATTTCTACCCTTCTAGAGGATTTTGTACCGAGAGAGGTAAATGTTTTCAGAATTTTATCTTCTCCTCGTATAACGAAATTCTTTTAGTGAACAACGGGCATGTTCCTGAAATCGTTTAACTTTACAGTTACTTACTTACTTACACGCACACACACACACACACACACACATATATATATATATATATATATATATATATATATATATATCGGGTGACCAGAATTAAGACATTCTTACTCTGACCTTCCTGTATATCGAACTACTCAGTGTAAAGGCTTCAAATTTTGTACACGTACTATTTAAGACATGGGAAACAAGAAAATTTTGCAAAGAAAAAATAGTTCCAGAAACACCAATAGGTCACCCTGTACAACAGAAAATAGGAAAAAAGGGCAACAACAATAATAATTATAATAATAACTATAATTATAAAAAAACACATGCGAAATGAAATTTTTCCTTTTTAATGGAGTGCAGCCGGGTCGACGACACAAACTCGTTCGTTCAGATGTCGTTTAAGATGTTGCCACCGCTATTGTTGAACAGTCAATGGATAATGTTGTAGACTGTAGGAGTGCATGTGCATTGTCATGACACATGGGTGTTCCCTATAGCACTGTACGTACTGAGGAAAACGATGCATTGTTTTCCTTACAAAATCAGTCATAGCAGTTCCTGTCCATCGACAGGAAGAAGCGGTTGACCTTTGCATTGAAATTTCTTGCTACAGTTGAAGTTGATGCATTGTGGCCATGGCAGATTCTGTGGAACGCCGAGACCCATTTCCACCTCGGTGGAACAGTGAACAACCATATCTGCCACATTTGGGTCACGGAAAACCCCGTACCTTCCAATATATTTCACTCTACTTACCGAAAGTTACAACCTGGTGTGTATTCACAGCCACATTCATTTTTGGACCTTTTTTTATCGAAGAGGCTGATCGCAATGACCCTGTGACATGCACCGTGGTGGACAACAGGTACAAAAGGATGATCGAAACTTTTGTTGCACTCCACTTGCAACAGCGGCAGACTTAACTCAATTACTTTTATGTAAATTGGAGCGTCTCTACACATTGTGTAAAGCAGTTTCTTCAGCAGCGTTTCACTAATATATATATATATATATATATATATAACGAAAAGCAGGTATTTTCCCGCACGAATAACTTTAACTAGAGGAGATGCGACAAGACAGTATAGACGTAGCCAGAGTGGTAATACTTCTAGTAGACCGGTACAGGAGATTGATTCACACATATACACTTAAGGAAACAATAGGAATACGATAAAAACTTGAAATATTTTATTCCGTGGAACCAAACTTCAAGACATTAGAGAAGATACACAGCTATACATAGTTGAATGAATTGGCATAAGCTGACGACATGATGTTTGATAATAACGTCAACGGACCGCCCGGAGCTTCCCAGGTTTGAGTATCGAATGCGGTTACATCCTAATATATTTTGGAGCAGTATGTTGACAGCGAGCAAGAAAGTAATGAAACAGCACCAAGAAAGTAGGGCGTGAAAATGCTCTGTCTCACCTTATATACTGAGTGACTTCTAATTTTGCCGCTAGGCTTAGAATTCTTTTAATTGGTTAACCCCGATTATAAGGTACTTCTTCGAAGGGGGATTGAGATCACGGAAGTCTAAAAATAACTTTCCCGTGCATGCGTTAAAGAGAATATTAGGTAATTTCGATTTCCGATTTCGTTTATGAAATAGAGCTCCGCTTTACTGAAGAACAATTAGGATACGCGTTAGATGTAGGACAACTAATATTAGTGGGGCGTTAATATTAGATATATATATATATATATATATATATATATATATATATATATATATATATATATATATATATATATATATATATATATATACATATATATATGTTTGTTTGTGGGTGTGAACTAATTTTAAATTACACCTGTTACTACTCTTATTAGTACATCCCTATATTTAACGCCCAACCACATATCAAAACAATTAAAAAATTAAAAAATGTTATATTTTGAAATTTAATGCTTCACTAGAAAAATGCAAGTAATTTTTTTCCAGATATTTACCAAGTACCCAGATCCTAGTAATCTTGGATTTGACAAAGAAGGGGATGCTGTGCATTACCTTCCTTTGGGAAAATTAGAAGCAATAGGTGAATATGGTTTATTAAAAAGGAAATAACGTTTATTTTTAAAATTTGAATTATTTTTTTACCCCTTTTAAATTAATATTTCATGATTGAATTGATAGCACTGTAGAACATGAAAAATGTCTTTCAGATGAAAATGTGTGTTTCTTGTATATTTTTGGTGGAAAATAACGAATCTGTAATTATTTTTTGTTACAAAAATCCACATTTTAGCAATTGAAATCTATATTGTAGCGGCAAGTGCCGTTACGCAAAATAAGTTTATTTAGAAGACGACAAATCCATTTTGTAGACTATTTTGCGGAGAAAGAAGACGTCGTATATTGCTGTGATTTGAAAGGACTATTTCAAGCACTGGGACATGAACATAATCCAGCAGAGTGGCGCCTGTATATTTACTTGTCCAAACGTAGACTCGAAGTAGTGCTCCTCCATATAGACAATGTTTGTGTGTCTATTCATGTAGCATATTCTACAAATACAAAAAAAGGTTACGAAGTTATGAGTGCTATACAGAAGTTAATTGTGTACAATACATTCAAATGGCACATTTGTGGAGATTTGAGTCTTTGGGATACTAACAGGAATGCAAGAGGCATACAATAAATTCTGCTGTTTTCTTTGCGAATGGAACAACCACGGCATAAAAAGACAGTGGCCTTCAAGAAAAAAATTTCTTTTCTGGCACCAAAAGCATATCACATGAACCACTTTGAATCCGCAATGTGTCTTTCTTCTACCATTGCACATTTAACTTGGTTTGATGAAAATATTTGTAAAAGCTCTGAAGAGAGAATGTGTGGATTTCTTGCATCTGAGGAACAAATTCAAAAATTTAAGTGAGGCAAAGGTAAAATAAGGGGGTTTTATTGGCCCACAAATTAAAGCAGTCTTTCATGATGAAGAGTTTGAAAATAAACTGCCACAAGCAGAAAAAGAAGCCTGGCTCGCATTCAAATGAGTGTGCTCAATTTTCCTTGGAAATGAGAAACTGAAAACTTCGAACATCTTGTTGGTGACGTGGTGAAATGCTTTCTTGTTATAGCTTGCAATATGTCTTTGAAACTACACCTTTTGGACTCACATCTGGACTTCTTTCCTGAAAACCTTGGCGCAATTAGTGATGAGCATAGGGAAAGGTTTCACGAGTACATCTCTATGTTTGTAAAGCTTTTCAGTGGCCGATGGAATGGAAATATGCTATCTGAATATTGCTGGTCTGTTATCAGGGACACACCAATAGATGTCTACAAGAGGAAATAGCCTAAAAAATCATTTTAGTGTTTGTGTTTTCTATAATCAAGCCTTTGTTACATTTCTCTGTAACCAATTTGTATAAATATAAGAAGTGGGTCTCCTAGAAAAACGGTATGTGATGGACCATTTTAGTTTTGATATATGAATCAAGCACCTTTTGCTTATAGAGAATCACATAGTTTCATCTATAGGACAGAAAAAATGTTCAAATTTGTTGTACAGTGTAATACTCTAAAACTGTTCATTAAAAAAATGTGTTATATTTTGTAAATTTACTGAAAACTTATCTAGACGCATACATTGGGAGGTGATACTGTCTAAGGTTGATTACCTAATTATGTCATAAACTATTTTAGAATAAATTATACACATCAGTATTTAGAATACTCAAATTTTCAATTTCTTATAATTCACTCCTAATTTTTGTTTTCGTTTTGGAAACTGCATATACAGCGTAGTCTGTCAAAATAAGAACTTAGATAATCTGTTTTTGTCCGGGATTCTCTCTTAATTCTTAAAAGTCTGAGAATTGATACTGTAAGACTTTCTGTTAATATACCCCTTAATATATATCTTTAAATAAATCTTATTAAATATTAATGTATCCATTTAATGTAAAAAATAACTTAAGTATGTAAAGAACATTGTTATAATTGTGTACATAACGTTATATAATTACGTATTTTCAGAGGTTCTGCGTGGTCTAAAATTGAATGAATACATAAAACACTGGATATGGTATTCTGAACGATATGCAGCCGCCATAAAACAACCCCGAAAGGTAAATTTTATGATTTAAAAAAATAAATTGTTAATTGCTCTTGTAGAAATTTTAATTAAATACTCAGTATTTAATTTTTTTACACAAATCTGAGTAGCGAAATTATATAAACTATGTTATATATATATATATATACCGGGTGCGTCATAAATTCGTGCAAAGTTCAAAAATTCATAATAAAAGAAGTAATGATCGGGAAAAATTTTCTGTTTGCGCAAATAAGATCAGAGGGACTTTAGATTTTTTTCCATGCAAAAAAAAAAAAAAGTTTCTAAAAGTAACCGAAAGCGGTAGCTCACACGTCATACTGAGACGTTTTATGCAAATCAGGCAAACTCAAACAAAAAATCAAACAGATCACAATAACATGAGACTGTACATTTATTTTAAAGTAACATATGTTCAACATTACTACCAGCACAAGGTAATAGGCAAGTGAGGCGCGTCACTAAGCCCATTACAGCGGATTCTAGCATCGATGGCAGCGACTGTCTGTCGAATGACATTTTTCAGTTCCACCAAAGTGGTTGTGGAGCCCCGGTACACATGAGACTTAAAGTATCCCCCGAACTAAAAATTTCCAGGGTCAAGTCAGGTGATCGTGAGGGCCCCTGAACCTTATAATCGTCACTTATAGAAGTCGGTCTTCAGTGAAAGATACCAACAGGAACGTCTTGATATCACGTAAAATGTGGGGCGGGGCACCATCCTGCATGAAGGTGACAACAGGTAAGGCATGTCTTTCCTGCAACGCATGCTTAACGTGGTCACGCAAAATTGCCCTCTTTCGATTATTTTTGGAAACTTTTTTTTTTACATGGAAAAAAATCCAATGTCCCTCTGATCCCATTCGCGCAAACAGAAAAATTTTCCGAGTATTATATCATTTAATTCGAATTTTTGAACTTTGCACGAATTTATGACTCATCTGGTATATATATATATATAAAAGCGTAGATGTCATTTTTGTGTAATTGTCCAAGCATTTTCCAAATCCTGTACACATTGAAAGTTTTTTCCAATTCTATAACTAAAATATCAAATGAACGTGGTTAAAAAACAAAAAAACTATTTTTATTCAAGATGATTCTGAAGTTAGAGAATATTTTTCCTCCAGTTTGATTTCTTTATTTGAAAAAGTGCTTCTAAATTTAGAAGACAATTAAATTTAGAATAAATAACACATATATCATAAAAAATGGAAAAAGATGAAAAAAATTTGAGACTTTTTCTTTAGGTGTTTTTCCATTCTAAAATTTTCATTTTCCTCTTTTTCAGTATATTTCATAGAATTAGAGATATCTTTGTGATGACCAATTCCACAATTTTTCAACACTATAAATGTAGTAACTACTAAACATTCTTTAGGCAAGAGACAAAAAACTTTGATATAATTACGTCTCCCAATTATAATTCCATTGACAAATTCCAACTAATTCTAAAGGTTATCTCGATATATCGATATTTTATTTCTAGATTTAATCGTTATCAGTTGATTCCATTTGTCAGCGCTAACGTATTAGTTCTCTTTACAGGAGGGAAAAAATGTTCCTCAATTATCTGTTATTATTGATCTAGATAAATTGACTTTCAGGAATGCAACCAATAGATCATGTGAGTACATTTTAATTTTTTATTTCATAAAAGAAGAAACTGCGTATAAATTGCAAAATAAATTAATGTTCCTTTATAGATATCATACACATAAACATATTTCTTTATATTTCCAGCACAAACACTGCGATAATATTACATTCAGTCATTCATGTATATTTTCTGTATATATATATATATATATATATATATATATATATATATATATATATATATATATATATATATATATATATATATATATATATATATATATATATATATATATATATATATATATATATATATATATATATATATATATATATAGGGTAAGTCTAGTAGATGGCCATAGTTTTTACAGATTGAAATAAAAATTCTTAGAATGCAATCACAAGAAATATTTATGGAAATTTAAAATTCTTATACATCTAATCATCCTATTTTGTGCAAAAAATAATAAAAAATTGAGAACAAAACGTGGGAAACATAGTTTGAAATTGAAATGGCAGATGGCCATCTCTCCTTTAAGACTAGGTGAGATGGCCGTCCAATACAAAAAAGAAAAAGTGAAATTGAAATAGCAAAAAACAACACGTTTCATATAGTTAATCATGAAAAACATATAGCAATTTGTAAGCATGCAATTATATCATGGAAAATGAGTGAATAAAATTAGAATAAGCAACATTTGAAGCAAAATTTCAACCCTTCGCTTTTCGTAAAATTTTACCCCATTTTTGGCAAAGGTCTTGATAGTTTGTACACGTTTCATGGAACCACTTCAGGCACCTTATGCATTTTATCCCGTCATCTTTTTTTGGTTGTGGTATTGTATTCTTCTCCACATCCAACAAAGTGATCCCCATTAAATTGTATTCCATCGGAATCTGTAGAATCTGATAATTTCAAATGTATTTCATCTTCTTCGCTACTTGAAGTTTCGTGTTTTTGTTTTTTCTCACGTTTATTTTAGACTTTCTACTGGTTTATATATATATATATATATATATATATATATATATATATATATATATACAATTTCTTATTTTGGGGTTCTGTAGAAGTAATTAGACATTGTCCTTTTCAGCTACCGAAATATTCGTGAGAGCAGTGCGTGTTTTTCAAGATAATTACCCGGAATTCCTTAAGTTTATATATCTTATAAACGGTAAGTGCAATAATTAGAATCGTATGTGTTTCATATATAAGTGTGTGTTTATACACAAATGTTATTAAAAATAAGGCGTACACCTGTTTATTGGAATTGCAGAAGAAACTTTCATTCATTAATATTATTTCCGCAGCCACTTCACGAGTAAATAAATCAATATCATATCGTGTAATCGCATAAAGCTACCTAAGAATATTTGCACAGTGATGAAGAAGACCCCTTTGGCAGGTGCACAGTTAGTAGTTTAGGGACTACTGAAGGTTGAATCTGAAACAAATGTAACCGATCAAATATTGATGAAAAGTATTAATTTCTTAGTTCAATACTTAATTTGTAAATATACACTCTGTCACAATAAAATATATGCACCCAGAAGGAAACGAGCTACTATCACGAAACTTAACATGTATGTAGGGTATGAGGACATAAGCAAATGATTACAAATTCAGAACAACAGACCGTTTTATTAAGAAGATATGGAATAAAAAAGTTACAATTCAGTAAGTAGTAAATCCACCTCTGGCAGCTATAAAAGCCGAAACACGACGTGGCATCGAATCAATGAGGTCACCTATGACCACCTGCGGAAGATCATGCCAAAATCTTTGCAACTGGGCAGTTAATTCACCAGTATTCCGGAACGGCTGCAATTGCCTTCCAAGCACGCCCCTGACGTGCTCTATTGGCGAGAGGTCTGGTGACCTGGCAGGCCTTGTGAGTACGTCATATCCTTGAAGACATTGTTGGGAGAGTCACGCAGTATGTGGACGAGCGTTGTCTTGCTGATAAATGGCCCCTGGATAACTTAATAGCATAGGCGTTAAAACTGGCGTTAAAATCATCTCGTCCACGTAACTGCTTGCCGTCAAAGGGCGTTGAATGACGACTAGAGGTGATCGTGTGTCCCAACAAATCGCTCTCCACACTGTCACACCTTGTGTAATCGCCGTATGCCTCTCGACAACAAATGCCGGATCGGACAGGTGGCCTGGCCACCTCCACACGCATATGCGCTGGTCATCAGAATTGAGACTGAACGGGGATTCATCTCTGAAGATCACCCGCCTCCAGTCGCTTACACTCCAGCTTGCCCGAGGTCGGCAAAAATCCAATCGACACTGCCTATGATGTGGGGTCAGTGGTAGGCGTCTTAATGGACGTCGGCTCCTTATACCTGGGTTTCTCTTGATACCACCGGATGTATGGAAGGTGGTAAATGGCGTCGAACCGATTTTATCGACGTTGTTGGTGCTTACGTGGACGCTTTTATGATTGCGCGATCCTCGTGCACTTTTGTGTTCCTGGGACGCTCTGACCCTCCGCGAAGGTAGACTATCTCTTCCGTGATCCATTGCTGCCAACACCGAACAGCTACCATATCACTCTGACCAAGGTAGCGGCCGATACGCCTGTTCGACCAACCTGCTTCTCTGAGGCCTACTATACGTCCCATCTCAAAGTCCGACAATTCTTCGTGCTGTCGCCGGTTACGTCTCAGAGGCATCTCTCACAATACCGTCCATCCAAGTCGACAGATTTGTTTGAATAACCCTACGGCAAGAGCAATCGAGTTAAAACTCTTTTAAACTCTCCCAGCTGCGCATCTCATATGAGCATAGCACGCTTACCATTGTCTCATTGGTGCCGAGATTTTAATCATTTGATGTCTCTTACCAGACTGCATTCCTGCTTTACCTGCTACATTCAAGTTTAGTGATAGTAGCTCGATTTCTTCTTCTGTCGCAGCATGCTTTTTTTCCAGATCGAGCGTTGGTGGTTAAACTTTTCTACAAGAATGGTTAATCCACAACTGTTGGATTGCAAAAGTTTTGCACGAAGAAAGGACTGAAGGCGCAAAAATGCCCTATTTAATTGAATGAGATACTGAATTTAATACGACGTTTTGACGAAACGGGGAATTTGGAGGATAGTCCACGAAGTTGCAGACCATCCTTGAGCGCGGACCTCTTCCATGTTGTACAAATTGTCATGGCAGATTTGGCAGTTGAGACATCAAGGGGAGTAGCTGTGCTCTTGAAGCTGGGAGAAGAACGTGGATTCGGGAACCATCGATTTGACGTATTCTGCACGGTATTTTGAATCTGTATCAGTACAAAATCCAGTCTCTTCACCAGTCATTACCGGCAGATACAGGTGCAAGACAAAACTTTGCTACATGGGCTCTGGCACAAATGGAACGTAACCCAGAATGGTTGCTGAACGTCGTGAGGACAGATGAAATCCACTTTTCACTGCATGGTGACGTTAATACGCAAAACAGTCGTATCTGGGTGACGGCTAACACTCGTGAGTACCTGAGCCAGCCACTGCATTCTCCTCATGTGACTGTTCGGTGTGGTTTCACCACGCCTTTTATTCTGCGCCCTTTCTTTTTTGAAGGTCCTTGTCCTGTATCCGGAAAGAAAACTTGAACAGTCACTGCAGCACGGTTTCTTACGCATTTGCGTGACCACGTTAAGCCAGCATAGCAGGTAAGACATGGATTATATGTTGTCACCTTCATGCATGATGGTGCCCCGCCCCATATTTCACGTGATGTTAAGATGTTCCTGTTGGAATCTTTCACTGAAGACCGAGTGATAAGTCGCTGTTGTAAGGTTCAGTGGCCCTCACGATCACCAGACTTGACCCCGCCAGATTTTTGGATGTGGGGATACTTAAATTCTTGTGTGTACAGAGGATACCTAATCAATTTGGTAAAACTGAAAAATGCTATCCGACAGACAATAGCTGCCATCGATGGCGACATGCTACACTCCCCTGTAATGGCCGTATTGACGAGCCTCACTGGCCTATTGCCTTGTGTTGGTGGTAATGTTGTATCTCTGTTACTTTAACCCTTCAATACTCCCGTGGGGGACATATGTCACCCACCTACATTCATCTTCCCTAATGGCGGTCATCGGTAGGTTGGAAGTCTTCCCTTTTTCTTCTACCTTAGTTCACTTTAGTAACTCTAACTGTTTTTCTATTGTATCGCGTCAAAGTTGACTGGCTGACACCTGTTCCCCCCGCGACCATTTACGTAACTTTTGAAGGTAAGTGAATTTTTTTTATTCTCCGTAATATTTAGATTTCGGATCTTTTTATTTATTTATGATTAAAAAACTAATAAGAGAGAGTCAATGTCAAATAGGTTATTTACATGAAACTTTTTTTATCACATTTTTGAATGTGATAAAAAAAGTTTGTCAGAAATGGCAGAACCAGGAAGGAAAACATTATAATACTTTTTACAGAGCCAAATGTCAAAGCAGCAAAACTTTTTTCTCCAGAAAAAATATTTGTTTATTGACGAACAAGTCTATAAAATAATAGCAGAGTGCACAAATATTTACATTGATTCAATCAAATGTAAATTTGAAAGGGATCGCGATGCCAGAAATACCAACGAGGTAGAGGTCATGGCCTTATTTGGTCTTCTCCTTTTGACAGGCACTTATAAAAGTTCCAGGACAAATATTGATAAGTTATGGGATAACTCGAAAGGTAATGGGTTGGAATCATGCTACCTAACAATGAGCAAAAACATGTTTGCATTTCTTCTAAGGTACCTTCCTATTGAGGACATTCGGAATAGGGCATCTCGACGAGAATTCGATAAATTTGCTCCCATAAGGAATTAATTTGAAAGTGTATCTCAGGAGGAAAATAAGGTACCAGAGGACGCTGTTCAGTGGCACACCCAGGATTTAATCTTGGGGGAGGGCGAGTTCAACGGATAAAAATATTTATAATGCAAATTCAATATTTATTATTCAATTTCTATTTCTTTGGGGGTGGGGCAGGGCCCTTTCGCCCACCCCCTGGGTGCGCCACTAAGGCTGTCACGCTTGTGAACCACACAGAGACAGAACAATGCGAAAGTGGTGCGAGAAATGCGGAAAGTGGATATCTAATGACCATTTGAAAAATGTATGTGCAGAATGTTTTAATTTTTTTTTAATGTATCGTTGATTTGTAATAAACAATATTTACCTTTCTAAAATTTAATTGTGTTTTATTTGTATTATATACTCCTAAAAAACTACAGAAATTATTTGGTTACGAAAAGTTAAATACATAAGGAAATAACACCGACATTAAAGTGGGTGACACTTGTCCCCCACGCGACTGTTCGTGTTACAGACGACACGCGAGTATTGGAGGGTTAAAATAAATGCACAGTCTCAAGTTATTGTGATCTGTTTGATTTTCTCTTTGTGTTTCTCTGATTTGCAGAAAACGTCTCAGTTTGACGTGTGAGCGCCCACTTTCGGTTACTTTTGGATTTTTTTCTTTTTTGTACATGGGAAAAAATCCAATGTCCCCCTGATCCTATTGGCGCAAACTGAAAAAAATTCCTAGCATTACTTCTTTTATTACGAATTTTTGAACTTTGCACGAATTTATGACGCACCCGGTATATATATACACAGTCCAGTCACATTAATGTGACCACCTGTCAAAATCCAGAATAACCACCTTTCGCAGAGCGGACCGCTGCGAGAGGTGCAGGAAAAGAGTCAATTAGGTTCCTGAAGGTATTCACTGGGATGTTGTACCATGCCGACTCCAGTGCCGTGGCCAGCTGCGCTATGTTACGCGGGTGAGGATCCATGGTGCAAACAACCCGATCCAAGTGGTCTCACAGATTCTCGATTGGGTTCAAGTCCGGGGAATTTGATGGGAAAGGGAGTATGGTAAACTCATCCTGGTGCTCTTCGAACCACGCACGTACACTGCGAGCTTGTCCTGCTGGAGCTTGTCCTGCTGGTAGATGCCATCATCCTGAGGAATAACAATTCGCATGTAGGGTTGAACATGGTCCGCAAGGATATATGCATACTTGCGTTTATCCATCGTGCCTTCCACAATGATGAGTGAACCCAGAGAATACACTAAAACATTCCCCATACCATAATACTCCCTCCTCCAGCTTCGACCCTTTCGGCAATTGTTGCAGGGTGTTTGCTTTCAGACGTGTCACGCCGTATACGCCAATGTGCATCTGTCCGTTGCAGCATAAAACGTGATTCATCGGAAAAAGCCACCTGCCTCCACTCAGTGGAAGTCCAGTTGCGGCAAATTCCAGCCATCGTCGCCGATGAACTGCAGTCAGCATAGGTGCATTAACCAGGCGTCTGCTGCGGAGGCCCATACGCAGCAACGTTCGCTGAACCGTCGTTGTGGAGACACTGTTGGTTGCTCCTTGGTTCATCTGGACGGTCACTTGCTCAACGGTTGCCCGTCTATTCACCCGAACGCATCTCCGCAGCCGTCGTTCACCTCTGCCATCTATGGCACGTGGTGCACCACATTTGCCACGTCGCTGATTTTGGATAGTGCCATTTTGCCATGCACGGTATATTTTTACCACGGCGGTCCGCGAACAGTTTACAAAATTAGCCGTTTCGGAAATGCTTCCACTCTTGGCCCGAAATTCAATGATCATGCCCTTTTGGACGTCGGATAAATCACTCTTTCTGCATGACTGCAAGAACTGAAATGTTTTCCGAATGCCTACAACACACTTTATATATCCAACAAATTTGCTGATGACACGTGCCTTCTGCGATTGGTTATTGACGTTGACGTCAAAAGTAGGCGGTGGTCACATTAATATGACTGGACTGTATATATATATATATATATATATATATATATATATATATATATATATATATATATATATATATATATATATATATATATATATATATATATATATATATATATATATATATATATATATATATATATATATATATATATATATATAATCAGAATGATATTTAACATTCTTAAGGTAAAATAATAGCTTTCGCCTATTTTATGTTTCAGCTCCTAGTTACTACGTGTTTATATATACAATTGTGAAACCAATGCTGTCAAACGCACTGGTTCAAAAGATCCTCGTCTTTGGCCATGGTAAGTTGAATTATAATGTAATCTATAAGTATGGGCTAGTCACCAAAATATTGAAAATTGAATTTTTATAAAGGAAGATTGCACTGTATAACAATGAGAGCATTTATGCATAATTAAATATCATATTTAATTGGAAACTTAAAAATTTACTAACATATTTCGGTATTTTTATATATTAATAATTATGAGATATTATGAATATTATTATGATGATGATGATTATTAAAATTATTATTTCCCGATTTTTGTACTTTAATAATTATTATAATTTAATTATTATTAATAATTATGATACTGACAGATATCTCTATTTATTTGTTTTTCTTACTCTTTTGTTTAAGGGTAGATATTAATAAAACATTAAAAAATTTCCTAAAATTAAAAAAAAAGTTTTTAAAATGTGTTTAAGGGAAGTAGAGTTTCTGACACAATATTTCTTTATAAAGTAGGTAAGCTTAGTGAAATTTTATCGTAACACTGCCTGGAAATACAAGGTGCGGCCATTAATTTCCAGGACTGACGTAACTGTACGAGAACCGGAAATCGTCAGAACGTGGTAATGCTTGTATTTGGAAAGTAGTTTATGTGTGCATGTCCAATGAAGTCGGCGCAATTCGGAAGTAAGTGGTTGTCCTTAAAACCCGCTGTCATGCCGGCAGCCCCTTTTTTTCCACAAGCAGTGGACTTAATTGTCTCTTCTCCCACATGTGTTCTTTTGAGAACTGTTTGAAAGAGTTTCAGATGTGTACGGGGCATCCGGATAGATTTTCCTGGCGGCGGAGAAACTCAAAAGGAAGGAATAATGATGTTTTCTATTCCAGAAAGTCCCATCTGTTGCAGGTTAACGGACCCGAGGACGACTGTCCAGTAATTTGGAGACAGAGAGTGACGAATGACCTATGAAAAGGTAGGACCCCTCGCCTGACAATGTGGGCTAGTCCTGAGTGTCTCCCAAGTGAGAAATGACAGAGAATGTTCCAGGCTATAGTGCGGAGAAGATAAAAGGCCGTCTGCTTTTTGTCTCGGGAACTTGCTAGACCGACATCGCTGGAGTGCGTCGGGTCTGTGAAGGCTAAAAGCCTATTAATCTCTGGAGAGATTGCACGGGTTTGCTCTGGTTGGAAACAGAGACCGTGGATAATAATTTTTAGCTTGTGTTAGCCAGCGAATCGATGAATTTGAAATTTGGTTGTAAATATCAAGGTTTGATAAAACCTTTTTTGTACATTTGTAAGCAAGTTTCCTTCTCGAATTATTCAGTTTCGTGTTTTAATTTGCTTCATCAAGTTTTTTAAGGTCGCTGTAGGCCACGTCTCTACACCGCATTAAAACGCAGCTGTTAAATTTTTTTTGTGGAAGTCGATATGGAGAAGAGAATAAACATTAAATTCTGCTTCAGATTGGGCAAAACTGCTACAAAAACCCATGAAATTTTGAAAAAAGTCTACGGAGTATACGCATTATCCCGTTCACGCCCATTTGAATGGTTTAGTCGTTTTCGGGACGGCCGCGAAAGTGTCGAAGATGACGCACACTATGGACAGCCGCATTCCGTGCGTACGCCTGAAACAATTGAGAAAGATCGTCAGCTTGTGACTTCGGTTGGCCGAGTGATTATTCCAGTACTCGCCAGTGAACTGAACAAGTGTCAAAATTTGCCGATCAACCAAAACAAACCTGGAACAGCCGAAACAAATCTGGAACAAACCTTGCGTTGGTCGAAATCAGACCAACGCAAGGTTTGCTCCAGATTCGATCCTCACTGTTTATCGGAGGAACAAAAAGCAATTCAGAATGGACTCGTGTGGTGAACTCATCGACAACGCTGACGCTGACCCCGAGTTCCTCTATTCGATAGTACCGGAAGAAAAGTCTTGGTGCTACCAGTATGACCATAAAAGCAAACGATAGACAACAGAATGACGGTCTCCATGCTCACCAAGACAGAAAAATGTTCGATTCCAAAAGTCCAAAATCAAGGTAAATGTTAAAATGATCAAGGTAATGTTATGTCCTTTGCTTTCTTCCATAGCGAAGGACTGATTCATCATGACTTTGTTCCCCCTGACAGGACTGCTGCGTAAAACTGTCACTGGACAGGTTTACGATGAAGTTCTAGCCAGAGTCCGCAAAGTAAGGCCTCGTTTGCAACAGAATGGGAGTTGACTGCTTTTGCATGACAATGCCCGGCATCACATTGCATTACCTGTGAAGCGGTTTTTGGTCCAGTATAAGGTCGTGGAGATGCAGCATCCTTCATACTCAGCGGACTTATACCTGGCAGACTTTTTCTTTTTTGTACAACTGAAAGATCTGCTGAAGGGTACAAGATTTGAGGATGTCGAAGTCATCAAGTAAACAGCGACGCCCACATTAAAGAGCATTCCGAAAGCGGACTATAAAAGTTGTTTCCGAAACTTATACAGCCGAGCACAGAAGTGCATTACGGCAAGTGGGATTTACTTCGAAACATATTAAATGGGTTTGTATTTCATGCAATATTTTCTGGAGTTATTAGATCAATCCTGGAAATTAATGGCCGCACCTTGTAATTTACATAAATGTTAGTTTCATTACATTGAACTTAGTTAACTTATCAGGTCCGAGGACCACACCAAAAAATATCGTAATTCTACATGTACCTCATGCCAGTGGAATAGGGTATTTAAAAAATATTTTGTAGTAATATACTTGGCTTTAAAAGAATAGAAAAACTGCAGTTATGGTATATAAATGTATCATAAGGGAATCTCCTGTAATACTCACTAATTTGTAAAGATACATGTCAAAACATTATTGATGAGAAGTTCGACATTCCAATTATTTAGCTAAAGTTACATAAACATATGGAGGATATACAATTGACGAGACAAAACATTTACAAGGCAGCTAAAGACTCATACAGCCAAAGTTGGGCAAGTTGCATTACGGCATAGAGGTAGACTTGAAAGTTCTACAAAAATATTTCTACCAAGTGCATATGCTGTAAAATTTTATTTCTCCATAAATTTCAGTTATTTCTAATTAAACTCTTTGTTAAAAGTTTAAATCCTGAATCTCTGAATATCCTGAATCTCTTAAAGTTATGTTGCAGATAATAACAGATATTCCTATAACAATACTGCTGAGAGTTAACTATAAAAAGTTCCTCTTATTTTACTTTACATACAGATGGCTGGAAAAAACCACTTTTAGAAGCTATTGATGCGGATGTCTTGCCAGCATTCCTGGGCGGAAATCGAACTGATCCGGATGGAAATCCTCTGTGCAAGACATTTGTAAGGCATTAGAATTTATCCGATATGAACTATTGTATATGTCACAAAGTGTTTAGACATTTTTTTTCTATTGAGTTACAATCAGAATATGTTATTACAGAAACTCTTGAAATCCCGTCGCTTCAACATCTAGTAAATTAAATCCCTAATTACAAAATACATAAAATAGTTTATTCAAAGACATATAAAACGGATAGAAGTAAAGATGTCATTTCTTTACTCAAGAAATGAGGACATTTTGACTGTTTTGTTGTACAATTACTCTTGTAAACATACCATACCTTAATTATTTTGCTCCTAAGAAAGATCTTATCTATGCATTCTTCATTACCACAAGATTAATTTTAAAAGCATACGTTAAAAATAGCTATAATTCTATAATTTTTAACTTTCATTTTCTTATCATAATGTTTGTATCTAACAGAAAATTCCAGCAAGACATTTATAGTATTACTGCTAATCGCACGAAGAGTCTCTTAAACACGCAAAAAAAATAATTCTCATTTTGTGCACTCATACCTTAGAATATCTTGTTTACGTTTTCGTAAATAACGTATTTGTGATGTCTTCTTTATCTCAATTTAAATTAATTGCTTAAAAGTTCTCTGTGTATTTAACAGATAAGACATGGCGGCAAAATACCTGAGTGTTATTATTTATCGAATGAAGACAGATACTTCACAGACAAGTCTCGAGTAACAAAGATAGTAGTTTCTGATAAGAAAGAAGTTCACATTGATGTGAAGAAGAAGGAATCGGTGATTCAATGGAAATTCTTTGTCAAAAACAAAGATATAGGATTTGGATTGTTTTATAAAGAATCAGAAGAAGTAACTGAAGTACTACCAGTACAAAAATATGACACTTTAGATGGAATAGAAGTAGGATCCTTCAGGACTAGATCAGCTGGAAAATGTAAGTATGAAATATTATTTATAAAAATTGGCAAAGTTTCTTTGTAAGTAAATTGTGTTATGCCGCCCTGGATGTAAATGATATGAGTTAGATTTTATAGAAAGCAATACCTTTCAGCTCGAAAAATAAGGGAATGCCAACTTGTTAATTACGGGTATGAGACTTAGAGAAATGGATTTCTTCACTTAATTTATAATTATTCAAAAACACGACACGCTATGGTCCTGCAAGCCAGATGGTTTTCTCCACAGTGACTCGCAGCGCATACAGGCATGCACAAACACATAAAAGGGTCAATTTAGAAACCGCGCTTGCAAAACTGGACAAAACGCGAAGGTAGTAGTTAGAAGGACGCAACATTTCACTTCAAGGAAATTCTTTAACACATTTGTTTGCGCTTATCAGAGATCTAAAATAAGATATTTATATAGTAAAGGTTGTAAGTGTAGATAATGCAAACACATCTACTAAATGTCAACACATTCCTGCTCTTTGGATGGTTGAGATAACACTTTTCAGGTATGAAAGTGACTAAGATTTTTTTTCAAATCAATCAATTGCATAGCAATTAAGTCCTTAAAGATGTGATTTATTTTTACCTTAATTTTTTTCCAACTATATATTTTTGTTGCTAACAGTTTTATTCTCATAATTTCTCACTTATTGACGAACGTGATTAAAAAAAATTCTCTCATTTAATAGATGCTATTATATTCGACAACTCTCACAGCTGGATTACCTCAAAGGAAATTGAGTACACTGTGGAAGTAATACCAAGCAGCTAAGATTTTGAAATAAAGATGCATACGTAAGCTATTTATTGAACTAAATATTTACAAACATTTAAAATGAATAATATAAGTGTTTGAACCTCCGACGTGATAACATTGAAAGCTATATGATTCAGTAAATAGTTTTATAACGTCTCGTCTAACTGGATCTTCGAAGTATCTTAACAGGATTATGCGCTACCTGTATAATGGAGGTTTCTTGGTTCTAGACAGATTATATACTTGCTTAGAAAAAGAAAAACAGGAAGAATTGGATTGAAAATGAGACTCTCCACATTAATAGGGTGACTGGACTGAAAAAAGCACCGTCGAAAGATTTGTGTTTCAAGACCCATGCCTGAAAGATGGTCGTAATATTTATTATATAAGTTTTACAGAATAATCATAAAATCTCATTGGATTTTTAAAACTGCTAATACAGAATGTTTCTTATGGACTGATATCATCATTTTTATTGATGTGATCATTTATTGCGAATGATATTAAACCTTATTTTACTTTATTTGTGTGTTTATAATTTTCCTAAACTCACATAACAGAAGGATTTGACAGGATATATTCCAAAAGTTAATGATAAAACAGTTTATTCTGTTTATTGTGGTAAGAGAAAGTTTGTTCAAAAATTCTTTCCCTCAATAGCATCAGCAAGGTAAAGTGATAGGATGTTTCTGATAATTTGATCTTTATCATATAGAAACTAGGGTAAGGAAAAATCCTATCATCAACCACCCGAAAAAGATAAATAAGATATGTGACTGCAGCCGAAATCTATTGGAAAACGCGAGATGGAGAGATGAAATTGATTTGGTTAAGATCAAATTTACAGCTTCTACACAAAGCGAAGACGTAAATCCAAAGCCTACTCTTACAATGACACGTGTGCAAGAAATAGATCTTTTTCTTCTCAGAGAAGGCATTCGGTATCAAATACGTAATTCCGATCGCCCTATGGTATACCACCGACATATGAACCTTGTAACGTATATTTTGTACTAGTTTACCCAAATCGACAACTAGGGTTATCTGGGATTCTCTAGCCATAAAGGCGGAGGAACACCTAAAACAAGTCAATAAAACAAAATATATCATGAACATGGGCTAATGCGCAAACAGCATGAAAGAAATTAATAAAAAGAAAACTTAGAAATATGTTATTTGATGCAAACTTTACTGCCCTCAAGTGTTAAAGTAGATCCAGTTTTGAACACTTATCAAAAGCCAATAAATGTAAAAAAAAGAACATGCTTCTACGTAGTACCCATAATCATGATCCGAAAATTTATCATCTTTCTGAAGTGTCATCCTTGTGATGTCTCTTAAGTGTTATGAATTTATGGTTGAAATTGATTTCTTTGTTTGGATAACCGCACTGAAAATTGTCAAGTTTTTTTCCTTATTTTTTAAAATTTATTTATTTTAATTTTTTTGAATGGTTTAATACCATATTTTCCTTTAGCAAGAGTGTCTATGAAATCCCAAACACTGAAAGCCCTAGATTAATATTATTATATTGCAAAGATTGGTATCCTCTGTCTAAAATGCCTAGGACCAGAAGTCTTTCACATTTTCGAAGCATTTGTATTTTACTCAAAGTGAGAGGAAACATTTACGAACAACAATACTGATACAACATACAACACAACACTCATCACTTTACGAACAACACTCTGTATATCTTTGTCCATGACAGTGATTTTTACATACTGAAATATTAGATAGATACGTTGTTACAATCCCAGATGCTCATCTGGACAATCTCTGGTTGAATGTTTGGCCATTAATACTCGCTCTGAATTTATATGTATGATATGTGCTATCATTTTATTAGGCTTATTTATTAGTAAAAATAAGTAAAAAAAATGACAACACTCATACAATTATTACAACAGTTGAATGTGCAGTTTGTTATTCGTTTCATAGGAGATAAAAAATACTCTATTTCATGGTCTTAGATAATGAATTTTCGATATGTGTTGTTTAAGCTGTAATATTTTTATATCTCACTTCTTTAATGTCGAACGAAGTCTGAACTTAACGATTATTACAGCGTTTCTTAATTCTTTAATGCTTGAATTTCATTTGTTCACACTTCAGGAGAAATTCTGTGATACGTGTAACTATGATTCTCTCTTTTGAAAACCTAATTTTTTCTTCAATATTTGGAGGGCGCTCATGATATATATTTTTCTTGTATAAAACCGATTAACTGCATTCCTTACAAAGCGTACAATCATCTCGATAGTGATATTTTCTTACACACAAAATGCCTTCTATAATCCGCATTTACTTTCACCCCTATCATCTTTTTAACAGTTAAAATTAAACTCTAGTCTTTGCAAATGGTAATGAGTTTATATACAATCCAATTAATTGTCGCTATACTCTGGATAGCTGGGTAGAAAACATTTCCCGTTCAAACGGATTTTTAGACAAAATGCAGTCCAAAGAGCTTTGCGAATTAAGCTTATGAGAATTACATACAAATTATTTAACACAAAAAGTATAAATATAATTCAACACGAAATAATACATATAAAGAAGGCATAGACAGCCGAACGAATTAACAGAAAACCTACAATAGCTTTGAACAATTTTAACTTTTCAATTAAAGATTTCGCAGTTGCAACAAATCCTCCTACTGAAAACGGACTAATATAACTGAAAGTAAATAATTCAACAGAGAAAAAAATACGAAAGGGCTCACAAGGAAGTCGTATTTTTTAGCAGCCAAAAATTTTAAAATTTTTTAAAAAGTTTAAAACGTTACAGGTAGATGACGCTGACATGCGAGAGATTAAGCAGAATTATGTAAATCAATCTTGCAATAAAAGATCTTGATACACAAGCATTTGGAGGATCGGCCACGAAGTGGAAGACCTTCTTTGGCGGAGGACCGAAAATGAATAATATGAATACTATATTTATGAATAATATGGCCGCGGAATTGTCCAAGGGGAGTGAGTAGCAGTCCTCGCAAAGCTGGACCAGTGATTCTACCACTTACTTTTGTTAACTTTTGTTTTACTGCTAAATAAAATCCGCCTTCCTTGTGAGCCCTTTCTTGCAAACTTCACTTCTTTATCATAATTTCTTCATTTTTTAAGAATTTTAAAAGCTTTTTTATAACTTTTGCTTCACCCGGTATATATATACAGGGTTTCCATAGGGGTCCACATAGGGTTTCCACAGGGTCCCACTTTCAAAAGGCTGCAAAAAAAGAACCACTGGTCAGAATGACTTCAAATTTGAAATGAATATACGGGAAGAAGAGGGAAACGATTTGGCGTAATAAAAAACAAGTTCCAACCGCTTACAGCGCTATCTACTGATACATTTTGGAACTTTTTTTATTATACCAAATCGTTTCCCCCTTCTTCCAGTATATTCAGTTCAAATTTGAAGTCATTCTGACCAGTGGTTCTTTTTTTGCAGCCTTTTGAAAATGGAACTTTAATTATGGACACCCTGTATATATATATATATATATATATATATATATATATATATATATATATATATATATATATATATATATTATAATATTGTGAAGGAATCATATATTTTATATATTATGTATGTGTGTGGTCTTGCCTGTGAACTTTTTCAGAACAGCTTTCGGCAGGGAGAAATTAAGGACCGGAAGTCCGATTCACACTAATCTGGACCACATGGCTGGAGAAGAAGCAAGCGGACGGCTGAGCATCATTTAGGTTCCAGGTTTCCAATTAGGAAAGCCCTATTGATGCCCCTTGATTGTTTCAAACAGGCTATCCAGTTTGGAAGGTTAGAAAGACGTTCCCTCCGGCTAGCCAGATGATGAAACCTCAAACGCCGATCGATCATGGGAACGTCGGATCGAAAATTCAAGAAAAGGAATTTTCCAGAGCCTTCCGAAAAAGACGAAAGAGAATAAAAGGCAGGACCTGGACGGGAAAGAGAGGTAGAAACAAGAGCCATAGGCTGCCGGGTGATCTTCCGGTGAGACGTTGCGAGCATTTTGCTCCGGTGATTTGGCTATGTATTTTTTTAGCCACGAGACTAGCCCTCTCTACTCGTACGTGTAGACTGCATATCTCCTAATCTTTGTTGTAAATTTGTAGATACTATCATATATATAGTCCAGTAGTCCAATAAAGGCGTTTAATTTTAAATAGTCTCTGGTATTTTATTTTCCCTGATATTATACACTGAAGTGCCACTGAATTAGGGATCCCTACCTAGTAACGAGTTGGGCCTCCTCTGGCCTTGATAACGGCTGCCACACGACGAGGCATAGATTCAACAAGTTTCTGGAAACGTTCCACGGGAATGGCTTGCCAAATGTTGGCTAAAGCTGTCCCTAATTCAGTAAGGTTCTTTGGTGCTGTGTGATGGCCTTTCACGCCTTGTTCCAAAACATCCCAAAGATGCTCAATAGGATTTAAGTCTGGGCTTCTAGGTGGCCATTTCATGACAGAGAAGTCAGAGAAATGCTCATCCAACCAGCCAGTAGCCAACCGGGACTTGTGAGAGGTACAGTTGTCTTACTGGAGAACTCCATTACCGTGCCGATAACAGAACAGCATAAACGGATGGAGGTGATCACCCAGCAACTCTACGTACCGAATTGCATTGAGGGAGGTTGGTACACGCACCAAAGATCCCCAACTGTGCCACGAAAAAACACCCCAAACCATGATTGAGCCACCATGCCCTTGTACAGTTCCAGCCAGGCATGCAGGATCCATGGCTTCATGAGCCTGACGCCATATTCTCAGCCTCCCGTCGGCGTTAAGTAGTCGGAATCGAGACTCATCACTCCATGCTACTCGTTTCCAGTCCTCTACACTCCAGTCTATGTGCTCTCTTGCCCAGGCAAGACGTGCAGCCCGATGGCGAGTATAGAGCAATGGTACTCTCGTAGGTCGACGGCTCCCGAAACCCATACGGTGAAGCGAGCGTTGCACAGTCCGTTTACTGACTGTACGACTGGCACCGTCATTAAACTGGGTGGTAATTTGAGCTAATGTTTGTTTTCGCTGGCTACGTACAATACGCCTGAGCCGTCTCTCACCACGCACAGTCAATGCTAATTGTCCTTTGCAGTTTGCCCGATCGCTAGTTTTTTTCCACCATCCATGTATTCTTGGTATACTCTTGACACTGTCGACCTTGAAAATCCTAGCCGTCTGACGTTTCCGGAAATTGAATGGCCCATGCATCGCGCACCTACGATTTGTCCGCGATCGAAGGCGTCTAAATCAGGCAGTTTACCCATACTGGCAATTCCAACAACTAATTCAGAACAACCACAGTACGCGCTATATATGCAGTTACCACAACGCCCTCACTTGCGCATACATGATGCGCAGCGCTACACAATTTGCATAGGCTTTGCTATCCCTAATTCAGTGGCACTTCAGTGTATATATTTTAATTCATTTATTATATTATTATTTAATTACATTATACATAATTTACATTATAATTTCACCTCCCATGGCCGAAGTTTTAATCTTTGATTAACTCTATTTGACCTCATTGGTTTCAGAATACAATGCACAAACGCGTAGTAAATAGGTGGTGAAAAAAAATCAGCTCACTTTATTATTATTTAATATTAAGTGTGTTAAATGTTGAATATAATTTTTCCTCCCTTTATATATATATATATATATATATATATATATATATATATATATATTCCCTTTAATTATTTCAGTGTTTCTTAACTGATTTAAGGGACACAAAAGTCTCTATTTACCCATATGTATGTTAGGAAGACCTTGCGAACAATAGCGAAACTGAAAAACAACCCGTGTACAATTTCATTTTTTGATTACATCATCTCTGGACATATTTATGTTAGGAACCTTAAGATTCGAGATATATCCTTTGTTAGAAAAGTTCCAGGGCAGATCTCGTAAAAAATAATTGATTTAACTTAGCAACTGAAGGACTAAAGTCTTCACAAAGAACCCCTCTCGGCATCTCTCCACAGGTACTACCATTTCTGGAAATTATAGATGCAAGCAAAGAAATATTCATCCGGGATGTTTTTCGGTACATATATCACAGCTGCATGAATTGCTGCAATATCTTCTCATGGCTACAATTCGGGTGAATATGGGTGTTGTGATAGAGCATGTATACACTAGGATTTTTCCCTAGCTTGACGTATAACTTAATGATTACCCTCTCATTGCAATCCGCGTCCACCACGTCACTCGGGTAATTTCCTTCTAAATGCGCCAACAAGCCGAACAGTTGGTTGCTGAGTGTTACCGTATATTTAATTGTTGTGGTTAGTACTTTCTTTTATATGACAAAGAGTGATTACTCATATGTACAAACACAAATCAATTTATTAAACATAAATAATAGAACACATACACTTATACACTTCATGATATATCAGGTGCTTAATAATACTAAAATTACTAATTTGCTAATCAACAAGTCTTAAGTGATATATTTCTATGACAATATATGTTAATATTAACTGTGACTTCCCCTATCATTATCCTACGCGATCATCTAATTTATCATTATTCAGTGAGCATATAACATGGAATTACCAAGTACATAAAAATCCCATACCTGTAGCAACTTTTCTGGCTCGCACAGCTGGGATCTCGCTTTCTTTACTATACAATGGGCTCTCCTCTTGACAATAGCCGGGATGGCTGGATTGCACCTCTCTCCTATTGGTCAACTGGTACCGGACTCTGCACCCTTGGGTGATGGCGTACGCTCGACGCGTGGTTTCGGCAGGGCTCGTGGCCAATTCCATGTTGAACTGGATGGGGAACTCCTTCTAGGATTAAGTGGCTGGTCACCGGGTCTTGTCCTCTCCTTGGGTCGGCAAACTTGCGTCGCTGATGGGTGCGTTGCTACGCGTCGGTGATGGAGTCTTTCCGGGGGCTTGCGTCTGCTTCTCCGTAGCCATTCAGGCTGCTTGCTAATACTTCCCTGCTGGCTATTTATGCTTATCCAGCTATTCATCTTTATACATGCTCCGCCTCTCTTTCGCGGCTTTACCTCTCTCCCTCCGCGTTGATCACCAATGCTATCTCTATTTCAGTCTATTATCATTATGGCCGATCGTCAAAACTATCTGCTTCTTTCGAGCTCAATATCCATTTCTTAGATATGCTACGTGTATCAGTACAACCGCCTCTCTAAGCCAGGTTCAGTCTGCATGTGACTCTGCATCACTAACTTTCTCATTCACTAATTCTGGGCCTTAGATATCTGCCAGGATAAATCAACTACTGCATGTCTCTGACTCATCCCAAGAGACTCTCTATACCAGGCTCAGTAAATAATTTCCTCTGCAGCTCTAACCTTTACCATTAGTAACTCTCGGGCTTACATACCCGTAATTCTAAATCAACTGCGGCTTATTCAGCTTCTAACTCTACCTGCATGTCTCGATTTCTCAAATCAATATCCTTTGCTGAACCTTTTCTTACTCTGAACTTAACTTCAACTTCTTCCACTCTGGGCTTCCATTGGTGGCCACCTTCTGACCAGTAGGCCAACTTGGACCTATATTATTGGCTGAACATATATTTTATAATTCTTCTTCTCCCAATCTAAATTGAAGGGGGCACCCGTCCCTGTTTCTGACACAATCATTCTGGGGTTCCCCCTTCCCGAATTCTCACAATTCTCTCCAACCTCCTGCTGTCCTCTTAACGAAATCAACATCATAAATTACTATATCTCCCCTTTTCATCTTTAACTTCGGACCCTTTCGTTTGCAATTTTTGCATGCTCAGTTCATTAAATCCATCTGGTCTCTCTTCACTGTCCGTATTTCCTTTCAACTTAGGATCTCTTGTCTCCATTTTCGCCTAAGCAGTTCGTTAAATCCAGATGGTCACCACTTACTGCCCGTTTCTGAATATATTCTTCTCACATTACTTCGTGCCTATCTTGCATCTGTTCTATTTGCGAAAACTCTGTCGCCCCCACTGAGACACTGAGCTCAGCCCTGCCACCTAGTGGTTTACATGGAAACACTTCCAAGTTCATGTTTATTCCTATCACATATCAAATAACTGAATAGCACCCATCTCTTGGACTGAATATCACATGTAAAGAATTAAAAATTCAGTTTTGGAACTTTTCTGACTAAAGTTATATTAAAGAACATTCTTAATACCCACCTTTGATCACTACACTATTACATCGAAAAGCCATTTGCTCCAAAACGCTAACGGACGAAAACTTGGAGATTTCCTCTATGATTACAACATTTTTTATTTGATAAAGTGTTATTATCTCTTCCTTGAGAACCCACATGGTTGTACTTGGCTATCCTTGAAAACTTCCTCTTCCGGGTCTTCCTCTCCTGGAATCAGAGAATGAGAAAGAAATTAATTATAAACGGTTTTCAAGACTATTTTGATTTGAAAGATGTAGCACGGGGGAATAATTAAGGCGCATGCTTAAGAATGAAAGATACTCTATACTTTTATATATTTTTTATCAAACTTCTTTCCTAATACTTCCAAAACTTCTGAGAAACTATATATAGCTTATCAGACAGTTTATCTTATGAAAATTTAGTGGCACTTACGTTGCTACTTATAGATATATTTTTTCGTGTTCGTTGCAGCTGTGATTCGGATTAACAGTTTACCTCATTAAGTAAGATATCATTTCATAGTTTAGATACATGTTTAAATTTCTATCTCTATGTGATCATTATGCTTTGTTTTTTAGAGCAGTTTTATGAGTCATGATTAAAAACAGCAATTAAATGTTATATAAACAGTGATACTGCCGTACCAATTATCAGTCTTAAAATTTGTTTTTAAAGAACAGCTATAAATTGAATATTATAATAGATTAGAATTTTGGTCCACTTATAGCTTGAATTGTGAATGCTAATGTATAAAACTTTACGATACATGCTCTACGTTAACTGGAACATTCCTCAATTTGCAATAACAAATCACGCTCCGTAAAACTCAGAGCAATACATTAAATTGTACAACTGATCCATTTTGTATTTCTAAGAATGACAGATATTGTTAATTTTCAAAATAATCGAAAAAAATAATGCTGATATTCATATGATATCATCTACTGTATATTATACTCTATATTCTACTTTTATTATGTGATCTTATTTTACATTTATATGTTTAGTTATAAAGAAAAAAATTTTTTACTACCCTTCAAGCTACTTTACGAGTTGTTATGATAGACGTATAACTGTAGGGAAAGTAATTTTCACGTAAAGGGTAAAGTCATTAAACTGTAATCGATTAAAAAAAATGGACTGTTAAAATGAATATAACAAAATTGAAGTATGTTTTTTAAAGATAAGTAACGGTAATGAGGTTATGATTTTCTTAATTTCTATACTCTTCATTTTCGTTTACTAATGTATTGCAAAACATGAAATGTCAAAAGGTATTCCGTTACCTGAACTGTTTTAAACGATGAAATCCTGGAAAAAAGATAATGTGCCTTTCCGTCATTAGAAAAAAAAATATGTTATGTAAAGAAACAGTTTGAAAATATTATTCAAAGATTTATTTTCTTCACGACTGTACTTCTGAACTTTCTGAAACTATGCCGCGGAAAAGGATATGAAGAGGCAGAAGAAGTACAGTAGATCCGAATGTTTTTTTCAACATTAAAAGGTAAGTTCAAGAAGACCGTGACTCCAACAGTCGCAATCGCTAACCACACATGTCGAAACATCAGAATGCATCGGATTTAAAACCAAACCTGTGGCGAAGTTTTAAAATGAATATAATAGTCGCGAAGTAATGTTGCATGCTAAAATACAGCATACTTAAAATTTAAACTTGGTTTGTTTGAAGTTTGAAAGACATGAATTCACAGAGTTAAGAAAATGCATTCGTTAACTTTTGATGGGCCAATCTCAGGGAACTGCGTAATTTTGATTTGTGATTTTTAAGGTTTATAGGGATTATTTTTTGGAGTTAGAAAAAGTTTGTATATCCCTAATGACGGTCTTTATGAGTCTTTTCATACTGTATGACTGTTTTTGATATGTTTTTGAAATTTAAACAAAAAACGTTTGAGAGATTTAAAAATTTTTACTTTCTTTAAGAGATTAAACCAGAGTTAAACTTTGAAACCCTAAAGTAATTCTTAAACAGAAAGGGTCCATGAGCTTTAAAAGTTTCCCCATATTACAATGGCATATATAGGGAAATTGAAATAAGGAAGTTTCAGGTTTGTCAGATCAAAAGCTTCTAAAACGTTGAAGGTATTACTTTTAATAATTATGTATATATATATATATATATATATATATATATATATATATATATATATATATATATATATATATATATATATATATATATATATATATATATATATATATATATATATATATCATTATAACATACTGGACAACCCAAGGAGAGAATGGGCGTCCAGCACATCACAGGGACTGATGGTGTAGTCGGGCTCTAATAATAATCGACGCAGCAAATTACATTACTTTTATTTTGTCGGAGAATATGTCTGCCCAAGGCAGTTACATTATCTGAAAAGCGCACAGGTTTGTTGTTCAGGCGGCTTATATAAACTTTGTCATGTGATCATGATAGTGATTAGGGATTTGCTGTTGTCGATAAGTCACATGTAGTTTTATGTAATCTGCGCAGAGCCTATATGAAATTTTGGGTGACGCCACGCAAGTTTGAAAAAGGAAGCCATTTAATATTTTCTCTCGAGGTTATTAGAACTTAGAATCAAAAGCGAAATTTAGCTCTTACGCCCAAGGGAATTTAGAATAATGTTAGATTTTAAAATGGTATGGGGTTTTTAATGTTATAGAATATCCCCCCGTCCGAGAAGAGGCTGACCAACAATGCCTGCATTGGAGGACAGACTCACCCGGCCATGTGAGGAAAATAGGCGTCGACCACAAATTTGGAAAAGTTTGAAAAGGAACATATGTTTTAAGTTAATTTAGTATGATGATCACATGACAAGACATTGCACATTTCAATATTGAATACACAAAAATACACTAATGATTTACTAATTTATGAACACAATAAAAGCAAAAAAAATTATAGTAATTAATGATCAACTATAGAAAATTGTAAATTATGTAAATTTCTTCTTATATTGTTGCTGTGAAAAAAAAAATTAAATTTAAAAATGTATTTATCATCAACTGAAGACAATGTTGAGCAGGGCGTCGCCTCCCCACACAACACAATCTCAGAAAAAAAAATCAATTAACATAACCAAAAATTTGTAAACTACCAAAAATTTTCACTGGAAGCATACATTTAATACAATATCTACCATCATCTCGATTTGAATAATACAAAATAACAAAACATAGTAATAAAAATATTAAAACAAACAAAAATTAAGTAAATGAAGTTAGCTTTGCTAACAAGTTGAAAATTCAAAAGTTTTTCCTCAACGTGCACTACTATGGAGTGAGTCCCAAAAAATTTTTTTTTATTTATTTCTCTTGTAATGAATTATCTGTGCAACATTTTTAGTCCTTTCACAGTAATTAGTATGTTGAGGAAAATACACCAATTAAAAAATCACAGTCTTTGTGTTGCTGTTTCTTATTTCTGCTTCACCAACGTAGAATACATAAAACATAACATTATTTTGGTTTGTTTACATATCAAGAAAAATAGTTCTTCAGGTATATAATAAGAATCACAGTTTATAATAAAAAATCACACTTTCAATAAAAATCACATTTCAAATATATAAATTGTATATAAAATTACAGAACATATTTTATTTTTCAAATAACTCAATCTTGTACGAGTTCTCAGTATATCAATTTTGATTCATTTTATCTAGTTTTCATATCTTTATATTTCTCATTATTTTTTTCTTAATATCCCTTATCTCCTTTATTTCAATATTACTTATTATCAAAATAAATCTCCTTTTAATATCCTTTATATTTCTTATTATTCTCATTTCAATATTCATTTGTTATTCCTACAATATTTATTTATTCCAAAATTCTATTCAATATTCTTTAGTTATACTTATTCATATTTATTCTAACTTTATTTATTTATTCTCAATACTTTTCACTTTATTTTCAAATTATTTATTTACTATTCATTTGTGTACACTTATTTTAATTCTACGTGGATATCCAATTTTTTGTGTTGAAGGTACCTTGTTGTATGTGTGTTCCCCAACTCTTAGTCTCAAATTCTTTAATTCTACCTCTAAGTAGTGAGGGGTTGTGTTTATGTTTGTGTAACAAGTGGGTTTTCTTTCTCCCTATTGTTCTCTGACTAATAAGGAGGAAGAGTCTTTTTAGCCGTGCAGTGGACTAACCGTGAATCTCCGATAGAATATGACTGTATTGATAAACAGCATCTTGCATAGTACAAAGATGGAGAAAAACGAAAAGGTGCAGTTGTCATACCTGTGGGAGTAAAATATATAGAAATGGGAGGACAAAAGGAGTGGCCATCCCAGCCCTGTTTTAGTCATTACTCAAGCATATGATCTTCAGCACTTTAAGTGACTGAGTTGATGAATTAAAATCAAATAGCAAAAAAAAAATTAATAAGATCTTAAACAGTTGGGACGACATCCAACGCGCTTGTAGAGTGGGTGATAGGAAAGTGTATTCAAGAAATAGAAAATTTACTGAAAGGTAAAAGAAGTAGAGTTGTCATAGTCGGTGTTTAAATTGAGATCCCCAAAAAAAATTCACATATAATAGTATTTTTAAGAAGGAAGTTTAGGTTAGACAGTTTTTTTTTAAATTTTTTTTATATATATCTTTAGTAGGACAACACATAATTAATTATATCAATTAAAAAAAAAAATATAATGATGTTAAGCATCACATAGAAAAGAAAAAAAAGGATCTAATGTTTGTCATTATTCGTGGTGTAGTTTTAAGTTCTCTGGTGCATTATAATATCTTAATCTGCAAGCATGGACAATTTCAGAATCTCGTTTAGTGTGAAAGTTTGGTCTATCAATTTCATAATTAACTTTTGACATTTGTTTTAGAATAGTGTAAGATCCAGAATAGGGTGAGCTTAATTTTCTTGTATTAGGGTAGTGAAATTCTTCGAATAACACTAAATCTCCAACATTAAATTTAGCTTCTACAAAACGTGCATCATATTTTACTTTATTCCTATTATGGTAATTAATTGTCCTTTCTTTAGCTAATTTTCTAGCCTCATCCACCTCAGGATAAAAATCTTGTTTTTTAACATGAGGTTCATAAGGTAATATTCCAAAAAGTAGGTAAGCTGGGGTCATTTGGGTGACTGAATGAGGCGTATGATTGTATTCATTGGGAATATGAATGTTGATGAATTGTGAATATGAAATGGGGTTTTTAATGTTATATATACATACATACATACATACATATACCGGGTGGTCATAAAGAAACTTTGCCGATATATGGACCTCTAGCGGTCGTTCCGTTCAACCTATCGAGTTGAGATTTCAGATACAGTTATTCAGAGGTATGAGCACGGGATTTTGAGAACGGAAACAGAGTGACGCTCACGGTTATGGTTATAAGTATAGAAACTCGAAATTTTCAAATGGCAACACCCACTTTTTCCCGTCGCAAAATGCTCAGCGCATGAGAAAACCCTATAAAGCGTTGTAACGATACGTGTATCACAAAAAACGGACACGTTATGCACGTACAAAAAACAGCTTTGCGAACGGCCAACAAAGACACGATCGGGGCGCACGGGGGAAATTTGCATATGACAGAGGCTAGAAACCAATCACAGAACGCCGTTCGCCAGATATTCAGCGTAGAAAACCGATAAAAAGCTCTCTGATCATGTTTTTGTTAGCCATTCACAGAGCTGTTTTTTTCGTGCGTGCATAACGCGTCCGTTTTTTGTAATACACGTACCGCTCCAACGCTTTTTAGGGTTTTGCATGCACTGAGCATTTTGCGACGGGAAAAAGGGGGCGTTGCCATTAAGAAAATTTCGAGTTTCTATACCTGTAACCGTAACCGTGAGCGTCACTGTGTTGCCGTCCTCAATATTCCGAGCTCATACATCTGAATAACAATATCTGAAATTTCATCTCGATAGGTTTAACGGAACGGCCGCTAGAGGTTCATATATCGTTTTTGTAGGCAGTTCGCAGAGCTGTTTTTTATGCGTACATACCGTGTCCGTTTTTGTGATACACGTACCGTTCTACCGCTCTTTAGGGTTTTCGCATGCGCTGAGCATTTTGCGATGTGTAAAAGTGGGCGTTACCTTTTGAAACTGTAACCGTGAGCGCCACTGTGTTGCCGTTCACAGAATCCCGAGCTCATACCTCTGAATAACTATATCTGAAACCTCATCTAGATCGGTTTAACGGAACAGCCGCTAGAGGTTCATATATCAGCAAAGTTTCTTTATCGGTATATATATATACCGATATATATATATATACCGGTATATATATATATACCGGTTCTTTATTGATATATATATATATATATATATATATATATATATATATATATATATATATATATATATATATATATATATATATATATACTGAGTGACATACGACCCGTTTTTTTAGGAAATAGCGAATCAGATTTAATTGAAAAGTAAAAACTGATTCTTCCTTTACTATGGCCATCTAAATACAACAGCAGGGATTTTAAGCTTAAAGAGAGTAAAATTACTGTAATTTAAATCTCAGTATTATAGAAATCCTTTTAAAATTAATTGATGAATGGATAAACTCATGACATTTTAAACACGTAGCACGAGGAGAATTTCCTGGAAAGAAAATCTATTCACCGAAGAGGCAGGAGGCTAGCGGTTTCAGCCAGTGATTAGAATATAACGTATCACGTTCAAGATCAAATCTCGCAAATGCAAAACACTTAAGATCATGTTGTTTGACCAATACTTAATATTTTTTTCTCAACGCATGAGTTGGTTATCGCAATTTTGTAACTTGAACAAATCCGAAAGTCGTTCCTTATTTTTTACCTCCTACCTGGCAACGTGATAAGTGAGGAACATTTTCACAATAGAAGATTTAGTTTTCAGGTAAGCTTTTCCAAAAATCCTGGCATGTTGGAAGGTCATATGTGCTATCACACGTAGTAATCGTATTTGTTATCTCTTGTCGGTACTCAACTTTTAAAGGCATAAACTATGATAGTAATACTCTCATACAGAGCCAAAGATGTTTATGAAAATCATCTAACTGCCTCTAAAGTATATAATTTCGTGAAAGTTATACACCAGTTTATTATGGATTGATTAGGGGGAGAGAAAGGAGAAGTAACTGGTCATTAGACCAAAATAGCATAGGATTTGGGGTTATTAATTATGATACCCGATGATATGATTGACATATGTAGAATTAAGTACTGCGTTGTGTTTTTTTTTTTTTACAAATCATTACAGACCATCTGATTGATATAATAATGGATACATTTATTAATTGGAATCATGTAAAGCATATTTATACATTATGTTATTACAAATAATCACTTCATTAACAGTTTCATTCAATATTATTAAAACCCTTTTCATTTTCTCACTTCCTACATATAATTATCACTCTAGTAATTTCTCTTCAATTATTAAACCTTTACTACAATATTTTTCTCATTTATTGGATTTTATAACCCGTTCATCAACTCACAATAAATCATATACTAGCACTTATTCGTTTAAATACCATTGACCTTCATTAATCAAATTAAATCATAATTCAACGTTATATCAATTTCTAACAAAAAGATCTATCGTATATACATTCGGAATATATGGTGTATGAATGAGAAATTTCGATGGCACACGTTGAAAACAAGTGATCAATACGGAGCACAAATGAAACATACCTCCATTGACGAACTCTCATGAAGTCAATTTAATGCGCTGGCACTATCTGGGAATTAGTCTTTCAACCCTATCTCCTTTGATGAACTCGTTCTGAAGTACATCAAATGCGCTCGCGTCGTCTTGGAATCCTCCTTTCAAACCCGTTCTATTGTTGAGGCACGCTTCCAGAGTCCGTAAATTCAGCTTGTAGCATACGGTAGGTCATACTGCTCAGGCGATTCGATTCTTGGGATGGGGCACTCTGATTCGACGTTGTCGGCCGGATATATTCTTTCACAGAATCAACTAGTCTCGATGTTAGTCACTGCCTAGTATTTATGCTTTGGGGGCATCGGTGCAAATAAAGCGTCAAGCTATATTCATTTATAATACGCTGGCTCTGAGTTTCATCTCGAGCTTTCTCGTTCTAAGTTAACTCGTCGGTTCATGCCTTTAACTACGGGCTAGGTGTTCGTCCTTGATGCTCCTCGGTCGTAATAACTTTTTAGGATCCCCGCATCATCTGATCTGCTCTCTTTTTTCTATTTCCTTCAATAATATATCTTACTTCCCCTCGTTATTCCTCCTTCGCCTTGATACGCCTTTCCTCGCTATTGGCTCTCAAAATCCTTTTCCTTTTTTCATTGGTTTAATTATGTTTTTGGGGGACCTTTCTTTCTCCGCCCATCCTTACATCTTCATCCGTTCCCACGGCTCTTTCCCCGTGTTCCAGGAACTGCATCTGTTTTCGTTCACCTTGTTTTTTTGGCTAAGTAATATATTCTCCCCATCTGCAATCTCTTTTCTGTGCTGTACCTTTTCTACCATTAATTGCTTCTCCACCTAGACTTCACCTTTGCGACTTCTCTTTTCATCCCATAATTGCCTTTTCACGTCTTACTTCTTTAGAATCTAGCTAAGTCCATCGCTTATTCATCTCCTGTGTTCATCAATCCTCATTGCAGTCTTCCCCGTATATTTATCCCCTTAAACTTCGTTTGTTCGCGCTTGCCTCTTTATATTTCATTATTTTCCTTCTCTAATTTACTTCAAATGTTACGCTTACTTCCCCGTAACACAGTTCTTCGCAAATTTTCTCCAAAAAAGGTCATAAATCAGCGCTTTACCCGATTTAGATAAAGCATTTTAGTGCACTAAAGTCCCATATAGGAAGTAAAGGGTAATAGAAAACAGGGAGCAAATAATGTGATTAAATCAAACGTAAACTTGTGTTCCTTGATATATTTCTTTTAAATATGATATTGAGCTTTTTGTCAAAGAGATGAAATTTGGAACTGTTACCACGAGGGATGTGTTATCATCCATGCTACATTCAGTGTGTTAAAAATATTTAAATGCACTTTCAAAGCGTCAGATCTTCCTAAAATTTACATTAAAAATGTCATAGAATGTAATTATGCTCGTGTGTTTCAGAACTAACGTAATTAACATTTCAAATTGGATTTAGTTTTTGAAACGTGTAACGCGTGACTATTATCTATTCTTGTTTAGATTTTTGAGTCAGATACAGTATTATACATTTGGTCAATTTTATGCATTCGTTAATTATATGAATTATATACGCTTGTGTCAGGTACTTTATGAAAACTTTATTTATGCCAAAAATCCCCTACAATTTTCTGTAGTAAACTTTAAACATATCCTCTAGGGTCTGTTCACATAGAATCCGTCAGCGTTAGCGTTACTCGTATTGACATATTTTAAATCAATCACATGCCTTAACAATTTCGTTGCTAATCATTTGGAGGTTTTTGATTGGTTTAAAATATGTTAATACGAGTGACGCTAATGCTGACGGATTCTATGTTAACAGGCTCTTATCTTATTCTAAAGTGAAAAAGAATACGGGTGCAATAATACTATTTGGATTTGATGGAAGGATATCTGTAATTTTCTATTGAAGGTTTACACATATGAAAGTGTGAAATACATAATAATGGTAAAAACTGCATTTGTAACAAGTACTTTTTTCTTTCTTTATAAAATCCCTATTAAATCTTTTTTTTCCCCGTAAGTTTCATAGGTTGGAGTTTTATGACTCGGTGTATCCCTACCAGATTTTACGTTCTAAAAATCTAACCAGTCAAGGTTAGAAATTCAAAATTTACTACCTATTTGGCTTAGATAAAAAATATTTGACAAAGATAATCAGTTTTTTGTTTAATTTATCGCGGAGCTTGTTTCATGCAAACTGATGCGAAAATTTCTCTCTTCAGGTTGTGTGTAACATTAAACATCCGGATATCTTGAAATAATGATTGATTTTGAACAATTAAGCAACGAAGAGAAGAATGCAATTGACGAGGTAAGTTTCAGAAAACATCCATTTATTATAAACACAAACATGTTAATAATCTCTATATTCTAAAAAAAAGTAACTCCCGCTGCCGCCGCTGTCAAAAGCTTGTCACTCTATCTCCTCCGAAACCGCTGGGGGTATAGGGCGAGAGCGATACGAATGGATGCAGAAAAATGGGGGGACCAAAGTAAGTCATGTCTCATTTTCGTCAGACTTTAAGTTTTTTTATTTTATGTTTTGTGGGAAAATATTGACTTTTTCATCTTCAGATTACGATAACTCGCCAAAAAATGATCGTAGAGTCTTGATATTTTATCATCCTAAGACTACAGACATTTCTCTTTCAAACTAGATCTCATTTGTTTAAAAATATTTTAATACATACTAATATTTTCATTAAAAATTGAAACATAGTTTTTCTAGAAATATCGTTCCAAGTGGATGTAATATCGATGCTCCTCTAGTTTTTATCTTACAAAGAAAATTTTCACATCATCTGGAAGCTGAAAGCTTTCTTATTCATATAAATCCCATTTCAAGTCTCTATCTTAAAATTTCGATTTTTAATTGAATTTTAAATGTGATAATTCAACAGTGATGAAACGCCCTTCGCATAAGGGTGACAACAGTAAATAGATGGAAGCTGATACATTGCCCGAGAATCACCCCTATGTATCTCGCTATTAGCCCTAACAGAGGAGCGAGCGTAGCGAAGCTCCTAGTATAAATAAATAATCGTAAGTAATCATATGTATGTTTCCGGTTCAAGATAAACAGCATCTATCAAAATTTGCGTAATAAATTTTCAGTCATTGTAAGCATTTTCGTTATTTCTCCTCTGAAAGTGGTTAGAGATGAAAAAAAAAATGCGTTAGGAATCAGCTTTAAAAAAAAAGGTTTCATTTTTTGTATTTCCTATTTTTATAGCTCATTTATTCGACTAAAGATATTTTATGCTACAGAAAATACAAAATTTTTATCCTTTTAAGTTTTAAATAGGATGAGTCATAAAATTCTGTAATATATACCTTGAAAAAATTGCTCAAAAATCTTCATTAAGTTATCTCCTAGCTATGTTTCTTTGAAAGGGTATTTTTAACGTATGTACATTTTTGAAAGATCTATATCGTCTAAAATATAACATATAATTAAATTATTCTTAATAACAATGCAATTTTCTCAGCTTCGAATGCGAGTGGAAATTTCTCTTGATCCTGACTTCCTTGAAGACGTTACGCTTTTTTACAGATTTCTGAAAGGTAAGAAAATGATTTAGTAATTCTGAACTATGTATTTAAGTTCTCGTCCCTTAATATGGACATGTCTTGCAATTTCATGTCTACATGGAGTACCACATTCTTATGATGAAATTTTTGAGTGAGAACCAAATGGCTTTTATTGCATGCGTTTAAGATTTTACAATCAGTACTCAAGAGTTATCAGTTTACTAATATTCTTTTTTTTTGCACCTAAGTACCTAAGATATGAAAAATAAAAATGATATGCAGGAATTCCTATAAGCAAATATCTTGTGAGAAGTGATTCAGGGTAATATTTATATTTCCCTTTCTAGGTGATGATGTACACCAATACTAATTGTTTATGAATACAGCTTTCAAAAATAGATTTTGATATACAGTGGAATCTCGATCTATCGTTTTTCAAGGGACCGATTCAAATGAACGATAAATGCGGGAAAACGATAGATGCGGAAACATAACAGAGCAATATGATCTTTGGGACTGGATAAAATGAACGACACATACGGAAAAACGATGTATCCGAAAACGATCGATCGAGATTCCACTGTATTTATTCTTATGTGAGTTTCCCTCGAAATATAGTATTTGAAAATTTTCTTTACCAGATAATTTTTTTATGTTTAATAGAATGATGATAAATCATTTCGACTAATTTCATTTCTCCATGAATTTTCCATTATTACATAATTGGGAACTAAATTTTTTCTGAAACTATTATAATTAAGTTAATAGCCAGATACTTTTAAATAATCTAACATTAATAAATTTTTAATATAAATTATTATACTTATAATGCATGCATTTTGAAATATTAACTAAAAATAGTTTTCCATATTTCTCTTTTTTTCCCTTTATTTTTCATAAATTCCAAAAATTCCCTTTTTGTTGGCTTAGTAACCCTAAAATAAAAATAAGTTAATTCCTTTTAGCTAGAGACTTCAATGTGGATAAAGCAGAGAAAATGCTCAGAAAAGTAAGGTTATTCACTTTAATATCCTACTATATGTTTTTTTATAATTTAAAATTGCATTGAAGTAGATTTACGGTTGATATAAACAATTGTGTATTTTTTTCTAAATGCAAAAGAAGTTATATAAATTATCCTCATTTTCTGCATATTAATTTATGCCCACAAAATATCCAAATTAATGTCTAAACGAAGATGTTTTAGTACTGATTTACACAGAAACTTTTTTCAAGATTCAATCTTTTAAATTTTTGACACTTTCCTCTCGTATTGCTGGAGAATCATACTTTCATTTTTGCTCAATTTTTTACCAACCTATAAAAGCATTTAAGGTTCTTCTTCGGAACGAAATTGAGTTAAACTCTTTTAAATTTTTGAAAAATTTTGTACTAAAATATTGCGGTATTTAAGCGATACCAGTGTCTAACTCCAAACGATTTTGAATATTTGCATACATGCAATTTTATATACATGTAAGAAACCGTAACGTATGGAATCGTATCATACGACCCTACAGCAGTCAATTTAGCACACGGGAAATATTTTTATCATCAATGAGGAAATATTTGAAAGGGTGTAATTTTGCTCAAGTTATTTGCACCTCTTAATCAAAACCATAATTTCAAATCACGAAATAACATTTTTATAATTTTTATTAATTAAATGTAACTAAAAATTTAACGTATAACTTATCTCAAATATTTAATAGTTTATAAATTTCTAATAAATAAAATAAATATCCTTAAAGAACAGATAAAATGTGTCGCACACAGGTATAATATGAAATAATTATTAAAATTGTGTTTTTAGGAGAAAGATCTGAATTATTTTTAGTTCATATGTATGTACTGTTAAGGGGATTAAGTCAATTAAGGGATGTCACATTGTTTCACTAAAAAATTTCTGATGAAGATCAGTTAAATAGGACTAGGTTAAAATCTTAAACCAACTCGTGAATCGTGTCTTGGACTTTTGCGTTTAATGGTTTATTAGATACATAGCCAGGCATTTCATTGTCTTTTAATAGGACATATTTCATAAACATAAGATATACTTATTATCTTTCTAGAGAAAACCCTAAAGCTCTGTTATCAGCTGGTTAAATTTTAAAAAATTTCACATTTATTAAAACTCTCTAAAAATAAAGGCTAAAAAAAGAGCAAAATTGCTACTCATTCCATAAGGAAACTATATTGTCCATGAAAATTCTCGGATGGATAACATAATTTCGTTAATAAATTGAAAATCGATGACAAGAGTCCATTGTAACTGAAGAGAAAATTTTGATAACATAAGAAATACTGCGGAAATTTTTAATTAATAATAGAATTTTATACATGCCTTAAAGATGGGTAAAAGCGAAGAGAAAATATTGTAATTAAATTACAAACAGTAATTTGCAATGACAGAGGCGGTTTATAGAATTTCAAACAGGATAAATAGTAAAAATTTAGTTGATACGCTTTCTCTATGTATTCCTGTACTGTAAAAAAAGCATTCAATATTGTTTGATAAAATCCTTTGCAAGGTTTCTGAATATTGGAAATTTTTATGGTATGGGGATACGTTTTCTCGAAGTCCAATTTTTCTGTGTCAGACATGGTGACAATTAGCAGAGTGCGGCTGGCAGCCTATAAAGAGAAAATCAGATATAAAAATAAAACTTCTTTATTTGAAGTTATAGATAAACTGAAATAACTATTTACAATTAAACATAATAAAATAAAGCTGACTCAGACACGCAGTACGCGAGACCTCTCACTCAAAACAGGCTCTACATCAGCCGGGAAAACAGAGAAAGAGAGCGAGAACAAACAAACTCGCTACACAGTCGATATATATATACATACAATATTTGCATAATGTATAAAAGCACACAACGAGTTGATCCCATCTCGTAATCAATAAACCACGAGGAAAAACAAATGACAAACCCCACTTGAGGAATGCAAATGACGTCATTTCTATGCGAATATTCTAGGTTTACACGGTTGATTTCCCGATTACCTGGGCATTAATATGTCGTATTTGGAAACTGCCAAAGTCAAAACAATGTCGTGAGTGCAATACCAAACTACGGGAAGACTAAATAATGTAAGTCTCTTTTAGATAAAAATCCCAACAGTTATTCCCCACAAAAATTTTTTAGGGGAGTTTCATTGAACGGAGACTCCAATTTGTTATTAAGGACTGAGAGACACACTGAAATCCTTGATATAAAAATTCATGCTTTAAAACTGAGATTAAAATAGCCTAATTAACAATATAAACGATAAAATTCATATTTTTTGTTTCACACTAACAAAATATATATGACTTTTAGCATATCGAATATATATGCATATCGAATAGCATATCGAATATATATGCTATTTATAAATTCGTGATTAACTATCTTGTTTTTTGGAATTTAATATTTTGATTCGATTGTTTAAAATTATTCATTTAAAAATTTCAAAATACTAATTTGAAAATTATGAAATTTTTAGGAAATTTCAAAATTTAATTAATAAATGGAACACTTTATGATTGGTTTATAAGATTTTGATAAACAATATTTAATATTTTCTCATCCAATTTTACCTAATAAACATTTAAATATTTTTTTCACATTTTATCTATTTTTACATTTCCAATTTATTTTAAATTTTTACTTCAAAGATAAAAATATTAGATGCTTTGAAGATTTAAAATAAATATATAACCTAGCAACTTGCTAGAACATTAGAAAATGAACTTTCAACTTACGATGTGCATTTTTAATTTCATATATAAATGGCTTATACTTTTAATAATCTTGAAAATTATATTTCAGCATATCATTTGGAGGAAAGCAAATCAAATTACTACCTTTCAACAGGATTTCGTACCAAGAGAAGTAAATGTTTCAAGAATATTATCTTCTACTCTTTAAAAAAATTCTTTTAGTGACCTATATGCATGTTCCGTAAATAATTTAACTTTGCACACACACTCACTCGCACACACACACACACACACACACACACACACATACGTATATATATATATATATATATATATATATATATATATATATATATATATATATATATATATATATATATATATATATATATATATATATGTGTGTGTGTGTGTGTGTGTGTGTGACGCTTAACACATTTTTAGAATAGAAGACAGCTGTGGCACCCAAAGATAAGAATAGAAGACAGTCGTGGAACTCAAAAGATAATCCAGATATAGTTTTCGATATTTATAATGATTTCATACGTCCCAAAGCTCCTTCTAATTATTATTTAACAATTTACGACTATTTCGTTGAACCACTTCATCCCAACGTTCCTTGGAGAGCCGCAGCAATCCTCCGCCATCCGTGAAATTCCCCAAGCATCTGCCAACTAAGTTTCTTTGTTATTCTCCCTCTCAAACATTCTGTTGACTCAAATCGAATGTTCTCTAACCTTCTGTGTTATGTAATGTTAACCCCTTCATCTGAATAATCTGCCTTAAAAAACCCGACCGTCAGGTGGCGCCCTCGATTGGTAACTTTTGCTATTAACACCCTCGTTTCCTTTTTTCTCAGATATTTCTTGAATTAATAATATTTAATTGATAATTCCTATTTTTTCTAAGCAAAAACCCCCATTTAAATTTCCCCATAGTTAAGGCCTTACAACTTCCCCCTCCCGTCCTCTGAAGGCGTGCACGCAAAGAGTCGCGAATTCTCTGCAGCAAGTCTCCAGAAGAGAAAACTAAAATTAAATTCAAAACCTAAATGACTATTAATCGAAAATAATGCTGAGTAGGGCTGCAGTCCCTAATCAACAAAATTAAATTAAAACCTAAATGAATGAAAGTTATCCCTAACCTAAATTTATCTCTTCTTTCTCCTAGCCTGGTTTCTTAACTATCTCTAATTTGAACTATTATTGTACACAACCTTGAAGGAGCTCTAGATGAAATATACAACTTACACCTGTCTCCAGTTGAGACAGAAACTAATATATCACTTTATTAATCATTACAATAAAATTTTCAAAGCATTAGCTATAAAAGTCAAAAAGAATATAAGACACTTATCAAAACAAGACATTTAAATCACTAAGTAAACATTCGAATTACCTTGAAGCATGAAATTTAAGTAGTCAATAGATAACAATAGTACATTTAAAAAAATATTAACCATAAAAAGTTCTTTATAAAAGGAGATTGCTGCGGCTCTTCAAGGCTCTCCAATAAAACGATTTGACTGTCAAAATTAAAGGTTAACACAAAAGTTCACATGCTTGAATTTTATCAAGTCCATGCCTAGTGTTGGCCACATTGGAGTTCTGCAGTTCTTTGACTGGTTACAAAATTTTGTAGTCCTTCACCAATAAAAATCTCACTCCAGCTACTTGGACAGTTCCAGAAAACATTTCACATATAAATTCAAAAACAGTATTCAAAAACAGTATTTAGCTGCAATTCTCCTTTCTCTGTTGTTTATCCACTGCATTCATTTTTTATTTTAACGTTTTTCCTTTCTCGTTCTTTCTCTTCTCTCCTTTTTACTTGTCTCACGTTCCACCTCTTTCTGCTCAAAACCAACCTCAACACTAGAACTCTCTCCCCTTTCTTCTTGTTTTATTTTTGTTTTATCCATTTTTCTTTTCTGGCTGCATTTATGTTTCATAAAAATCTGTTTCATCTTGTTCTTTCCATTTAGAAATTTAAGAACATTTTAGAAGTTACAACAAAGTGCAAGAATAAAAATTAAATTGTCAGATCTAGCCTATCAGAAATAACAGATTTAGAAAGTATTGTTAAAAATTTTCAAGCCAAATGCTTCGTTGACTCACCATCTAATATTCCCAATTCGATGCCTTTCGTTGCTTCACTCGTTTACACATTTACATGCAAGAGGTTCCAGAAGCCACAGAAATTGTTTTGAAAAAGAAGAAGAAAAAGAATTTGAATTTAAATCTCTGGAGCTCACCCTCCTCCCACGTTGAAATTTTTATTTCGGATGGAGCAACAACTGGTTTCATCAAGTTCGAAAGATTTAATTTTGAATATCCACACAAGTAAACGATCCATGGCGGCTCTTGTGATGCTTAACATATGTTTAGAATAGAAGTCAGCCGTGGCACACAAAGATAAGAATAGAAGACAGTCGCCACACAAAAGATAATCCAGATATAGTTTTCGATATTTATTATGATTTCATACGTCCCAGAGATCCTTCAAATTATTATTTAACGATTTACGACTATTTCATTGAACCACTCCATCCCAACATTCCTCGGAGAGCCGCAGAAATCCTCCGTGACCTGCGAAATTCCCCAAGCGTCTGCCAACAAACTTAGTTTCTTTGTTATTCTCCCGCTCAAACTTTCTGCTGACTCAAATCGAATGTTCTCGAACCATCTGCATATATATATATATATATATATATATATATATATATATATATATCTATATATATATATATATATATATATATATATATATATCTTTTCCAATGTGGCAGACGGTTACATTGGCATTATCCTTACCGTCATATGACACCGCGGTTTTACTGACCACATTTCTGGGAGCACCGTATAGGTGGACCAGCATTACACCCCTATGGGACGGTCTCGTAATTTTGAACCGAGTGCAGTGATGATACCGGATCACTTGACCCCGCACATCTAGAGGTAATTTTGAGAACTTCGGGGACATTGCAGCCACGTCCTATTTTACGTGCCCCGGCCACAATTAATGAACACGGCGGTGGATTTCGGCGGCCTCGAACTCGCAACCCTCAGATCACTTGCTCGACGCCTTTGCCAACCGGGCCAACGCAGCAAAGGCCTGATATATATATATATATATATATATATATATATATATATATATATATATATATATATATATATATATATATATATATATATATATATATATATATATATATAAATAAGTTCATTCCTCTATTTAACACACTTCCACGTATCAAAAGACTTAAAGATTGAATTTTGTTGTTAAATTTTGAGATTGAACGCTTCATCAGAATAATACACGTATGTTTATTTTTCAGATTTTCGTTAAGTACTCAGATCCTAGTTATCTTGGATATGACAAAGAAGGGGATATTATGCATTACCTACCACTGGGGAAAATAGATGCAAGAGGTGAATATAGATTTATTATGCAAAAAATAACACTTAATTTTAAAATCTTTTAATTTTTTTTCTTACGTCTTTTAATTTGTTCTTCATGTTTGAATTGAAAATGCTCTAAAACTGTTTTGTTAATGTGTTCTATTCTTTCAATCTACTGAAAACTTATCAAGAGACATACCTTTGGAAATTATATTGTCTCAGGTTGATTTTCTTATTATGAAAAAAAGCAATTTTCAGATAAATTCCATACATGTAAAATTAGAATAGTAATTAGATTTTCACATTTTCAATTCCTTCTAATTTACTCTTACTTTTTATTTTCCTTTTGTAAGTTTAAGCCGACCTTAGCCAAAGCTTATACCGCAAAATCCTGACTATTTACTTGTATATCAGCAGCGTAAAATTTACGTTTAACATCGATTTGCATATACTATAGTATTATACAATACAATGCTATACAACTAATTATAACATTATGCAAAACAATGTATAAACAATGCTCTATAAACGCAATTCAATATATGTACAATGCAATGTACGATACCATATATATATATATACAATACAACACTGTGGCAAACAAATCATAATCAATACTACATGCACTATTACCATGCAGCACAATATACACTCATGGACAAAAAAATTAGCGCACCAAGAAATAATTGCGGGATCGTAACGAAACTTGCAATGAAGGTACATGTCGGGGAGATATGGAAGCTGGGTGGTCAGCTAGGCGAGTAGATCGTCAATTAGGCCGCTCTGATTGTGTTGTGAGGAGGTGTTGGGACCAGTGGACCCGAGGGATGTCATGTACACGAAGACCAGGCTCAGGACGCCCTCGACAGACCAGTCGTCGAGAAGACCGCCACATCTTAAGAAATGCACGCGCACAGCCAACTGCTTCATCGGCCGCCATCCAGGCACAGGTAGCACCTTCACTAGGGGCGTCTGTGTCTTCTCGAACCATACGAAGGCACCTGGCTGAAGGACAGTTGGTATCGCGGCGCCCATTACATGTGCTGCCCTTGACGCCCACCCATCGATGCCTCCGTTTGGAGTTTTGCCAGGCACGAGGAAACTGGACTGCAGCTGAATGGAACCAGGTCGTATTTAGCGAGGAATCCAGATTCAATCTCGGCAGTGATGACAATCGTGTTCGTGTGTGGAGAGCCCGTGGTGAACGCTTCAATCCTGCCTTTGCTGTACAGCGACACATCGCTCCCACAGCTGGTGTGATGGTATGGGGTGCCATTGCCTACAATACACGGTCACCCCTAGTATTGTTCCGTGGCACCATGACAGCCCAGCGGTATGTTCATGAAATCCTGCAACCACATGTGTTGCCACTCATGCAACGGCTCCCAGGAGCCATTTTTCAACAAGACAATGCTCGGCCTCATGCGGCAAAGGTGTCACAAGACTGTCTCCGCACTGTTACTACCCTTCCTTGGCCTGCCCGATCCCCAGATTTGTCTCCAATCGAGCATATCTGGGATCATTTGGGACGACGAGTTGGGCATCCCACGAGTTTGAACGAACTAGAGGCAAGGTTACAGCAAATATGGAACGAAATGTCTCAAGACATCATAAAGAACTTGTATGACGCAATGCCCGATCGTATCGCATCGTGCATTCGCGCTAGAGGGGGGTCCAACGGAGTATTAACTCCTCCGTTCTTTTGCCTTTTTCTCTGAAATAAATTATCCTTTTTCTTTGATTTTCTTATCATTTACTTCTATCAAAGTAGTCATTACGTATGTAAAATTTCGTTTCATTTTGACGACTCCTTCTTGGTGCGCTAATTTTTTTGTCCATGAGTGTATTATTTCATGTACAATGCGTTCTTCAGAAAATGCATTATTCTTACTTTATTCGTATACTCACATATATTTATATTATACACAATTTCATTCATAAACATTGAATGTTGTAAGTTTTACTTATTTACTCTCAAATGTATACTTTACATTTTACTTTATACATCAGATTGCTTACTTTATACACTAGCAGAGTAATTTACTTTTGACTTCAATTTTTGTACATTATGTTCACGACACAACACAATGCGATGCAATTAATTATAACACTATTCATCCAATTAAATAAGATACCACTGCAAATGACATACAATATATATTATAATACACCATACAATACAACTGTGCAATACAATACATATTCATGTACAATTCATATTTTTCTTTTGTAAACTGCATACAGGGTGAATCTGAAAAAGTTGGCAAAACTTTACTGGGTGATAGAACGCATCTACACGAGCCATTTCGTCATAAAAAGTATGGGCGGAACTCAACCCGTGAGCCGTTAGGTGGTGTTGTAAATGGTATAAAAGGGTCGGTTCTCGCACCCAACGACATATTCAAAAACTAGCATCTGCTCGGAGCAGCACCATTAGGCAAATCGTTAACGCGGATTGGTATTTTAGAAATACTTGTATCTACATGGAGTTAGGAATCCCTACTATTCGAAATTGTCTCAAAAATCAAGCTATCAACTTTCATAACACAATTGACAGTGATCTTTTAAAAAATCTTACAGACTATGACCACGCAGACCCCACTAACAGGAAAAGGCCTCGTGCCATCCTGAGTCTTTGGTCTTAAAAGTTTTTGTCTGTACTCACATCATTTAAATAAAAATTTAAAAACAAATACAAAAACAATACTTGGCTTTGCTAAGGCAAAAAACATTTAAAAGATTTTATAAAAAATTAAAATAGAAATCTTATTTACTATCCTTAAACTTCTTCTCGCTTTTATTAATTGTTTCGGAGCAAACCCTTTTGAATTTGCTCATTTTCCTAGTATTAGAACTCACGGATCCTGAACCTTATCTCTCTATCCAATCACTTTTATTCCTCCTTTCTCTACTTGCCAATTGTTTTTTTTTCGCCCGTCTTCGGCTTTTCTACCATCAGTCGACGAGCAGCCCAATATAGAGATGAAGATGCAGAAAAGCGAGAGTTAAAATTAGCCTCCACAGATTTGTCTGCAATAAACTTTAAAACAATGGAGCAGTTTTTGAGGTGGTCACCATCCATATCACCGATGTGGCACAGAGGGCAACAAGCTGAATCGCTGATGCCTATCCGATGCAGATGTTTTTGTCACATCATGTCCAGATAATCATGTCCAGTTATCATACGAAAGCAAGCAACTCCAACAGAACGAGGAAAGGAACCAGGGATTTTATTACTCTTGTTGAGCAGGATTTTCCATCCTATATCCACAGCTGTATCAACATATACAGATATTCTATTAGCTTTCGTTTTATTGTAAATAATTCTTTTAATATTTCGCAGAGGCAGAGTAGAATCAGGCTGGGCCATAAGAGATCCAGCCTTGGCTAGTTTATCAGCCTGCTCATTTCCAAAAATGTCACAATGGTCGGAATCCATTGAAGAGCAATGCTTTTTCTGGTTTTTTTTAGATCGAGAAGCTTTATTCTACAAGAATGAACCTCGGTATTTTCGTTATAGTTCAAACTCGTAAGCGACAAAATAGCAGGTTGACAATCAATAAAAAACACAATATTATGGTCATGTCTGTATTTTAACCTATCAATTGCATATGATATAGCCGCAATCTCTCCATCAAAATTACCACAGTACCTCCCAACAGGACAGCTAATACTGAAAATACTAGAATGGGCTCCAGCACCGGCATTTTTTATCGCATTTTCTGCTGAACCATCCGTGAACCGCCACTTGTCAGGAGGGTACCTACTTTCTATAATAGCCAGTTCAGCGTTCTTTAACTCACCCTGCATAGGAAGCTGCTTGTTTACATTCCAAACAAGATCCAGATGGCCATCCAACATGTCGTGACCCATAACAGGGTTATATTCCCGTGATAAAACCTGTCGATTGGTAGTAGGAATATCATAAGTACCATAGAGATCGTGGACAGTTGAAAGGAAAGATCTATGAGTTTTTAGTCTCTCATTCGCTATTCTATAATAATTTAAAAAGTTGTTTTTTCTTCTTAAGATTTTTGCAACAAGGTAAATGGCACTCCTTTGGCACCTTTCACTTAAAGGCTCTAATTCTGTCTGGAACTCCATAGCAACAGTAGGAATTGATTTAGCACCACCAGTGATTAATAGGAACATGTTGTTTTGAAAAATATCGAGTTTGTTTCTAACAGAATCTGAGGTGGTTGTCAAAACTTCATTACCGTATTCAACAACAGGGCGAACATAACTCTTATAGGCTGTACACAGAACATCTTGGGTCGCACTCCAAGTGACACCAGACAGACGTTTTAGTAGCCTTGATCTCAGAAGTTCTCGATCAATGGTTGTATCAATTTGCTTCCTACAATTTAACTTTGGGTCTAAATGAATGCCCAAGTATACAGTATCATAAGTTCTATTTAGACTTTTATTTTTATAGTGGTGGTGTATGTCGTGGAGTTTTAAACTAAGCGAAAACAAGTGGAAGGTGGTTTTATCAGTATTTATAACCATATTATTTTCATAAGTCCAGGTGTCAAGAACATCTAAGGTCCGCTGCAGGGAACCCTCCATTCCAGCAAAGTCAGATCCCGCAACACTCATTACCGCTCCCTGGGGCAAACTCTGTTTGGTTTGGCGATACCCCGACATAGTGTGGCTTTATTTAACACATATAAATCGTTGGTGAAGAAAACAGTTTATCCATTAATATAGGTTGCCAGCAATACCACAGGAACGTAGCTTTCTAAGCAATCCAGCTCTCCAAACTCTATCAAAATCATTTTTAAAGTCCACAAATATAGCAAGGGTACTTTGCTTTCTATGAAAGCCATCCTTTATCCCCTGAGATAAGCGGACTATTTGTTCAGCAGGGCATCTGTGTCTGCGAAAACCCGCCTGCCTTTCAGACATTATTCCAATTTCGTCCAACATAAACAGTAACGTGCTAGCAATCAATCTCTCAGTTAATTTACATATTATGTTTGTAAGAGAGATTGAACGATAACTTCCCAGATTGTCTGCAGGTTTATTAGGTTTGAGCATTGGCCTTTCTCCAAGCACTTGGCAAGCCATAACTCCAGGTTTTGTTTATAAACGTCAAAAATATGGATTTTGCAGAATCTCCAAGATTTAAAAGGAAGTCGGGCAAGATTCCATCAGGGCCTGCACTCTTACCTTTCACAAGAATTCCAAGACCATTTTTCAGATCCACCATACTGAAATCAGTATTAAAAAGTTGTTCAAAATTTGGCCTATTTTTATCAGGTAATGGTCTCAAGTGACTTTTTTAGCTTAATAGTAGGTCTGAAATTGTCTATCCCTACATAGTTCCCGCAAAAGGCACTTGAAATGTCTTTATCGGTAGTAAGTTCCCTAGTTCCTATTTTAATAGGCTCATTCCTTCTGACCTTCTGATTGTTCATCTGGGATAAAAATTTATGAGCTTTTATGCTATCTCTTCTGAAGTCTAATTTTTCCAGAAAATTTTTATATGAAAAACGCTTTGATTCAATAATGGATCTTTTTAAAATAGCATGTGCTTTACGCAGAGCTATACAGTCCTCACTAAGACCAGTACTACGAGCCCTTTGGCGAGCTTTATCTCTGTCTTCCTTGAGTCTCTGCAAATTTTCGTTCCAGAAAGGAGTATACTTCTTTTGTTGTCCCCTTGGGATACTGAGAGAGGGGCATTTTAATATAGCAAGGGTAAAAAATTCGAAGTATATTTGGGGTTTGGCATAATCAGCGAGTTATTTATAAGTTTATCTGTGAGGTTCTTATTTTTAGTCCAATTTGCTTTATTAAGGTTGAAATAAACATGACGGGGTTCCCTAAAGGGAGACCCATAATTTATAATACTAGATAGGAATATTTTATGTCGAGCACCATCTGTACTATCAATTAATTCCTGCTGGATTTTACTTGATAATGTTGGGTGGGCCAGAAGTAAATCAAAATGAGAATAGCTTCCACTAAAAGACAGGAAAGTTGTTGAATTCCATGGATTTTCAATGAACTCGATAGGGTTTGAGTCAATAAGGTTTTCAACCATACTACCAACACCATTTGTTGTCAGATACCCCCAGCGAGTTGAGTGAGCATTAAAATCCCTGAAGATAATTGATTTGCTATCCCAATCAAATATAATTCTCTCAAAGTCGGGCTTAATATTTGGAGGATTATACAGTAAAAATATTTTAAAACGAGTGTCTTGTCTCCAAATATACATATGCACGTATTCCAAATTATCCTCAGTAGTCATATGATGGGAGGCAGTTAATTTTGCTTTTAGGCAGAGTTTTACAAAAACAATAATGCCAGAAGCAATTTGTCTTGAACGCTTTAACACAAACTTCTGATATCCTGGGATGTTAAAATAGACCTCGTTGTCCGCAGCAGCACCACTCTCGACAATGTCCATTACGTCAAAACCATGATTTAAAATAATAGTCTTCAATTCAGTAAACTTGTCACGAGTTAAACCACCAGCATTCCAAAAGGAAATCTTAAAAGCTGATTTAGTCCTAGTCTTATAAAATATTTTTTTCGCTTTTCTTTCATTTTCCTCTTAAACACTCAAGAACTTGTACTAATCACCCAGTCAAAATTTAACTTCTCTACTCTTCCATCAAAGAAGGCTACTTAAAAGGTGATAAGTTATCAGTCGTTTAGTGAAAACAGGGGGCACCAGGTGTCGGCGACTGATACCCCCCCCCTGTAAGCTGGAAGCTGGATTACTTGCCAATTGTAATCCAGCTTACAGACAGCCAATGACTCCACCCTCTTCAGTGAAGCATCACGAAGATCCTGGAGACGTCCAATGAGAACTCTCCATTTCACCCTCCAAAGTTCTGACCAAAAGACTCACTGCTTCACTTTTGTGTTGCACTTTTTCTTTACGGAAGATGACCATTACGAACACTCCTTTACTCATTTCGGTGGAACTTTCGCTCTTCGCTGTTTATCTCATGAAATATCTGCATTAGAAGGCGTTGGCCTAGGGTACTCAGTTAAACACTTGTTTCTATGGTCCTATGGTTCTATGGTCCCAACTACATTCTATCCCTAACCTTTCTCTTAGTAAAATGACAGCTCCATAGGACCATCCGACCATAGGAACAAGTGTTTAACTGCGTTCCCTTGGCCAACGACTTCTAAAGCAGATATTTCATAGTATTGCAATGGAGAGCAAATGTTTCAACTAAATGAGAAATTGAGTGTTCTTATTGTACGTCTCCTGGATCTTCAAAGCGCATCACAGAAAGTGAAGCATCGTATGTTTCGGTTAGTACTTTGGAGGGTGAAATCTTTGGCTGTCTGTAAGCTGGATTTCAATTGGCAAGTTGAAAAAGGAGGAAGAAAAGTGATTGGATAAAGAGATAAGGCTCAGAATTCAGAGTTCAAACACTAAGAAATAGATCGTCTCCAAGTGGATTTGCTCCGAAACAGTAATAAATGCGAGAAGGAAGTTTAAGGATAGTAAATAAGATTTTTATTTTATTTTATAAAATTTTTAATTGTTTTTTGCCTTGGCAAAGCGGAGTATAGTTTTTTTATATTTTTATATGTTTATTTAAATGACGAGGACAAACAAAAATATTTAAGACGAAAGACTCAGGATGGCTCGAGACCTTTCTTGTTAGTGAGGTCAGCGTGGTCATAGTATGCTAGATTTTATAAAAGATCACTGCCAATAGAGTTATGAAAGTTGATAGCTTGATTTTTGAGGCAATTTCGGATAGTAGGGATTCCTAACTCCCTATAAATATCTGTATTTCTGAAATACCAATCTGCGTTAACGATTTGCCTAATGGTGCTGCTCTGAGCAGATGCTAGTTTTTTAATGTGGGAATCAGCAGAGTATGACCACGCTGGCCCTCCATAAGTTAGAATAGGACGGAGATAGGAGTTATAAATGAGCATTTTAATAGCTAAGCTTAATTTGCTGTTCCGAGCAATTAATGCGTATATTAAACTTCTGGTTGCACGGAACTTGTCCCTGACGTGGAGGATATGATATTTCCAAGTGACATTTTTGTCTAAAACGACTCCTAGATATTTAACGGTTTCAGAACAGTGAATTTTTGTGTTTCCTATTTAAATTTGGTAACTGTTGTATGATTTTATCATGTTTTTATTAACTCGCTTTCTTGATTGTGCGTGTTTGTCCAGTACAAATCTTGCAATCAATTTTTAAGTAACTTCCCGATTAGCTAAACATTTGAAACTTTTAGAATAGCTCAGAACAGATGACAATGCATTATTTTAATACTTTTAGCCATCTTTAAGCAGGTTTGAATTCATTTTCAGTTAATTTTGTTTTGTAGACTGGTGCAGCCATCTCGCAAGTTAACTTCCAATTAACTTCCTTTTCTTTCAAGTTGATGGGATAATTTATCAAAAAAATTTTAAAAAGTATTTATTAATACATATAATTGTCAAGTTTATATGATTCAACAGAAAATTAAAAAAAAGTATATAAAAAGTTCATTTTATCTTGTAATTATTTACAATTAGAGGTGAACATGACAGCGACGCATTTTTCAGAGTTAATTTTAATTTTCCATTTATTGAGCCAATTTTGAATGGAGGACATGTGGGTGTCGATATATATAACCGCGTATTTGAAGTTTTTACTGGTAGCATAAAGGTCTGTTTTGTCTGCGAATATAGCTAGATTAGTGTTAGTATTTTGGGGGACATCATTTATAAAGACGTTAAACAGAATTGGGGAAACAACGCTGCCCTGAGGAACTCCAGAGAGTATATTAAATTTGCTAGAATGTTAGCCGTTAATTTCTACTTGAAAGGTACGGTTTTCGAGGTAAGAAATAAGGAGGTCAATAATTTGAAGTGGGAAGTTGTAGTTGATTAGTTTATGGATGAGACCGTCTATCCAAAGTTTATTAAAGGCTAGGGAAATATCAAGGAAAAGAGCAGCAGTGGAGGATTTATTTTTCTTTGCACTCGCGAGGTCTTCATCTAGGCGATAAACTTGGTGGGGGGGCTGAAAGAGAATTTCTAAAGCCGAATTGGTATGGAATAACGATTTGATTATCATCGAGGTGCTCGTTAAATTTTCTGGCAATAAAATTTTCGGTTATTTTGCTAAGAGAATTTAGAAGTGTGATGGGGCGGTAGCTGGAAGGAGAGGATTGTGGTTATTAGGTTTAAAGATTGTAATAGTTATGGAGTTTTTCAAGCTGTGGGGAAAATGTTCGAATTTAAAGTTTGAGATGATTAAGATTGTAATTTGTAAGATATACTTATATGGGAAATTTTTAAGCATGGTATTGTTGATGTTCCCTAGGGGATTTTCTTTTTGGGAGATTTTTAATGATAGCTTTGATGTCTGCAGGGACAATATTGGGAGTGGGACTTTCATGAGGGATATTTAAGAAGAGGTTTGTATTGTTTTTGACTATGTTTTCGGTACTTGGGAAGATTTGATTTGGGGTGAAGTTTTTAGCGAAATTTTTGCCAATGACTGTGGCATTTTTCCTCATCCGTAAGAACGCTGATATTGTTTTCGGGGTCTTTGAGAGGCGGAATGGTCCGGTATTGATTTTGAAAAGACTGGTGGCTCTCCAAACCGAATTGTCAGTTGTGTCAAGAGAGTCTAAGTAATTATTCCAGTTAATGTAAGATTGGTCACGGGGGTAAAATCTAAGATCTTACTGAGTTTTATTCATTATTGTTTTGTTATTTATGGTTTTATTTTGCTGCCATGCATCGCGTGCTCTGTTTTTGTTGTTTATTAGTATTTTAAGGTAATGATCGTGGTGTATTTTAACACGAGGGGGTATTAGTTTAGTGCTTTTTTTTAAGCTATCGTTAATATCGGTGGTGATGCTTTTGACGAGGTTTTCCAGATCATTAATATTGTTAACAATGGGGGGAATGTAGTTAATATTATTAAGTTCGTTTTTGAAGGGGTCCCAGTTGATTTGTTTGGCAGGAGTAATAATTAAGGGATTTGTATCTATGGGGATTCGGATTTCAACTGGGTTATAGTCAGGCTTTAAATCCCAGTGGGTATTGATAGAGAGAGCATGTGGGAACCCTTTAACTAGGGCGAAGTCAATTATACTATCACTATTAATAGAGAAGTGAGTAGGGGAAGTGGGGACGATAATATCAAAGTTAGTTTTACTTGTAAAATTATTGTTTATGTTACCATAGTAGTTATTAGTTTTACAATTCCACAGTTTATGTTGAGCATTTAGGTCACCGAAAATTGAAGTGTTTAAATTTAGAGTGTTTAAAGCGTTTAGGTCTAAGTTAATATCGTTTGATTTATGCATAGGTGGGATATAGGTAGAGCTGATAGTATAGTGAGGAAGGTTGTTTAATTTAATATTGATAGCGGTTGCACTAATGCACTTAAGAGGGGGGGGAGAATAATTTCATGGTGTGGGAGTGTATTGTTAACTAATATTGCAGTGTCTCTCATGGGATGAGTAGAATTTGTGTAATCGTTTCTTTAGGTGGTGTAGTTGAAGACTTTGGACAGAAGCTCCTCTGATCATTTCAGTTTTATTAAAGCTCGTGGATTGAACGGTCACTCTCTATTATCCAATCACTTTCATTCTTACTTCTTTCTCCACTTATTTCCATTAGCATTCGTCCCTTCCCCAATAACTAGCAATATCGACTCCGGAGGGTGTGGGCCAGATGAAGTCGTGCACTACTCATCATGTTGAGCTTATGTTGAGCCCAATGGCCTTTTTACTGTGGATTACCGAGAGGATGGCTGGTTATACGAACCACGAAATGGTGGATATGCCCTTCGTGTACGTTGCGGCGGACGGGAATTCCGGTGAGGCTAAGAGACTTTACCGGGACTGATTTCCGATGAGACGCACTCAAGATCAGAAAACATTTGAGCATTTGCATCGGCAGCTGTGTGAAACGGGATCCTTCGCCGCGGCCAAGCAAGACGCAGGGCGTAAAACGAGTGTCAGGACGCCGCAACTTGCAGAGGACATTCTGCGTAAGGTGGAATATCAACCGGGATGTAGCACGCGAGTGGTTTCCCGTGCTTTAAACGTATCCGAAATGACGGTTTGACATGGCTACAGGAAGAAGGAATGCACCCCTATTGTACACAAAAGGTAAAAGCGTTGTCACCGGCGTACTATTAGCCACGTGTCGATTTCGCACGTTGGTACCTCGATCAGAATGCAGCGCAGCCGAATTTCGGTGCACACGTTCTGTGTTGGGACCAGTGCACTTTCACCCGTGAGAGCGTTTTTAACTCCCCCAACTCACACACGTGGGCATCTATGAACCCTCATGCAATACTCCCTCATTCGTTCCAGCGGAGGTTTTCCATAAATGTTTGGGCAAGGATCCTCCATTTCCATTTGGTTGGTCCATACCTCCTGCCACACAGTCTGGACGGCGAATAGTATCACGCATTCCTACGATAGGTTTTTCCGAAGCTTCTTCGTCCGATTCCAACCCCCATCAGGTCGAGAATGTGGTTCCATCGACGGTGCGCCTGCACAATCCAGCTTGGATGTGCGGAACACTTTAGATGCAACGTTCCCAGGGGGATGGATTGGTCGAGGTGGTCCCATAGCTTGGCCACCAAGATCACCTGATTTTTCGTGTTTGGACTTTTCCTGTGCGGTCATAAGAAAAGCCTAATCTGCGAGTGTCCCATTGAAACCAATATGGAACTAATTGCTAGGATCGTCGTTGTCACGGACGATATTCGGGAAAGGCCTGGTGTCTTCGCAAATGTGCATTAGTCCCTATCTCGCAGTTGTATTGCAGTTGGCGTAAGCTCTTTTGAGCAATTTCTTTGAGCATGTACTTCAATTACATTCCTGTTAATAAAATGTTTTCTGATATCCTCTCATTCTTGTGTTAATTCTTTAAATGTGACAGTGGAATATCTTTTAACTTCTCACCGCTTGCGTTCTGACCATGCATTCTATGATGAATATTGCACGTATAGCTGCGTACTATCACCCCGTAAAGTTTTGCCCACTTTTTCAGATTCACCCTGTATACAGCGCAGTCTGTAAAAATAAGAATGTATAAAATCTGATTTTGAGCGGAATTTTGTCTTACTTCTTAAAAATCTAAGAATTGATACAATAAGAGTTAGTGTTTTATGTATCTTTAAATAATATATCATTAAACATTAATATATCCATTTAAGGTACTTGCTTACATTCAGAGTACTTTTTTAAAAATATATAAAGTACTGATTAAATAAATATATTTTTAGTTTGAATGTGATATAAAATCATGAAAACAAATGTAATTTTGGAAAAAAAAGTCATAACGTTTTAAAATATAGGGAATCATTTATAAATTATTCGTACACTTTCTTGCTTACGCCAGAAACCCTGCGCTCCATTCAACTAAATATATTTTAATTTTCTTTATACTATATACTACTGTAACACTTACCTATATTCTGAATTAAAAGTTTGACAATATTTCCAAAAATTACTGAAATATACCGAAAAAATTTGAAAAAAACACTGATTTCTTTATTTTATATTATCTTTTTATGAGTTCAAGTACATGTAGTATTATTAAATTAAGGGGGTCCGGGACACATTTAAAAAATTTGTATTAATGTAAAAATTTTGATTTTTCTTGTGATGATTAACCAATTTAAAATCGTTTTAACTCGAAATATTATTTGTCGAATTTCAAAATTTTTTTACTTTAATTAAACACAAATATATGCATTTTAATTTTGATTCAGAATTTTTGAAATTTTAATATTTAAAAAAAATTTTAAATGTTTAAAGTAAATTTTTTTAAAAAAAAGGATGTCACTAATATTTAAAAAATCATATTTTCAAAAGTAAATATTTTTTTCGAATTTGCTGAATCAAAATTAAAGTAAAATAATTGAAAAAGACATGTTCCAAGTTTGAACCATTTATCTTTAACGGTTCTTGACTTTAAAGACGAGAAAAGGGGGAAAAAACTCGCCTTGAAGAAAAACGCATTTACAGGTTTAAACAAAGATTGGCTGCTATTAGGATGTTGCAAAAACAAAATAATAATAATATCTCATAATCTAATTAAGATAGAAACATGATTTAAACGTCATTTTAAGAGGAAAAGACCAGAAAATTTTCTAATGCAATAAACTTTTTTTCGAAAATTTTCAGAATTTTGTGTCATGGACCCCCTTAAGACACATAGCTTAGATTTTTAATCAAAACATAGTTAGTAATATGTAGAGCAACACTGCAAAATTTAACTGAAATATATTGAATGCTTTTTAAATTATTAGCTTTCCCATTTACAAAACTAACTTAAAAATTAATTTACTGCATAATGCATTTAAAGATGCTACTTCTGGGCCTTTATTATACTTTCCGGTTTATTAAATTGGCCATTCGTTCTCATACAATGATCGTAGGAATAAAAGTAAAGCAGTTTTAGAATCCTAATAGATTAGCCTTTAAAATAGAGCGATTTAAAAAAAAATTCGCAACAAAACAGCCATTTCAACGTAGACGAATGCCTGAATTTAAAAATTAACTGAAGTATGTAAATGAAATTAATATATCAATATAATTACATACTATCAATATAATTACGTATTTTCAGAGATTCTTCGTGGTATAACAAAGAATGAATACGTAAAACACTGGATATGGTATTCAGAAAAATGTATAGCCACGATATTGCAACACGGAAAGGTATCTTTTTTTATTATTTAAGAATTATTTATTAATTGTCATGTAGAAATCTTAACTAAATATGGAATATTTAAACTTTCTGCACAAATTTCAGTTAACAAAATTCTATGTGCTATGAATTATATATACACCGTTAGACCCAAAAAAATGACGCACCTAGAAGGAGTTATCCGAATGGGAAGAAAATCGGTAGATGTGATGTAAATGTACAGAAAAACAAATGATTACAATTTGAGAAAAATTGGAGGATTTATTTAAGAGAAGGAGCTTTACAGAGTGAAACAGTTAATGACTCGTTGGTCCACCTCTGGATCTTATGCAATCAGTTATTCGGCTTGGCATTGATTGATAGAGTGGCGGATGTTCTCCTGTGGGATATCGGGTCAAATTCTGTCCAGTTGGCGCGTTATATCGTCCGGTATCGAGCTGGTTGGAGGGCCCTGTCCATAGTTCTCCAAACGTGCTCAATGGGGGGGGGGAGATCCAGCGACCTTGCTGGCCAAGGTAGCATTTGCAAGCATGAAGACAAGCAGTAGAAACTCTCGCCATGGGCGGACGGTCATTATCTTGCTGAAATGTAAGCCCAGGATGGTGTGATATCAAAGGTAACACAAAGGGGCATACTATATAGACAACGTACCGCTGTGAAATGAAATGGTACCTCAAACCATCACTCCTGGTTGTCGGCACGTATGGCGAAAGACAGTCAGGATGGTATCCCACCGCTGTCCCGGGCGTCTCAAGACATGTCTACACTGGTCATCGGGGCTCAATTTGAAGCGGTAATCATTACTGAAGACAATTATACTCCAGTCAGTGACATTCCATTTCAAATGTGCCCGACACCACTGCAAATGGACATGTCGGTGTACAGAAGGGAATGGTAGTCGGCGCAAGGCCCCTTTCTCTGAGTCACCTATGAATGGTCTTTGCGGTCACTGAAGCACCAGTTGCACATAAATCTGAGTACACGGAATGGAATTCGCAAAGAATTTATAACCTGGTATCGAAATTTATCCTCTTTAATATCCTGCCAGTTGCGTAGTTAAGATGCACTGCAGCGTCACAAGTTCATTCATTGACCGCCAAAATTTAAAATTTTGCATTTTCCTTCAAAACCTGTATACATATCAATTTGTGTCCAATTTGGATTAACCCTTCTTGGTGCGCTATTTTTTGTCTAAGAGTGTAATTCTATAGGAGTATTTATCCGGACGAAATTAATGGACGTATTTTATCATGAATTAATTGACAGGATTTCTGCTATGTTATGAGTTGTTAATAGCGCATATATTCCAGATTTTCCAAGGAAGAATTCGATAGCCCTGATTCGGCTTTTGACTGCTCATGACTGCTTAGCTCAACATCTGAGCCACTTGAAAATTCTATAGAGTCTTTTCAGCACTATTTGTCGTAAACCACAAGTTATGAATATTTCCCACCTCCAGATCTTTGGGGCACTGATGGCTGAAGAACTCTATAGGCGATTTTGGGAGGCAAGGGCATTGAGAAATTAATACGTCCCTGTTTTATGTTAGCGGTATTTTTTTCATCTACGAGTGATTTTTGACTCCATGCTTAAATGAATTTAATGCACACTTCATTTATTTTCTTTGCGGTGCGAAAAAATCTTAAAAGTGCAAATATTAATTTGAAACAAAGTTTTATGCATTGAACACATAATATTATCATCCATAGATTTAAGAGTCTACGAATTTTATTTGTGGAATTCCATTTTTATATTCTTTTGAATCGAGAATGTAAGTTTTTATTAATTTTCAGAGCTATTTATTTCATTTGGATGGATCATAAAAGTGATTCATGTTTAAAAATAAACAGAGAAATTTGCATTGACGCAATATTCACTGATATTAAATTTAAGAAAATTATTTGGAAATACAAAATGATTATAGAATCTGAAACAAAAAAGTTTTTTTGTATATTGGAAACGAAAAACCACCATTACGAGATAGAAAATTCAACGTTTTCAAAATATTTCTAGGCATAAACAAGCAGTAAGTAACATGAACGATACTTAGAAAATGAATTCCCTTTCAGTCAAAAAGAATTTAAAATAATATTAAATATTTAGAATAGAGACTTAGAGTTATGTCTTACAGATCCATATTTTTTTCCTAAATAATCTTAAGTTTAATTAAGAAAAACTATTAAATGTGCAAAAAAAAGTAATATAGCATGTTTTATATTGTTAAAACTTGAGTTTGTCATCAATAAATTAAGTACTGTAACAGTTTGTTTGGTGGAAGTCAGTTTTAAATATCTTTTACCTCGAGTATATGAATTTCTCCATGTGAAGTTATTAAAACAAACAATACATTATTCATCAATATTTTGGCAGATATGCCAACCAAAAGAATTGTAACTGTTGTAACCATTTCGCTTGATTGCTAAGTTTGAACCAATATAAATTCTAGACTAACTGAATTTAAGAGTTAAATTTCTCATAAGAATTTGAGCTGGGAATACCCTCTCTTCAGATGTTAGTTCCACGGATCCTGTTTTGTCGGACCTTGGTAAAAGCTAGTTACGTGCAGATTTCTGTAGAAAAGTTTGATTCATAAAATTAATCCCAGTTGAATCTAATGTAGCTTCCAATATATATATATATTGCTGTTTTCCAACAACTGAAGTACATCAAGAGCATTAGCTTAATCTCCATAACTGATTGGTGTGAACCTATCCTTAGAGCTTTTATCGACACTTATTTAAGGGCCACTTATTAAAAAACAGTAATTTCCTTCTTTCTTGAAACTGAAACTGCCCTCTATTCATAAAAGAGATCACAGCAAATACCTCAAATATGCTGAAATTAAAATAATTAATAACTATCGTATCCTTTTCCATCAGCAATAATGTAAGAAAGTTTGAACTTTGAACTTTTCAGTGAAATTTACCATTTCGTCTCGAAAAATTGAAACCTTTAATTTTACCGACCAGGATTCAAAAGAATTTTGAAACTGATATGACTACAATAGCTATTCGATGCGTTTTAAGACAGTTACCTGTAAATCAACGTGAATATTTCACAAATAAATAATTTGTTGAGAGACACAAAAGCACCGTATATAAAAAAAAACCCGGAAAGTTTTGAATGCCAAAACTTTGTAGATGATAAAACCATAAAAAATTAAAGAATAATGTATCCTCATCTATAACCATCACATTTTAGTAAATATCTATAAATAATGGTCAAAACATTGTATTTCGATGAACTTAAGAAAATAAATTTACACAAATTTACCATGTAAAAAAAAGATAAAAAAAGTTAGAATTACGTGTTTTTTCATTTAAAAATTTTCATTTCCCTCTTTTGCAACAAATGTCTTAATCCAAAAATTTGACGTTTACCCCGTCCACAATCTTCAATATATTAAATATAGCTAGACTCAAAATTCTAAATAAAGAACATGAACTTTTTACAACAGACAAAAATGTTTAGACACAGTTGCTTCTCCTATTTATAATTGCATTCAGAAGAAATTCAAATCATTCTAAAGGTTATCTCCATATATCGATATTTTATTGCCTGATTTTATCGTCATCAGTTGATTTCATTTATGAATGCTAAGATATTGTTTCTCTTTGCAGGGGAAAAAAACGTTTCCTCAAATATCTGTTATTATTGATCTAGATAAACTGACTTTTGGAAATGCAACTAATAAATCATGTGAGTGCATTCTAATTTTTGTATTTCCTAAAACAAGAAATTGCGTATGAATTGCAATAGGATTTAATGTTATCTATATATATAAAACAGTTCCGTAACTGACTGACTGACTGACTGACTGACTGACATACCACACACACAGGCCAAACCGCTGGATCTAAAGGGCTGAAATTTTGCATGGCGATTCTTCTTATAGTGTAGGGGTGCACTAAGAAAGATTTTTGAAAAATTCTTCTTAGATTTTTTAAATTAAAATTTTAAGCTGTTTTAGTAACTTTTTTTATGTTTGCATTTAAAATAATAATTTGATGGTTATAAAATTTATATCACGAGAAAGATCACAAAAATTTCTTTAAAATAAATTTTTTTTCAAATCATTACCTCCATTTTCTGATTTTTGGTGAATTTTTAAATATTAATTTTTAGAATTTAATTTATTAAATACTGATCACGTGATTTCTTTATCAGGTACTTTAAATAAATTTATCGTCACGTGCATAACAACGAACTATACAAAAAAAAATTTTTCTTGCTAATGCGGCAGGCGAATCTATCCAAAAAAATAAATATTAAAATACAGTAAAAGATATGTTCCTCAAACTGTACTATATTCTTTAGTATGAACTATTAGATTTAATTTGAATATTTTCTTCTATATTATTTTGTCTATAAAAATATCGCTTAATTTATAAATATATATATTTTTTTACATCAATTGTACATATTAATTTTCGTATTTATTATATATATATATATATATATATATATATATATATATATATATATATATATATATATATATATACCTATATATATATATATATATATCCTGTATTTTTTGAGTAATTATGCTCTGCCCTTTGCAGCTGTTGAATTATTCGTACGAGGAGTGCGTATTTTTCAAGATAATTATCCGGAAGGGTTGAAGTATATATATCTTATAAATGGTACGTACAATCCTTATAATTGTGTGTGTTTTATATATATCGCACCCCGCAAGAAAAGTGTCACAAGTGAAAAATGCAGCATTTGAGAAGAATCAACTTAAAGAATACTATACAGCTTGAACTAGCATTACAATAAAACTAATACAACTGCCCTCAGGTAAACAAATTACGAGATAGAGATGTGTCTCTTTTCGTGCTGGACGGGGCACTTCATAGATATTTTTCAGAGACGTAACCTCAAAATTTCCATTTGTTGACTTGTGTCACTTTTCTAGCCGGGGTGCGATATGTGTGTGTACATATATATAAATGAATCGTTGTAAATTAGGTGTGTGGCTGGTTATTGGCATTACAGAACAAATTTTCAATCATTAATATCATTTCCGTAATAACACATTGCTCGTAAGAACACTTGCACAGTAATAAAAGAAGTTAAAAAAAAAAGAAAAAGGAAAAATTTTTTTTCATAAAACGTGGTGATACAACCAACCATTCCAACCAAACTGAACGAGAAAATGGAGCACCATATCGTTCCTACTCCTGATTAAGAAAACTATTGAAACAGATCACAGTGCGAGCTGCGGGGTACCCCTTAACAGATGCACAGCTGGTAAGGGTTAGGGACTATTGAGGCTTGAATTTCCCAAATATGAAAAAAAAGCCTAGGAGAACGAATATTGATGACAAAATATCAAGTTCTTAGTTGAAAACGCAAATTGTAAACACGGATTTCATGAATTTTCTTGAAAAATCTCAAGCACTGGGGCTGATGTTTCCCTAGTTTTTTTGTGAAATGGGCTCCATGCATGTACGTCAACTAAGGCATTTATCCCGTTTCACTTTTGACTGCATCTATTACTGGAATTTTCATTCTATATATGCATACAAACACATATATAAACAAATACACACACACACATTGGTACGCGTATCACAACACACGCGTTGGAACGTTACGCGTATCACAACACACGCGTTGAAACGGTACGTGTATCACAAAAAACAGACGCATTATGCACGCACAAAAAACAGTTCTGCGAACGGCCTACAAAAACGATACATGCACCTCTAGCGGCCGTTCCGTTCAACCTATCGAGATGAGATTTCAGATATAGTTATTCAGATGTATGACCTCGGGATTCTGAGAACGGCAACACAGTGACGTCCACGGTTACGGTTATAGGTACAGAAACTCGAAATTTTCAAATTGCAAAGCCCACTTTTCCCGTCGCAAACTGCTCAGCGCATGCGAAAACCCCAAAAAAAGCGTTGGAACGGTACGTGTATCACAAAATCAGACGCGTTATGCACGCACAAAAAAAAACAGCTCTGCAAATGGCTAACAAAAGCACGATCCGAGATCGGATCATTTTATCGGTTTTCTACGCTGAATATCTGGCGAACGGCGTTCTGTGATTGGTTTCTAGCCTCTGTCATATGCAAATTTCCACCGTGAGCCCGATCGTGTCTTTGTTGGCCGTTCGCAGAGCTGTTTCTTGTGGGTGCATAAAACGTCCGTTTTTTTCTGATACAGGTACCGTTCCAACGCTCTTTGGGGTTTTCGCATGAGCTGAGCATTTTGCGATGGGAAAAAGTGGGCATTGCCATTTGAAAATTTCGAGTTTCTGTACCTATATCCGTAACCGTGAGCGTTACTGTATTGCCGTTCTCAGAATCTCGAGCTTATACCTCTGAATAACTAAATCTGAAATCTCATCTCGATATGTTGAATGGAAGGGCCACTAGAACTTTAAACTTAATTTAATTTAATAATTTTTCCTATTGAGCACATATATATTGATAATAAGCATCTTGCGACAGGAGTTAAAGTCAATAGACCCAGGAACTCCACTCTTCAAAAGAAATTCTGCTCAGTTGCCAAAAGGAAAAATTATTAGTTGACAACGAGTCATTTAATAATTTAATTCCAGAAATAATTTTAAAGTACCAGAAATAATTTTAGTTATAGAAAATGAGAAGTTAAAACCTTTAGAATTTTTTCTAATTGAATGAATTTCTTTTTTGTCTAAAAAGCAAAATTTGAAAACGGAAATTTGAAAGAATTATTTCAAAAGCCAAACACCGAAATTTGAGAAAGAAAATTTTAAATTATTATTTCCTTTTTTAAACATTCTAATAAATTTTTAAAAGTGATTAAACGGTTTTTAATCATTAAGAAATGAAATTAATTCATTTTAAATCGGAAAAGTAACACATCGGGTTGCCACTCGTATATATGACATGAAGCTTGTTTTGCTCCCGTGTTTAAATATCACTGAAGCAGTCAACATCTTCTTTAATCACTTGGACGAGTGGCAGGGAATGGATCACAGGACAGACAATATTCTTAAATCTTCTTTATTACGTTCCTTAATCGAACAAAGCTCCAGGTTAATCCTTTTCGCGTAGCCATTTTGTTAATTTCCTCTGCACGCCTGCCGCGAGCATCCGCTGTCAACGAAATTCCCATTCAATCGAACGCCAAAATTCTCCTTTCTCAGCTCTCTTGCTGCATAGCGCATGTGCAGACCGCATCCCTGAGCATCTGGAACCTCATTTCTGCTGATCACATATTTTAACTTCGCGTCAAAACCTGTACACTTCTAAAAATAAATCATCTAGCTAGAATTATTCGCTTTCCGCTCAAACTATCGCTTTTAAAGGATGATTTCCCCAATTTAAAATACACGCGCTTTGTAAATGGATTGTTAGATTCTTATTAGTTTAAACCTCCCAACCCCGTACTTCTCAATTATATTTTGACATATATATATTGTATATATATATATATATATATATATATATATATATAAGCAATTAAATATTAAAAAAAGGAGTCAGAATGAAAAAGCAAGACTGCACAGAAAGCTAGTGCTTTATCGGCACTAGCTTTCTGTGCAGTCTTGCTTTTTCATTCTGACTCCTTTTTTTCAGTATTTAATTGCTTATACAGTACATTTTTTACTTGCAGCATTGCGCAGTAAATAATGATTACTCTTATGGATTTTGTTAAGTTTTTTTAATCTCTTAATGCATTTGAAACTTTTATATATATAAATAAATAAATAAATAAATATATATATATATATATATATATATATATATATATATACAGGTGGTTATCAAAATAATGGAAACACCTATCAATATTAGTGGTGTTTATCAATGTGCTTCGTATTCCTTAAATCAAGTCTGACCACCGGTATCTTTTATATAATGTAGTGAATGTATTATTCTACTGTCACGTAGCAGTAATGAAGCTAAGGGAATCGTGGTTTTGGGGGAACAGCATAAATTGTCAAACCCTGCAGACCTTGCGAAAAGGGCAAATTGTTGGAGCGCATTTAAATTGAGTATCTGTTACTGCAACCCCCAGGCTAATGGGTGTTTATCAAGCTATGGTATCGAAAGTCATGATAGCACACATAGTGCACGGAAAAACATCCTTTGCCAAACAGAATAGTGAACGAAAGGGAGAGCTGGGTGAAAGAGACGGACGAAGTATTGAAGTAGATTGGGACATGAAGAAAGATATCAACTGCATCCTAAATGACCGAAGAGCTCAATCTGCATCTGCATGTTCCGGTATCAACCATTAGAGGTAGAAGAGAACTTCACAAACAAAGCATTTACGGAAGAGTAGCTATTCCCAAGCTACTTGTAATAGATGCCAATACGAAATATCGTCCACAATGATGCCCCGAGCACAAATCCTGGTCGACCAATATGTTGAAGAATGGCATTTGATCCGGTGAATCACTGTTCACATTGTTTCTCACAACAGGGCGTGCGTATGTCTGGAGAACACCTACACAAGCATAAGATTCTGGATGTCTCATCTCAACTGTCAATCATGGAGTTAGCAGATCTATGAGGGTTTGGGAGGGCATCTCAGGGCTTTCTTCAGGCCCTATTGTAACCCTAAAAGGGAGATTGAATGGGAATGACTATGTCGAAATTTTAGCTTACTAGTCCATCCTATGGTGCAAACATTGTTTCTTGTAGGAGATGGAGTTCTCCAGGATGATAATCCCCCTATACATACAGCTAAATGTATCATCTATTGGTTTGAAGAGCATGAAATAAAATCAAGTATCTTGTCTTGCCCTGTACAATCCCCTCGACTACGTATCATCCAACCACTGTGATCTGTATAAGCGGATAGAGCCAGGTATCGATATCCACCGCAGCATCTCTACTGGAACTTCCATAATTTCTTCCTGAAGAATGGTATAATATATTCTTAACCACTATTCATGACTTGTATAATCCTATTCCAAGGTGAATCAGGTGGTATTACATGACAAAGGTGATCCTGTGTCGTATTAATAAAGGTTTTCATGATGTTTCTTAGAGTTTCTATTATTTTGATAACCACCTCTATATATAATATATATAATATATATATATATATATATATATATATATATATATATATATATATATATATATATATATATATATATATATATATATATATATATATACACCGAAGAGTCATTACATTATGACCACCCTCCTTCTGTAACAATGAGCTCGCCCAAAAACAAAACCCTGGCGCGTGCTCGGCTGAAGTTGAAGTATATAAAGGGTGCATGCATTTTCTTTCCAAACATAGAGTGATTAGCGATATAATGGGAAAAGCAGCTGATTTATCAGACCTCGATAAAGGTCAAATCGTTAGGGTTCGGCGCTTGGAAACGTCGATATCAGAAACGGCGCGTTTGGTGTGCTGTTCACGTGCAGTCGTTCTGAGCAGGAATCGAAATTGGTGTATGGATGGTGTAACGAAAAGTCGCCGGCCAGTGGTGTGTTGCCCGCGGCGCACTGATTCCAGAGGAGGGCGGAGACTGTTGCGCATTATTCGCCGTGACCGAAGAGCTACAACAGCCGAAATTACCAACAGCTACAATAGTGGTGACCCAGACAGTGTTTCTCAACACACAGCGCAGTATTATCTGCTGTGTATGGGCCTACGAAGCAGGCGGCCGAAGTATGTCCCTGCTCTGACGGCACGTCATCGCCAACAGCGCCTGGAATGGGCCAAGGAACATCGGAAATGGACCATTAGAACAGTGGAAAAAAGTTGCATGGTCCGGCGAATCACGTTTTCTGGTCCATCACATCGACGGGCGCGTGCGAAGACGCCGGTTTCCAACGGAAATCCTTGCTCACGGATGCACAGTTGGACGGAGACAAGCTGGTGGCAGTGATATTATGGTGTGAGCGATGTTTTCATGGAGTACATTAGGTCCCATAATCTCCATGGAAAAATCCCTGGCGTCTGACCGTTACGTAAACATTGTTGCAGTCCAGGTGCACCCATTCATGGCAACAGTGTTTCCGGCGGGTGATGACGTTTACCAACAGGATGATGCACTATGTCATAAGGATCGAATCATCAGGGAGTGGTTCGAGGAACATTGTAGTGACTTTCAAGTCATGCCTTGGCCTCCAAGTTCACCTGACATTAATCCAATAGAACATTTGTGGTTCCACCTGTAAAACCGAATTCGCGCTGCCACGCTACGATCTCGCAATCCTCTGGAATTGCAGATCCAGTTGGTGAGCGCTTGGTACCATACACCTCAGACTACCTATTAACACCTTGTCGAGTTAATGCAACGCCGGGTATTGGCGGTTTTGTGGGCGAAAGGTGGTCCTACGTCGTATTAAACTAGTAGTCATAATGTAATGGATCTTAGGTGTATATCAAATTTGGGCGGCCACCCTAGCTCAAACCGCAAGACTGCTGGCCATTCACTTAAGGGGTCATCATATAGGCGGCCAGCACTACTCTTTACAATCCGGTCACGTAATTTAGAACCGAGTTAAGTGACGAGACCGGGACACTTGAGCCCGCACCTCCAGAGGTAAATTTGAGAAGTTGGAGGACATTGCAGCCACGACAGATTAGATTTTAGTGCACCAGCATATATATATATATATATATATATATATATATATATATATATATATATATATATATATATATATATATATATATATATATATATATATAAAGATAATATATTTAATACTTTTTATTCTTAAGGTAAAATGATAACTTTAGCTGATTTTATGTTTCAGCTCCTAGTTACTACGTGTATATATATACAATTCTGAAAACATTCCTGTCACACGCAGTTGTTCAAAAGATCCACGTTTTCGGTGATAGTAAGTTGAATTATTATTTAATCTATAAACATGGGATTTCAATCAGCAAAATATTAGTAATTACATAATTTTTGTCTTAAAAGCAGATTGCACAATATTCCAATGAGTATTTATATATAATTAAATATCTTATTTAACAGAAAATTTGAAGAATTATTGATGAATTTACCGATTGTTATTTAATTAATAATTATGAGGCTGAGAGATATTTCTGTTTTTAAATTTTTCTCACTTTTTTGTTTAAGATGAATGTTATAAAACTTTATTGAATATTTGTGTAATTTCATTTAATTAAGGATGTTAACTTGTCATGCCCGTAGACCACACCAAAAAATATGGCAATTCTACATGTACCTCATGCCAGTAGAAAAATGTATTTTTAAAAAAATTAGTAACAATATACTTGGTTCTTCAAAAGAACAGAAAAACTGCAGTGCTGGTATAGAAACGTATCACACAGAAAACTTCACTTCTCACTAATAAGTAGTGATACATGTCAAAGCCTTATTAATCAGAAGGTCGACATTCCAGTTATTTAGCTACATTAACTTAAACATATATGAAGAGAATACATATAATTTTATATAGATCCTTCCCCCTTTTTGTGCATAATTGACACGACAAAACATTTCTAATGCAGCCAAAGACTCGAACAGCCAAATTCAGGTTACATTATGGTATCAAGTTAGATTATGGTATGTAGGTAGACTCCAAAGTTCTACAAAAATATTTCAACCAAGTACATAACCAGTAACTTTTTTAATTCTCTATAAATTTCAGTTTTTCTAATGAAACTCAATGTTAAAAGTTAAACTCCTAATTCTATGTTTATCGATAAGTTTTGTTGTAGATTATAACAGTTGTTCTTCTAACCGTGGTTCCGAGAGCTCACTATCAAAACTTCCTCGTATTTTATTTTCTGCACAGATGGCTGGAAAGAAACTCTTTTGGATGCTACTGATTCGGATGTTTTGCCAGCGTTTCTGGGTGGAAATCGAACTGATCCGGATGGAAATCCTCTGTGCAAGACATTTGTAAGGCACTAGAATTTTCGTAACATAAAAACTATTTTATCTCCTTTCAAAATTATATCAATCATCTTTACGTTATCGTAAATGTTGTATTAGTGGTACCTTCTTTATCTACCGGTTAAATTAAACTACCGACTATCATAAAGAAAATAATTTTTTATTTATTTATTAGATTTATTTCTTAAGCTTAAAATTATTTCTATATTTAATAGGTAAGACATAGCGGCAAAATACCTACGCGTTATTATTCATCGAATGAAGACAGATACTTCAAAGACAAGACTCCAGTAAAAAAGATAGTAGTTCCTTCGTCTGGTAAGAAAGAAGTTCTTGTTGATGTAAAGGAGGAGGGATCGGTGATCCAATGGGAATTCCTTGTCAAAAACAAAGATATAGGATTTGGAGTTTTTTACAAAGAATCAGAAGAAGTAATTGAAGTATTACCAGTACAAAGATATGCCACTTCAGATGGAGTAGAACTAGTATCCTATACGGCTAAATCAGCGGGAAAATGTAAGTATGAAAAGGTATTCTTAAAAATCTGTGAACTTTCTTTGTAAGTAAATTTTGTTACTCCGCATTGGTTATTAATGATAAGGTTTAGATCATATAGAAATGATTACCTTCTTCCAGGAAAAATAAGAGCATTTCAGTTTGTTTATTTTGCCAATTAGACCTAGCATAACTGATTTACTTATCTACGATATAACTACCGTGTCTAGGTCGGATATGTGCACGTTAAATCCGTAGACCGGAAAGTTCGACTTTCAGGTCAGTGGGTCGGGAAGGTACAATCATCCCTAGGGGTGCATCGGACAAAATTGAGGTGGCACCTGGCTAAATGGGACTCTTAAAATGGCACTCACGCTTGTGGTGCCATTTTAAACCGGAAGCGCAACCCTAAGCCCGCTACCGTATATGGACCTGGTCTGGAATATATTCCAGTCATGGTACATAATCAACAACAAAACTACAACAGTATGTAACTATTCTAAAACACGAGATGCTTTGGACCGTCTAGGCAGATGTTTTTCTCACAAAGCTTAACAGCGCATACACACAGACACGCATAGACAGACAGACGGAAACACACACAGATAGGAGTGTCCTTTTAAAATGCACGTTTGCAAGACTGGCCAAAACACAAGGGTTATAGCACACATTTAATAAGTATTCTAAAGAGGACACAATATTTGCACTTTAGGGAAATTCTAAAACATTTTAGTTTATGCTTATTATAATTCAATAACATTGTTTATTATTAAAAACCCTTCAGGGGCGATAGGCCATTTTTGGACCACCTATTTATATTATTTTATAACAACTAACTCATTCGTTGTATTTATCTGTAAATTCCTGTGAACTTTCTACATATTAGTATGCTTGAGAAACAACAAATAGCAGCACTCTACGGGTCTATATTTTCCGAGAGGAAAATTTTTTGTTGCAAGCCAGAAATTTGTGGTGTGAAGATTTCCAGTTTTTCTTAAGGTGTGAGTATATAGACACCCCGAAGTTCTGGAATTTCATTTTACGATTGTTACTTATTTATTTTAAATAGAAAAGTTTAGTTTATCCTCATAATTTCTTATCTTTTTCACTTAATTTCATTGCTGGTGGTTCAAATATGAACCAACGCGTATATAGCATTTACTGTATCTAGATGGCAGCACCATCGATTTAAGAAAAATTTATTTTCTTTTAATTATTTTTTTTGAGGGGGGGATTTGGAGTGTTACGGCCAATTTTTTGCTATACGAGGGCTAATTAGACTGGGACCCACAGTTTAAAGCAGAAGTTTTAAGCCACAGTTTAAAGCGAATGCATACATCCATGCCAATAGTGAGACTCGAAACCACAGGCAGAACTATCGAAGTAGCTTTTCTAAATTGATGACTATTTAATTTTGGTTCGAGAAAGTTTGGTTTTGATTCGTGAAATCTTAGTTTTGGTTAGTTTATTTGCTCTTTCTTATACATAGAGTTTGACTGTGAGAGAAACCTTTCCTTTCCTTTGACTGTGTACTGCGTCAGGATGACTAGAAAAAATCTTACCGTTTCTGAGGCACTTGAATTTTTTTATTTATAAACTTTTTAATACACTTTTTACTTTCATTTTATAATTTCCATTATATACTTTCATCTATATACTTTTTACTTTCATTATATACTTTCATTTATATACTTTCTACTTTATTTATTTATTTTTGAACAGATAATTATTTTTGATAAATATTGTGTATAAATATAAATAAATGAACGCATATATATGCCTATACACTGGTGTCCAAAAGTTAAGCATAACTGATGTGTTTGTGAATATTTTAGGAAATCTAAGTCAGAAAGGCGGGAAAAGTGATATGCGAGTGTAGTATGGTTATACCATAAGAAAACAATGCAAATGAAGGATATTAATCACTTTTGTTATCCAAAGAAACAGTTTGAAACAAAACGGCACAAACTAATAGTTTATACGTAAGTGGAAAAAAATTAAAATAAAAAGGTTATTTGGCAGTTTAATAAGGAGTGTGGTCGTCTCTGTTAGCCACACATGCTGCACAACGATTGCCTATATATGCTATGAGAATGTGGATGATTTGTGACCTCAAAGAGTTTCAAGAATTGAGGAGAGCTCTTTCCAGTTCTGGAACGGAGTTTGGTGGGTGTGGAAAGGCTGCAATTTGTCTCCCGAGCATATCCCACACATGCTCAATAGGATTAAGATCAGGAGAGCGAGCAGACCACTGCATCCGCTGGATATTTTCACTTTCAAGGAAGTTGTCGACCAGGATCGCACAGTGACAAGGCGTGTTATCATCCACAAATATGAATCCAGGACGGATAGAACCTCGAAACAGGTGAACATAAGGCTCAAGGACTTCGTCTCTGTACCTTTCAGCAGTAAAAGACCCCGTGTCAAAAACGTGGAGGTCTGTGTGGCCATTCAGAATTATGCCTTCCCACAACATGACTCCCTTTGAAGGAAAAGGATGTCTTTCCGTGATGTTCCTTGGGTGAAAATGAGTTCCACGTTCTATCCATATCGTTATCCGACGAGAATCAGTCTTCCGAGTAAACCAGGACTCGTCACTGAAAGTCACATTGGCCCACTATTGCAAACTCCAGTGCTGATGTTTCAAACTTCAGTTTAGACGAGCGCGTGTAAGCGCAGGAGCGAGAGGAATGCAAACGGCTGGTCGTCTGGCATACAGACCAGCATGATTGAGTCTCCTATAAACAGTTTTCCTCGAAACTCGCAATCCTGTGGCGGCTGTGAGCGCTAAACCGAGTTCTCAGGCACAACTATCCCTCAGACGTCACGCAGTTATTGCCACATATCGGTCTTCACGAACGGTTGTTACTCTTGGTCGACCTTGTACTGGTCGTCGGGTAACCTCTCCCGTACTTTGAAACCTCTGCCACAGTCTTGAGATCATACACTGAGGCACATTCAGAATTTGAGACACTTCGGTTTGAGATCGTCCACATTTCAGCATTCCAATAATTCTTCCTTTCAAAAAAGCTCATTTGGCGTTTTTGTGCTATCCTTCGGCCTTTTTGATCGTTTAACTTGCTCCTCAGCACAGCAATTGCACATAACCTGCCTGATCTCCGTATGGCACGTGAACCGGTTTTATACTCCTTTTCACGTGCGAACATGTTTTGCGCATGCCGACGCCGACTGAAATGTTTTGAATATGATGATTCACTTTCAAACAGTGATTCTCCACTGGTTATTTTGAACAATTTGACCAATATTTACTCACGTTCTTCCACATTTTATGAATTATGCTTAACTTTTGGATACCAGTGTATATTGTAAACTGGTTGCAATGGACAAATTTTTATATCTTTGCTCTATATTATTATTAATTTCATAGGGTTATAATGACTTAGCCAGTCATAACAAACGTTCTTATATACAGTGATCTAGGTGCGCGATGGTTCAAAAATGGACCACAATCCCCTGCCTAAGCTAAAGCTACATTTTTTAAAATTTTTTGCAGAATACTTTCCTAATGGTAATATTTCTTCAAATATAAAGTTTTGCCCTCCCCCAAAAATATTTTGATTTAGTGCCCCTGAAATGATTTAACGTTGCTGGTGAAAACGATGCAAATGTATCTACTCAATGTCAACTCATCCTTGCGTTTTACCGTGATTTTTTGAGTCGTTGATGCAACATAATTCAAGCATGAAAGTACCTTAGATTTTTTTAAAAATTAACCAATTGCATAGAAATTATTCGGTTAAAGGTTTGAATTATTTTTACTTTAATTTGGTTAAAAGTATTTGTGGCTAAAAATTTGATATCTATGATTACTCACTTACCAATGTGATTCTACTTCAATTTTCTCTTATTTCCTAGATTCCGGAATGTTTGACAACTCGTACAGTTGGTTTAGCTCAAAGGAAATTCAATACAGTGTGAGAATAATACCAACTAACCAAGATTGTGAGTTAAAGATCCATGTGCAGTCTATCTATTAAACTAAATATAAACAGACATTTTAAATGAATACTGTAAGTGTTTGATACCTCTACGTGAGAACATTATAATATAAATCATTTAGTTAATAGTTTTATAAGGTCTCGCATGATTGGATCTTCGGAATATTTTTACAGGATTTTGCGTAACCTGTATAAAGGAAGAAGTTTGGTTCTAGTCAAATTACATAAACTTGCTTAGAAAAAGAAGAAAAAGAAGAATTCTTAAGAATAGTTTTAAAAATGAGACTCTCCACATGAGCATGACTGGACTGAAGGAGGCACCGTCAAAAGATTTGTGTCTCAAGACCCAAGTCTGAAAGACTGTCGTAAAATTTTTCATGCGTGTGCAGTCTGTCTGTTGAACTAAAGACGAGTGAACCTTTAAAGGTCACATTGTAAGTGTTTAAAACTATCGCAGGATAAAATTATAATCTACATCAGGGGTCGGCAACCTTTTTAACTAGGAGGGCGTATTTCAGAAATGCGCGAGTTCGGAGGGCACCACTGGGTGAAGAGGAGGAAAGGGGGGGATTAATATCTAAATATGAAAAGATTAATGAGACATAAATGTTTAGTACATAAATTCAAATTTTAATTTAAACAAAATAATCTTAAAATTGATAATGCAATATTTTACATTGCAAATCTGCGTCCAACTTGTTGTAATGGGGCATATAAGTTGAATTCCCAGTTCTCAGGCATTGGTCCAATTAAATGTCAGTGGGGCTTGATCGGTACTTTGATTTTAAGTATTTCATATTAGAAAACAAAGATTCACATGCATAAATTCTAGGTATTAAATTCTTCTAATAAGGAATCAAAATATTTGACAAACTAATAGGTGGTAGCGTTTCCATCGCAATAATATTCTAATTTTAAATTTGGGAAATGTGATAAATTATCTTTCTCAATATGCGATTTCCAGAGCGACAATTCATCTTTTAATGCATTTATCGTACTTATTATAGAACCAAGGAGAGAATGACGCTATCGTGAGATCAGACTGCTCAATTTTTGATTTTTACGGTCTTCCGGTTTTTAAATTTTCCCTACAATTATTTATTACAATTACGAGCGTTTGTTGTTCAAATATCTAAATATTTTCATAATTTGAACGACGGCCACCCTAAAATTGTTTCGCGGGCACCGCGTTGCCGACCCCTGATCTGGATGATTCGAAGTTTAAAACCTTCATAAATTCTGTAAATTTGTGGGACACATATAATGATATATCTTGCATCAAGTCTAACTGGAGATTAACACAAGTCGGGTAACTTAACAGGATAATATGCCACCTGCATAATGGGACATCCTTGGCACTAGACAGGGTCTGTATTTGGTTCTAGATGGCCTTGGCAGCTAGTTGTTAGAATGGACCCAAACTTCCGGAAATAACGATAATTGACTATTAGGTAAAATGAATAACGAGTGACCGTAAGGAAAAATTGAGTATTTGTGCTGTAAATGAATAAAGAATAATTTAAATGTAGTAAAACAATTTTCTGAGTGGTATTTCTGAAAGGGAATAGGAAGAGGCCTGAATAGTAGCATTAAAAATGAAACTCTCTGCATTACTAGGGTGGATGGACTGAATAAAGCAACCTCGAATGATTCGTGTTTCTACATCAAGCCTTGGAAGACGGTAGTAGTATTTTTTATTAAAATTTCACACAATAATCAAGAAACTTCATTGAAATTGTTAAAATTACTAATAAAGAATGATTATTTTTCTGACTGACATATTCATTTTTATTGATGTGATAATTTTGCGGGAATGATATAATTTATCAGTTATTTATATTAGCGTATTTATAACTGTACCAAACTCATATATCAAAATGATTTGTAAAATTTCCATAAGATATATATATATATATATATATATATATACAGGGGTTGTCAAAATGATGGAAACACTATTCTTTAAAAAATGAATTTTTGTGTTGCTGATTATAGAACAAATCGCTAAAATAGCTACCCCTTATTTTGTAAAATCGCCTTGCTTATAACATGGAGACTGCGCCTGATTGCATTTTAAGATGTGTTTTTCAATATTTAGTTCCAGGTGAAGACAAAATGAGCAACCTGACACAGTTCCAAAGAAGACAAATTGTAGGTGCAAGTCTATTTGGTATTTCGGTAGCCTCAGTTGCAAAATTATTTCGGATATAGAGAGATAGTGTGACTAACATCATGACAGCTTACAACAAAAACATCGTCTGCAAGACACAATTATTGTGGAAGGAATATGAAACTCAGACAGCAGGAAATTAAAGGCGATTGTTACCTGAAACGAAAAGACCACATCGACAAAGGTGACTGCTTAGCTTAATATGCATGCACGGAACCCAGTTTCAACGCATACAGTTAGAAGGAAAAAGTATAAGCAAAATATTTGCTGCAGAGATACTATTCCCAAACCCCTTCTATCACAGAGGAATGTAAAACGGAGACTCAATGGTAGCAAGAACACAAAACATGGAATGCTGATTAATGAAAACATATATTGTTTTCAGAAGAATCAACCTTTCTACTATTCCTGGCCTCGTGATTTTTTAAGTAAGGGGAATACGGGCAGATTCTTACAACCCAAACTCTCTCCTATCCAAACTTCTCAAAATTGGAATAGCATAGTTGAGGTTCCGTTATGCCTTGGACACTAATATCAAGGTATACAACAGGCCCCACTATCATCTTAAAAGGAGGAATAACTAGCAGGGACTATGTAACCATTTTGGACGACAGTTTCCATTCAGTGGTGCATACATTGTTTCCTGCAGGAGATTATATCTTTAAAGATGATAGCGCCCCTGTTTACTCAGCTGGAACTGTTATATTAAGGTTGCGGCAACATAATGATGAAATTTGTCATCTTCCCTAGATTGAACAATGTCATAGGGACATGACAGAAGTGTCACGGCCAGGGGCAGGAGAATTGAAAATTACGGGACGAAGTAAAATAATTGCTAAATTTAAGAAAGAAACATGGCAAATGACGGGCAATAAAAAGAGAAGGGGAGAGAGCCAACAATATAGCGAAACGAAATATATAGATTGTGCTTGTAGCAAGAAGTATAAGATAAAAGTTCAAGAGAGTGAGTTGCAACGAATAGAAGAAAAGAAGAAAGGGAAGACTAAATTTATGATGGCTATAAAACAGGCCACCCTGCTTGATGCCGAAGCATGGGAAAAAAGTTAAGTTAGAGGGATAATTTTATAAATCCCTACTCGCACATTGGTGCCCTCGATGGGCATTGGTGAAAAGGGGATTGAGAGGAGGCAGCCACAGACGAATGGCGATGGCATGGTAATAATATGACCAATGGAAATTGTAAGAGGTGGAGTCAGCATTAATAAGAGAAAATAATATGAAATAAGAAAGGAAGACACATATAACCTATGATGAGAGATAGTTAGAAGTTAAAAAAAATAGAAGTAGTGTCAATCCGATGAATATGTGCGAAGAACCCCCGATGATATAAATATAAGTCGTGGCCCATGCAAAGGAGCCCTAATACCTAGGAAGAGAGCGCCCCAGTGTCCCGTGCCAAGGGTTTGCAAGGAGTGAAGGAGTTATATAACCGATGATGACAGTGCCCAAGTGTCCCGTGTAGAGTGTCTGCCATGATTGGCGGAGCCTTATACCAGACGAAGAAAGTGCCCTAGTTCCGTGCGATGATAATACAACGAAGTTCGTCATTACGAGTGCCAGCCGCCCATCATAGTGATCCAACAGTCATCTTTCGAGGTACCGACTTTTTGCGTTTCCTTTTTATATTACTGTCATAACTTCTCAGTGTGTAGCCTTAATAACTAATATAGAGCGCGAGGAGTATGTTATTTGAGTATAAAATGTTAAGGAGATGACCGATAATTCGTAAAAATGAGTTTAATTAATATGATGTTATGCTTATATATATGAGTAAATATTGGTAGTAATGGAACCTGGTTATATGAGTGATTATGTGTATAAAATGTTATCATAATAAGTGAATGAATTAAATATAGGAGTCCTAGTGAATTAATTTAGTATTAAACAAGTTGTGAGCAATGTGTAAATGAAGGAGGAAATATTTAGTAACTTGTATTGTATTATTTATGTGTTTTAATATTCAATAAATTAATTTGTCAATGTAAACCAGAGTTGTTTCCATCATTTGGGAATCACAACAATTAATCAATGTACTAATCACAATCTTAAGCAATGAATTTAAAATCATAATCATCAATATATTTATTATCTCATAACCCAATCAATTAAATTTAATTAACTTCTCACCGCCACAAACAATAACCAGGCTTTTACATGCTGGAGCCACTGTGGTCCTGTGTCGGAAAATATTATATGATCCCGATATCCTTTTCCAGCATCTCTCAAGAAATTAGAGCAGTTTCTTCATAATGAATAATGTAATAGACCACTTTAAAACCATGGAGGTCTTGGACGCGTCATTTCCAAGGAGGTTTCAAACAGTTTTATTTGAAAAACATGCTCTAACACCATATTAAGTGCTTAATACCTGTTTCAGGAGGTGTTTTCGTTGTTTTCGGTAATCCCTGTGTATATATCTTTGATGCCCGATATAAATGGCTTAAGTCAAAAACAGGGATTTTTAGATATTTTTTAGTATTGATAAAAAAACACAAAAGTCTCTTGACCGATGTAAAAGGCTTAAGGCTATAAATTTTGTATACAAAATTACATTTCTTTGTACAAAAGACTTAAGTCGAAATTATATTTTTGTGATTGGTATAAAAGCCAACAACTTAGTATATTTAAATCGCTGCCTTTGACTTAAGCATTTTACACCGGGCATCAAAGGTATATATATATATATATATATATATATATATATATATATATATAGTGTTTGCTGACAGGATTGATATGTCACCACCTTTCACTGCTGTGTCAACGTATGTAGGAATGCGGCGTATGACTCGCCTAATAAGGGACTGTTTCCCCCTCAGACGTACCCCAGATATGCGCTTGAGATTCCAGAAGATGGTGTCTAGAATATACTTACGTCAATTAAGACCAAGGTTGGTAAGTACGCACAATTGTACTGGCGTATTTATATCTCTAGCTTGATTTGTCTGTGAATGTTCTCTCTCAGGCTTTTAGCCGTAATGTAAGATATGACAAACTTTCTATATTTCTCAATTTAAAATTTTCAGTTATCCATACATTGTATACTAGCATAATTGTAAATGTTCTGACGATTTTCCTTTAAACTGTGGATGTATTTTATTTTTTTTGCTGCTCAAGGTATGACTTGTCCGAAGCAAAATGTTTAGTGCAGATTCCGAATTGTTTCAATCATCGAGTGGGGCTAAATACTCAGTCTCTAGTACCGAAGGACAACGGCTTGAGTATTGAACAATCGCCAGTACATCTGTTTGGGGTAAAATCTCTGTGTATACCTAATTAAGTATATTTTTACCGGTAGCAGTTGTTGATGTCGAATATGTCAAATGAATGAAAAGATAGTTTCATATTCTGTTTCTTCAAGAATGAAAACAACCCAACATTTAAATCAGTTGTTTCTTTTCGAGTTAATGGATGGATTGCTTTTCTAATGAAACATGTGTTTACATTTAGAGCTTAATCCCAGCTACGACACATATTATCATTTTTAGAGTTATTGTTAGAAATTATTTATATAACTTTAATTGTCATATTGAAAATCAAGAAAAAGAATCAAACCTAAAGAACAGGAGAGCCACATGAGACTTTATCATTATAATCAAGCGTTGAATACCATCTCTTTTCATTATAAAAATTCTGTTTACCAATAAAAATGTGAGTCCAGATCGATTTAACCCTTTAAGACCCAGCCCGCACGATCGTGCGGGTTAGACATTCATTTATGTTTTTGCTTCTGGAAAAGTCGTATGTAGGAAAAACCCGAATCGAATGATCGTGCTGGTTAGCAGAAAGTATAAAGTATCATTTTCTATCAACAGATGGTGCTTGTAGTCCATATTTTACTTTCAGCAGTTAATTCGAGATTTGTTTACAAGTACAGAGGATACAGTTCGCCATTTTATCTGTCGTAAAAAGGCAATTATCATTATATTTCTAATTGCTTAGATACAAATTTTTATTTTATTGTGTAAATAAGTGTAAAATACTAAAAAATATTAATTATGCAATATTTATAATGCTCGGAGGACTCAAGATTTCGTTACCCGCACGATCGTGCTACTTGGGCGTTACGTGAGTCACTGCTGCTGTAAGGGTAAGTGTAAGCAAAGTGCGTTTTTTTTTTCTGTTTCAATATTTTTGATGATAGCCAGAATAAAAACGATATAGTTTGGCATTATATAAATAATGCCATATTATTTTCTTGGGGGTTATCATAGACGAATATCTTTTTCTTTATTTTTTTCTTTTCAATTAATTTTCTTTTTCATACAAAAAAATAATATTCTGGGTTTCTCGCTGGGCGTTGGTAAGGTGTGGTTTGAGTATTTTGAACTTTTTTTTTAAACAATAGAATTTTCGAATACATTTTATTATTTTTCATGGAATACTATGCTAACTTTTAACAAACAAACAAAAACAACTTTTTCAGACGTCAAAAAGGAAAAGATATGTCACACAAGAAGAAATTTTTCAATTGATGAATAAATCAGATTCTAAATTGAGTGATTTCTCGCAAGATGACGATGCTGCGGACAAAACATATAAATCACATGTTCTGGAAGGAGAATCAAGTTTAGATGAGCATGATGAAGAAAAAGATGGAAATATTTTTGAGGGAGAGACAATTTTGGATCACCCTTCGTCACCAAAGTTCCCTGAACCCATTACCCATAGTTCTACCTCCAAACCAGCTTCGACAAATGCTAAAAGAAAGAAAAAAGAAAGTCAACAATACAAGTGGCATGTTAAGAAGTTCAAGGCCTCGCAAGTGCAGATATGAAAACTGTGAAAGCACTTCGAAAACACGTTGCGAGAAATGCAAAATGTATTTATGCCTGTCAAAAACAAAAACCTGTTTTAAAAATTTTCATTGTAGATAATCAGTCAATAAACTTATACACCAATAATTATCTTATTTGTATCAATTTTAGTTGAATAATTTATGTTTCTTCTATCAGAAAATATATAACTCGTAAAATTTTACAAGTGATGGTTTCGCAGGAAAAGCCCAACCCGCACGATCGTGCAGGTGCGATATTCACAGAAAAAGCCCAACCCGCACGATCGTGCGGGTACCCCCCACGCTCCAGGGAACAAGCAAAATTTTTTAAATTATTTTTTTCAGTGACATTGGGGTCAATATAGAGTTAATAGCCAAAAAAATTTAATATATAAAAGTAAAAATATTTCGGGTCTTAAAGGGTTAATAGAGAGTAGAAGGAAATGACAACATAAAACATTGAATATACTAATTAGCAACAAAACAAATTTTATTAAATTACAGATTTTGCAGTTATTGTAGGATATTTTATTTTCACGGGGAAAATGTAACAATAAATATGTAAAATAATTCCATGGACATTATAATAACATTGACAGTCGAACCACGTAACTCCTAGCAAAATGTTTTAGCTCTGAATTTTAAAATCAAATTTTTATTATACATGGAAGTGTAATGCTGATAACATGCTCTTAAATGTTCTTGATTGTTAATGATGTATTTAAAATCGAAGGACTGCTTATGTTTCTATTCTTCAAGGTACTGGTTTGTTTTACATTTACGCAGTATTCAATTTCCTTTGAGCTCAGCCAGCTGTAGGTGTTGTCAAATATGAGAACATCTATTAAATAAAAAAATAAGTTCAAATGATATTATTCAATATATCAGGAGTAGTGGGGATTAGGACAAAGTCAGTATACAGACGATTAGACTGAAAACAGTTTCAAGATATAACCACATAACCGCATGAGACAAGTTAGTAAAAAAAATAAAGCTGTGGTAATACATAAACTATGACTTACGCAGCTATCTTTTGAACAAGATGAATTTCTCAGTCTTTCAAAAATAAATAAAAATTGCTGCAAAAGTAAAACCGTAATGCTATTGCATTTCGAACAGAAATCTGCATCTTTCAGCTCACTTTGCGAAAATATTAAAATTACTTTTAGGCACAATCAAATTGTGCTCTTGTAACGCAATGACAAAAAAGGCGATACAGGTATTACTCGACTTACGACCGCTCGCACTTACGATCGAAATTTTGAAATTTAAAAAAAATCCTCCAAAATACTATTCCTCGAATATACAGTACATACCTATATGTATTACATAATTATTAAAAAATATCAGGAAATACTGCAAAAATTACGGCATAAATTTCTGCAATACTGCAAAAATTTATGACGCAATACTAAAAATGTTGGAGGCAATAGTATCGATATCCACACGTCAAATCAAATAAACCTTCATTGGCTTCAGAAATGGCTTCAGCTTTTCACTATATTAATAAAGGATTTCAACAATTAAAAGCAATGGACCCAAATGAAGAAAGGTTCACAAGTGTAAATAATCTTACTCAGGAAAATCTGGTTTGCTTCTAGACAATATACAAGGATTAGAAGACGTTAACTGCTCAGACTACCTTGGATAACTTTGCTAAAAAAACTCGTAACGTATCTTCTGTCACAAATTCTGAAACAATTGATTGTACTAACATAATAAGTAGTGATGACGAAGAAGATAATTTCTGTCTTCTAAATTCAATTTATTTTAAATTACGTATGTATGTATGTAAGTAAAATATATGTATGTACATGTACAGAAAAAAATTGTTTGAAACTCGACTTACGACTAATTCAACTTACGACAAATGTCTCGGTCCCTATCTCGGTCGTAAGTCGAGGAATATCTGTAAACAATTTTGGAGTTTTGTCATTGCGTTACAAGAGCAAAATTTAATTTTGCTCTTGTAACGCAATGACACAAAAAGCGACATGTTATACAGAGATAGAAATTTTGATGTTGAGAGATTTGTGCTGATCATAAATATCGTAACATTTATTCAACATAAAATTTAAAATTTTATACTAATAAATAAAGCATGTTTAAAAATTCTGGGAGATATCTGCGTCTGTAAAACCTATTAACCATGAAAGAGAGAAAAGCCATTTTGAAGTTTCAAGCATATATTTAGGCGACTCTTCTTATTATGTTAATGATATAAATATACAGAATAATCAAACCGAGTTTTGATAAAGTTTTGAATTGTTTAGCTAGAATTTGCCAATTTTCAAACATTACTGTTTGAAATCCATCTTTCAATATATTTAAGATTAACAGCTGTTTAACCTTCTAAGTTTGTAAAGCTTATGGGTTGGTTTACTGTAACGTGCATTAGAAGAATTAAGTTTTTGGTTGTCAGTCGAGAGAAGACTTAAAAGAAAGTTTCCACAGGAAACAAATAACATGGAATTTATTAAATAAATGAAAAATAATAATTTCTGCATGGCTTGCGGCTCTTTTCTGATCTTGCAAATATTTTGACCGCTTTAAAACAGTAAAATAAATTAAATTTTGTCCACTTAGAAATTAAAATTAGAAAAAAAAATGGTTTAGTCGTACCATTCAATCTATAAAGAATAGAATTAGGTATTGTTTTTAGGTTTACGAATATATATGGAGTACGAAGCATATTTATAGTTTATGATATATAATATTTTGAAAATCATCATTATCACGGCAAGTTTAAATTTTTTTTCAGGCTATTCTCCGAATATTTAAATTAAAAAACGCATGCCTTTTTAAGACAAAATATACTGACTTCATGATAAATTTTGAAAATTTCTTCTTTTATTAATTTTCTTTTCATAGTTAAAAAATCCTTTTCTTTCATACGAAATAAATGGATTTGAATAATAATTTATGTATCATTATAATACATAATAGTACTGTAGTTTAACCATTTAACCTTTTTGATTTATATAAATAATGTTCTTATATCTTGTTATCTATGGAACGAATTTTCTATAGAATGAAATTTTTAAGTAACAGGATGGGATTCCGTATCATAGAAGCTCCCGTAATAGTGTATTTCTGTTTTTAGGTAATATTTTGTGCTTTGGAAAATAAGGGAAATATTTTTGTTACTATTAGTTTCTAACTCAAAAATTTCACAACACCCATATGGTTCAATATAAAATTCATTTTACACACATCTAAGTCTAGTTTAATCCAAAAAACGAAATTTCGGGGTGTTACCGGAGAAATGTAGTTACCCGAAATAGAACCAACAGTAAAAAGAAGGAATATGAGCAATATAAAACACGTAAAAATAGTTACTTTAAAAAAATGACGACGATTATGTATGAACATATTTTTGCCGTTATAACGTATTTGGCCTATGACACAGAGTCAAGTTGACTCTCAAAGTACCGTCTGTCACAGGTACGTAACAAAAAAACCAGCCAGACAACAGAATTGAAAAAATAAAATAGGTGCACTTTATTTTGTGCTCTAGATAAAAATATGCGCGATTAGTCGCCGTTACAGAGTAAATTTACAGCTCGATGGATATCGATTATTGTCCCACACATTATACAGTCTAAATCACTCGGGGCTGATTGGCGTTGCTCCGGAAAGCAGGCAGTTGGCCACGACACTGAGCTGAAGTCTCTCTCTGTCGATGATGACCCGTTCCTAGAAAATTCACGCCTGGAACAGGAGTCGACACCATACGAGAAAACTGCAGGTCCCTTTGCTGCTATGTCACATAAGCGGGGGTTTCTGTACCCCACGATAAATATCCTTAAATTAGAGCAATTAGCTCTCGACTCCAAGAGCAATTTCTGCTACTTAGAACTCATATCAGAAAACTACTAGAGAGTCTCGCACATTCTGCCGGGTTAACCAAGTTCAACCCGCAGAGACCACTAAAGAGATAGGCGGCTCCCACTTCTCTCGTCCACTCCTAGGACTCTCAGTCCTAAAAAACCTCTTCACTCAAAAAACGACTCGGAGTCCATCATCATACCTCCGCATCCTTTTTTTACTACCTTTCGCCCTAGCGGCGAAAACTACCTCTCCTGCTTCTCAAAACCTCTTCCCATTGGTTTTTCTAAGGTGACGTCTGCAATGAATTTATCGACACAACACCAAACAGGTCCTACATCAAACTCGTCAAGAGGCGGTCCTCTTATTGTTGACTTCTGTCTGGTCTCCCCGCCATCTCTTCGGCCCCTGTCTTTGCTAACTATTGCCCTAGCGGCGAAAACTAGCTCTCCTGCTTCTCAAAATCTCTTACCATTGGCTTTTCTCAAGTGACGTCTGCAACTGCATCATCGATTTAATCGATACAACACCAAACAGGTCCTATATCAAATTCGTCAAGTGGGGCCCTCTTATTGTTGACTTCTGTCTGGACTATCCGCCATCGCTTCGCCCCCCGTCTTTGTGCTCTGATGGTACCTGGTGCTGGAACAGCTGACGGCCATTGTTAGTCCCCTTTTGCTTTCCATCGTGAAATATCACATCTGCCATTCTTGTATTTCTCACGGTGCCTCAATGGAATGTTTTCGAGTCTTGGGGGGTTCGGGAAATTCCACAGCCCCTTCCCCCTTTTGAGAATATGTTGCGACTTCTGCAAAATCTGAAAGGCAACGATTAGTACAGGTATTTCACTTGCATTTCACATCCCTAGAGGCAGCCCTGACATAATCAATGTGTTTATCTACTCATTTACAGAAACATTACAATTGATTTACAATTATATAAAAGGAGAAAAAATTTTACATTTGCACAATACTTTAAATTTAAAAAAAACATTTATAGTTCATTTGCAATTATAAAAATAAACATATTTTACCTTTAGAGAAATTCTAACATTTATTCTGCTGTACTAAAACAGACCGCTTGTTTGTTCTGCGATCCTGGTCTATGAACAATTTTATAGTTAAATGGTTGCATAGCGAGGGAACACCTCATAAGTCGATGGTTGTTCCCGGCATTATTTTTCAGGAAAACCAGTGGATTGTGATCAGATTCGATAGTAAATGGTTGTCCATCTAAATAATGCCTCAACTTTTTTATCGCGAAGATAACTGCAGTGCATAACTTCTCGGTTGCACAATATTTGCATTCGCTCTCCGTGAATTTTCTGCTTGAGAACAAAACGGGATTTTCTGATTTATCTGGCCCCTTTTGGGCCAATATCACTCCTATTCCTTTATCAGACGCGTCTGTTCGTATCGCTAATTCTTTAGAGAAATCGGGAGTGTATAGCACTGGTTTATCTGTCAGTTTCTTTTTTAAATCTCAGAATGCTTTCTCGCATTCATCCGTCCATTCGATATTCTCTCTCCGTTTTTTGTCCTTCAGCGCACGGTCAAAGGCTCCGCTATGAGAGCGTACCCTTTAATGTACCGGGATTAGTACCCGCTCAATCCCAAGAATTGGCGAACTTGTTTTTTTGTTTTTCGGGGAAGGAAATTCTATTACTGCTTCTATTTTTGCTTTGGCAGACGTCCTCCTCCTCTCTCCGACCATGTGTCCTAGGTATTTTACTCGGTTCAGCGCAAATTGGCATTTGGAAGGTTTTATGGCCAATTTAGCCCGCGCGATCTTCTTCAACACCCCATCGATGTGTTTTAAATGTTCCTCCCAGCTCTCCGAAAAAATGGCTACATCGTCCAGCTAGGGAACACTGAACTCTTCACAGCCTTGTAAGAGTTGAGACATAAACACGGAGAAGCTATAAGGGGCATTTACTAATCCACATGGCATTACTAAGGGTAAATAGGTCCCGAATGTGGTGGCGAACGCAGATAGTCTCTGAGCTCGGGGACTTAAAAGTATCTGCGAATAACCTTTTTTTTAAATCGATCATCGTGATGTATTTCGCGGCTGTGACCCTTTACACTCTTTCCTCTATATTCGGTAAAGGAAAATACACTATCCTAATCATAGAATTTAGCTTCCTATAGTCAATACAGGGTCGAGGATCTCAACCCGGAGTTTCGACCAATATCATAGGGGAAGTATAGTCTGATTCTCCTATTTCTATTATGTTTAGGTCTAACATACATTTTATCTGTTTTCAATAGTTCATTCTGTCGAGGAGAAGTTCGGTATGGTTTAGATCAAACGGGTTTGTCACTAATAAATTGGATGTCGTGCTCGATCAAACCGGTCCGGCCGGGTTCATTTGAAAATATCTTAGAGTGGGATCTTAATAATTTTCACAGCTGATCTATTTGATCGGGCGGGGAACGATTCCCTAATTTATTTTCTTTAATGATTTCATCGAAATCTAGAATAGTTGGGTTTGCGGCTGGGTACGGTATTTCTAGGTCTGAATCTGTTTGCTCCTGACCCATTCCTTCACTCATCAAAATATTAACTTTTTCTACCCGTTGGTGATACGGTTTCAACAAATTTATGTGGTAAATCTGTGACTTCTCGGATCTACCTGGCATCTGCACATTGTAGTTAGTTTCGGAAAATTGACTCTCGAACGTCCCTGGTACTACCCATTGTACCGCTAGTTTATTTGGTTTGGAAGCCGTTAATACCAATACTTTATCTCCTGGACTAAACCTTCGCTGAACAGAGTGTCTGTCATAGTAAGTTTTTCTTTTCTCCTGCTGTTCTATCACACGTTCGGAAGCGAGTTCCTGGCACTTTTTCATATGGTTTAGCAACTCGAACACGTATTTCGTTACTGCGCTCTCCTCTTCCTCCGCCTCTGTCCAATGCTCGTAGAGAAAAGTTTTGGGAGTCCTCAAATTCTTACCGGGGACGAGTTCTGCGGGACTAAAATTTGTGAACTCGTGTGTTACGTTCCGTAAGGCAAGTAAAGCGGCTGGAAGAATGCTCTCCCAATCTTTCCCGGACCCCAAACATAATACTTTAATCAGTCGTTTTATGGTTCGGTGCAGCCTTTCTACACTATTACTCTGGGGATGTCTAACCGAACTATGCGTCACCTTAATCCCAAATTTTTCAAAAACGTCCCCATTAAATTGCTAGTAAAGCACGTGCCGTTATCGAACTGCAATCCTTTCGGAAAACCGAGCCTACTGAAGATCAGCATAAGGGCTTCCGTTACCGCTTTGGACCGGATGCCGGAAATTGGTATAGGGGTCACCTTCGAAGGTACACTCGGGGTACTTCGAAGCTACACAAATCGCGGTCAACAAGTACCAATTCCCTTTTTCGACACGGGTAGGGGTCCTACTGTATCAACACAAAGTTTGGAGAACACATCATTTATGATTGGTACAAATTTCAAGGGAGCCTTCTCCTTTTTCTCCCAGGCCTTTCCTATCCGTTGACATGGATCACACGATTTAACAAACATCTCTGCATCTTTAGTGCATTGTGGCCAATAGTAATAACGTAACAGTTTATCCTTGCTTTCTGTTATGCCCATATGCTCGCCTAACCCTTCGTTAGTTAGCATTAGCATTTTATCTCAGATACATTTAGGTATGACTAAGTACCTCCGTTCCTCACCTCTGTGATCCATTGACTTTCTAAAAAGTAATCCCTTTTCAACGATATAATCGGTCGTCGTCTGATTTTTAACCCTATCCCAGAGGGGTTCTAGATCAGTACATATCTTTTGGGTCTTCCAGGAAGGTTTCTGAATTCAGTCCAACTAACTCAGTCTCTGTACTCTCTTCTACTGGGAGTAATTCTGGTTCCCCTTCAACCTCGCCTTCAATTTCTCCTTTATTCTCCCTCCCGGGGTTTTATCCGGTTTCCAATTCCCCCTCGGAACTTCGGTTCGCCCGTCCTGTCTAGCGATTTGCTCCTGACTTCGATCGGCTCCGAGTGCCAATACTGTTCACTAGTTGGGGTTCACTTATAATCCTATCGATAATTTCTTGGGTATAGTTTTCCCAACAAGTAATGATCCCTTTCGATGGATTTTCCCACTATATCCGCTTTCGTAAACACGTTCCCGTACTCCGCGCTCTCGATTTTTACTTTAGCGATGGGTAAACACCAAAACTCGTTTTCCAGTGCAGTTTTAACTAAACAACTTCCCATATGTAGACCGCTGCATTAATAAATTTTAAAAGGACTAAATCAATGCTCGTACCACTATCTCTCAGAATTTTGACTTCTACATCATTTACTTTTACTCTACTTAAATACGGAGCGAAAACTTTTTAGACTTTCTCCTTGGTAGTAACATTATTTATACACTCGGCATTTTGCTTGCTTAATTCGGGACATTCGGGTCTCAGGTTGTCCGTAGACCCACATTAATAACACGCCGGGGGTTTTCGTCTTTCAAATTCACGCGTACGCCAGTTATTCTCATTGGGTCTCTGACTTCTCCAATTAAAAGGGCCTGAGTGGTTACTTCCCCACCTCTTTTCCCCATTTGTCTTTTCGACAACCTTCGGCTTTTCTATTATTTTCTTCTCCAATGGTTTATTATTCTGGGGTTTCCGAACAGAGCACCTCGTTGTCTCATACTCGTCTAATTTTTGCACTAAAAAATGGGGGTCTACTATGGTTCCCCATTCGTCTAGGAAATGCTCTTTAATTTCTGGCGGTACGCGTTTTTTTTTATTTGATCGGCGATCATCAGGTTTTTAAGAGCCTCATAATCACCGACCTTCACCCCTTCCAACCACCCTTCCAGGCTAATTTTCTCCAGGCTTCCTCGCGCTCTTCCTTAATAATTGTTAGTTGCGCCCTAATACTATCCTCCTCGTATCTAGCACTGGCTAGTATCTTGTCGCTTAGGTCACTTTTCCTATCTGTATCCTCGACGTCACTTCCCAGAGAATCAGAAAGAGTTTGAAGGTCTTCCTTCTTATATGTCATTAGGAATGCCATTTTAGATCGAAATTTACAATCGCTATCTCATTAAAATTTCTAATACGAATACATTTTTGCAGAATAATCTCCCAAAATAATACACTTGATACACATACACTACATAAACAGACTTTTCAAAATCTTAAAATGAATAATGCACTTTTCCCAACAATACCGAAGTTAATAAAGAAAATGAAATGCACATTTCGTAACATTCAAAGAATAGACACTCTTAGCACTAAACATAATATTCAATCACAGTTCTTATGTAAATTTAATCAGTTCTACACACAAATAAATATAATATATATATAACACCACAATATTTTGCATTTATCTACTGCAACAATTTTAACATCATTCCGCGAATTTGTTCATAGAACTGTAGAACACAGAATCGGACTAAACTTTTAACTAATGAGTTAATGCCCTATTAATTTCAAATTTTCGAAACACAATTTTAACTAATGAGTTAACATACTATCACTTTCGACTTTCTCGAAAAACCATTCTAACTAAAGGGTTAACATACTATCACTTTCGACTTTCTCGAAAAACAATTTTAACTAAAGAGTTAACATACTATAACTTTCGACTTTCTCGAAAAACAATTTTAACTAAAGAAAATTTTTGCCTCCAGAGAATGAAAAAAAAACAAGTTCACCTGTATTCGATGCATGCTTCTCTGGTCTGCTGATTCTTGACCCCGTTCTTTTCTTTGTCGAGATGTACTAGTTGCACAAACATGAAAGTCACAAAAACAGTCCCTCGCAAAGATTTTACAGGCTAAATAAGATCCCACCGCTGCCACCGGATAATCTATTGTCTAGCTATAAAGTCTAGCTATATGTCACTCGGTAACGATTGGCGTTGCTCAGGAAAGCAGGCAGTTGGCCATGACACTCAGCTGAAGTCTCTCTCTCTCTGTCGAGGATGGCCCGTTCCTAGAAAATTCCCGCCTGGAACAGGAGTCGACACCGTTCGGGAAAACTGCAGGTCCCTTCGCTGCTATATCACATAAGCGGGGGTTTCTGTACTCTACGATAAATATCCGTAAATTAGAGCAATTAGCTCTCGAGTCCAAGAGCAATTTCTGATACTTAGAACTCCTAGCAAAAGACTACTAGAGAGTCTCTCACTTTCTGCCGGGTTAAACCAAGTTTAACCCGTGGAGACCACTAAAGAGATAGGCGGCCCGCCACTTCTCCCATCCACTCCTAGGACTCTCAGTCCTAAAAAAACTCTTCACCCAAAAAAACGTCTCGGAGTCCCTCATCATATCTACACATCTCTTTTTATTAACTCTTGCCCTAGCGGCGAAAACTAGCTCTCCTGCTTCTCAAAATCTCTTACCATTGGCTTTTCTCAGGTGACGTCTGCAACTGCATCATCGATTTAATCGATACAACACCAAACAGGTCCTATATCAAATTCGTCAAGTGGGGGTCCTCTTATTGTTGACTTCTGTCTGGACTATCCGCCATCGCTTCGCCCCACGTCTTTGTGCTCTGATTGCACATGGTGCTGGAACAGCTGACGGCCATTGTGAGCCCCCTCTTGCTCTCCATCATGAAATACCATGTCTGCCGTTCTTGTTTTTCTCACGGTGCCTCAATGGAATTTTTTCGAGTCTTGGGGGGGTTCAGGAAACTCCCCACCGTAATAAAGGTCATAATTAAGTGATGAGAGTGGAAGTTTGTTTATAGCTTAATGTCCGATGCTTACAAATAGTAGAGAGGTTTATAATGAGAAAATCTATTTTTAAATTAGTTGGGGTCTCCCTGGAGTTTTAAATTGCTATCGTGCTTATGTATCGGTATATCTAATGTTCAGCCTATTCTTATCCCCATAAGTTTACAAAATGATGGTCTTTAAAATTGACTGAATTTTATCTGGCTGAAATAAATTGGCTGAAAATAATCAAGCTTTATGAACTACATTCTTTAAATTAAAATTTTAATTCAGCATAAAAATATCCAGTATAAAAGGGAGTGTTCCTGCTTCTAAAAAAAATCATACTTACATTTTCCAGCTATTTTTGCTCTATAGGAACCAATTTCTACTCCGTCTGAAGTGTCATATCTTTGCATTGGTAGCAGTTCGATTACTTCTTCCGATCCTTCATAAAACAGTCCAAATCCAATATCCTTGTTTTTGACTAAGTATTCCCACTCAATCAGTGATCCTTCTATCATCACATCAACTTGAACTTCTTTCTTGCCAAACGTTGGAACTACTATCTTTGTTACACGAGTCGTGTCTTTGAAGCATCTGTCTTCTTTCGATAAGTAATAACAGGAATCTATTTTGCCACCGTGACATACCTATTGATTATACAAATAATTTCAAAATGTAGAAAGCGAATTTTTAGGCACTAAGCACCGTTTAAAAAAATATTTTTCCTTTGTATTTTACTTTAATTTTAATTATAAAGAAGGGCGCATTATAATAAGATGCTTTCTCAAAAAATGATGCAACGTTCATACAAATATAAAGTTGCAATATAACATAGAGGATATTTTTCATTATTATGAAATAAATAAATCTTAATTTCTAAAATTTATTGATTTCCTCTTTTCATAGAGCTAAGTATTTGTTGTAAACTTTGTAATCAGGGATTTTCTAATCTTGTCTCGAAAAGGTAATAGGCATGCAAAGTTCTAGAAATGAATATCTCTCTATTGGCAATAACAGTTTATACTTCAATAGAGAATGGGGGTTGCTCTTTCTTAAAGTTATATTGGATAACCTTGATTATTAGAGAAAAAGATGTAGTAGAGATTTAAAGTTGTGCGATCATTACTTTGGAAAGTAGCATTAAATGGCTTGGGTACCGGGTAGCGAATTTCAAATACGTACATGTATCTTACAACAGAAGGCGGGGCTAACCGTAACAGCCAATGATCACTTGTTCTTTACTACGCGTGCATTTGGACTTTGAAACTTTTATGTTTGTTTCTATTCTGTTTATCTAATCACTCACCCTGTGTGTAGCGTTTGTTAGTTTTCTTGCTCGCTTATAAATTGGAAAGAAAATCAAGTATTTTTCTGTATAAAAAATAAATAATAAATTAACGCACCTTTTTAATATCTAATAAAGACTTCGAATTTATGCATTTTTTAATAAAAAGCCACTTTATGTCAACATTATTCAATTTTAGGCAGCAGAAGAAATGTTTCAATCCAAAAGTTTCTTGATTATCTTTAAAATTAGATGTTACATGTTGAAATGTTGCATCCACAAGAAATTTGAATGCACTAGGAACCTTTCAAAAATCAATCAATCAATCATAAATAGTAATCCTTACAAAAGAATTACTATTGAAAAAGTAGAATATGTTAGATATGTTTTGAAAAGATCCAATTAAATTTTGACAATCTCCAAAAATGCTGAAATATAAACAATTGACAGTTTAATAGTCCGAAAAAATTTTCATCCAGGCAGAAAGATTCTTCATCCTGGATATTCGTTCTTACTTCACATTCAAAGTTATCTTCATTTAAAACAGTGGAGGACACAATTTTAACGACAATCGGTAAACTTTCATTATCCGCCATTAAACCGTTGAGTGCTTTTGAAAACAGAAAGCATGCCCTAGCGATCATTGGTCGTTACGGTTAGCCCCGCCCTCGGTTGCAATATCCATGTACGCATTTGAAATTCGCTACCGGGTAACTTTGGCCTTTGTGGGTAACTTTGGTTCAAAAGACTTACTATAATATATCTATATAACTATATAATTTATAACTATTATATTTTACCCACCTATTGGCCATTGCAATAAATAAGTGATAATCATTTTCTTTTGACTATATACAGCACATTCAATCTTTTTTCGTATGTTGGACTAAAGTTACCCGCAATGACCAAAGTTACCCCAGTTGACGGTAATCTTTAAATTTATTTTAAAATATCTCTATGCTAAGAATCTAATTTCTTTGGCAAATATTAATAGCTATAAGCCTCATACCTTTTTAAGTAAACATTTCGGAATGCTCAACAAGTAAGCAAATAATGAAAAATTATTTTTTCCTTATAACAAATTTAATTTCGATCAGAAATATAATGAAGAAAGAGTTTGGAAAGCGTTTCCTTCTGTTTCATAACTAAATTGTCTCCTAGAAGGTATTTTACAAATTAATTGATATGTAATTACATGGTTTATATAAATTATACCTAATTAATATATAAATATGTATTATTCCTACCAACAGCATATCTACATGTAACATCATGCGTATATCATATACACACCGCATAATGTAACAGCATATGTTAAGATTAAAAGGTATACCGTTCAGTAGCAACTTAAAATTTAAGTAAATCATCTTAAAAACTGCATGACAATGAATGAAATTCAAATGAAAATGGCTTATAACACATATAAATATCAATGTAAAATATGCGTCAATAATTAATTTCCATATCTAATATCAAATAGTTTCTGCGTTTCAAATAGATTCTGATATCCGTTCTGGTATGGAAATTACATCGTTTATCTGTCTTTCAATAGCTATTACAAGTAACACGTAATTATTGGGAAACGTATTTAAATATTATTTCTTCTTTTATTTGCCTTTGCCTACATGTCTGTCGGATGAAATAATGTGAATGGTCTTTCCGCCTATGACCTTGATATTATCAACGAAAGTTTCATTTGTCTCTGTATATGTATCCCAAATAATTTTCAAGATTACAAATAAGTTTTTTTGTTACAAGTAAGTACATGTAATCAATTTTCCTAATTCTAAATTTTTTTATAATAGTTAATTTGCATGTATTGTACTACGCTTAATTAAAGTATCAACTCCGACTGAATACAAAGAAATGATTTTTTTTCTATTTTGGATGAAGTGTATAAATATCCATCTTCGTGAAACGAAGTAGTTTATCAAATTTAATGGGAAATAAACTGTTTAAAACCAACGTTAACTGCACATCCCAACGTTAATTATTTAGCCCTATTGTCGGGTATTACCTCAAGAAATCTAAGTAGACTGGGGCCTGTAGCAAATTATTACCAAGACACATGGTACTAAAAGAATTTGTAATTCAACAATTTTCACTAAATAATCACGAAAGCTCTTCATGGATGCAAATAATAAATTCTTTTTCGTGATTTGCAAAATAATATTACCTATATTTGTATTTAGAAGTTATTTAAATGACTTTATATAAAGCGGAAAATGAAATAATGAACATCATTTTAAAGCAACAATTTTCTACTAAACACTCAGCATCAGTAATCGTGTTATTGTCCAAGAATTTAAAATCAAGCTTGGTTGTTTTAATTCCTTGAACTGCTACACATATGAAACATATTATAAATTCAAATTTTATCTTAGTCAGTTTTAATTTTTATTTAACTTTAATAATATCAATATACACTGAAATGCCACTGAATTAGGGATAGCAAAGCCTATGCAAATTGTGTAGCGCTGCGCATCATGTATGCGCAAGTGAGGGCGCTGTGGTAACTGCATATATAGCGCTTACTGTGGTTGCTCTGAATTAGTTGTTGGAATTGCCAGTATGGGTAAACTGCCTGATTTAGACGTCTTCGATCGCGGACAAATCGTAGGTGCGCGACGCATGGGCAATTCAATTTCCAAAATCGTCAGTCAGCTAGGATTTTCAAGGTCGACAGTGTCAAGAGTATACCAAGAATACATGGATGGTTGAAAAAGAAACTAGCGATCGGGCAAACTGCAAAGGACAATTAGCCTTGACAATGCGTGGCGAGAGACGGCTCAGGCGTATTGTACGTAGCCAGTGAAGCCAAACATTAGCTCAACTTACCACCCAGTTTAATGAAGTTGCCAGTCGTACAGTCAGTAAACGAACTGTGCAACGCTCGCTTCACCGTATGGGTTTCGGGAGCCGTCGACCTACGAGAGTACCATTGCTCTATACTCGCCATCGGGCTGCACGTCTTGCCTGGGCAAGAGAGCACAGAGACTGGAGTGTAGAGGACTGGAAACGAGTAGCATGGAGTGATGAGTCTCGATTCCGACTACTTAACGCCGACGGGAGGCTGAGATTATGGCGTCAGGCTCATGAAGCTATGGATCCTGCATGCCTGGATGGAACTGTACAAGGGCATGGTGGCTCAATAATGGTCTGGGGTGTTTTTTCGTGGCACTGTTTGGGATCTTTGGTGCGTGTACCAACCTCCCTCAATGTAATTCGGTACGTAGAGTTGCTGAGTGATCACCTCCATCCGTTTATGCTGTTCTGTTATCCGCACGGTAATGGAGTTTTCCAGCAAGACAACTGTACCTCTCACAAGTCCCGGCTGGCTACTGTCTGGTTGGATGAGCATTCCTCTGACTTCTCTGTCATGAATTGGCCACCTAGAAGCCCAGACTTAAATCCTATTGAGCATCATTGGGATGTTTTGGAAAAAGGCGTGAAAGGCCCTCACACAGCACCAAAGAACCTTACTGAATTATGGACAGCTTTAGCCAATATTTGGCAAGCCATTCCCGTGGAACGTTTCCAGAAACTTGTTGAATCTATGCCTCGTCGTGTGGCAGCCGTTATCAAGGCCAGAGGAGCCCCAACTTGTTACTAGGTTGGTATCCCTAATTCAGTGGCACTTCAGGGTATAAACAACACAATTAAGTTGTGATCACATTCAGATACTGAGAAACAAATATGTTGATAGTTAAAATCAAGATATCATAACTCTTAACATATATTATTTAGTAGAACATTACTATTAAATAAATGCAATTATTTAGTAGAACATTACTATTAAATAAATGTAATTATATAGTAGAACATTACTATTAAATAAATGTAGTTAACTTTTACTCAAACACAAATTGCTAAATTTTGCTATCATTTGTAGTATGGTACTTAAAGTACATAAAAATGTATTTCCTTATTCAAAATTTATTTTTATAAATAAGTAGTCAACAAGTTTTATTGAAAACCCAAGAACGTTTAAATATGAATAAAAACCCTGCAATTTAAACTTTCAACTTTCAAGTTTAAACTTTAAAAACTCAGTCCTAATTCGAGTAAAATGTGTTATATGTACCATGGTTGATATCATATAGATTAATTTAAAACCAAAACTATGGCTTACAGAAGTTTTGCATAGAGGATTCCCGTCAGGATCTGTTCGATTTCCTCCAAGGAATGCTGGTAATACATCCGCATCGATATCTCCTAGAAGTTTTTCTTTCCAGCCATCTATACACAATAGAAAACATAACGGAATGTTTATAACTGACTTTCAAAATTAACAAAAAAACTTATTTGTAATCTTGAAAATTATTTGGGATACATATGCAGAGTTAAATTAAACTTTCGTTGATTATATAAAGATCATAGGAGGAAAGACCATTCACATTATTTCATCCGACAGACATGTAGGCAAAGGCAAATAAAAGGAGAAATAATATTTAAATACGTTTCCCAATAATTACGTATTACTTGTAACAGCTATTGATGACAGATAAACGATGTAATTTCACCTTCCCTCATGTGTAGTGTTCGATGACTTTTTATTCCTTTTTCCTGCCATATATCTTTAATGTTATTATTAGTTTACGTGTGCTTCTAAATTTTCCATCTTTAAAGTAGTTTTTAGACCCTTTCACTTCTAGATTTTCTAATTATTTTTGCAAACTGAATGCAATATTATGAATTTTTTTTCGCAGAATCATCTAATTATCCGAAATTTATTAAATATATATCTCTGTTATGTATTATTGTTATTATTATTACTATTATTTTATGTGAGAGGGCATGAAATATGAATGCTGTTTACACAAAGGTTATTTTCACTTTTGTAAACTAATTTAGAAAATGCGCTAGATTTATGCCCATTAAAAGCAAATTTTACCTTTTGCTGCCCCCATCGTATAGTGGTTAGCGTTTAGCGTTTAGCATCATAAACATCCACGGTGTGGGATTGCATTCGATAATCGAATAAGGCTTTGTCATTTTCGTGCTGTCCCCTCATAAGGAAAAATGTTGGTTCACCAATACGAGGTTCCCATAATAAAATAGCCACCACGATTTCGTCGTGTGGTTGGGCAAATGTCGTAAATGACTGTCGCATTGGAAAAAAAAACAGTGATCATAAAACATTTTTATCTATTAAATCACATGATGAGTTTTTCACTTTTAAATCTTCAGCATGTTAAATAATGATAAGTAAAATAATAAAAGGTAGTTTTTTTCAGATAGATAGGATCACTGTTTCGAATAAATCCAACTTAAGTGTTAAGCAGGTGTTCCAACCCGCGGCCCTCTAGCTGCATGTGGTCCTTGTTAGCTAATAATGCAGCCCCAAAATATCCCTAATTTTATAAGACCTATCTTCTCAGAAGAAAATATCTCTCGTTTTACAATCATGCTAAATTCAAGTTGTCGCAGTTTTCCCCTACGTACATTTGCGATCAACTGTTTTCAAAGATGATACGCATGAAAAGTTAGATGAAAATTTTCTGATGACCATTTTTAAAATCCCCAAAAATCGCAACCACTTACTTGGAGCCTTACATTGATGCATAATTTTCACAAAAAAGGGTGTTGTTGTTGTTATTGTTGTTGTTGCACATCCCTAAAGACTAGCAAGTCTATATCACGTCCATGACATTGTACACCCTAAGGAAATCCAGAACCATCAATGGATTGGCAGCTAGATCCCGCATGGAGAACCCCAGGCAGGCAAGAATATGTTCAGGGGAAGCTCGCTCAATAGAACACTTGGAGCAGACTTCAAAACCCTTAGAACCCTCAGAATATGTCAAAGATCTCAGACGCCAGCTGAAAAAGCGAGTAAGAATGATTTGATCTTGTCTGTTACAATTAAGTGCCAGACAGCCACCCGGACTCTGATACCAGTGATGCGCCGGTGGAACGAGCCAAGTGGATTTATTTTTGCATTTAGTTCTGGAAAAAAGCTCCATCCTTTGGTGCCTTCTGTGAGAGGCACAGAAGGCACCGAAGCCTTAGAAGCTCCCGCTTTCGTCAGGGAGTCTGCGATCTCATTGCCCTCGATGCCAACATGAGAAGGAATCCACTGAAGCTGGATCAGATGAGACAAGGATAGACATTTCAGCTTTTTAATGATAGTCACTTCTATATTATTCCTTACTCTATGCCAATTGGCCAAGTGTTGGATAGAACTTCTACTATCCGACAGGAACCAAATATCATTTCTTTGAGTGAGTGTCGTAATGAAATCAAGGCCTCCGTTTATGGCTATTAGTTCACAATGAAAAACAGAGCAGAAGTCGGGATTCCTCTTCTGAATCGTTACCTCTTGATTTTGTGATTTGATGCAAATTCCTTTGTCAGCAGAATCTTTACCATTTCTACTTCCGTCCGTATACACCCGAACAGTGTCCTCTGGAATACTATTAATTCTTTCGAGAGCCAGTTGCCTCATATTTATAGGAAGATCTTTTTGCTTGTTCACTTAAACAGGAAGGTCAAAAGACACCAAATGGAAAAAGACACCAAAATGTCCCTCCAAAGTTTCACAAAAAGAAGGTCAAATACCCCACTAATTTTATATTTATGTTGCCTTCTGTTTTTTAATGTTATAATAAAAAAATAAAAATCTAAAGGAGTTTTTTTACTTATAAGCAATACGTATATTATATATTTTAGTTGTGGACCAAGACAATTTCTCTTCTTCCAATGCGGCTCAGGCAAGCCGAAAGGTTACCCATGCTATAAAGTATATTTCGTTACTTCGTTTCCTCCTTTATTCTAGTCCAAAAATAAAAAAATTAACGCAGTTCAAAGGAATGTGAACGATTCAAGCTCAGCAAACACTCAAAGCAATTTTTTAAGCATTCTGCTGATATTTTAGTATTTTATGGACATTTTTTAATGCATCTGTATAACATATAAGGTACTCAAGACAGTAAATGTGCAGAAATAGATTTTATCTTAGTCATATATACCTTTAATTCACGTCTCATGTTGTTGTTGTTCCTAATTCCCCCCTGGCAGGAAGTTCCAGACCAGGTTCATATAGGTTTCGGGCAGAGTAGTGCAGCTCCGATTTATAAAGCACCACAAGGGTCGGAGTCCGACTTGGCTAGGCGACGGCACAATGTTGACCGTTCACCCCCAGGGGCGACATCTGATGGGATCGTAGCATCCCCACCCACTCTCATCGAATACTTTCCGCTTTACGGATTTAACGTGCCCATATCCGACCTCTACACGAAGGTAATTAACGGCGCTTATCGGGATTCGATCCGAACACCTTCAGCACCGAAAGCGGACGTGCTACCGATAGACTTCCTCGGATCAGCTGATAATTATAAAGCATGGTTATGTTACTAATAACAGGATAAAATAACTATGATCAAAATTTCGTGTGAGGAAATATTGAATTTTCTATCAGTTCTTAAAATTTTAATATTTGAAATAGCATAATATGAACTTAATTTAGAATATTCCATAAACATTTCTTTCTTTCAAACGAAAACTTCTGAATTACCATTTAGCACAAATTTTTACGAATAAGATTCGCTCTACATCCCAGAACCTAACTCAGTATTTACTATAAATATTCACTTCATTTATTAGGATAAATGTTGTTGTTTTGTTTAAAACTCCAAATTTCTACAAAAAATAAGAAAATTGAGCCCTGCGAGTAATGTTTTTGTGAAATTGCATTTGTATCAAAATTATATTTTCTAAAATTTATTTAACAATATATACAGTGTGATTTTTTTAAAACTAACAGTACTGAGAGCCATCTGTAGCGCGATCTATCAGCCGGAATTCTACCAAAATTGATAGAGGGAGTAAGGACAATATGGGAAAGAGTTTCCGCGAAAAAAAATTAGTTCCAAAAGTCGCCGATACGGGAAGCTGTGATTTGTCGGCGCACCCGAGAATTTGCATAAAATGCAAGTAACACATCAAAATGCAAATTCATGACTACGTAGTCGGCAGCAGCGCCAGTATTTTGGGCTATAAAGATCGGTGCGGAATCTATTGCGCCATCGTTTTACAGAAGAAATGATCATCAGTAGCTTTTTCCCACCAGCAGGGCCACCTCGCTCCCCGGACCTAACCCAATGTGACTTCTTTCTGTGGGGTTATTTAAAGTATAAGGCGTATCTTGGTGGAGTCTCAAACTTGGCGGCCCTAAGGGGCAGCATATCCCGGACATTGGTGAACATTCCTGGTGACATGTTACGCACGGCCGTTGAGAACGTAGTGTTCAGGATGCAATGTATCGTCCACCAGGACTGTGGTCACATTGAAGGAGGGAGAAGTGAATTTGCTGCATAAAGTGGTGCTGCAGTGAAATTTCTTTGTTACTCATTTGTCTGCATACAACTTTTTCGGTATTCATCCCTTATCTTATAGCCCGCAATACTGGCGCTGCTGTCGACTACACAGTCGTGAATATGTATTTTGATGGTTTTCTTGCCTTTTATGCAAATTCTCGTGTGTGCCGACAACAAGAGCGCCATACCTTCCCCTACCGGTGACTTTTGGAACTAATTTTTTTTTCACGGAAAACTTCCTTAGCCCCTCTATCAATTTTGGTGGAATTACGGCTGATAGATCGCGCTATAGATGTCTCTGAATACTGTCAGTTTTTAAAAAAATCACTTTGTATTTTAGTAAAAATAATCAATTTGAAACAAATATTATTAAAAATTGTAGGAAACATTTTAACATATAAAGTGTGAGGCGAAGCCAGAGAGTAAGAACCAATTGGTTGTACAAATTTTAGGAAGAAGTTTTTCAAAGACTTTTATTGCGAAATGGTAAAATGTATATTACATAAGTTTTCTACGTAGTTGCCATATTTATTGAGGCATTTGTCGTATCGTGAGACTAACTTTGTATTCCTTCGTCGAAGGAACTCATCGCTAACCGCCCATTATTGAATTCATAAATAAAATATTCATTTAGTAATTATATAAATTTTGGCTTATCCGATAGCAATACGCATAGCATGAATCTTGTTTTGTAGGAAATTTTATCAAACATGAAACAGGCCGCATTAAATATCAGACACGTGTCACGTGTGAATTTAGCTAATGTATTCCTATAACGCCTCGTAATTTATATGAAGATACTGTAGAGAACAATGGTGCTTCTCTTCCTTGTTTTCAAAAATTACCCTATTTCGATTTTGTATCGTATTACCCAACCGAAGCTGATTATTTAAGGAAGATAATCGCCATCAGTAACTGATTAGTAACTTATCATTAATACTGTAATCTTTTTCTGTTTCTTTTGCCTTCAACATAATGATTGTTTCCTTGTTAGGGGGAATAAACTGAAGATTAAGAACTGACTGCTGATTATTGACCGTTGCTGTTACCTTCAAGGAGAAGATCATAAACTGTTGTGATGAAGAAAGTCTATCAATTATTTTTGCGAATCATCTATCTCCTCAGGAGTATTCATGCGAAACCTAAAACATGTTAATCTTAGTTCATCTGAGATGGGCAGATAAAATAGAACATATTTTTAAAAGAACAGTTTGGGAACTGATAACAAAAAAAGTTTGAAGGACCTTTCCAAATTTTTTCTATTACCTAGATAGCAAAGCGCATTCTAAATTACTCCTCTGGCGTCAAAGACCAATAAGTTTCTGATTCATCACCGCATGAGTTACTGAAGCTGAAACCGAAAGTAAACTTAGTTTGTATATGGAAGGGTTAAAATGTGCAAGTTTTCTAGAAACATGGTTTAAATTTAAGGTGGTTGGAAATATAAAACCTTTTATGATCTTTTCCAATGTTTACTTTGAAAAAAGAATTACAAGAAAAACCAGAACAATAAATAAATACTGTTAAAGATTTTAAAGAACTCTTCGTTGGTGCGACTGATTTACACGTAATGAATTGCAATCCTAGCCCAAACTTTTGAGAGCTATTGAGAGAATAAAAAAGTAGACAATTGTCAGTTTTAGGGTTTGGAATAAAACAACTCAAAGTGATAGCGGGTATAGGTTTTGTGGTAGCGTTAAGGTTAAAATTTAAATAACCGCTTTGAGGTCTAAATAAGCCATGAATTTTTCGCGACCCTTTTCCTCGTTTCCAAGAAAGGAAAATATATTTTGAGTTTAATATCCGGACACCATTATATGCCCTTTTTTCTAAGGTTTCATAATATAGTTTCTGAAATTCTAAGCAAAATTGATAATTTATTTGCATTTTATCATAGATATAGTTTCTGCTATACTTCATTTTAAATAATGACTCTGGTTAGCAACTTTAAAAACGATGCTAAAATAATAAAGGGTATCCTATGTTTTGAAGCTAAGTAAACAAGCAGATTTATTAATTACAGTTATTTTAATATTCTTAATTATAGTTATATTGCTCTGTTTAAATTTGTTTCGCTATTTATCTACCCGTAACACTTCCTTCTGGTCACTAGATGGTTGATATAAATATTTTTTGAATACCTTTTTTTTCCTAATGCGGCACTTGTCGTGAGACATTCGCCTATTGTTATTCACCGCGAGGTCTTGCTTGTTACTTTATACTGGGAGAACCATTTAGGTGAGTCACCATTGCTCCCTATGAAGGGACTACATGTAAACGTCCAAGCCTTGAAAAGGATTTGAGCCCAAGCCCACAGAGTGGAAGCTCACTATGGTAACCACTGTAAGATGTGGGCGGCTTTTAAATACTAATGATCGTTTTATTATGTACAATTCTCTAGTTTCTAACGCCGAATCTACTCTACTTTTTCCCCACACATATCTTCAAAAGCATTTAATTGCTAGCATATACATTTTTTTAAAATTTTCGCATTTAAAAAGGACCTTATAAAAAACCGAAACTCGGATTCACCGGAATACTAATAACGATTGGGGTTCTACTATACCCAAATCAAATAAATTATGATTGAAAATTGAGTGTTAAAAAGGACATTCAGTTGAAGAAAGTTATTTATTTAAGTCATCGAGGTTTTCTGAAATCCATTAATATGATAGCTTTACTTATTAACGCAAATGATCTCGCATTTTTTAAAAATAGAAATAAAAGTACTTAAAAACAACCCAGTTGGTTCGAATCTTAGAAGAGCAATGTTCAAATTCACTAGACTACAGTAATTTTAATAAAAACGTTAATAACTATAGTAACAAGCAAAAATACAACTATAATTTTTCTTGTGTACTTCTGAAACCTATTATGTCCAAATGAAAACAAAAGTATTTGTGATGATACTGGATTATAAAAGTTGAAACATACACGGATATCTTGCAGGTGAAGAAAACAAATACACGAGAAGTTATTTTAGAGTCTGGAAAATTCACGAATGCCCATTATTCCCCCAGCTTTTGAAAATTTCTGCGCCGAATCCCAAACTCTCTCAACTGACTTCCCGAGATGCAACCGATAAGATTATTTCTGGGACCCAAGAAGCTCGCTTGAGTGACTGAATGATGCTGATGGAGACACTCTCCAGAAGAGTTTAAATTTGTGATAATAATGAATCTGCTTCTTTACAGTGGCAACAGAACAAAATATTTTAAAGGATTCGTTTAGCCATTGGATCTTGGTCTTTCAAAGTAAGTTTATGTTAGTGCTTTTCAAAGTTTTAGCAACAACTGAAAGCATCTAAATACTTGTTCCAAGTTAATTAGTCTCTTTTTTCTCTGTATCGGCTATGATCTATAGACATCAAAATTTATATATAGTTGCTAAAATCTCTAGATTATTCGAACACAACCCCATTCATGCAGTAGTTGGTTTTATATTAGTCATACATATCTTTAACTCATGTCTCAGTCTTTTTTCATAATGCATTCTAATGTATTATAATTCACTTCGAAATTTGTGTGCGCGTAGTATCGTTTTACTTGTTTTTACAACATAACTACACGATTTTGCTTTGTGAAACATTATTTTATCAAAATATTGATAAGAATAAGAAAGATCGAACTAAAGTGATGCGACTGATATTTTGAAGAATTTATCTACAGATAAGAAGCATATACAGAGTGGAATAAATTGGCGACATGTCGAAGGGTTAGGAAAAAGTTTTATCAGGATAAGAATGACTAAAATCTACATATAACATATCTTTTGAGAATAATATTTTAGTATTTCATGGACATTTTTAATGTATATACGTAACATGAGGCACACAAGACCGAAGAAACTGAGTTATTAAAAAAGATTTATGAAACTTATAATTAAAAGCAACTGTTAGTGTCATGACAATTCAACGAGACAAATATCTAATAAGTAAAACAAACGATTCTTCTAATATCTTCTGAGACAAGACATGTAATTGTTCTTAAATCGTCAGTTTTTCCCACCAAAATATTTTGATTATTCATATTTTGTTTAAAGATAGTTTAGATGACATGATAATTATTTACTTACTCTTGCCGAAAACGGAGACTTTCCGAATCATTGCGTTTGACATCAGAGTTTTCAGAATCGTATATATATAAACGTAGTAACCAGGTGCTGAAACATGTACGAAATCAGCAAATGTTATAACTTGACATTATGAATACTTAATTATATCTATATCTATATCTTAATGTTGCATATATATATATATATATATACAGTGGTACCTCGACTTACGAGTGTCTCGACTATTACGAGATTTTTGAGTTACGAGCGAAAATTCGGGTTAAGAGGCAGCTTCAGATACCCCAACGTTAGTTAGCGGAGTGGACGCCATATAACGTTCTCGTCAAATGAGCACACGAGAAACATATAATATTTACAACGTTTATGTAGAAATATTATGCAATTATATACGTAATATTCTAAGACTAATTTCGAGTCTTAAATCGACAGATCATCTCTCAACAATTATCACACGGTGCAGCTTGCTCAGCCAAAACTTGAGTCACTCTCCGAAAAAGAACAGCTTCCAACCTCTCATTTCAAATAAATTCTGAAAGTGAGGATGAAACAGACCTCATTGGACAATTTTTTTTTTATCGAAAACCCCTGCAAATGAAACTAAGGAAAGCTAGGCGAAAAGGGCGAAATAAGATCAAAATATTCAGTTCATCCTTTTTGCCTCACTTCCGTCAGCTTCTTCAAATTGACTGATCTGCACAGTAAATACTGTACATTATACTAAAAAAACAGTTCATGGCAGTATAGTCTATTGTGTTTTTATACAATATGTGTTATTTATAAATGCATTTTTTCACTTAAAAACATGTAACAAAAAATTGCGGTGTTTTGGGTGGGGCCGGGAACGGATTAATTGCATTACAATTCACTTCAACGGGAAAAATTTATATGACATACTTTTAGTCGAGTTACGAGCTCCTTCACGGAACCAATTACACTCGTAAGTGAAGGCACCACTATATATACAACCATGTAAATGTGTTAATTTAAAATATCAGACAAAAGAAGAGCAAATAAAACTATTTTTTTTTCCTTTTCGAGCACATGCTTCAAGACCCATTATACTCTATACTCCCGAATTATTTTCCATTACGCTTAAAAACATTAATGAGGTATAGGATATAAATATGTTTCATTCGCTCATAAATGATAATTACTCGTATTAGACTCGATTCAAAAAGCTGCTGCCACCGACGCTTAAATTAATCTTAAATTTAAGCCCATACGTCATTTGTTTTGACGCCGGAATCAAATTTTACTAATCTCTAGCCCTCGTATAAGCCTAGATTCTTTTATACATAAGCTATCATAGACAGAAGTCTCGAAAAATGCCGTTCATTGTCGATGTGGTGTACTTTCTAACCATTTTATATATCCCAGTAGAATGTATGATAAGGGAGTTGTCCTTCCATTTTACCATTTTCGTATTTCAAATCGAAAAATATCCTATCTCGGTTTTATTAATTTGTTCTCTTTTACGCGGAAAAAATTCGTTTTCCTCTCATTTAGAGATTCCAATCTCAATTTCGTAAGCCATGTGTATATTACGTAGTTTCCAGCGATTTTAATTTGGCTTAAGCAAGTTAAACCAAGAATCAAACCATGCATTCTTGGTTTGTTAAAAATGAAGAAATATGTTAATATACAATCACATTAATCTCTTGGGTAACCGGGCACAAATTAAAATTTTCTGGATCCAATATTATGTACATGCAAGCTCCGTGATTTAAATAGCCAGGTGATGGCCAAATGGCTAACGCGTTGGCAATAAGCATAGACGTTTACAGCACTTCAGAATCAGCTTTGAGTAGTAGTCCCGGGCTAATTAACCCTCGTGAAGCAACTATTAACCATATCGCTCCAAGCCAAACCAAACCGTACCTGGACAAAATTTTATAAGAAAATCTTTCCTATCTAAACTGATTCCTGAGTTTTAGCCAATAATCCATTTGTTTTATATTTATCGGTTGATTGGAATACACTAATTACTTATAAATACGTATCTTTTAATATCCCTCGTTTCTTAGTGTTCCATATTATTTGATAGTATATATATTTCATCGCTTAATTCCATTGTATTAGTTCCATTATGATTCTTTTTTTCCCCGCCCATTCAACCCATATTGATTTCTTCCTTTGTTTCATTGTTAGATGTCCCGTTTTATTGGGCAATAGAACACACATTCTCCCCCTCCGTTTTTTTGACGGACGCACCCTTATCAAGTGTCTGCTACTTCAGAAAATGCTCCTGAAAAGGAAACCATTTCGTGTTTCGAAAGTCGAGATTCAAGTTAACTTCTCTGGAGTGATCATTTTTTACCATGAGGTCATAAAATTTCAAAGATATTGGAATAGATAAAGGCACTGAATGAAATTAAAGACATTAAATATAGGCTGTAAATTTATTGAAATTACTGAACTCACCATTAATTACATATATTGTCTTCATTCCTTCTGGGTAGTTGTCTTGGAACAAGTGCAATAGTCGTAAACACTGTTCTGTAGCTGCAAAGGACAATACTTATTGCTGCACAGTAAAGTAAGAACAAGGAATATCGCTATTGTACTAAATTTGCATATTTATAATAATTGTGTGTGCAACAAGAAATTTAGCCATCATCCTAATTTTTTCCCGTTTTTACAAAAGAGTAGTTTATTTTCCTCTAACAGATAAGCGTAATTACTGGCACCACAATTTTAGAAACATGATTTGTGGGTTACGCATCGATGGTTCTTGTCGAAATTCTCCCTCGTGCAGTCAGGCACATTATTCACTTAGAAGGTTGTTAGATTAAAATGATCAAAACGAGTATCTGCATCCACTTAAAGCTGCTGTGTATTAACCCTATTGTATTCGGCCACTTAGCCATAGTGTTAAACTGTTGAGGAAATGTGTTTACTATTTACAGCTACATAAATGCTGATAATCCAATAAAAATTCTATTTTCAGGTAGCCTGAACTTTTCTGCACCTTGCGACAGAATTCATTTTTCAAATTTCGTCCAACAAAGGAATTGATGGGCATTTTAAAAATTTTATTACATATTTTCCCCCGAATAATTTAAATTTTAAAATATTTGCATTAAAAAAAAACGAAATATGTCCCAAGGCGTAAAATTTCTATCTATATTACAGAGCACAAATTTTCAAAAAAAAAAAAAATCTTTAAATCCAAGTCGGCGATGCTGTGACAAATTTTCTCCATAGATTAACATTGAGGTGAGCAAATCCAATAGGGTTAGTACACAGCAGCCTTAAAGGAAATAACCTTATCAAATAGCGTAAGGTCTAATAAGACGCTACGGGTAAAATGCATTATCAGTAATTCAATAACTTTGAATATTCTGTAACGTAACTTCACAATCAGTAAGTAATTAAAGGATATTTTTCTCTATTTCGAGGTGTTTTTATAGGGGGCATAATCAGTAAGGCAGATCCTGAACCCTTTTAATTTAATAAATTATTAAATGTGTTAATACACATGTTAGTCTTTAATATTTACTCGAATCATGAAAACATCTCCTAAAAGATTCTGGATGGTTATTATTTTGATGTTCTTCTGGTCCACGCTTTCTCTGAGTTACCCTTACCGTGATGGAGTATAACCAATTAAACATTTCTAAGCCTAGGCGTTGCTCAACAGGCTTAGAGTGAGGGAGGAGTGGAATTTAAAAAGGGACAAGCCCCATTTTAAATATGTATTGAAAGGAGCGGTTTGGAATCCAAATTATGACACCATTTATGTAAAACATATTATATTCACTGTATGTACGTGGTATACACAGGTGACAATAGATATGACTAATCATGGGAATATCCCTGGCTCCAGATAGTTGCATATCCCAAAACTCTTTAACTTTTATGTTGTTAATGATGTAGTTAACAATTTAATTTCTTGTAATCACATTAAAAATTACATTGTTACTGAATCTTATACCGGGTGGGGAAAAAGTCCGTAAAAACTTTAAAAATTAACAAAAACAGGAAAATAGCCAAAATAAAAAAACGTTTGCAGGGTTAGCATCGCTATCTCACGGGATTTTTTTTAAGACAGGAAAAAAAACCTAAAAAACAGCCGAAAGGTGGCTCTGACGTACACAAGTCAACGGATGTATCATCCCGGATCATAGATTGATTAGTAAATGAATTATAAGTGCATGAATGTAATCTATACTTATATATAAAGAGAGAGCGATTTTGTACGTGGAGGGTAATCTTCAGAACCACTGTACCTATTTGAAAAATTCTTTCGCTGTTTGAAAGGTAGAGTATTCCAGATGGACATAGGCTATATATTATGTATATCTAATCAGTAGAAATAAAGTTAGGGCCTTAATCCTAACAATCTCCATTGTTACCGCTACTGTCCTCTACCGCTTTTTGTGCCGAAATCTTCAACGATCCCTAGCGTGGTGCTATCTATACTTATATATAAAGAGAGAGCGATTTTGTACATGGAGGGTAATCTTCAGAACCACTGTACCTATTTGAAAAAATTCTTTCACTGTTTGAAATTTACAGTATTCCAGATGGACATAGGCTATATATTATGTATATCTAATCAGTAGAAATTAAGTTAGGGATACGCGTAGTGCAATATCTAATGGCTAATCCCTTTGCAATGGAGTATAGTTTGACCAGAAGTTAGATAAATTCCATGTCACCAGGGGTTTGTGATAATCAATCACTGCATAGATTTCATGTTAACCCTATATAGGATCTGTATCCAGTTTATGGAGCATTTTGAATAACACTTCTATTGACGGATGCTGACACAAATTTAAAAATATTGGTGTATATCTATGAGTAACATAATGTCAAAAAACATTTCGACTGATATATTTCGACTAATATAACTCATGTATTGCTCAGTTCATATTAACTTATGTGGAGCATCCTCTGAGAAATAAAATTAATTTTAATGATCTCAAAAATAGATAAAACGATAATCTATACTTATATATAAAGAGAGAGCGATTTTGTACGTGGAGGGTAATCTCCAGAACCACTGTACCTATTTAAAAAATTCTTTCACTGTTTGAAAGGTACAGTATTCCAGATGGACATAGGCTATATATTATGTATATCTAATCAGTAGAAATAAAGTTAGGGGCTAAATCCTAACAATCTCCATTGTTACCGCTACTGTCCTCTACCGATTTTTGTGCCGAAGTCTTCAACGATCCCTAGCGTGGTGCTATCTATACTTATATATAAAGAGAGAGCGATTTTGTACGTGGAGGGTAATCTTCAGAACCACTGTACCTATTTGAAAAATTCTTTCACTGTTTGAAATTTACAGTATTCCAGATGGACATAGGCTATATATTATGTATATCTAATCAGTAGAAATAAAGTTAGGGATACGCGTAGTGCAATATCTAATGGCTAATCCCTTTGCAATGGAGTATAGTTTGACCAGAAGTTAGATAAATTCTATGTCACCAGGGGTTTGTGATAATCAATCACTGCATAGATTTCATGTTAACCCTATATAGGATATGTATCCAGTTTATGGGGTATTTTGAATAACACTTCTATTGACGGATGCTGACACAAATTTAAAAATATTGGTGTATATCTATGAGCAACATAATGTCAAAAAACATTTCAACTGATATATTTCGACTAATATAACTCATGTATTGCTCAGTTCATATTAACTTATGTGGAGCATCCTCTGAGAAATAAAATTAATTTTAATGATCTCAAAAATAGATAAAACGATAATCTATACTTATATATAAAGAGAGAGCGATTTTGTACGTGGAGGGTAATCTCCAGAACCACTGCACCTATTTGAAAAATTCTTTCACTGTTTGAAAGGTACATTATTCCAGATGGACATAGGCTATATATTATGTATATTTGATCAGTAGAAATAAAGTTAGGGGCTTAATCTTAACAATTTCCATTTTTACCGCTACTGTCCTCTACCGCTTTTTGTGACGAAGACTCGAAGGATCCTTAGCGTGGTGCTATCGCGTTGGGTTCTGTTCTGACGTTAGCGGTTTGAAACTAGCCGTTCTCTGGCACGCCCTTTTCTTTAAAAAAATTAACTTTAATTATTAAGTAACGTAATATTAATTTGAATATTATTTTAGGTGCTTAAAATAATTAAAAAAACATTCTTTACTTAAAATCCTTTTTTTATTTTTGTATTTTTATGTCATCTCTTACTCTAATTTTGAGATACCAATGTGTATCTATACTTATATAATAATATATAAAGAGAGAGAGCAGATTTTGTATGTGGAGGGTAATGTACAACTTTTGTACATTACAATGTACCTTACAACTTTTCCTTTGTCAACCGCAGTCAAGTAACCATAGCAACACACTTTAGCTTACGGGGTCTGTTTTTCGAAATCGCTCTTTAGAACGGGAAAATGTTATCTACTTCCTATCCCCATTTTACGTGTGGACATTCAGCGTGGGGGGGGGGGGTCAGGGGAAAGAGTGGTTCATTGATTTCTTACTATTGAAGAAGAATTTCAATAGTAGTTCATCGGCACCCCGTGCCTCTTTCATCTCTCAAAAGGCTGAAAATGGGTGAACCGCCCTTCTGTTGTCTCTCGCCTGAAAAGAAATAGTCTCTAGCTAGAACTACAAAAGATTATTATTCAGTCCTTTTCTGCAAGATTCACCCTCCGTTCCCAGAATGTCACACAATTGTTTGGGGGCAAAGCCGTTAGGAAAGTCACAATGAAGTGGAATTCGAGACTATATCTCTGCCGACATCACACCGTATTTTTCGAGAGTATGTGCTTCGGATATATGCTATCCCACCCCGTAGGGAAAATGTTGTAATATTTTAAATATTTAAGTAGAGGAGGTATTGATAAATACAAAAAGGATTTTTGAAACTGGCAACGTTAAAGGGTTTATTGAAGAAAACTAAATTTGGAACTACGCTTTTTATTGGATATTTAAGGTAAAAAAAGATTTACAATTTATTGGCTATCAACTGGAAATTTATTCGTATAATATTTTGTTCTACCCGGACAAAGTCGGGACGGGCCGCTAGTAATAGATATAGGTGAAATCAGAGGTATGTAAATATGACTATGGTGAGTTAATGTAAAGAGGCATGGTGAGGGCAATAGAGACGCACACGTACCAATAGAGAATGATAGCTGACCAAAGAAATAGATGATAAGTATACAGACAAATAAGCTGGCGAAATGAAGGAACAAATAGAAATTGATGAATAGATGACGGATGATAGGTATATGAGATACAAAATTTTTCTGTAGGAGGGGATGGAATGTCACGGTTAAACAGTGACATTATACAGAGTAAAAAGTATAATCAATGGACATTTGAAAATGCCGGAAAATGAAGCGAACTGGGGAAAATAATAGACCATAGAAGAGGGTAAAAGAGAATATTGATGGATACAGGAGGTGAATAGGCGGCGAAGATAGCTAGATCTTGAAGGAGTAAAAAGGCTATTACTAGACGCCAGATGATTCAGGTGGAATGAATCAATTATCGCACGGAAAAGAGATTACAGAGGGGGAAATGTTTGAAAAGAAAAATACGTCTTTAGGAATGAAGAAGGTGAATAGGGAGGCATGTGAGACGGAAGAAAGATGACTTAGTCGAAATAATAAGAGGTCGAAATAATAAGAGGAGAGCGGCATAGTTCAAATGCGGTCCCGGGAAAAGTAGTGATAATGATATTATGAGACACGCCTTCTGCAAGGTGGGGTAGATACTCCCAGAAAAAATAATGGCCCAATCAAGAGAATATAGGAGGAAGCGGCAGAAGAGAAAGATATAAAAAAAAGAAGCGGGATAAAGATTAGACACAGAGATTTTGTTTTGCCTGAGAAGGATGACCGAATGTCCGAATACGTACAGAAATTTCTACCCAGTCAGCTGAAAGAGTGATATTGAAAGAGGTGATGCCCGACGATTGACCCATCGGCAGTGAATGTGAACCAGAACTGGGAGTTAGCTACGAGACGAGCCCATCGACCCGACTGATGACTGATAGATGCCCGAGAACTTACCGCTAGAAAGAAGGACTACCCGCTCCCTGGGGAACAAATGAAGGACGTTCCGCCATCAGCTACCTGTTAGACCCCCCGCCTGTTTTATAGCCAGCCGTGGTTCAACGTGATTCTAGACGCGTGCCCATATCTACAAATGAAGTGTCAGTAAAGGTACGTGTGGCAGTTAATCATTGATCCTATGATACTGTGCCTATCTACCACTCATCCATTAACAATTTAAATAATACCTCAGTGATAAATAAGTTAATTATATGTAGTTTAGTACAATGAAGTCCACATATAGATATTGAAAAAATAGAAGAATTAAATGAAGTAGTTAGGATAACAGTTATGACATGTATTGTAATGTATTTATGTGTGTCGTTATGTTCAATAAATCTATCCATTTATAATTTCAATCAGATGATTAGATTATTTCAAAAACACAACGCAATTCAAAAATATGAGACTAATCGATCAAACAATCAGGTAGTATGTTAAATAATTTATATATTGGCAATACACCCCAAATTCAACTACCTTGATACTAATCATTTAATGAGCAAGATTAACAATTTTAGTTATTGCGGAATATTCACTACAACAATTAAACACCCATTATAGTATTCTTATAGTATAGTTTATATTATAGTATAGTTTACTACACCCCCATTATAGTATAGTTTACTACATTCATAACCCTTAGAATCAAAAATAATGATTTTTTGGCAGAAAAGGGCCTTTTTTCAAAAAAGTTTTCAAAAATACTAGTATTTTCCAAAATGCTCCATGCGCATTCCAAATCGTTTAAAAACCTTATATTTTTTTAAATATAAGTTTACCATACATATATAAATATAATTGTGCTATGAATTTTTTTTTGTAGGAATCTAAAGCCACAAGTAATTATTTTTAAAATTTGGCTGTTGTTTTTTAAGTTTTTTTTACATTTTTGCTTTATTTCATGGTATAGAAATTTGGAATATATTTGTGGCTTCAAAGAATTATGCACAGGTTTGTGGAAAACACTTCAATTAACAATCCTGTAAATTTTGAAAGAAATCAAACGAAAAGTAATGCGCATGGAGCATTTTGAAAAATGCTATCATTTTTGAAAACTTTTTTGATAAATAAGTCTTATTCTTAAACAAAATACTTATAAGTGAATTCTTAATACTTATAAGTGCCTTCATTAAAGTAAAAAAGAATATTAATTATTCTCATTTAGTATAAAGAGTAAATTATTGAAAACTTAAAACAAACGAAGTCCAAGGTCCCTTGTCCCCTTAAAAAAAATCCCGTGACCTAGCGTTGCTAACCCTGCAAACGTTTTGTATTTTGGTTATTTTTCCGGTTTTTATGAATTTTTAAAGTTTTTATGGACTTTTTGCCCACCCGGTATTAATGTCCAAAGGAGTATTTTTATCATATCTTTATTCAAGCTATTGTCTTTAGTTTCAATGCCTGTTGAATAATCATTTTTGGATAATATCCAATCGTCTGCTGCATTAGAAAGAGAAAAAAATATTTTTTTTTGTCTATTTAGTTGTTACGCACGTGACGATAAATTTATTGAAAGTACCAGAAAAAGAAATCACGTGATCAGCCTTTAATAAATTAAATTCTAAAAATTAATCTTTAAAAATTCACCAAAAATCAGGAAATGGAGGTAAAAATTCGAAAATAAATTTCATTTTGAAGGAATTTGTATGATCTTTCTCGTGATATAAATTTTATAACCCTCAATGTATTATTTTAAATGCAAACGTAAAAAAAGTTTAAAAAACAGCTTAAAAATTTAATTTTAAAAAATCTAAGAAGAATTTTTGAAAAATCTTTCTTAGTGCATCCCTACACTATTAGAAGAATCGCCATGCAAAATTTCAGCCCTTTAGGTCCAGCGGTTTGGTCTGTGCGTTGTATGTCAGTCAGTCAGTCAGTCAGTGAGTGAATGAATGAGTCAGTTACGGAACTGTTTATATATATAGATTAGTCCTACAAATGGACATCAGTCGCTTGCAATTCTTCAGGAGCCATCTGAGAACATGATACCACACAGTGCAGTCGATTACATCTGAGTCAAAGGTGGTCAACTCCTTACTGATTCGGCATGTTTTGTGTTGTATTTTGAATAGGTATTCAGAACTTGCAATGGTGGATTTTTCTATGCAAGCATACTATATAACTATCAGTTTATATCTCCATTTGAAAATTCGATTTTTTTCTTAAAAAGTGCAACACAAATTATTCATGAATCATGCACGTTTATAATGTGGGAAGTTGAGCTCCCGAAACCTATTCGTTTCTATATAAGTAAAGCAAATTTCAGTAATAGTAGATCATCTAACAGTACTTTCTTATTGCTGATTGTAACATAATATATTTTCTCCCGTATGAAGTATACCAACACGTCATCAATTAATTTAAACCGTTATTCTTTTTAAATTTTCTATTTAATAAGTTATGTATTGAATCCTAACCAATTAAAACACTGTCTCTCCTGTCGGTCAAACAAATCACACTGTTTATACTCTCCTGAGTCGGTGTTCATTTCGTATTGTATCATCTGTACCAAATTCAAACGTTTATTCAGACTTTTAATACAAAATTTCGGGATTAAAAGTGCGCGTCAAATTCGAGAAAATATAGTACATTGATTACCATGTAGCCAGTTCTCCATACAAGTTTTGCTATCATAGACTGAGATCATCGTCATTTCTACTGGAAATTTACAATTTTTAATTTCCTTCCGGAATCTGCATTCGTATACCATTCGTATCTCCATTCATATGCCGTATGTGATCTATGAACATTATCTACGTGATCGATTATTATTTAGCCCACGATCATTATCTATGAGATCTAGCCTGAATATCTAACTGAATGCAATTGCACTGAATTTAAATTTTCAATTTGAAAAGTTTTGTTATGTACTCACATGATTTATTAGTTGCATTTCCGAAGGTCAGTTTATCTAAGTCGACAATAACACACACTTGAGGAATGGTTTTCTTTTCCTGTAATAATCATAACTATATCAGCAAGACACTATGGACAACAATATGACTGGCGAAATTAAATAATAAATTATCAATATGAAATTAGAAATTTGTAAATCCAAAATAGGAATTGTCACAACTGCATGACGATATTGGGCTTACGTGAATTGAAGGTGAGCGCCGAGACTATGACTTAAGACTATCGTGCTATGGTAATCTCTCTCGTAATTATAATTCAATGCCAAACACCATCTCAGGAGAAGACTTACTGCCTAAGTCCAAAGTGTATGACCTAAGATATTAAGATTTCAGGGAGCTCTTAAGTAATCAAATTATTGTAATTTCAAATCATATTAAAATGTTATAATACACGTTTTTCTTTTTAAAGAGCGTGGCATAACGTAATAATTTTATTTTGAAGGCATAATTAAAATTGAAAAGATATATATATAATGATGATCTTTGTAAATAGTTTAATTTTTAAAATCTCTGAATTTAAATTTCTTCTTTAAAGTAATAATTAGTTAACCACCCAGAACTAAATTAATTTTGAATTATACAAAATTTCAGCACAATGAACACACTTGTTATTCACTAAAATTTATTGTATAGAAACTATAAAATTTTCCTTCAAATTTGCCAGGAGATGTTTCAAAATATATCAATGTGTCTGAATGTTTTGAGAACACAGTTTTTCAACAGAAATCTTTTAATTTATCATTACTGATAATGTGCATTTTAGCGCTATGAAAAATTAAACACTAGATAAAGACCTTTTATCATTTGAATAAAAATAATAATATTCGAAAGAGTTATTTGTTTTTTTTTTTGTTTTTTCAACATAAATGCTAAGAAAATTAGCTCAGAATGTTTGTCACTAAAGCCCAAAACTGTCCAAATCGGAGTCTAAAGAAGCGTTTTTCCCGTGCATTCGGGAATTAGTAAGTTCAATATATAAGTATATTAATTTGGAATTTGCGGACAAACATATCGAATTAAAGACGATGTTTAAGTGGTATATTTTGCTATCTACATGCATGTCGCGTAGGCACGTGTTTAAAAGAAACAAAATATTTAGAGACAGTCGAAAGAAATTAAAGTAATTTACGTACCGTCGACCTCTTACGTGAAAAACAGGCTAAACGAAGGGAGGAGGGACAATGAAAAAAATGACCATTAACTCAGTTCCAAAACGTAACTCAATTCATAAACTAAAAATTTTTACATAAAATAAACATAGTCGAAAAAGGCCAAGATTTTGGCAATATGGTATCGTCATTGTTTAGAACAATGCATCAACTCACACAGCCCTATCTTTGAAGGTGTTCTTGTATAAAAACCGGATAAAACCCTTCATACTCTGAATCCTTTTTCTAAGTGGCATTTTTCTGTTCCTCGAATCTGTGGTCTAGGGCAATAGTGGGCGAACTGGGGGTCGCGAAAAAAATTTGAGGAGTCGCGAAAAAAATTAGAGGGGTCTCGGATTGTCTAAAGTAAATTGATATCATACTAAAATAATTAATTAAAACACGATCTAAACTTTCTATAATTTTATATTTTTAATATTTTGCTTTATATTTTTAATATGTTAAAAATATATGATATCGTTCAATACTTTGGCAAAGAATCTTAAAAGGTACATTGTTTGCACTCGCGTTTACCTGTATCTGCGATACTGGGTTTTCAAAATATGTAGCCATAAAAACCAAACAACGGTGATATGAGAGTAGCATTCTCATATATTTCACAAAATATTCAACAAAATCTATCTGAGATCCAGGTTCTCCCTTCTCATTTTTTTTTCAATTAATTTTATACAGATAAATGAAGATTATAATTTTCGGTATTTAGATTTATGTCTTTTCTTTTTGCACACACACACACACACACACACACACACACATATATATATATATATATATATATATATATATATATATATATAAATATAAATATATATGTGTGTGTGTGTGTGCGTGTGTGTTTGTTTGTGTGTGTGTGTGTGTGCGTGTGTGTGTGTTTGTGTGTGTGTGTGTGTTTGTTTGTGTGTGTATGTATGTATATATTGTTTGGTTTTGGGGTTTTTTACAGTATAGTATATCAAAGTAATCGAACTTCTTTGATGGAACTGAGCGACACTTTCTGCATTGTTTAAAGACAGCTTACTTGTCAAAATGGTTTTTTCGCAGAAGAAACTATTTAAATGTGATGACGAATCTATGGTAATATATGAAGGAGGAACCCATCCATGAAAAACTGTACTCTCTTCATTTAAACACTATCAGAGTTAACAAATATTCATTAGTTTATGTGCTAAACTTAGACATCTAAAAAACCAATGAAGAATGCTATACAAATGCTTATTCGAGGTGAACGATTGCGAAGTTGACTGTAATTACACATATGCGTAATTTTCAGAGAACTAAGGAATTATTAATGCCCGTGACACTTTCGTTTGTGCAGACGGAGTGTAAGAATTGTCAGTTTCCCTAAGCATTAGGAAGTTTGTTTTTTCCAGGTCGGGAGGACTTTGTCCGAAAACTCTACATACATATCGGTTTTGTTGTCATCTTTATAATGGGAGCTCCATATAGGTGAACCAATATCGTTCACTTTGATAGGAGAGCACACGATCGTCTATGTCTTATACGGGATTCGAACACGAGATTACTAACCACTTTACACTGTGGGCGGCTTACGTGAATATATAAAAATTACAAGAAGATATCTCTAGAGATCAATATTTTAAAAATATCTTAAAGCTTATGACGGTTTCACCAAGAACTTAAAATATTTGCAGAAATGTTTGAAAACTTTTCATTTAGGTACGAAACTTTGCACTAATGATTAAAACTGACTCCATTACTTTATTGATGAGTGGCAGCATTGAAGCTCTGTTCTTTTCAGAAGACCATATCCAATGTTTCAAGTATTCATTAAGAATTGAACATTTCGCAATATCTAAAAATATAAAAATTAAAAAATAAATAAATAATTGCATGTCTGGTCATAGTTATTTATAGAAGTACATTAAAATTCCCAATCACATATTAAAGATGTATTAAAATTCATTTTTCTTCTTTTCATTTTTACAGTACTAAAAAATAAATAACCTTGAACCAAAGTCGAAATGAAATTTCACATAAATGGTGTGAGGAAGAAAAATTTTGATCTTTATTGTACAAAAAAACAAAAAAAAAATTTAAAAATTAGTAATATGCAAAATAACCATTAATATTCATAATCTGACTGCACAATATACTTCATTACTATGTAAAAAATCAACATGAAAGAATACAGGGTTTGTATAAAAAGTATCGGGAAATGTTTCGGAAAAATAAATTTATTTGAAATATTGCTGCAATACCTCAAAAGTCTTCGAAATACATCCCTTGAACGTCGACACACTTTTGTCAGCGGCTTTTCCACGACTCGAAGGCTCCTTGGTAGGCGAATTTCGGAACGTCCTTAAGAGTACGCGTGCATTCTTTGACGGCAAATAGGGTCCTATGGTGGTGTCCTTTGAGGGAGGATTTCACTTTTGGGAATAGGAAATAGTCTGTTGGTGCCAAGTTGGGATTGTAAGGGGGTTGGGGAATCGTCGCGATTTTATTTATTGTCAGGTACTCGGTGACCTTGGAGCAGGTGTGGCTGGGTGCACTGGGACGAGTTTAGTGCAGATCTTTCGCATCGCGAAATTTTCAGTGATAATGCTGTGCACTGTCATCTTATCAATGCCAATTTTATCTGTGATCATGCGTACACTTAACCGACAGTCTGAATTCAACACTTCACGCACTCGTTGCACGTTGTCGTTGGTTCTTGAGGTAGATGGCCGTCCAGTGCAGGGCTCATCCACTACACTCTCTCGACCATCTTTGAAGAGCTTTTTCCACTTAAAAACTGCATTTTGTGACATGCTTTCATCCTTGAACACCTGGAGAATCATACCCAACGTCACCGCACCCGATTTCCCCAATCCAACACAAAATTTGATGGCCTACCGCTGTCCAATCGTTCGCTGCATTTTGCGCTTGTACCGAGTTACTCGACAGGGGTCCACTAAAAACACGATCTAGCCTGAATGAACACTCGCAGGCGACTGGCGCTTGGTGCGTATTGAAGGACACACCCCACACCACCGTGCATGCACGGTACGAGTGCGCTCCGACGTATAGTCACGTCAGGAAAAAATTGTTCCCTATACTTTTTATACAAACCATGTATAACTTTGTTGCATCGACATGGGCATTAAAGTCTTTTGTGATATTCCCCGCTTTGTTGGAGATATATACCATTTTTACAAAGCTGGTACATACAATGGTGCATACTGTTGAAGTACGAGACTTAACCGCCCGTGGATCAGTTGCTGTTCGTTGTAGAAATGGAGTACATGGTTGGCGAATCAAGACAAGATTTTTGCTCCCAAACTTATTTATTATACATGTATTTATAAAGGGACACATCACACGGTTCAATACATTGTTTGTATAACACAAATTCATATAGACAGATAAACAAACACGTGCAGGCCACCTTCCACGAGGCGAGCTCTTCCCGTCACTTCCTTTCACCTCTAAAGCCAGTGAATGTCTACCCTCGCACCAATCTATTCACAAACTGTACTTTCCGCCAAGCGGGGTCACCCCCTTCCCCCCCCCCGTCGTTAGTGCTCTTCTATAGCCAAAGCAGCCCATTTTGGCCGTGATTATAGAATGTGTAAGTGCCAACTGAAAGATCATTGAAGTACAATAGCGGTAACGTGTTTAAAGATGACGTGCGTAAATAAAGGATGCTCACAAATAAGGGACAAAAACAGAAGTTTCCGTGTTATATCAGTGTTTGCAGTTAGAAATTCATTGAGCTTTTTAATTACTTTATTAATATAACAAGCAAATTTACCGAAATAGCGGCTAAAAGCATCAGTGAGGTGATTTAGCTAGAACCCCGCGACGCATAGTACTCATCCCTTGTCAATATTCAATCTAGCGTTCAGTATTCGATATATATATATATATATATATATATACTCTGAAGAGCCAGAAAACTGGTACATCTGCCAAATATCGTATAAGGTCCCCATGAACACGCAGACCTGTTGCAGTACAAGGTTGCATGGTCTCCTAAATAGCACACGACGGGCCCAACCTAGCAAGAGACCCACTGGAAAAATCCCGTCGGTTTGGGGCGTTGCATGGACTCAACTAATGTTTGAAGTTATGCTGGAGGCAACTCACACCAAGAATCCTGCAGGGCAGCCCACAAATCCATTGCGAGGGGGGTAGAGATATTATTGTGAACAGCACGTTGCTAGCCATCCCAGATATGCTCAATAATGTTCGTGTCTTGGGATTTAGGTGGCCAATGAAAGTGTCTAAAGTCAGAAGTGTGATCCTGAAGTCACTCGATAGTAACACTTGACTTGTAGGATGTCTCATTGTCCTGCTGGAATTGCTCAAGTTCTTCAAATGACATGAAAGGGTGCAGATGATTGGACAGGATTCTTACTTACTCGTTACCTGTTAGAGTCGTTTCTAGACGAATCAAGGGTCCCATATTACGAAAACTGCACACGCTCCATATCATCACAGAGGCTCCACCAGCTTGACATGTACGGTCCATGGATTCATGAGGTTGTCTCCATACCCGTAAATGTCCATCCGACGATACATTTGGAAACGAGATTCGTCAGACAAAGCAACGTGTTTCAAGTCATCAACATTTCAATGGAGAAGTTGGCTGTTCCAGTCGAGGTGTAAAACTTTGTACCATGAAGTCAACAACGGTACACGAGTGCGCCTGCGGTTCCGAAATCCCATATCAATGACGGCCCGTTCAACATTTCTCATGCCGACACTTTTTGAAGCCCCAGCATTGAAATCCGCAGGAATTTGAGGAAATATTGCACTGGGTCTATCTCATTTAAGGATTCTTGTCAGTCGCCGACTGTCCCATTCATTCACGGTCTTTTTCCGGCCCCAACAGCTGTTGGAGATTTGATCTTTTACCGTATACTTGATAGTCAAGGTACACTCGCAAAATCGTCGTCCAAATTGCATCTCTATCTTGGAGATGCTATGTCACATCTCTCGTGCTCTGACTATAACGCCACGTTCAAAGTCATATAAATCGTTATAACCTGCCATTGTAGCTGCAGGAATTGCTCTAAGAGCTTCGCCAGACACCTGTTCTGTTATATTGACACTGCCGACAACATCGCGTTACGTTGATTGTTTGCAAAGTTCTGTAATTAGCATACGCACGCCTGTACCAGTTTTTTTTGCTCTTCAGTGTATAATTTGATGAAATGCGGAAAAATAACTAAATGTATTCAAAAATCATTTACATTCTATTCTAGAAATTGATAAACAAGTACCAGTATTATCGAATTATGACAGAAAGTACTAATAAGAAGTGGTAATAAATAATAAATCAGTATGTTCGATTGGTACAAATCGAAGTAATTGTAATAAAGCCATATTCACCTCTTCCCTCAAGTTTACCAAATGCTGCATACAAAATTAGATCCCCTTCTTTATCCAATCCAAGACAACTGGGATCTATGTACTTGCAAAAAAACTGAAAAAAATTCTCATGTAAACATCGAAAACAGCGTTAAATATCAGAGTTTAGAGGCAAAAAAAATTTCTATCCTTCTAAATACTACCATACTAAATTAAATCTTTGTCTTTTTTATAAATATTAAAAATCCTGTCCTGTTAAGTGTATGAAAAATTCTGTTTCATTACTGTATATATATATATATATATATATACATTATATATATAAATATATTATATATATATATATATATATATATATATATATATATATATATATATATATATATATATATATATATGTCGGAAGCTGGTGCTTCACGCCCGATCTATTTACGTAATTTCGACCTCTTTGGAATCCTCATGCAGTCAGCAGTGGTCCGGTGGCGAGGACAATCAAACCTTAAAACTCCATCAAACAGCAAAATGTTGACACAGTATCCATAGAACAGTCCAATTGATTTTACAAACATCTTTTATTAACTTCCAATTAATTACTCAGCTCCATCAAACTAATTCCCAATATCCCGACCAATTTAAATCTGTGCGCCTACGGCACACGTCCTTTCCATTCCCTAGTTATCCATGGCTCTGCCGATTTTCTTTGTTTCAACTTTAAAACCAACGCTTAGTGACGCTCATTACTTATGCGTGATGTCATGTCGGATGATCTTTTTGCTAAACTAAGTATTTTCTTAGCGCCAAACTGCAAGACTATACGTCTACTTAAAATTTTTCTCGGTTCTTCGAAAATTGAATCAAGTCGAACCCAGTAATTATATTTTCACTGCAATACATTACGCCGCTTATTTGAACTCCCAGACTTTTTAATTGTTAAATCCTATATTTTAATAACTAAAATTCCGTTTTAAGGTCGCGCGATCGTCCCCCATATTTAATAGACTTACATATATATATATATATATATATATATATATATATATATATATATATATATGTATATATATATATTTATATATATATATACGCTACCCTACAATAATGAACCAGACAGCAAGATGTGATATGGTATGAGGTAAAGAATACAGTATATGCTTTTATAGGGGAAGGGTCACTAGGGTGGAGCGATAAAACTTTTTTTCGAAATTCACATTGCCAGAGTCGTTATTTTGTGTGAAACTGGATGGAACAAATTTTCTCCAAATTTCAGCTCAAAAAGTTGCCATCTTCAGGTTCCACACCTCAAGTGAATATTTGTATTGCCTTTTTTTAATGTTTTTAAAGCCTTTTTATCAAAAAATAATAATTCATTAATTGAATAATTAAATAATTTGTAAATTATATTAATTAATATTTAATATTAATAATTATTTAATAATTAATATTAATATTGATATTTATTGTTAAATGTCAGTGCTAGAAATGGCATTTCGTACATTTGAGAATATCACTGTCAAATCTAGCCGTTGCTTCTGATAGAGTGGTAGTATCCGATAGGTGAGCTGCTATCATTGCATACTCTGTGCTTCGTGATATAGGGATTGTATTCAAAGATACTCCACCTAAAGTTATTGACAGGAGTAAGCTGAAGAGAGAACATCGAAAGGTACGATCGCAGCTTAATTCTACACAAGTAACAGTCTTTGTACGCAATCTATTTCGATGGAAGAAAGGATAAAACTATAGTACAAGAAAAGAACAGAAGTTATTTATATAGCACTATAGCTGTGAAAGAGCGTATTGTTTTGTTGTCAGAACCTGGTTCTGTTCATATAGGACATGTGTCTCTGGATTCTGGGTCTAGTGCGGATATTATACGAAGCAGCATCAACTTCATTACATAGAAAGGGATTACACTTTCGGAACTGGTTGCCGTTGGATGCGATGGAACGAACGTCAACGTTGGGAATAAAACTGGCGCAGTTAGACGATTTAAAATCTTTGTTGGCCATAAATTGCAATGGTTTGCATGCTTATTGCATATTAATGAACTACCTATTCGGCACCTTTTCCAGAAGATTGACGGAAAGACATCTGGGCCACAGTTTTCCGGAATGATAGGAAAATCTCTGTAAATGTGTGAAATCCTTCCTGTGACAAGTTTTCTTTCTATTCCAGTTGCTCTGCCTAAAATTGATAGAAAAGATATCAGTGCAGACCAAAAATACCTTTTCGGTATTTCTAGGGCAGTATCCTCGAGGGAGTGCCTTCCAGATTTAGCAAACAGAAGTCCCGGAACGATGTTTCATTCAAGATGGCTCCCTACAGCCAACAAAATTCTGCGCCTATATGTATCGACTGTCGAACCAACAGAACACTTTCAGCTCCTAGTAGTAGAATACGTCATGAAAGTTTACGTGCTATCCTACTTTGAAATAAAGAAAATCCCAAGAGCTACTCATGGAGCACATTACCTGCACGAAATGATAAAAAAGCTCATTCTTGCCAGAAGATTTTAAGTCAATTGTTCACAAAGTTATTCAGAGGAACTCTTATTTTGCTCATAAATATTATGTTGGCAATGCTGTTAGATGAAGGATCACATATTCGAGAACTTGGCCTCAGAAGAATACTGAAAGTAAGAAAAACTGACTGGAAGGGGGAAATAAGCCAATTTGATCTTCCAAATTTAAATTTCGAAGCCGATGAACATTTTGAGATGATTAACTGGGACAATCCTTTGGAACCACCAACTAACATGAACCTCAGTGACGAAGACATAGCAATTATGATCAGAAACGGTACACAATTTGAAATAGAGAAACTTGCCATTCTCAAGCAATAGATAGGCATGTGTGAGTGTAAACAGAAGCATCGTTGGTAATATGTGGAGCAGAAGCCATGGATGGATACATTCGCAGTGGAATCAAGTCAAGAAAGGTACTTCCAAAGTTTGACACCAAAGATAATTGTTTTGGCTCTCATGTGAAATCCAAAATTGAAAACTGATTAAAGTAAATTGCAGGTTAGTGATATTTTTTGAAACGACAATGTTTTCCTGTTACTTCTTTATATTTATAACTGTTTTTGAGTCGGAAAATAAAGCTATTGTAAACATTAAAATTTAATAAAAGAAATTAATTTTTTTTACTTTTGACGTTAATATTCCTTTCTTTGACCATCTGTGTGGAACCTGAAGACGATGAGTGATTGCGCTGGGATTTTTTTGCAGTGTCTTTTTTGGCAAACAGCACCATTTGTTGAGTCAGGAAATATTAAAATAAAAAAAAACTTTTTTTTGCCTTTTTCACTCCACCCTAATGGGCACCCACGTGCTGCGATTACACTAGCAACTCTTCTGGGCATAATTTCAACAAGGTTATCATACACAGCTATGGGTATTTGTGCCCATTACTGCTGCAATAATGTAGCCAGCTCAGATGTACATTTCGGACGTGGATTCCTGGTCCGTAGGCGTCCGTAGGGAGACGTATTACATCCGTATCTTGATACCACTGCTTTACAGAGGCTGTAAAATGACATGGCGCTTTGTCGTCCCGGAAGTAGCATTCATCCATTCCATAAAATTGCCAGAGCGTAGGAAGGAACTGCAATATTGGCCGGACGCCAGAGGATTTGTATCATTACTCGAAGGTGACCTCTTAGGGCCTATTCACAAAGGAGTCCGTTGCGTTGCGTTGCGTTAAGGAAAAGATGACGTTGAGACGAAAATAAACCAATCATAAGCATTAAAAATTTCATTGCTAATCGTTTGGAGGCATATGATTGGTTTATTTTCGTCTCAACGTCATCTTTTCCCTAACGCAAAGCAACGGACTCCTATGTGAACAGGCCCTTAAGGTTAAATACGATACGCGAAGTGGTAGCGTCGTCAGTTCTGGGAGAAATTCTGACAATATGAGGATCCATGGTGCGAACAACCCGATCGAGGTGGTCCCACAGATTCTTGATTGGGTTCAAGTCCGGGCAATTTGCTGGCCAAGGGAGCACGGTAAACTCATCCTGGTGCTCTTCGAACAACCATTTAGACACGATCGGGGCACACGGAGGAAATTTGCATATGACAGAGGCTAGAAACCAATCACAGAACGCAGTTCGTCAGATATTCAGCGTAGAAAACCGATAAAAAGCTCTGATTGTGTTTTTGTTAGCCATTCGCAGAGCTGTTTTTAAACAACAGCTGTTACATAACGCATCCGTGTTTTTAGTGATACCGTTCCAACGCTCTTTAGGGTTTTCGCATGCGCTGAGCATTTTGCGACGCGTAACCTAGCGCAGCTGGCCACGGCACTGGAGTCGGCATGGCTCAACATCCCAGTGAACACCTTCAGGAACCTAATTGACTCTGTTCCTGCACGTCTCGCAGCGGTCCGCTCTGCAAAAGGTGGTTATTCTGGATTTTGACAGGTGGTCACATTAATGTGACTGGACTGTGCATATATACCGGGTGGCCATAGTTAAACTGACAGTGCTCACAGTGTTCTGTAGCGCGATCTATTTGCGACAATGACGCCACATTTTGTAGGAAGATTAAACAAGACAGGGGACACATAAGAAGGGTGACATTTAAAATAAATCGGAGTACATTTTCCGGTGCCGCAACACGTGCGAAGTTTGTAACATTGCAGTAATCTGTACCTACTTCGCAAGAAGCATCTGAAACAGTAACCCCATCAGCCTCCATCCAGACAAGCCGACTTCCTGTCTGACGCCTGGATTTTCCCACTATGGACCAAGACAATAAAGTTTTACATTCACACGTCATTTTTGTACTTGCTCTCGGCTGCAAATGTCCAAAGTAAAGCGAAGGATATGCAAGTTCTTTAATTTTTGTTATAATTTATCGAAATTGCTCTCTTTCAATATGACCAAAACTAGAAAAAAATCTGACTGCTCTATATTTGGAGCACCTTCACAGTTTCATGTTAATGTGTTTATGACCTATATATGATGGTATGATTCGGAACTATTTATATATCAAAAAAAAAATCTTGAATACTTCGGGAAAAAAGCAGAGCCAACGCTTCGCCAAATTTCTAAAATTTTGATCACAGAACTGTAACTGATATGCAACAAGGCCACTCTTCCAACTGTATCGGATGCTCAAATGAGTCATTTGATTAAAGAATATTATAAAAAATATCGAAATATAAAAAAATCAGCAAAAAAGGTTAATGCTACTTATAGTCGAAAAATGAGTGAGTTCAAGGTATCATCAGAAAATATATTATTCAACGTATCTGTGTGTAAGTGCAGCGATTATGCGACTTGCAAATGTAAGAAAAATTTTCCAATAAAAGAAAGGGATTTTCTACATGATCAACGTTATGACAGAGAAATGTTCATTGGTGGTGTTGATGTGAAAACAACAAAAATCTCATGCGTGTATCTTATAGAAAGAAGGTGGATACAAAATATTTGACTGAACTTTCGACTTCGAAATTAGAAGAAAAAATTCATCAATTAAGTAGTACGAACAGTGAAGAATCAACAATAGATGAAGAAGACCCCAATTATGGCGATGATTGCAATATAATGAATATATTTGCAGTAAATGAAGGGAAATGAAACAAAGGGGGTTAAAATTGCTAAGTTTGGCACAAGCTTGCGATCGCACGCGTATTTCCGATAGTTCAACTGCTATAATAGCAAGTTCTGTGCTGAAAGATGTAGGCTTAATAACAGAAGATAATAGTAATCTTATTATCAACCGGAAGAAAGTCAGACGGGAACGAAAAAAACAAACGTCAAGAAATAAGGAATAACGGGGTGGACGAAAGCGAGGCAGTTAATGCTATTTATTTTGATGGTCGAAAAGATAAAACTCTTGTGCAGAAGAAGAGAGGTGCTAAATTTTTCAGAATGCCAATCAATGAAGAAAATATTGTACTCTTATCCGATCCTGGATCCTTGGTCACCTGGGTTTATCTTTTGGAACAGCTGAAGAAATTGCAAAAGCTATGAGGCTTTATCTTCAAAAGAACATAAACCTTCGTGATTTGATTTCCTTAGGGTGTGATGGTACTGATATCAACATTGGAATTCACAGTGGACTAGTTCGTCGCATTGAAGTTTGCATCGAACATCCATTGCAATAGTTCATATGCCTTCTGCATCTAAATGAGCTACCATTACGCTATATATTTCAGAAGCTGGATGGACAAACAGCAGGACCATCAGAATTTTCAGGTGAAATCGGGAAAATGAATAAATTTTGTGAACAGTTAGCCATTGCTGCGTTTCGAATAATACCTGCAAATTTACCAGAAATAGACACAAAGGAACTAAGCACAGATCAAACGTACTTGTATGATATAGTTCATTTTATAGCAAAAGCACCATCACAGATAGTTTAGCCTCAAAGCAACCCGGTAATAAAACACATTCTAGGGGGTTAACAACTGTAAATAGAATATTGCAATTGCACACTGGAACCGTGAATCCATCGGAAAATTTGAAAACTTTGGTGTAGTTTATCAAGAATGTTTATGCTCTGATGTGGTTCGACGTCAAAATAGATAATAAGTGCAAATATGGGTCTATTTATTTGTACAATATGATAAAAAGATCTCGATACTTGCCATCTGATTTAAAAATTGTTGTTCACAAAGTTATACAAACTAACGGTTACTTTGTGCATCCAGAACATGTTTTTATTGCTATGCTCTGCGACCAAAGACAGCACGTTAGAGAACTTTGTGTCAGATGAATTCAGAAAGTTCAAACTTCAAAGTCATCAACTTCAAAGCCTCTTAGAAAATCTAAAGTGCCAATGATTAATTTTGATGCAGAGGATTACGTTGATATGATACAATGGAAAGCAGAAACCGCTACAGAACTATCTCTAATGAAATATCTTACCAAGAACCATCTGAAAGAAATGGTAGAAAATGCACCTCAGAAAGATCAAATTTTCAGATTCCCTTGTCATTCTCAAGTGGTTGAGAGGTTTGTTAGACTTGTGACAGAAGCTTCTGCAAGTGTTTATGGTCCAGAAACAAGAGATGGTCTTATCAGATCTCGGATTTCTTCTTTGCAAGAACTGCCCAAATTTGAAAAAAAAGCGGACTTTTTAAATACCTTCAAATAATTTTCGTTTTTCGTTCATTTTATGTATGTTAATATCATTTTCTTTCTTGTTGATAAATATTATCTCTCAATGCTAAAATTTAAAAAAATTCCATTTTTGGACGGTTTTTTCAATCTTCAAAGCCGTTGCGACACCGAAAAATATTGTGCTATCGAACTGAAAGTTTTCATGGCGAATAAACGCTAACGTAGACCACTTTTGCTCCTATAGGGTTCTTGAGTTTCGAAAAAAAGTTTTTAAAGCCCTCTTTCGTTCCACTCTAATTAATATATATATATATATATATATATATATATATATATATATATATATATATATATATAGGGTGTCCCAAAACGACAGCATAAAAACTGCACAGATTCCTCTTTGGGAGTACATAAAAGCTGTCCAAAGAAGCGTTCCTGTATAATCCATAGTTTACGAGAAAAATTCGAAAAACAAAGTATGACGTCACTGCCAGTGCAATAAAAAGCACTTTATTGAACATATCAACAGCATGCACAATTTAAAGCAGATGTTCAAAGTGCATTATCGTTTTAAACATTATCGTCTGGAAAGATATGCAAATATTGTTGTTGACATGTCCAATAAAGTGTTTTTTTTTCTTGCACCGGCAGTGACGTCATACTTTGTTTTTCGTATTTTTCTCGTAAACTATGGATCGTACAGTAACGCTTCTTTGGGCAGTTTTTATGTACTCCCAACGAGGGTTCTAGCTGTGCAGAGTTTATGCGGTCGTTTTGGGACACCCTGTATAACAACAAAAATAATCTCTCTCTGTGTATCTTTCGTAATCACTTACACAAGAACCGAAGTCACAGCTAAGAAATTTCGATGAAACATGAAGCTGTCTAGAACCAAAACTGCGCCAAATAATGTACATATAAAATATTGCAGTACAAAAGATTCAGTTTGGAGTAAAAATTGCACGATGAAGGCAAATTTTGTGACAAAACTAAGTTCTTTGATATAAATTGGACAGTTGAAGAAATTGAAAAAAATAAATAATGTACCTCTTTCAGTTTCAAATCCACTAGAATCGAATTAACTTGATTCGCTTTTCGCCAATCTAAATGCTGAAAAAAAATTTCCACTATGAATAATCTTTTTAGACTGAAGTCTGAAAAGCAAAAATACGTATGGCAAAATCAATATTACATTTTCGTGAAATCGTCCCTTTTTAAACGTATCAACTTCCAATATAGGAATTTTGAAATTAACCATTTAAAGTTCAATTTTTAAAACTTTTTAGTCGGTTAAAATATTTTTTTAAAATTTACTTGACAGATCAGTTTCCACATGGTACACTTATTATTCATGAAATCACAAATAGTCTACATTTATTTTATTTGGGCAAACTATTTACTTGTACATTCAGTCTTTCATATTGAAGTTTCTTACTCGGCTTATATATAATATATGGAATCAGAATAATTTTTTATAGCTTTAGTTTGGCTTTCAAAATATTTTAATTACGTATCGATGGCCTATAAATGAGTTAAATTACATCATATATCGCTCAGAAAATTGTAATAAATGAGATAGTCTTGAAAAAAATTTTAATTTTGTTAACGCAGAAAATACTTCATCAGTGGTCTATAAATTATATTACATATGCAGTTTTCATTATATTAAAATGTTATCACAAATATTAGAATTTAAAACTACTATTACCATATGAAAAAATATCATTAATTTCTTTTTTGGCCTAATGCGGAGGCACTTTGTCGTGAGACATTCGCCTTTCTTTATTCCCCGTCAACTGGCTACTTTATTATGGGAGCACCACATAGGTGAGCCAGCATTGTTCGCTATGATGGGGAGGACAAGGAAACGACCAGGCCTTAATTGCGATTCGAACAGACGTCCACTACGTGCCAGTCCAGAACTCTAACCACAATACCAATAATATTCATGGTATTATGCTCCTATTTTTGGGTTAAGTTTGATTTAAAAAGCTAGCAAGAATCTGTTCTAGATGAGATGTTGGTAATCGTTTCCACATTATAGCATCAGTGAGATCTAGAAACTATAGAATATAACGGTTTGTTTCGAGATCGAATCCAAGTGCGCGAATTATGTAGTCCTAAGAAACGCTTAGCAATCATACGATCTGTCAAGTGTGGGTGATTCATCCTTCTGCTCTCACAAAAAATAGCCAAATAGTTTAATAGAGTAATTCTGCAAATACTCGCACTTCCTAACAACCGTGGTATGAGGACGAGACTTGTTTGCGCTGTTCGATGTGATAAGCCGAATCATCTGTGCGTCCTGAAGAAGTGCTTACAGAATCTTAAACATGAACACCATTCCATACGCCCATGAGGGGGAAAATGTTTTGATGGTAATAGCGCCCATTACACGTACGCTCTTGGAGTGTTTGGAGTGTCGGGATTGCGCGCGGGAAAACTTGTAGTACGCTCAAAAGCAGCTTTCCCTTCCTTTCCGCGACACCTTCACACGTGCACTCAATCGCGCGATATCGTGGTTTCACGCGGGAAAGAGCGTACGTGTAAAGGGCGCTAATATCTCGAACCTCAACCACAAAGAGATAAAATTTTGTGGGGCAATCACACTTGAATGTATTTAGTCGTCATACAAGGATTTTTAAGCATCTCAACACCTGACAGACTGATCATCCCGGTTTTAGCTTTACTACCCTCGGTTTTCACGATCTACCAATCAGAGAAACGAGCTGTGATGTTTACTCGACTTCTTACTTGCGACATGCAATGTAAATGATTTCAAGCTGATGATTTTTTATCAGTTCATACAGGGAGTTTCTTTAAGATTTGGTCTTATCTTATCAGAACTATTCAAATGTATTTTTATGCAGAGATTAACACTTCAGTCAACTGGATTCTCTTTTAAGAGGCAACTTTTATACTCTTGAAGGATAAATTTTCGCTGCTGGGGAACGAAGGATTAATGAAAATTTATTTAGAAATTACATTTTTTATCACTTTTCAATCTGTGTGTCTAGGCTTTGACAGCAAACCACAACTCCCACACCACCCCGCTACCGGTTGTTTCTCGACAAACTTCAGCTTATACCTCTGAAATGTCCTTGTATGTTGTTGTCATGCAACTGAAAACTTTATAGGGTCGTTTTCCTTTTTGCTTCAAACTTAACTTAATGGTTGCAACAAGCAGTTTTTTATTCTGGAGTATTTACTGACCGATTCTCCAATATTCAAAGATTTTTTTTCCTGTAATCTAAATCTTAAAACTATTTCTTCAGAATTTTTTTCAAAAGTTTTAGAGGGTATAACACACCTTTCACATGCATCAAGCGAGGAGTGACTGATATTCATAACGCAAGACTATTTATGGACCCTCTCTTGGAAATATAGATTGTTTCGCTATACATCAAATAAATATATATATTTAAACTACGTAGTTTTTAATAATAAGTGATTTAAAGAGAATCAAATAAAAAAATCTTACTTTTCTGAGCATTTTCTCAGCTTTGTCTACATCGAAATCTCGTGCTGTAATCAAATGAAATGTTTCATTATTTTTTGCATTTAAAAGTCACTTAATTTGTGTTTAAGAGATACAAAATTTTATGTTTTTATTAATGTGCATTTTACGAGGAGGTTTCCCCTCGAAAGTCTATTTAGATAAAGATCACTGTGGAAATAAAATTACCTGAATATTTTGAAGTACTGTTTATAGTTACTTCAACTTTTAAAGTTGTTTTGGTTTTAATATTTATGTTGCGTCACCATGGATTTTAATGTTGCGCCACCATGGGCTTTAGAACTAAATCGATGGCAACAGATGGATTTTATGAAAAACTGATCGCTTGGCAACGAGCAAATAAAAAGAATTTTGTTATATGTGTAGTATCAGTTTTATAATGCTTTTCTTGTGTTATGTTCGTGTTCTTGTATGTACAATAAAATGATAAAAAGAATGGCGTGACATGCTATTTCCCCTCTGACAATAAGCTATGCATACCATTTTAGGAGCTTAAAGGAACGGATCTAGCTCGAAAAAGTGGCAGTCGAGAAGCACTATACAGGTAAGATACCTTGCCTCTAGTTGCTACGTAACAACATATACCCATGAAAGAGCTCTATTATTAGCATACTTTTTTCTCTTTAATGTGAAAGAAAGAATTAAAGAAATTGCTTTATGGATTAGAAAAATTACAATAAATTTTTTATCACTTTGAAAACCGAAATTTATTTTTTATATTGAGTTGTTTTTGCTTTAGGGAAACTATTATCAGAATTTTTAATGTAAATCAAAGTTCTGAAGACAGCTGAATGAAAACAGAGCAAAGGACCGCTGAGCAAAAAATCAAAGGATATTTAGCAGAGCATTTTAAAGGTGGCAAATAAGGAATAATTATACGATGTGCTTACGAATAGACTAGTATAGTATAAAATTGATGTGTGTGGAAATGTAATTTTCCTAAAAATAGGGTTTTTGTGTTACTGATTCTAAAAGGTCTAAATAAACGTATCTTCAAGCATATACAATAACATTTTTCTTTTTGGGAATTTTGTGTTCCCGTCCCCCTCAATAAAAATGGTAAAAGTTTAGTATATTAAAAATTATCAATCATCTAAGTACGAGACAAAATGTTCATATTTACACTCACCGTCTTCTATATTTAAATATGCATTATTTCAGTCACTGGAGTACAGTAGATATAAATCATTATGAAGGCTAGCAATAATTAGATGTATATAATTAGACACTGAGTTCAATTCATCATTTATTGGAAAGGTTTTTCACTAAAATGACATCAAATGATTGAACTTGATTTTTCAATATTATTACATATTTTAACAATTTTGCATCACATAATTTATGTTTACGTTTTTTCAAACACATTAAATTATGTTTTCTTAAAGACGCAGTCGTGGTCAATATCAGCCCAATCTTTATAAGAACCATTTCTAATATTTTCACATTCTCCATTGATTTCCCCTTCGCTTGAATTTTGGATGGGTTACAGCTTCCTTTTACTGGGCTAAATTTTATCATTGGTCAACAGGAAATATTTTTATAATATCCAATCTCTTCTTAAAATGCACTATCACTTTTACTCGTGTATTTCACATTTATATAACTATCTTGAGTAATTTTTAGGCAGTAAAATATTAGAATGCGAGTAAAATAATAAAAAAATCCCTAAAGGCGCCAGCTTCTACTCACTCTACCCACTATGCTACGGTTGTTAACAACTGTACTGGTCCAAGGACGCAATGTAAGATATTCACAAGTTTCCGAGCGGTTTATTCTTTCAATCTCCGAGTATGGAGTAGTCGATATTGTAAAAAATCACCCTCCTAAGTTAATGGGGCGATATCCTTTTTGGGTTCCACATGCAGTGAGGGTGTTGACTCGGTTTCACGAGATTCTTTTCAAATTGAACATTCAAAACTTTAAACAAACATTTTTATTTAAATTTAACAAATTCACAAGAACACCAAAGCACTAATACAACCTCTTCTCACCGATATCGTATATCTCTTGACTCCGCAATATCTATCGAAGTTGCCACACAGTACTTGTAACGTAACAAAAAAATAAAATGAAAACCAAGCATGCAAATGACATTACGTCACACTGAAAAATAGTAATTTATATGAATGCCGGCATGTGGGATAAAATATAATAATTATCACACGATATTGGTGAAACGTGCAAAACTCAACTTTTCTCGCGGGCACGTTTCCTGGACGTTACAATCACTGTATTACAAAAATATTCAGTCTAGTCAACACCCTTGCGGTTTATTGACTAACACAGTAAAATGTGATTTTAATTTAAAAGGTTGTTTATTGCTCATACACATTAATATATAACTATATTTAGAAATAATAAAAAAAATACTGTGATAAAAAATTTACAACGAAGTAGTATTCAGATCATTTATGATCCACACAAACGAGTTTTTTATATTTAAGCTGATAACCTTGTATTAAAGCCTAAATTTTATGTATCATCCTACAAAAGATTTATAAAATCATTCAGAAAATCAAGTATCTTTGAAACAATTCCATGAAACTAAGTCACGTCTGGTTAAAGCATCAGAGAATTATTTTCAAACAACGTAACAGCTTCAATGCTGGAATCAACCATGTATCTGACAAATTTTCTCCCATGCCCTTTGTTGTAGTTCTTTAAAAAATACTCTTTTCAATATAGTACTTTTTACATAAATTACATCGGCACATTGTATAATTCATATTTAACTGAGTCAAAATTTGTAGATGAGTGTAATTGTTACTTTCAAAGCTACAAATTTGCTGAACGCTTCACAGCAGAAAAATTACTCATTATAGAAATGTGACAACTTACTTGTGGCATACCGATAGTGTCAGACCCCCCCCCCCCCCCACACACACACATTAACATATCTTCGATAGTTAGTGGATTTTAACCAGAAGAAAATCCTCGTCTGCCTTGTAGGTGCAACACGGAATCATATTTTCTTTCCGCAGTTGGAAAAGAAGAGCTACGTGACACCAACATTTACCCATGACTTCCTCATCAGTTATTCTCCCATCAGTTCATTTCCCCCCAAAAAATTCATTTAGATAATATCGTTGAAACGATTCCAGTGTTTTTGTCAATGAGTTTAAAGTTGTATTTGCTGTATTAATAAGAAACTCATTCGATTTTTTGAAGATTATTGTTTGTCAGGATCACAATTAAACCATTGTACAGATACTATCTTGAAGAACAATGAGGCAGAGAGTTCCTTAAAGAAATTTGCTCACAAATCAAGTTTAGGAAAAACAAAAGACACAAGGTCAAATATTCACTTGCTTTATTGGAAACATTTTGAGTCCTCAGGCCGATATACTTTTAAAAAAGCATCTTGGGATTTGTTCTTTCTTAGATGAGTTAAATAGTGCATGCAAAATACTCTGGTCATTAAAAGTGATTGTCGCCTAAACCAGCTATTATTTTTCAGACTGATGTTTCTGATTATCTGGAAATTGTGGTAGAAATATTTCCAAGATTCCAATTCTTAGTTCCGTACCTCTTCGATGTAAGACACCATTCAGCAGAGTATTTTCAGAAATGTGAAATAAATGTATATACTAATTAATACATTGTTTCAGCAATTAAATGCTTTATTTAGAACACCAGACAAATTCAAATATAAAGGGAAATGTAATAAATTCAAGCTGTCAACCCCATTTTATGTCGTCACCAATTTCAACTCCGTGACAGAGGTAACAAAATAAAATTGTTCTCTGCTAAGTTTAAAGGTTTTAAAGGGTTCTTTTCCCATTTCATTTAATTAACTTTAGTTGTTTTGCAACATTTCACGTAGTGGAGGGTTAAAGCCTGGGATATATCCCAAAATCTCCTCAATAACATTTTTGAGGTATTTGAAGAGGCTAGGTAAACATATTATGCGGTGTACATCCTTTATGGATAACACGAGATTGAAATGAATCTTCAGGTTACAAAGGAGCGAAATGCAAGAAATCTTGTTTTAATTTTTAACAGATAATAACAGTGATCACATTAAGGGAACAAGGGACCTTCAATCTCTTTCTTCTTTAATTTTCAATATTTTACTCTATATACATCATGAGTATAATTAATATTCTTCTCTAGTACACTGAAAATACTTAGAATTCACAAATAAGTATTTTGTGGAGGAATTAGACCTGTTTATCATAAAGTTCTTCAAAAATGGTATAATTTCTCAAAAGGCTCCATGCGTATTCATTTTCTCATATCTTCCAAATTTCTCAGAATTATTAACTGAAGTGTTTGCCACAAAACTGGGCATCATTCTTTGAAATCACAAATATTTTTCAAATTTATAGACCTTAAATTAAAGTAAAAACATAAAAAATAACAGGCAGAATAGAAAAAAAATATTTAAGAATTTAGATTCCTACGAAAAAAATGCACATTTACATTTGTATACACATGGTAAACTAATAATTAAAAAAATTAAAGGCTTTAATTAATATAGAATGGGCATAGAGCATTTTGAAAACCTTTAGCATTTTTTGAAAAAAATTTGAAAAACAGTCATCATTCTGCAAAAAAATCCTTATTTTGAATTTTAAGGGTATTCAATCTAGTAAAAAAGAAAATTAACTATTCTCATTTTGTATATAGAGTTAAAAATTGAAAATTTAAAAAATCGAGTTTGAAGGTTTCTTGCCCCCTTAAATCTTGGGAACACCTGCGGGAGTTATTAAATTTGCTTTACCAGAAATCCAGTAAAATGATGACCATACTTTTGCGTGCAGTGAAAGAAAACTTATATATATCCAAGAAAAGTCTCCTAGGTTTATCAATATTTTAATTTAAAAAATATGTTACACAATACGGTTCGACAAATTAACCCCCAAACAACAGAAAACGACATTTTATATGTTTCAAGACAAATTTAGTACGAATCATATGTTTCTTTCACAATAACTCATACATTTTCTTACCTTTCAGAAATCTGTAATAAAGTGAAATATCTTCAAGCATGTCAGGTTGAATAACAGCTTCCACGCGGGATTGAAGCTGCGGAAATTACATTAATGTTTAGTTTAATTAATAAGCATTCTTATGAAAAACATACACACAAAAAATCATTAATTATCGCTTATAAACCACATAGAACATATCTATGGTGCCCGGTATAAAAAGCATCTAACGATAAACCCTTTATAAGGGTTTAAGTAAAAAAAAGTGACTTTTAGACATTTGTTAGTATTGATTTTAAAAAAAAATCTTTTGACTTGTATAAAACGCTTAAGTCTACCAATTTTGTATACAGAAGTACATTTCTTTGTACAAAAGACTCAAATTGAAATTATATTTCTGTAATTGGTATAAAAGCCAATAACTTACTAAATTTAAATCGCGGTTTTTGACTTAAGCTCTTTGTACCGGGCACCATACACATAAAAAACAGTATTGAACTCTTATACTAAAATGTATAAACCATAATGATAATGGACATAAAAATATAAACTAGAAAAGGATTATCTTATAGAATATTTCTGGCTCAAAAATGTGAATTCAATATTATTAAATACCTAAAGTGATGCTGACACTCACTCTATAACTAGCTTTATGTATCAAATATGTAATCACATGGATAACGGTCTTTCTGCTGGTAAATTAAATAATTGATAATTGTTTATTGTTAAGTCTATCTTAAATAGATTATTTTGAGAAAATTCAATCGTATTCGATGATTTGTCTTCAAAAATGTTCATGGTTTATGGATAACGTCAGTGATGCCATATCAAAAACATCAGAACAATGAGATGAATTAAAACTTATGATTACGGTAAAATTTAAGACAACTATTAAAAACTAGATAGTACCCGTCAAAACTTGAAGGTAAATAATTGAACAGTTCCAATAAAAAAAAGGTTCATAACCTTGTTAAAATATTAGAAATTTTTACAGAATATTAGCTGTTTTTCAATCCGATGTTATATTTAAAAATGTTATAAAAATCCGAGTTTATAATTTTAAAAAATCGTCTTCTTAGAAAAAAAAGCATACTTACCGCTGATTTTTCAATCCGACTTGCACAATCTAACTAATATGCTATAAATATGCTATGTATAAATATATGAAGCAAAAATAAAATATATAAACTAAAGAAAATCAGATTAAAAAATCAGACAAATTACTCACGTGCAAAAAAATTTTGCAGTCTATTTAGGCAGCGCTGCATCGCGTTTCGGAATTTTTTTATTTTCATGAATTTTAATGATGTATACGCGTGCATTCAATAATTGGATCAGGTAGGCAGCGCTGTAATCGCGTTTCAGAATTTTTTTTTTATTTTCATGAATTTTAAAGCTGTATACACGTGCATTGAATAACAATTAACTTAATCTACAAATTTGTTACATAAAAGATTGTGGTGTTTTTAATTTTTGTTTAATATTGTATTTTTGCACGTGAGATTAATATAGGCTGATATATTTGTGAAGCGGTCGTTCCGGAAGCGTTACTTGACAGAGGCATACACAGAAGACGGCAACTATTAGGGGAATTACAACAGATACTTAAAATTTTCGTACTCATCAATTTCAAGTTTTGTGTGACAATTATTCCTCAAGATAGTAACAAAAGCAATATCTACCCTGAGTGTACTGCAAGCGAAGATTTTGCCCACTCAGGTTAAGTAAAACGCAAAATTGAATTACACTACACGTGCATTATTTTACCGGACATAGAGGTATCAAATAGCATTAGATTAATGATGCAACAATAAATGTAGGCAATCTTAACAAAGTATCTACTTCGGCAGTGATCAGAAGATATATGCTCGTGGGTAATAAAAACTGCTACATATATTTAAACTTGTCTAATAATTTTTGACTTAGTGGAGATCCAGCTTAAGTGTCTAATAATTTCAATTTTTGTATAATAGCAAACTGAAGTGCACTTTTCCCTTCACGGGTGTATGCGAAATCAAATGGGGTAATCAAATGGTAAGAGCATTTTCAGGAATATAAATAAATGATCCTGAAGATAGGGAAGTGTCTCAGTTTCTTTCTTCTACTCTTTATGACATGACAATTTTTGAAATCGTGACCAAACAAATGTTCATTTTCAACATTCTGTTATAAGTATTAATGTGCGGAAGGTGTCTTTTCTTACTAAATCGATGATGCTGAATAACTTTGTAATGGCTTTATTCCCATATCTCGTACCGTTTTTGAGATAAAAACGCCAATTCCAAAATTTGCGGATAGATGGCGTTGTAAGTTGTCTAATCGAGTAGCGCATAGCCTTTTTACTATACCTAGACACCAACTTTATGGCCAAAGATGTCCCCGTTTAGAAGTTAAGGGGTGTGTAAAGGATATAGGTGGGAGCCCTGTATATGTTCCTAGGTTCTAAAAACTGCTGCATATATTTAAACTTATCTAATAATTTTTTATTTTAGTGGTGATTCAACTTAAGTGTCTAATAATTTTAATTTTTGTACAATTACAAACTGAAGTGCACTTTGCACTGCACGGCTGTATGCGAAATCAAATGGACCATTACTTTCAGTTTTGCATTTAAATTTGGGCATAAAAATTAGTAAGATAAAGGGGAGAAGAAGATAGGGGCAAACTTTGGTATTAAATCTTCAAATTAGGATTCTGAATCACTGAAATCACTGAAAGGTCAGAGGAATGTGGGAAAAAATTATGATATTTTAAAGATTTCCACAAATTGATTCTATGAAAACAGGATATACGTTAAGGGAACAAGGGTCCTTCAGCTTCGAATTTTTTAATTTTCAATTTCTAGCTCTATATACAAAATGAGAATAATTTGTATTATTTTTTACTACATTTAAAACACTTGGAATCCAAAATAAGGATATTTTGGCAGAATAATGCCTTTTTAATTTTTTTCAAAAATATTTCAATTCTTTTCAATTCATTTTTGAAAACGTTTTTGATAAACAGGTCTTAATCTTAAACAAAATACTTATTTGTGAATTCTAAGTGTCTGCAATAAAGTAAAAAAGTTTCATTTTCATGGAGCATTTTTCAGAACGCTCCATGTGCATTCCAAATCATTTAAAAACCTTATATTTTTTATCATAAGTTCACCGTACATATATAAATAAAATTGTGCAATGACTTATTTTTTGTATGAATCTAAAACCATAAGTAATTATTGTTTTTAAATTTGGCTGTTGTTTTTTATGTGTTTTATGATTTTGCTATATTTTATGGTCTAAAAATTTGAAAAAATATTTATGGTTTCAAAGAATTATGCACAGGTTTGTGGAAAACACATCAATTAACAATCCTAAGAAATTTGAAAGAAATCAAAAGAAAAGTAATGCACATGGAGCACTTTGGAAAATGCTATCATTTTTGAAAACGTTTTTGATAAACAGGTCTTAATCTTAAACAAAATACTTATTTGTGAATTCTAAGTGTCTGCAATAAAGTAAAAAATAATAATTATTCTCATTTAGTATAAAGAGTAAACTATCGAAATATTAAAGCAAATGAAGTGGAAGGTCCCTTGTCCCCTTAAATGCATGAAAGATGCATAGTTAAATTTCTTTTGTAAATGGGTCTTCAAATGCTCTATCATAGTATCTAATACTTTATCATTGTATCAAATGCGTCACATTGACCTGTTCATTTTAAAATCTAATTTACTCTGCTTTTCGTAAGTTGCTCTAAAGAGTTCAAATTATTCTTACTATAACCTACCTCATCCATCGCTCTCTTCTCTTCGGGATTTAGTCTTTTCAAGTCAATCATTCTGCTTAGCTTTCAGGATCACAGAATTATAAACTAACCTAAATCCAACAAAGAAATGGTAACCCTTTAAGTAAAGAAATCTTATTAGCCAGAAATATAATTTTTTATGACATGGAAGTGTAAAAAATAACAATAAAATATTTTTGTTTCTAGTTTTGATAATTTCACAGAATCTAGTCAAGGCAAAATCATTAAGTGCTTGAAATTAAAATACAGTTGGTTTTTAATTTGAATACAATTCCATTAACTCATCTAAAACTACTTATATATACTGAATATGATAGATAAGCGAATGGAACTGATTTCTCTTGAAAGATATCTACAATATCATCATTAATAGCTAGTAATTCAACAGTATCCTATCAACTGAGTTTCACTTCTTTATCCAACAATTTCGCGAACTAAGAGCATTAAACTTATTTCTAGCTCCTCTTCTTTTTCAATTCTTTTCTTTCTAATTAATAAAAGCATATCTGAAAACGGTTACAGATTTAATATTATTGTATATATATATATATATATATATATAGTGAAACTTTTCTATGGCGGTCAGTCATAGTTCCGAATAAAATTGGCCGTTTTGAGGGGTGGCCGGCTACAGAGGTTTTCAACGTATATACATACATACACACACACACACACATATATATATATATATATATATATATATATATATATATATATATATATATATATATATATATATATATATATATATATATATATATATAACAGATTACGAAACTCATCAATGCAAGTAATCACATGAACAGTCGATAAATACCTGATTAAAACATATAAAGCTTGGAAAAATCATCGTTTTAACAAAGCACAACGTCTTGCTCTAAGACATGACAGGTATTAAAAATCTGTGTGAGAATAACGTATGAGGAAAATTTCTCATACGGATGAGAATATTTTCGAAGTAACGGAGATGAGAAGCAATTGAAAACTTATGTACTTAAAACACACACACATACACACACCACTTGTTATCTTGGCTCCGATGATTAGTGAAAGAATATTAGAGACTATGTTTCTCATATTTACGTGAAATTATTCGCATATAATTTCTTTAAACCTGATCATATTTTTTTCTAGATCATGTTTTTAAACATATTCTAAGTTATACTATATTAGTTTTGCATTTTACATACGAATTATTCTTATCACTCTAGCTCATAATATTTTCATTTCTAAAATATCTATTGAGATTTCAAAAAATATACAATCCTTTTAAAAGATAGTAAGAAAGTAGCTAAACTCAGATAAGTATTTCATTTCATAACAAATATTTTACTATAATGTTTGTGATATTGGCAGTATCTAAATGTTTGATAAAAGCAAAGTTTGTCATAGTGACAGTAATAGAACTAAAAGGAAATACTTCTTACTCAAAATCTTTAAATGCATGGAAGTCCTCGACGGTAATTCTTAGGAAAGAACTGAAGTACTCAGGCTTTTTAAATAAACGCTGTTTGCTGAAAATCTTGAATATATTTCTTTCAAATGCCAAATCACCTGTGCCTTCCCGAGAACACACTATTTATGTGAAATTGTCTTCTCCAAACTCATAATTGTTTTGTTTTTGTAACTTGAAACACGAGTTCCTTTTATTTTATAATTACTTGATTACATAACTCTCGAGACATTTCTTTATTATATTTATAGAGGAGGAGAAATTGTTTTTTATGTAATTTATTGCTCGAAAGTGGTACACACAATTCATAAAATGACACATTTGTTTTTTTGTAGAATTTCCTTCTTGAAGTAAGATAATTACCAAAATGCATTCATTTTAATAAATATACTTTTAAAATGTTTTTATTAAAATCTCTTTTTTTTAGTTTAAACGATTGCTTTAAGGGAATGACATTTTAGCATTTACTTTAACGTTTTCTGTTTTAATAAAAAAATTAAAAGTCGTATAATTTAAAATTATATTGTCAGATGTCTACACACATGTTGGTGCTGGGCCAAATATTAAGAGGAAAAAGGCTCCCCAAATGCGATCAATTTAAGAAAACATTGACGTGGTCGTTAATCAAGTCGTTCGTGGAGTGTTCAATTGAAGATATTTATAGCCACTTCAGTGGATTCAGATGCTCCGACATACTGGCTGACCGAAGGTCGCGGGCTTTTTCCTACGGGGAGACGGATCCTTCTAGAATGATGTGGAATTTTCTGAAAGAGGAGTATATAAAGGGAAGGAAAAAGAAGGGGAGAGAGAACCATGCAGAGATAATGATAACTAGAGAAGGGATAACTATAAGACGTGTTTCCCGTCTCTATGGTTTAGATCGAAATGAGTTATGACCCTCTCTCTCTGGTTCTCGAGTGATGATTTTTCTGATTGAGGACTGATAATCATCAATTGATATTGGAAATGCTGTATCATAGATGCTTTAAATATATATGAATAAACAAGATATATGTATATATGTAAGGAAAGAGTAGTTTATGTGTTTATGGAAACCATAAACGAACTACTTAACCTCGAGGTCACGACAGATATGGCACAGCCGGTAGGAAATTCTATGCGGAGTGCATCAGATAAAGTTTAAAGGTGATGAAAATTCGATGGTGGCGATATTCATCGAAGAAAAAGCGTTAGCGGGGAAGTTTATTCAGGAAGAATATAAAGGAGCGGAGTGGTGTATAACATCAACGATAATTAATTTGCTTGAAAGCAGGTCAAGATATGTGGGAAGAAAACCTGATTCAAGAAGATTTAAAGAGCTCGGAGTGGTGTGTACATCAACGACGAACATTTTGAATTAATGTGCTCGGTATCTGGTGAAGTTATTCGGGACGAAAACCTGATCCAGGAGGAATTAAAGAGATCGGAGTGGTGCACGACATCAAGGATAATTAATTTGCTCGGTAACAGTGTCAAGTTATTCGAGAAGAAAATCTGATCCAAGCGGAATTAAAGGGATCGGAGTGGAGTGTACAAGAACGACTCGTCATAGTGAATGAATTCTCTCGTGCACTGTGCCAAATTTATCTAATGAAGCAAGCAGTGAATGAGCTGATTCGCAGCTACTCAGCAATGAAGGGGAGGAGTTAGGGACTTCATCATTTCTTCCTGTATGTGAGATAGTAGTAATGATGATTATAAGTAATTGAATTATTATTATTATTATTGAAGTGCTGGTGTTATTATTATAATTGTGGAGGTGCTAATTTTATGAATTTGTTGAAGTCTATAACTGCTTGTATTAGTATTATAATTGTGGAAGCAATTTTATGAGTTGAAGTATTTAATTGCTTGTGGAATTTATACGACTTCTTCAGATACAATATTTAAAAACAAATTTGAAGAGACGTCAACAAACTTCAAAACACTTCAACAAATCAAACCGTTTTATTTTCAAGATCACAGCTCAAAGGAATACATTATAACGAAATCTTTCTCGTTCAATATTCATTTCATTTCATTTCATTTCAGCATGCCGTATAATACACAAGTGTTTTTTTACACGTGCCTTTTAAAATTTAAAAACCAGCTGGTCCCCCATAATCAATATAACGGTGAAAGTAAATTTGCATTTTAAGTGTTTGTTAAATATAATACACAAGAATCTAAAAATGACACCCCAAGGGAAGGGGCGTAAGGTCTATATATTTTTGTTGGCTACAAAACTAAATTAAGTAGTCCTTCCTAACAGCACATACGCTGATCTAAGGAAAATGATATTAGGTAGTAAGGAATATGAGGAAGATTTAGTTAAGGAATTATTTTCCACTATAATCACTGATAATTGTGGAAGCGTAAAAAACGCGGCAGTTAGAATTAGAAAGAGAAAGAGAGGAAATGAATTAATAAATAGAAATTGATGAGAAGAAAAGAATAAAGAAATAGAAAGAGAGGAAAAGGAATAAGCAAACAGACACAGAATTAAAAATGAAGGAATTAGAAATTGAACCATTGAGAATAAGAGAAGGTGAAAGACTTTCAATTTCAGGATCTAGGGAAGGTATTGCAATATTTAATGGTAATTCTGTAGAATATTTGAGAAGTGTGAAAGGGGTTATTCCTGAACAAACGGATAAGAGTGGTTTTAAAATAGATCAGAATATGAAGGTTAAACGTTGTTTTCTCTGTGATAGCAAAAACCATTTGATATATTTGCCATAAAAGAGATTTTAATCTTAAACGTAGAGGTGACGAGCAAAGAAATGATTTTAGAGGAAAAGTAAACATCACTGAAACTCTTCAAGATAGTGATATTAATTATAAAATCAATCAATAGGAAGAAGTGTTAGAACATAATGTTTGTGCTCAAGTGAATTCGTGTAATGGCTTAGGTCAGTCATTAGATGGGAAAACAGTATAGTACATAATTCTTAGTGTTAATGATCAAAAGGTTCAGGCTCTTGTTGATTGTGGTTCACAAGTAGCCGTACTTCGGACTATTGTATTAGCACAAAAAGGTAAAGGGAGTCAGGCCCATATCCCTCTTAACCCTATCACTGTAATCTGGGGTCCATCTGGGGGCACTTTTAACTAGTTGCCAAAAAATATATATCGTATATTGAGGGGTCTAAGCTAGTGACATCTCATCTTAACATATGTGTAACACAGGGTAAAAATTTAATTGCATAAATATCAGGGGTTATTGGTTTTGTTTTTATTTGAAACATATATGTCACATTTCTGTGACCTGGGGTCCACACGCACCCCATCGTTACGTTGGGTGTCTGAGAACTATTGGACACATTAAAAAAGAATGTAAAATAGCTAGGAACAATGACGTGTTTTTGATAACGCGTATGAATAACAAGGTCCGAAAGTTTTTGTTTCACAACAATGTTATTCCCAAAATCCGACAGATGGAGCTAGGTGATGCGACAGGTGTGTTCGTATTTTTCTCGTTGCGCGCCTCTCAGATGAGAGCTGTTATTCGAAGCTGCAACATGTCGCGACAAAGAGTTTCGATAGAAGATGCTTTACGCATGATACAAGAAAGTGACAGTGAAAATAATGTAGCTATAGATAGCTTCGGAGAATCATCTGAGTCTCAAGAGAGTGACCGGTATTTTCAAGATCCGAACATTGAAACCGATAGTGAATCGGAAAGTGACGAGTATACTGGCCAACAATCCCTATCTCGCAAAAGACCTGGATTCACCAATCTGTTGAATCAAGCACATACTTTTAAATCGCCGTCAGAACGTAAGTGGACCATAGAAAAACATAATTCGGTACAAACTTTGGAAGATAATATTTTACGAGAGAATAGTGGATTAGCAGGAGATGCCAAGAATGTATCTGATAAATTAGATTCACTAAAACTGTTTATAACATCTGAAATTATCAACGTTATTGTCCGAGAGACAAATAGAAGGGCTAAAAAAGTGATTGCAACTTGGAATCAAGTCAATCCGGCAAATGAGGAAAAGTGGACTGAAACAGATGAAATAGAACTCTACGCTTTTATTGGATTACTCTTACTCGGTGGTGTATACAAATCTGCGAACGAAAGTTTAGAAGAAATGATGTGGTCTTTGGACAGTGGAAGGCCTATATTTCGTGCTAAAATGTGTATGCGACGTTTCCAAAATTTGCTTCGTTTCTGTCGGTTTGACAATGATGTAACAAGAAAACAAAGACTAGAGGTAGATAAACTAGCTGCCTGTCAGGATGTCTGGCAAATGCTTCTCGAAAATCTGGCGAAATATTACATGCCCGGAAAAGATCTGACAGTCAATGAGCAATTCGTGGCAACTCGTGGTAGGTGCAGATTTCCACAATACATACCGAACAAGCCCGGAAATTATGGAATTAAAATATTTTGGTGCTGTGATTCCACCACTTCGTTACCTTTGAAAGAAAAAGTGTATGTTGGAGAACAACCTCGTACTGCAGTTGGAGCAAATAATGTTTGTGATCTCGTGAGGCGATTAGTTGACTCTTGGAAGAAGAAAGGACGCAACGTTAACATGGACAATTACTTCACCAGCGCTCAGTTAGCAGAGGACCTACTAGTTGTGAAAACCACAGTGGTTGGAACAATTCGAAAAAATCGAAAAGAAGTCCCAATAGAGCTGCTACCAAATCGTCAGCGTGAAGAGAAGTCTTCTATCTTTTGTTTTGATAAACAATTGACTTTAGTTAGCTACACTCCAAAAAACGGAAGGCAGTCATTTTGCAATCTTCCATGCATCATGACAAAAACGTCATTGAGGAGAAAGACAATAAGCCAGATATTATTACTCATTACAATGCAACAAAATCTGGACTTGACAACTTTGACTATTTATGCAGATTGTACACATGCAAGCGAAAAATACGCCGTTGGCCTATGGTCTTCTGGTTCTATATGCTCGACTGCGCAGCTGTTGCTGGATACATAAATTGGATTTTGAAATATCCAGATTGGGAATCTGGGAAGCACCATCGATGTCAATTGTTCCTGAAAGACCTTGGGAGAGAGCTGGTCAATAACTTCATTCAGAGATGACTCCAGAACGTTCAATCCCTGCATTCTGGAGTTCGTCATTCATTGAAATATTTGGGGATTGAAATTCCGACACTACATGCTTCACAACAGGACCCGGAATTCAAGAGCAAAATAAAAAGGTACGGTGCCAGCTATGTCCACGTTCTTTGGATAGAAAAGTAAAGTAAAGACCCGATGTACTAATTGCCATATACCGTGTTGCCCGAAACATCAGAAAACCATTTGTGAGGTATGTTCATCGAACATTTAAAAATGCTGAACGAATCTGTAAATATAATTGTAAAATTATTATGTTCTTAGTTTTATAAATAAAATTGTTTAAGAAAATATCTGAATAATCGTTAATTACTTATAAGATAATTAAATGAATACAAAATTAACTTTCATGGGATGTAAATCGTAAAAACTATGTAAATTACAATATGGGGTCCGCGTGGACCCCAGGTTACAGCAGGGTATATTACAAAACAATACAGTAATAGGGTTAAAGATGCTTTCGGTAATACCGTAAGAGCACATATAAAGAAAGTGTCAATAGGTTTTCCAATAGGACAGGATAATACGAAGGTAATTCATGTCGAACTTTCATGTGGAGTAGGCGATTCATTGAGCGAGGAGATGATTATTCCTCCTAGTATATTAAAAAAGTTAAGAGACCTAGGTGGAAATCCACAGGAAATGATGTGTTCACAGAAATCAAAAGAAGAGAGAAAATAAAGAATCAAGTGGAAATATGACTGAGAATGATGATATTCAGGATAAGTTGTGGGATAGTGAACTAAGTCCCAATGAGAGTTCAGATGAGGTATTTGAAAACAACACAGATAGAGTAATTCCCAGGTGATAAAAGCAAGATCAAAATGATATTCTGAACAGCATGAAATTATGGGAAAGTAAGAATGGGTATGGAAACATTGAAAAGGAAACGCGAGACAGGGAATTAAGTTTCAATGAAAGTCTCAGAGAAGTAGTTGAAAAACAAAAGAAAAATGTGTGGGATAGGATAAGAGTAGAGAAAAGAAAATTTGAACTAATAATAGTTCATACCCCCTAGAGTGAATTAATGAAAGATCGCGCAAAGAAAAATCCTTATTCTTTTATGGTCCCATAAAATTTTTAATTAGAGGGGTATCTATGATTTGAGTAGTTCCCAAAGAATTCTAGGAAAGTTAATTAAGTGTGTGTTTGCTGCTTTATTGTATGAGTTTATTTGGTTTTTTGATAGCCTCAGTTGCAAAATTGAGAGATAGTGTACGTAACGTCATGACAGCTTACAACAAAAACATCGTCTGTGAGACACAATTTTGGAAGGAATATGAAACTCAGACAGCAGGAAATTAAAGGCAATTGTTACCTCAAACGAAATGACCAGTTCGACAAAGTGACTGATGAGTTTAATATTCATACAAATAACCCAGTTGCAAGTCATACAGTTAAAAGGGAAAAGTATAAGAAAAATATTTGCGTCAAAGCTATTATTCCATAACCACTTCTGTCACAGATGAATGTAAAACGGAGATTCAATGGTAGCAAGAACACAAAACATGGAATGCTGGTGAATGGTATTGTTTTCAGATGAATCAACCTTTCCACTATTCCTCGCCTCATGACTTATTTAAGTGAGTGGAATAGGGTCAGATTCTTACAACCCAAACTTCATTCAGAATAGCATAGTTGATGTTCCGTTATGCCTTTGCCACTCATATAGGGTTTAACAGCAGGTCCCACTACCATCTTAAAAGGAGGCAAAAATAGCAGGGACTATGTAACCATTTTGGACAACGGTGTGTCCATTCAGTGACGCAGACATTGTTTCCTGCTGGAGATTACATCGTTCAAGAAGATAGCGCTCCTGTTAACTCAGATGAAAATATTTTTTTATATCTAATACAGCAGCCAATGTGTTTTTTCCATTATCCTTGGAAAAACAAAGTACAGAATACACAATACAAAGCACAAATTTAAATTCAAAATTAAATACAAGCAGACACAATTTCTCTAGCCTCTCAATGACGGGTAAAAACAGAAGAACTATAAAGAGCCGGACACTTAAGAAGATGGTCAGCAATAATCACTTCGTCGATTCTGCAGAGGGGGCACATGGGACTATTCAGTGTTTTGATTATGTTGATTCGATGAAGAAGTGCGGCGAGACAGTCATGCCCCGCTTTCAATCTAAAAGCTCCGGCAGCCTCTTTCAGTCCTTCGGTTGCCTGAATCTCTTGGGATTTCAGGCAACTGAAGGACAAGGAGTTGCCATGATTTTCCTTTGGTAAGTTCTTTTAGTTCAAGCTCTTGAAGTTGTTTAATGTTCGATTTACTAAATATGCAGATGACCTACAATCAACGGAACTGCACAAAGCTTAAGAGACATAAGTGGCTTTATTTGCAAACTCATCCGCCATCTCCTTACCGTAAAATCCCCATTGGGACAGATGGACATGTTAAATCATGGTTTCAGGAACATGATGACGAAATTGGTCATCTTCCCTGGATAGAGCAATCACCAGGGTTTACCCTCCGAGAGCCTCGGAGGCCCTGTGTTGGAAAATATTATATGAACCCGTTATCCTCCTCCAGTATCTCTCAAGAAATTAGAACAGTTGCTTCTTGAAGAATAGTGTACCACATTATATATATATATATATATTTATTATTTTATTTATTTATTTATTTATTTATAATGTAGCACAATGTAAGTATGGGGTTATATTTCTCAAGACCTCCCAGGGTGCACGACACACAGCTGCACACATATCGGGATATTTTGCCAGTTACCATCGAACGAACACGTTTGTGGATTCCGAGTGGATTAAAAACACGATACCAACAAATGTCGCCATAATTTTTAGCCTTAAAGTTAAGCCGAGGTACATCGGGTTCCTGAGCAATACTTGGGAATATCTGTCTTGAAATACCGAAATGTCTCCCCATCGCCTCGTAAAACTATTTTTCTTGCCAATAGCTCCTTGCGAGTTTGACACTGGAACGCCATAAAAAGGACGGAAATATTCAATGAGAGAAGAACTGTCAACACTGTTAGTGAAGTGTTCACTAACCAAGAGATTAGGGAGAATGCCAATGTCAGGTCAGAATCCAACACATAAAGATACTGAATTTGAGGAAGAGCGGTTTTTAGAATGACAATTAATCTTAGTAAGGGGACTCCTAGGTATAAATAATAAAAGCTCTCAAAATGCAAAATCTGTTAAAGTCCAAAATATAAGAAACTTAAATTCTGTGGTGGACATTGCCTCCACTATTACTTTAATTTCTAAAAGATTAGTAGTTGACAATGATTTGAAATGATATACAGGTACTCCAATTAAGGTCAGGCAAGCTGAAGGAGATTATTGATAACAAATAAATGTAACTTTTATTTGAGAATAGGAAATTTGAATAAAAATATTTCTGTGTATGTCATTGATAACAACTTGCTTTATCTTATTTTGGGTCTTCCCGCGTGTAAAAAAATTATGTTAACAATTGATTGTTCAATACCATGTGTGTTCAATACCATGTGTGGAAGGACTTTCTTTAGAGTTAATTAAAAATATTGGTAAAAACAGCATTTCATTACATATGAGAAATGATTATGTTGATAATAATGATGTTTTGAGTATTGATCATGTTATATTTGATAATTGTGGTGGAGATTGTAGTCAAAATAAAATAGAAATTTTAACAAATTTCTGACAATGTTAATCTTAAGGACCAAATAGAGAATTTAAATGTTGATAGGGATTTAAAAGGACTTTTACAAAACAATGTTGGACTATTTTCAATAAATAAATATGACATAGGTAGAATAAGGATGGAACCACAAAGAATAATTCTAAATTATGATTTACCAGTTAGCCTAAGAGCATATAGAACTTCGCCAGTTGAAGAAAAATAAATAAAATCTCAAATTAAGGCTTTATTAGAAGCAGGAACAATTAAAGAGTCACATAGCCCTTACTCGTCTCCTGTAACTTTGGCAAAAAAAGCGTGATGAAGGGAAAAACCAGATTTTGTATTGACTATAGAAAATTAAATTTAATAACTAAGACAGATGCAGAACCTCTACCTAGAATTCATGATATTCTTGATAAATTAAGTCAGGCAAAATTCTTTTCTTCTTTAGACCTTACATCTGGGTATTGGCATGTACCCATCAATCTAAAAGATACTGAAAAATTAGCATTTGCAACCACTTTCGGCTTATTCGAATGGTTAAGACTTTCGTTTGGGTTAAAAAATGCCCCTGCAATTTTTAATAGAACAATACGAAGGATTCTAGATAAATATAAATTTTGCATGCCACTATTTCAACGACATCATAATTTTTTCAGATTCCAGAGAGCAACATCTCGAGCATTTAAACCAATTATTTCGAATTTTTAAAAAAGAGAATATCAAATGAAAATTATATAAATATACTTTTCTGCAACGACAAATAAATTTTCTAGGCTATAATGTTAATGAAGGAAGAATTTCACCCGACAATGTGAATATTGAAAAAATTAAGAACTTAAAACCACCAGCTAATGTAAAAGAGCTCCAAAGATTCTTCGGCACAATAAATGTTTATAACAAGTTTATTCCAAATTATGCAAAAGTGAGAAATCCATTAAATACATTATTAAAGAAAGGTTAAAATGGGATTAGTCATAAAAGTGCCAAGAAACATTTGAGATTCTTAAAAACTTATTGATTTGTAAACCAATATTGCAGTTATATGATGTAACCAAGGACTTTCATTTATATGTGGGTGCAACTAAGCATCATTTAGAATCAGTGTTAAAGCAAGTAGATGAAAATGATGTCTTACATCCAATAGCTTATCATTCATGCGTTTTAAAAATTATGAAGCAAATTACTCAATCACAGAACTCGAAAGTCTAGCCATAGTTGATAGTTTGGCCAAATTTTATCATTACCTCCATGAAAAAAAATTTACAATTCACACTAACCATGCATCCTTAGTTTGGCTAAAAAATGTTTAAAATCATTTTCACTCGTCACTAAAATTAAGTATGTTTGACCATGAAATAAAATACCAAAAAGGAACTAAAGGGACTAAAAGGGACTAAAAGTATTACCAAAAAGGGACTAAAAGTATAATAAAGAGAATTTTGATATGATTGATTATTTTGATATAAAATGTGATAAATGTTCTGTAATATTTTTTTATGTCATGTAGGAACTATTTTTTGGTTGGGAAATCTGTGATACAGTTAAATTTGAATTTATTATTTAGTCATCATACTGCTGTATCATTTTTTTACTATTCAAGAGAAGTGGATTTTTTTGTTTGCGCTTGCGATATTTGTCTACACAGCGGAAAAAGACTGTGATTTTTTTTGTCATTTCCTCTTCAAAGTGGTAAATTTGTCTAGGACTGTGGAAAGACAGACATGTTTTGCAGACAGATAAGTAATTAATTATTGTGAAAAGGAAAATTAGATTCACTTCAAGAAAGTGTAAATTTGAGAGGGAAAGTACAAATATTTATGTTGTTGTGTTTAGGGTTTTGGTCGATCAACCATACAGTGATTTTCAAGTACTTTATGTTTTGTTTTAATTGAGTATACTTCGTCTAGAACTATATGTGATATATATTTTTTTCTTCTCTCTTTGTTATTTCAATTTCAGATATATTTCTTTATTATTGATGTAACGACGTTTGGTCACCTGATTTCTAAAATTTTAATTTTTCATTACAATATATTTATTAAAATAGATTTTTCCGAATTTCTTAACTTTGACCATTTTCCTCGTCCTGCTGGCCGAGTCTGTCCTCCATTGCAGGCATTGGTGGTCAGCCTCTTCCCGGACGGGGGGGGGGGGTATTCTATAACATATAAAAATACAAAACCCTTTTAAAATCCTAAATCCTTTTCAAGTTCCTTGAGTGAATTAATTACGCATTTCTTTCTCACTTTCAGAACAAAGGAATCGACTTTAGACATCTCCAATACGACCCCTGTGAAATTTCAGATAATCCCTTTAGTTATATAAGTGTTCGGCCCGGACATCCAGGCCCGCTATCCAATCGCTCCACGTTTGAGCGATCACGTGACTGAATCTCTGTGAAGTTATATATAGCCCTGTTGTCAAGTACATGCGCGCTCTTTGGGATCCGCAATTACCCAGAGGAGACGTACAAATGTCATCTTAAATAAAAGTTTGTGGAAAACTAAATAGCTCCATTGCCATTTTGTCCATCAGGTCTTACCACTGTCTTTTTCACTGTGACATATTTGGGTCATAATCGTCTTTCTCCCTGTGTCTCATCCAATATGTTACAGAAATATATATATATGTGATAATATTATTAACAACCTATAATCGCCCTTTCTGAACTTTCTCTCTCATCTGGTAACACCTTTCCGACGCCTTGGCGAGATGCTTCGCCTTTCGTCATGTTAACTTCCTCCGCAAATTTTGGTAGCCTGTCTGACCTAATTCTATTTTCGCAATTTTCGAAGTAGACGCTTGACTGACTCGAAGTGAATAAGATGTGCTACGTTATTCGGAAATAAATTTCAATTGTTCGTTATGATTTGGAATCCATTTATTACGGCCTCGATTGCAGTATTTTCAGGTGATATCCATTCGGGACATCACACAGAGCCGGCAGGATTTGAACACCATGAAATTGCTACAGACATTACGACTGTGACTGCAAGTTAAGATGCCATTGTTCAAGAATTCCAGTTTCACTCCCGCCTGATCTCGCCATTTTTTCCGTCTCGGACTGCGCCATCTTAAAGAAGGTACCAGTGCTGAAATATCCGTAATTCAACTATAAATCCCCAAGAAGTACTTCAAGATTTTTTTATGTGCTCAATAACCATCAAAAAATTCATTTTCAAGGAAATAATTATGATTTTCGTGTGTACGCCGAAAGCTGTACGGAAATCAGGGAAACTCATATAAGCAATTTTTCAATTTCACCATCAGAGTGTTTTACTTTTTGAAATGTTTACCTAAAGTGAAGCATTATATTTTATTCCACAAAAGTTGGTGTAAAACAGATCAGTTACTATATTATTTGATTTGTAATTTCTATCATCATAAGTGATGCAAGATGAACATTGCCAAAGTAAATGTGGATGAAGATGATTCCTTTACAATTCCAAATCTTGAAACCGAAACTAACATTGTGCCCTTGAAAGATGGCACTATAGATATAGATTCATGGTTATCCTACTTTATTAAAAAATGTACGGAAGGATAATTAATGTAAATTAAAACATTTTTCACGATTTTTAAAACGAAAAGCACTTAACGTTTATATTCAAAATTGTTATCAACTTAATAATTTTATAGAATTAGTAACTGTGTTAAAAGAAAATTTGTCACCCCTACTTTAACTACCTTTAGTGATTTTGCAGGGTTGAAATTAAATGAAAACAATGATGATATTACAAAATATTTCAGGAGAAAATTAGAAATATGAAAAAAGTTAAATTTAAGAAGTGAAATGATCATGGAGGGTTTAACCGATGGCCTCCCCAGGGAACTACAATCGCTAATGATCATTAATTCCCCTGCTGACCCAATTGCTTGGCTGGACCAAGTTCAGACTGGTTAAAATAAAATGAATCCCCAACCTAGTAATGACACGCCCAGATATATAACTCCCTTTCTTAGAACTCTCCAAATTTAAAACAGAAATGATTACTTTAGGAATGATTCCCAAACTTGGAATAGGTCAAATGTAGAAAGATATACAAATAATGTTAGAACTTATGCCCCTAGGCAAAATACTTACCAGAGTCCTAATTATTACTACCGATACCAAAGACCATCTAATACTAACTATCAGAGAAAAAATCCTAGATTTTCTAGCCATCATAATTATGATAATTCACCTACTTTGTCTCCCACTCAATGTAGAATGTGTACAGAGACAGGTATTCCAAATACTTTCCATTGTCATCAAATTTGTCCATTTAGAATGGAAAGAGCTGATAATGAAAGTACTTCACACCTTGTAATTGAACCACCCTCAGAGAATACTCCTAATTCCTGACTATTGAAGGTGTCAGGTTATTTGCCAAACAATAAATATGTAGACTCTGTCTTAGACAGTGGCGCAACTATGTCAGTGATAGCCACAAGAACTGCTCGACAGTTAAGCTTGAAAATAACCACAGTAAGAGGTATAAAAGTTGTACAAACTCAAAGCCATATTGTAATGAACAAAATATGTAAGGTGAAAATGAAAATCGGCCAAATTATCAGAGATATTGTGTTATATGTAATTGACAATAACTTAGACTATATAATATTTGGTGTAAAAATGTAAAATTTATGAAATTGATACTGATTGTAAAAACCTAAAGGTAAAACAAAAATCTGTAAAAATTAATAATGAATGTAATATGCCAAAAGCAAATATGTCACTCCATATTCAATTCTAAGGTAGACTGTTCAACAGCCAAAATAAGTCCAGTCCTCAACCTGAGTATTTTGTACAAAATAACCATGAAATTGATAATGAGAATATAATTCTAAATGATACGATACCTAAAACTGTTGACTCTGTAACCAATGTTGTTTCTCAGAATCTTAGTCAAAAAGAAAATAATTAAGAAAACTTGTTAATTAAAAATTCATCTGTATTTTCCAAAAGTAAATATGATGTTGGTTGTATTAATATTGAACCCCAAAGAATTAACTTAACATCTAACTTGCCTGTATCTCTAAGACCCTATAGAACTTCCCCTAAGGAAGAGGGAGAAATTAAATCACAAATTGATCAATTGTTGAAAGCAGGCATAATTAAGGAAAGTTGCAGCCCGTACAGTTCACCTGTATGTTTGGTACTCAAGCGTGAGGAGGGTAAGAAAACAAGATTGTGCATTGATTATCGAAAATTAAATTCCCTTACTAAAACAGATGCAGAACCTTTGCCCAGAATTGATACTTTATTACATAAATTGAGTAACGCCAAAATTTTTTCTACCCTTGACCTCAGATCTGGTTTCTGGCATATTCCCATTCAGCCCGCAGATACTGAAAAGCTGGCTTTCAGTACAAACTTTGGGTTATTCGAGTGGCTAAGGCTCCCCTTTGGACTGAAAAATGCTCCAGCCATTTTTAACAGAACCATTAGGCGAATTTTAACAAAAAACAAAATTGATTTTGCATGTAGCTACTTTTATGACATAATTGTCTATTCTTCTTCTGAGAGAGAACATTTGGAACATTTAAGTATATTATTTGAACTGTTTAAAACAGAAAATATTAAATTAAACCAAGGAAAATGTGTGTTTGCTAAAGATCAGATAAAATTTCTAGGTTATGAAGTAACAAATGGTAGAGTATTTCCTGATAATCATAATATTGAAACTATTAAAAAACTGAAAAATCCTAGTAATACCTAAGAGTTACAAAGCGTCCTCGGTAGTGTAAATTTTTATCACCGATTCATTCCCAACTATAACAAAATTAGAGCTCCTCTAAATAGATTACTGACAAAGAATGTTGTGTGGCATTGGGATGAAACATGTCAACAAGCTTTCGATGAGTTGAAAGAAATCTTAATATCAATACCAGTATTACAGTTATACGATCCTAGTAAACCATGTTACATTTATGTTGATGCCTCCCAAAGTGCTGTTGGAGCTGTTTTGAAACAACCAGCTGAAAATAATATTCTTCACCCTGTATCATACCATTCTAGAACTTTAAGAGATTATGAAAAGAATTACGCGATTACAGAATTAGAATGCTTAGCAATTGTAGATGCATTAAACAAATATCATTACTATCTCCATGGGAAAAAAATTTGTCATACATACTGATCATGCGGCACTTGTTTGGTTAAAAAATGTTAAAAATTGTAAAGGTAGGTTATTCCGCTGGTCCCTTAAATTGAGCATGTAAGACTACGAAGTTAGATATCAGAAGGGTTCTACCATTATTGAGGCGGATATGTTTTCAAGGCATCCCGTTTCTCAAGATCTCCAACACTGTGTGTGTTTACTAGATAGGAATGAAATAATTCAACAACAGAAAATTAAAAATGCGTGTGGCAAAAATTATAAAGAAATTAATGACATGATGGTGATTAAGAAAAGGAACTTTTGTACAATTATAGTACCTTTTTCCTTAAGATTAAAATTGTTAACTAATACCCATGAAAATTTCGGACATCCAGGAGTTCAAATTATGCGAAATTTAATTACCCATCAATATTATTGGCCCCATATTAGTGAATATATAGGAAATTTCATGAAACATTGTCATACTTGCCAGTTAAATAAAACGAAAAAACAGAAATGATTTGGATTCCTGCAAGAAATACCCTCAACTGACCAACCTTTTGAATGTTTATCTATTGATACAGTAGGAGTGTTTAATCATTACAACTCAACCAAAAAATACTTGCATATAGTGATTGATCATGCAACCCGATATGTATGGGCATTTCCCTCCAAGAGCTTAACTTCAGAAACATATACAAATTGTCTAAGTCTCATTTTTACTGTGCAAATTCTAGAGAAAGTATTAAGCGATAGAAAGGCAGATTTTACCTCGTCCAGATTAAAAAAATTTCTTAAAAACCATAATGCTTTACTCCTTTGACTTCATCTCATCATCCCCAGACCAATGGAAAAGTGGAAAAGGTGAATCAATCCCTAGTAACCGGCCTAAAATATAAGGTAAATGCTATTTCTAAAAAGATTCCGTGGACAAAAGTGCTAGATCAAGTTGTTACTGAATATAAGAACTCCCCTCATATTGTAACTAAGTTCTCCCCTGCCTACTTATTATTTGGCAAAATTCCATTTGATTCTACAATTGACGAAAATACTTATCCTACACTTAATGAAGCAAGAACTTTAGATAATACCAGAACTCTTGAATACCATCAGGAAAATAAGACGAGATATGATACTAGATTTGAAGAATCTAAATTTCAACCTGGGGACTTAGTAATATATGAGGAATTCGAATACCCAAGAACTAGAAAGTTAACCTCACCTTATTCAGGACTTTAAAAGATTATTAATAAATTATCTGAAGTTAATTATGAAATTGATAAAGAAAATTACCACACAAAAATGAAATCCACTTAAATTGTACATTCATCAAAATTGAGATTTTACTATTCACCCGAGAAGTTCAAAGTACACCACGAATAAGTCACTAATATGTAAATCATTCAGCTATCCTTAATCTTTCTATTTTAGCATTCCTGTCCTATCGCCACCCTAGTTAATTTTGAAGAAACCCCATGAGTGTACATGAAACTCACATATTTCTTTTTACTGTTGAAGCTTACTACATTTTATATGAAAAATACTATGTACTAGATAAATATTAGTGATTTTTATACTGGGGTTTCCACTCACTGTCCTCCCTGTTTCTTCGAGCTGTTCAAATGTTCCCTTTGAACAGTTGACTTTCCTTCTCATGTTTGAGAAACTTGCCTGCACCTTTTCATTTTGTGCAGTTTGCTCAACGTGAGTTTCAGGTTGGAAGCACCTTCCCTTTGGTAAACGCTCACGAGGATGTACTCACAAGTCATATACCTCAAATTTATGATTGTATTGTCTTGAATTTTTTTTAAATTCTTCACAATAATTGAATGTTAGTGTCAATTGTCGGAATATGTATTTTTGTTCGAATTTTTGCAACATCAGGTACCAGACATTTGGTATTCATGTTGAAAGTTAATTTTGACAGCATTTGGTAAATTTATGCTACTAATTGCTGAAAGAATAATTATAATATTTTTGTTTACATGATCAAGTGAAAAATTTAAATTGAAAACCAATTATAAAATTAAAACCTAGAAAATGTTTTGTGTAAAGAGAAGGAAAAAAATGACTACAACCCGGGAGATCTCCAAAACAACTAAACCATACTACGACATAAGACTGTGAATAAAAATAACTTTTGTGATTTTTACAACTAGTTGAACTGTACCCGTCCAGGTCTCTGAAAACTTTTCAGACTGTGACACACATGTCAGGGACTGAGACCTGCACAATATTTTTACTTGTATCTGTATTTGGAACGTCTTTACATCTGATTTTATTAGTGTTTTCATTTAAGTGTACCATTTCATTTTTATTTTTCTCCAGCTATTTGCTTTATTAAGATTATGCCATATTATTATGTTTTTCAATTGTATATTTTAACATAAAAGTTTGTGATTTTCGAGGCAGCTTCAACCTAATATTTTAACTACTAATTTTCATGTTGTCACTATCTGGAGTGTCTTTGAGTCGATGGCCGCGGCTAAAATCCATTTTAGATGGGGGGATATTCTTGGATAATATTATTAACAACTTATAATCGCCCTTTCTGAACTTTCTCTCTCATTTGGTAACACCTTTCCGACGCCTTGTCGAGATGCTTCGCTTTCCACATACTAACTTCCTCCGCTAATTCTGGCTACCTCTCTGACCTAATTCTATTTTCGCGCTTTACGAGGAAGACGCTGGACTGACTCGAAGTGAATAAGATGTGCTACTTTATTCGGAAATAAATTTCAATTGTTCGTTATGATTTGGAATCCTTTTGTTACGGCCTCGATTGCAGTATTTTCAGGTGATGTCCATTGGGGACATTACTTACACTTACACACACACACACACACACACACACACACACACACACACACACACAAACACACACACATATATATATATACCGGGTGCGTCATAAATTCGTGAAAAATTCAAAAATACGTAATAAAAGAAGTAATGCTCCGAAAAATTTCTGTTTACGCCAATAGCATCAGAGGGACATTGGATTTTTTACCATGCGAAAAAAAAAAGTTTCCATAAGTAACCGAAAGTGGGCGCTCACACGTCATACTGAGACGTTTTATGGTAATCAGGCAAACACAAACAGAAAATCAAACAGATCACAATAACGTGAGGTTGTGCATTTGTTTTAAAGTAACAGATGTTCAACATTACTATCTGCACAATGTAAATGGCAAGTGAGGCTCATCACTACGCCCATTACAGCGGAGTGTAGCATTTCGCCATCGATTGTAGCTACTGACTATCGAATGGCATTTTTCAGTTCCACCAAAGTGGTTGAGAAGTCCCGGTACACAAGAGACTTGAAGTATCACCATAACCAAAAAGCTGCAGGGGACAAGTCTGGTGATCGTGAGGGCCACTGAGCCTTACAATCGCGACTTATCACTCGGTCTTTAGTGAAAGATTCCAACAGGAACGTCTCGACATCACGTGAAATGTGGGGCGGGGCACCATTCTGAATGAAGATGACAATAGGTAACGCATGTATTTTCTGCAATGCAGGCTTAACGTGGTCACGCAACAACGCACGATACCGTTTTCCAGTGACTGTACAAGTTTTCCTGCCGGATACAGGACAAGGTTCTTGAAAAGAGAAAGGACCCAGAATGATTGCTTTGAGAATTAACGTCACCATGCAGTGAAAAATGGGCTTCATCCGTCCACATGACGTTCAGCAACCATTGTGGGTTACGTTTATTTTGTGCCAGAGCCCATGTAGCAAAGTTTCGTCTTTCATCTGTATCTGCCGGTATTAACTGGGTAAGTCCTTGGATTTTGTACGGATACAGATTCAACATTCCATGTAGAATACGTTGAATCGACGGTTCCAGAATCTACGTTTATCTCTCAGCTTCACGAGGACTGCTACAGCCCGTTGATGTCTCGGCTGCCAAATCGTCCATGACACTTTCTACAACATGGAAGCGGTCCGTGCTCAAGGATGGTCTGCCACTTTCTGGAGATCCTCCAAACTCCACGTTTCCTCAAACGGTCGAACTAAATTCAGTATCCCATTCAATGAAATAAGGTTTTTTGTGCCGTAAGTCCTTTCTCCGTGCAAAACGTTCTCAATGCAACAGTTGTGGAGTCACCATTCTTGAAGAATAGTTTAATCACCAACGCTCGATCTCGTAAGGAAAACATGCTGCCGGCTACGAATAGCGGATCTATTTTCAGACAGGTGTTTTATACAGTCAGATTTACATAAAATGTATCAGTATGACGTGAGAGCGCCCTCTTTTGGTTTCTTTTGGAAACATTTTTCTTTTTACAAAGGAAAAAAATCCAAAGTGTCTCTGATCCTATTGGCCCAAACAGAAAATTTTTCCTAGCATTATTTCTTTTATTACGAATTTTTGAACATTGCACGAATTTATGACGCACCCGGTACACACACACACACACACATATATATATATATATATATATATATATGTATCATTTTTTAGACGATTTTGGTAAGCGGTAATAAAAAATCGTTTGCTGCAAAAGAAATAATTTCAATTGTACTATGTTTTTAAAAGTCAAAATTATCGTTTGCGGCTTGAAAGTTTTGTTTTTATTCAAAATGGCGTTTATAACAAAGCAGTGGTTCGAAGGCTACATTTATGCTCTTTCCGAAGAGAAATATGCATACCCCGTTATCCAAAAACGATGTGAGAGTCATGGTTTTGTGATATCTAAAGCGTCGATAGGTAATATCGTCAACAAGAAAGGAAAGAAACGTCAAATTGGAGCCTCAAGCGGGACAAAAATTCCAAACAAGTATCCAAGGAAAAAACGGACATCTTCGACTATTGCAAAGGTACGTTGTTCAATGTTAAAAGAAAATCCCCCTAGTCAAAGGACAGTTGCAAAGTCATTAAAATGCTCGGTGTCCACTGTAAACAAGATGATAGACGTTGATTTAAATCTTAAGAAAGCGAAAAAACGCAATGTGCATCGTCTTCTTCCAAATCATATCGCTGAAAGCAGGACACACTGCAGAATTCTATATGTGAAACACTTATCCAAAGAAAAATGAAAAACAATTGTCACAATAGATGAATCATGGGTGTATTTAAATGATTGCAACATAAAAAGAACAATTTATTATCATAAAAGGGAAGAAAAAAATTTAAGTACATGGTTCAAAGAATCGAAAAAAAGTTTTTCTAAGGGATTCATGATTGTTGCTGGTTTATCTTATAATGGCAAGTTAAAAAATAAAGAGAGTGGAAAAAATGTCAAGATTAACTCCAAATACTATCAGGAACATATTTTATCGCCAATTTTTCTGAATGAAATGCCATCGCTTTACCCACAGTGCCATCAATCTGTGAGACTCCATCAGGACAAAGCTAGCAGTCACACATCAAAATCCACTGTAAATTTCCTAAAAGAAATGGAACAAAAAGCTGGTATCAAGGCCATACCCTTCACTGGTATCCCTAGTAAATCTCCCGATGTATCACCTATGGATTTTTGTGCTTTCGGACTTTTAAAATCTGCATTATCCAAACGTCGTCCCAAAACCCTTACAGGACTCTGGAAAGCTGTTCAGGAGGAATGGGATAGAATTCCTCTTCTGACACTTCAAAAGGCATTATTATCCTGGAAATTGTGGTGTCGAAAGATAGTTCAGAATAAGGTATGTCAAATAGAACATTTAACACACAAGAATTTTATATAATTTAGTTTTGTGAATACAATATACATCGTCTAAAAAATGTGTGAGCAGCCTCTGTATATATATATAAGCGTTTAATCCTTTTCTGACGCACCCCAGATATGTGCTTGAGATCCCAGAAGATGCTGCCTAGAATGTACTTATGTCAATTAAGACCAAGTATGGTGAGTACGCACAGTTGTACTGGCGTATTTATAGCTTGATTTGTCAGTGGATGTTCTCTCTTTGTCTTTTAGCCGTAATGTCTGATATCACAAGCTTTCTATAACGTTCACTTTACAATTTTCAGCTATTCATAAATTGCACACTAACAAAGTTGCAATCGTGCTGATGGTTTTCCGTTTATCTGCGGATTTATTTTATTTTATTTTCTATCATAAGGGTATTTTTTTTTTTTTGCTGCTCAAAGTGTAACTTGTCCGAGACAAAAAGTTTAATGCTGATACAAAATTGTTACAAGCATCCAACGGGGCTAAATGCTCAGTTTCTAGTACCGAAGGACAACGGCTTGCACATTGAACAATCTCCAGTATACCTATTTTTGAATAAATATCTGTCTATGCATAATGAAGTATATTTTAACCGTTCGTAGTTTGTGATGTCGAATATGTAAAACACTGACCATGTCCCCTTATTGCTACAAGATCCGATATGATTTTTTTCATTCCTTGGAAGACGAATGAAAAGGTAGTTTAATATTCCACTCCAAGAACGAAAACATCCCAACATTTAAATTAGTTGTTCTTTTTTCGAGTTAATGGATAAATTGATTTGCTAATGAAGCATCTGTTTATATTTAGAGCTTAATCCGATCTACGGCACATAATATAATTTGTAGAGTTATTGTCATAAATTATTTGAATAACTATATTTGTCATACTGAAAATCAAGAAAAAGAATCAAACTTTTAAAATAGGAGAGCCATATGAACATTTATCATTATAACTAAGTCTTGAACACCTATACTTTTCATTCTAAAATTCTGCTCACCATTCAAAAGTATGAGTTCAGATCGATTTGACGAAAAGTAGCGGGATTTGACGACATAAAAAAGTGAACACACTAATAAGCAAAAAAAAAAAACTGATTTTATTAAATTGCAGTTACTGTAGGATATTTTATTTTAACTGAGGAAAAATGTAATAATACATTATTAGTAAAATAATTCCACTGGATATTTGAATCACACCGACAGTCGATCCACTGCACTCCGAGCAAAAACTTTTAGCTCTGAAATCCTTGATCAAATTTGTTTTATACATGGAAGTGTAATGCTCATGACATGCTGTCAAATGTTCTTGATTGTTAGCGTTTCATTTAAAAAAGAAGGGCTGCATATCTTTCTATTCTTCAAGGTACTGGTTTGGGTTACATTTACACAGTATTCAATTTCCTTTGAGCTCAGCCAGCTGTAAGTGTTGTCAAATGTGAGGATATCTGATAAATGAAATAAATTTCAGTCAAAATGATAGTATTCAATACAGGGTGTCCCATAAATACCGGCCAAACTCTGCACAGCATGATTCTTCTTTGGGAGTACATAAAAAATGCCCAAAGAACTGTACCTGTGCGACCCATAGTTTTCGAGAAAATACGAAAAACAAAGTATGACGTCACATTCGGTGCAAGGAAAAAACACTTTATTTGACACATCAACATCAGTATTTGCAAATATTTATAGAGGCAGATGTTCAAAGTGTCCGCCGTGCATAACAGACAAGCTTGAGTGCGCCGTGGAATGGACGACTGCCCACGTCGCAGCATCGCGGTGTCCACCGAAGTACAAACAGCTTGCAGACGAGGAACTAAGTCCGTTTTTGTAGTCACTACGTCTCGATACACCAATTCCTTTGATCTTACTCAATTCCTTGAAATGGCCCCATAGGAAAAAATCCAACGGTGTTACATCTGGTTGCTGTTGATGTATCGGAATACTGCTGTTGATGTGTCAAATAAAGTGTTTTTCCTTGCACCGGATGTGACGTCATACTTTGTTTTTCGTATTTTTCTCGAAAACTATGGGTCGTACAGGTAAAGTTATTTGGGTATTTTTTATGTACTCCCAACGAGGAATCTGGCTGTGCAGAGTTTGGGTGGTATTTATGGAACACCCTGTATATCAGAAGTATTAGCTGTTAGTAGAAAGTCAGTATACATAAGGTTAGACTGAAAACAATTTCGCGATATAACCACATAACCACACAAGACAAGTTGTAAATAAATAAAGATTTGGTAATATATAAACTATGATTTACGTAGCTGTCTTTTGAACATGAAGAATACCACAGACTTTCAAAGATAAATAAAAATTGCTGTAAAAGTAAAACTGAAACCGTAAAAGTATTGCATTTCAAACAGAAAGCTAAACCTTTCCACTCTCTTTGTGAAAATATTAAAATTACATTTAGGCAAAATTAAATTTTGCTCTTGTAACGCAATGACGCAAAAAGCGACATGTTATACAGAGGTAAAAATTTTGTTGTTGAGTGTTTTGTGTTGATCATAAATAACATAACATTTATTAAATATACAATTTTATACTAATAAATAAAGCATATTTAAAAATTCTGGGAGATATATGCGTCTTTAAAACCTATTAAACATGAAAGAGAGAAAAGCTATTTTGAAGTTTCAAGCATATATTTAGCTGCATAATATGTTAACGACAGAAATATGTAGAATTATCAAACTGTGTTTAATTAAAGTTTTGATTTGTTTAGCTAGAATTCGCCAATTTTCAAACAATACTTCTTGAAGTTCATCTTTCAATATATTGAGGATCCACAGCGTTTTAACCTTCAAAGTTTTTAAATATTATGGCTTTGCATGCTGTATCATACAATAGAAGAATTAAATTTTGGGTTGTAAGTCGAGTATTAAAAGATAGTTTCCACAGGAAGCAAATTACATGAAATTCATTAAAGAAATGCAAATAATAGTAATCTTTTGCGTGGCTTGCGGCACTTTGGTGATCATGTAAATATTTTGATAGCTTTAATACCGTTAAATAAAGTAAATTTTGCACATGTAGAAATTAAAATTAGAAAAAAAAAGTTTTGTCGTACATTCAATCTATAAAGAATAGAATTACCGATCGATTTTAGGTTAACGTATGTATATGGAATGCGAATCATATTTACATAACATTTTAAATTTTGGACTTGAATAATAATTTATGTATCATTATAATACAGAATAGTAATCTAGTTTAACCATTTAACATTTTTGATTTATATAAATTATGTTCTATCTTGTTATCTATGAAACGAATTTTCTATAACGAACGAATTTCCCGTAATAATGCATTTCTGTCTGTAGCTAATTTTTTGTGCTTTGGAAAAGAAGGGAAATATTTTAGTTTCTATAGATTTCTAAGATAAAAACAAAAAAAATCACTAGAATCATATGGTTGAATATTATGTTAAGTTCACACACATCTAAGTCTACTTTAAATCGAAAAGCACAATTTTGGGATAATACAAGAGAATTTAGTTACCCAAAATAGAACCAACTGCAGAAAGAAACAGAAATAGAGACATAAAATACGTAAAAATTGCTACTTTAAACAAACGCCGTCGATTCTGTATGAACATATTTTTTGCCGAATTATAGTTCATAAATAAGTGATGATAGTGGAACATCCTTTGTAGCTTAAGGTCCGACGCTTACACATAGCATGCTATGTGTAAGCGTCTCTCACTATCAACCTCGCAAGGTTGATAGTGAGTAAATCCGTTTTTTTAATAGTCTGGATCACTCTGTAATTTTTTAAATTGCTATCGCGCTGATGTATTGGTATATCTAATGCTTAGCAGATTCCAATACGTGTACAAAATAACGCTCTTTAAAATTGACATAGCTGAAAATTATGAAGCTTTTTGCTCTACATGCTTTAAATTAAATTTTCTATTCAGCATAAAAAATATCCTTTATAAAAGAGAGTGTTTCTGCTTCTAAAAAGTATCATACTCACATTTTCCAGCTGTTTTTGCTTTATAGGAACCTCTCTCTACTCCATCTGATGTGTCATATCTTTGCATTGGTAGAAGTTCGATTAAATCTTCTGGTCCTTCATAAAACAGTCCAAATCCAATATCATTGTTTTGGACTAAGTATTCCCACTGAATCAGTGATCCTTCTATCATCACATCAACATGAACTTCTTTCTTACCAGACGTTGGAACTACTACATTCGTTACTCGAGTCGCATCTTTGAAACATCTGTCTTCTTTCGATAAATAATAACAGGAATCTATTTTTCCGCCATGAGTTACCTATTGAATATACAAATAATTTTAAAATGTAGCGAAGCGAATTTTTAAGAATTAAGGATGATTTTTAAAAAAAATTTATATTATATGTTACTTTAATATGAGTTATAAAGTAGGATGCATTACAATAAGATGTTTTCTCAAAAAATGATACAATGGACAGTATATTATTAACAGACAAATATATTATAAAGTTGTAATATAACAAAGGGGATATGTTTTTATTTATTTAGAAAATAAATAAATCTTGAATTTTAAAATTCAATGCTTTTCTCTTTTCTTAGATCTAATAGTTTCTTGTAAACTTTGTAATCAGAGATTCTCGTAATTTGTCTCGAAAGGAGAATAGGCGTGAAAAGTTCTAGAAATTAATATATCTCTAGTGGCAATAAGACTCTAATAGAGGATTGGGGTTTCTCGTTCTTAAATTTATATTAAAGTTTTTTTTTATTATAAAGAAAAATTTGTATCAGAGAATCAACCTTAGCCTGAGTGGTGCAACCGTTACTTTGGCAAGTATCATTTAAGGGAACCGTGAACCTTTATTTCAGCAAAAATCGACTCCAAAATCGAAACTTATTTTTGTAGGTATTATTATTCTCTATTTTGTCCTGAACCATTTGCGAAAAACAGCTTGCAGCTGCGATGATGCTTCGCAAAGTTATAACCGTTTGAATCTTATGCACAAATAATTTTTGGCTCTTTAACGTCACAAAAAATGTTAAAAAATATATATGTCGATCTTTATAATTAATTTTTTTTTAAATTTCAATACTTAGTAATTTATTAATTTTGTAACCGCGCACATTAACTATAGCTAGAACTGCATCCGATCGTATAAATAGGTAAGTGTGGTAATATACTTTAAATTTGTTTTATCAAAAACGATTTTTCAAGGTGTTTGGAATTATTAAATGCGCCATGCGACGTAATTTTTGTTCAAAAACCATGAAATTGATAAAGAATATTCCTGATACTGTTTACATAGAAACTGAGTATGCATTTTACAATTCGACTTCATTAAGGTAATTAAATTTGATTTATAGCTTATTAAATAGCAAAATTTTGGGCTTATACTATAAGTTAAAAAATAGCAAAAACTGGGGTGGAATTCAGAAAAAAAATCTCTCAAAATTGCCTGTTCAAAGGATTAAATAATTCATAACCACATTTGTTTGTAATACAGTTATAAGTGATTAAATTGAGGTAATATCTCAAAAAATTAAGTTGCAAGGAGCATTTTAATATTTTGTTTATAAATATTAAATTTTAAAAAATCGTAATATTGTAAAAAGATTGGAAATTTCTTTTACGGTATTATACATAATTATGGTGAAATGTATACATGTGTAAGATTTCATATCTCTATGATAAAAGAGAAAAATATAAATTTGAACGTCCTCCGTTTATTTAAAGTCTTGAGGAATCTTTAAATTTTATTTTAAAATATCTATGCGTATGATTTCATATCTTTGGCAGATGTTAATATATATATGCTTCTTACATTTTTAACTAAGCATTTAGGAATGCTCTGCAACTTAGATAATAAGGAAAAAATGTTTTTCTGAATAACAAATTCATTTTCGATTAGAAATGTAATGTAAAGAACGTTTCCTTTTGTTTCATAACTAAATTATCTCCTAAAAGACATTTTAAAAACTACTTGGTATATAGATACATGGTTTATATAAATTATACCCAATTAATATATAAATCGGCATTGTCCCCCCGAACAGCATATCTACATGTAACACTATGTCTATATCATATACACAGCATATCGTATAACATCATATGTTAAGGTTAAAGGCTATACCGTTCATTAGCAGCATATAATTTAAGTAAATCATCTTGAAAAATGCATGACACTAAATAAGATTTAAAACAAAATTACTTATAACACATTTAATTATCATTGTAACATATGCGTCGTTATTTAATTTCCATATCTAATATCAAATAGGCTTAATTCTAATATCCGTTCTGGTATGTAAATTAAAGTATAAGTAATCACTTTTCACTATTCTATATTTTTTATAATAGTTAACTAGCATGTATTATAACAAGTTTTATGATAGTATCAACTCGGACCGAATTCACAGAAATTATTATTTTTTTTTGTATTTTGGATGGAGTATATTAAGATCCATCTTCGTGAAACTAAGTATCAAATTTATCAAGTTTATAAGTATCAAGTTTATCAAATTTAATGGCAAATAAACTGTTTAAATCCGAGCTCATCCCTAGGCTAATTTTTAGACCCTTCTGTCGTGTTTTACCTCAAGAGAGCCAAGCAGATTGGGGCTTGTAAAAAATTATTGCCAAGACACATTGTCAACAAGTTTTATGGAAAACTCAGTAATAATTAAATATAAAGAAAAAACATACAATTTAAACTTTTAAGTGCCGTATTTAAAAATTCCGTCCTAATGCGAGTAAAGTTTGTTCTGTATACCATGGTTAATACAGTGGAACCTCGATATATCGAACCTCTATATAAACGAAACTTGCTAAATCGAAGTTTTTTCCAGTCCCCTTGAACCTCCCTAACACTCCCACGTTATTATTAAATCGAACCTTCGCAAATCGAAATCCTCGATAATTCGAAGTTTTCTCAATCCCCTTGAGGTTCGATATATCGAGGATCTCTATATAAATTCTTTGAAACCCAAACTATGGCTTACAAAAGTTTTGCATAGAGGATTTCCATCAGGATCAGTTCGATTTCCTCCAAGGAATGCTGGTAATACATCCGCATCGATATCTCTTAGAAATTTTTCTTTCCAGCCATCTGTACATAATAAAAATATAACAGAATGTTTAAACTGACTCTCAGAATAAACAAAAATAATACTCATTTGTGTTCCTAAAAATTTTTGGGCCCACCAAGCATGACACTTTCGCGCACTACACCATAAACAACCCCCCCCTCCCTCCAAAAATTTTCCCATAAAAATTCATTCTATCAGCTATAGTGTTTTTTTAATCCCTCAGTTCCTCTATAATCCAAAAGTAATGCATTTTTGTACCCATTAAAACGTTAATTTTAAAACCGTAATTAAATCTAACTTACTGTAAAATCTAACTCATTGAACTAGGAACCACTTCTAATGGATCTTTTAACGTGTTTCAAACACCCAAGAAAACCTATCATTTATACCTTTTCTCTCGATTAAATTCATCGGCAAATTAAATTTCGGACAAATATATATGTATTAGCAAGCAGCCCAACATACATACAAAATTCAATCACACTTTTCAATCATACAAAATTCAATCACACTTACCCGAATTTTGCAAATACCGAAAAAAATTCAATTTTCTTGTTCCATTTTGACACTACAGAAACCATACTTAGAAACGAAAACTACGTCCGAGCGATGCAACTAAAAATCCCCGAAAGAACGTTCACTGGATTAATTACCAAGTTTTTATTAACTCGCTTTCTGGTTTGTACAGTACAAATCTTGCAATCGATTTTTAACTAACTTCCCGACTAGCTAGACATTTAAAAACTTTTAGAATAGCTAAGAACATGATGACAATGCATTTTTTAAATACTTTTAGCCATCTTTAAGCAGCACTGAATTCATTTTCAGTTTATTTTGTTTTGTATGGAAAGTTAGTTCGGAAAAAATCCGCAAGGTGGCGCTTCGATCGAAGTCAATGCTTGCACTTTTGCGTGCGGGCTTTTGATTTTGAAAATAGAATACATGTGAATTTAGTTTGTCTACGAAGATATTGTGCGAAAAATTAAAAAGAAAATTATAAAAGTTAGCAGTTTATAAAGTCTATGGATAGTGGAAATGACTAAAAAGTGATTAAAATTAAATAAAAGAAAGTGAAAAAGAATAATTAAGTGAAGGTTTGTGCAATTAATTTATATGATTCAACAGAAAATTTAAAAACGTGGTATATAAGAGTTCTTTTTATCTTGCAATCATTTTTTTAAACAAGCGCAGTATTAAAATCCGGATTAAACTCGTCTACCAATAAATCACAAGCTCTGACTGGCTTCTAATTATTAAAATCGGGAACAATATGTAGCTAACTAAAAAGCATTTGACAAACACAACTCGCATTTGGCGTTTTATCGCCACTTTAGCAAAAATTTTTAAAAATTCAGCCAAAACATTAAAGCGGCTGCTGCTTTAATGTTTTGGTGATATACCGTGTATTGAGAATGGACATTTTATTTCCAAACTGAATGTAAGATTACGATTTTTTTCGCAAAATCAACTAAATTTCCGTAATTTATTAAATAGGAAACTCTGTTATGTATTATTACTATTATTTTTACGATTATTTTATGTGAGAGGGCAAGAGACATAAATTCTGTATACGCAAAGAGTAAGGTTAGTTTCCATTGTTAAAACTAATTTACGAATGCGCTCGATTTATGCCCATTAAAAGCAACTTTTGAATTATTGTTGCCCACATCGTATAGTGGTTAGCGTCATGAAAATCCACGAAGTGGGATTAGATTTGAAAACGGATTAAGGCTTTGGTCGTCACGTGCTGTCCCCTCATAAGTAGAAATGTTGGTACACCTATTTGATGTTCCAATAATAAAGAAACCAACACGATTTCGTGGTATGGCTGGGCAAATGTGTAAAACACAAGTGACTGCCACATTGGAAAAAAATTTTTAAAAAATAATCATAAAACTTTTTATCTATTAAAGCACATTATGAGTTTTCCACTTTTGAATTTTCAGCTTGTTAAGTAATGATATGTAAAATAATAATATGTAGTTAGTATCACATAGATCACTGTTTCGAATAAATGCAACTTACCCTTAAAGCAGGCGTGTCAGACCCGCTGCCTCTGCATGCGGCCTGTGACAGCTAGTAATGCGGCCCCACAATATCCCTAACTTTATAAGATCTATCTTCTCAAAAGAAAATAACCCTCGTCTTACAATCTCGCATTATTCATGTTGTCGCAGTTTTTCACTACGTACATTTTCGATCAATTGTTTTAAAGGATGAAACGCGTGAAAAGTAAGATTAGATGAACATTTTCTGATGAGCATTTTTAAAATTCACTAATTCGTAACCACTTACTTGGAACCTTACATTGATGCCTAATTTTAACAAAAAGAAAGTCGAATACCTCATTAATTTTATGTTTATACTGCCTTCTGATTTTAATGTCACACTATAACATTTAAAAAAACTGAATGAAATTTCGTTACTTGTAAACATTACGTATATTACATGTTTTATATGAGGCCCAAGACAATTCCTCTTTTCCAATGCGGCCCAGGAAAGCCAAAAGTTGAATATACATTATACTTAATACGAAATATACTTTATAGCCCATGGTATAAAGTATATTTCGTTGCTTGGTTTCCTCCTTTATTTTAGTTTAAATTAAAGAAATTTTTAAGAATTTTTAAAGGAATGAGAATTATTCAAACTCAAGAAACATTCAAAGCAAATTTTTAAGCATTCTGCTGATCATTATAAAAGATCGTTGCTATATTACTAATAAGGAGATCAAATAACTATAGTCAAAATTTCATGTGAGAAATTATTGAAATTGCTTTCCGTTTTTTAAATTTTAATATTTAAAATAGCATAACATAAACTTAATTTAGAATATTCGATGAACACTTCTTTCTTTCAAACGAAAATTTATAAATTTATATGTAGGATAAATTTTTGTGAATAACATTCTTTCTATATCCTAGAACCTATCCCAGCATTTACTATAAATATTCTCTTCATTTATGAGGATAAATGTTCTTGTTTCGTTTAAAATTCCATATTTCTATTTAAAACCCAAAATTTAACAATGCGAGTAATATTTTAATCAAATTACATTTGTGTCAGAATTATACTAGCTAAAAATTATTTAGCAATATAATTTTTAGTAAAAATAATCAATTTGAAGCAAATACGATTATTAAAAACTGTAGAGAACATTGCAACATATAAAGTATATGAAATTTTCAAAAGGAAGATAATTCATTCATAAATGTATAAAAATGTTTAAATATATAAATAAAATAATCAAAATTTGATTGAGCACATGGAAATTGCTCATTAAGAATACATATGGAGATACGTGATTTTTCCATAGCTACTCACATAATACTCAATTTTATGCGCATATGCATAGCTGCGCATTTTGAAAGTCTGCTGCGCTCTTAAGTCCTTTTAACATTTTACATAGTTCTTCAAGTAGTTCTTACATAGTTCTGCATAGTTCTCAAATCAAAGGAACGCCAAATATTGAATAAAAAATATTCATTTAGTAATTATATGAATTTTTGTTTATCCGATACCATTGCGCATAATATGAATCTCATTATGTTGAAAATTTTATCAAACAGGTCACGTAAAATATCAGATATCAGTTATATGTAAATTAGGCTAATGTTTTTCTATAACGCCTAGTTATTTAGATGAAGATAGAATGGAGAACAATGGAGCTTCTTTGCCTCGTATTTGTAAATTTCCAAATATAGATTGTACCGTATTATCCGACCGAAACTGATTATTTAAACAAAATAATCCTTTTTTGTTTCTTTTGACTTTTAACATATCCCAAATGTCCTTGTTGGTTTGAACAGACTGAAGAAAAAGAAATGACTGTTGATTATTGTTCGCGGCTACTACCTACAAGGAAAAGAACATAAACTGTTATTTCCTGATAGACTTCAGTCTATCAATTATTTTTGAGAATCCTCTCCACAGGACTACTGATGCGAAACCTAAAACGTGTCTAGTCTTAGTTCATCTGCGATGGAGAGAAAAAGTAGACGGTTTTTTAAATGTTGTTTGGGAACTGATAACTAAAAAAGCTCGAATGACGTTTCCAATTTTATGCAATAACCTAAATAACGAAGAATATTCTAATTTACTCTTTTGGCGTCAAACTATCAATATATTTCTGATTCAACACCGCTGGAGTTACTGAAGCTGACACCGAAAGTTTATTTATTTATTTATTACAAATACCCGGAGAATTGGCTATGACGCTATTTGTTCCAAGTAAAGGGCAAGACTGCTGGTCATTCATTTAAGGAGGTACCGTATAGGTGCCTAGCATTACCCCCTTCCATCCGATCCCGTAATTTAGGACCGAGTCAAGTGACGAGACCGGAACACTTGACCCCGCACTTCCAGAATTTCATAACTTGGAGGAAATTTGAGAACTATGGAGGACGTTGCAGCCACGACAGATTTAGCGTGCACTTTCTACAATTTGTGATCACGGGTTTGGATTTTTTCAGTGATCGTCATTGAACCTTAACCCTCATATCATGGGCTCGAAGTGATTGCCAACCGGGCCACCGAGCCCCCAAACAAACAGCATTTTGACCGGGAGTGATTTGTACACGCAACTTTCTGATGTGGAGTCAAACATGTACCCCAGTCAAAATAGACCCAATTTTGACGAATGGCTAAAAAAAATCTGAAAGTTTTAAAAATTGGTGTAGATGTTTGTTTGGGCATGCTAATGAACATACTAAAAGTCCCCACCAATCAGACTTCAGCTTTCGCCGCCATCTTGGAAAATGTGCAGACTTTTCTGGTTTTTTGCAAGTAACTTGATAAATATTAATTTTATGTATAAAAATTGAATGCAAAAATTGAAGATCATTAAATTATGAACAAAAACGCTATTTACATTTTTTTTATAAGTCTAACACGAACAAAGATAATTGACTTTGAATGGAGAGAACTATCACACCTGGGACGCGAATGCACGGGTCATCCCCATCATGATGAGGGGATGATCCGCGCATGTACACTAAAATTCTTGCATACTCACGTTTGTCAAACCCTGCATATCAAAGCTCAAGAGAAAGTTGCAGCAACATCCAATCCATTGATATCAGGTTGTATTGTGAGGCTTGGTGGATTCTACCTTTTTATGTCATACTTAGGCTGCATTGGGTACATAATGACTGGAGGTGGGTAAAAATAAATATTAACTTTAATGTATGCAACTACGTCAGTAGAAAAAGTGTTGTCTAGCTATGCATCCGTTAAAAAAATTCTAACTCCTTTATTTACCCAGACAACTTTAGCAAAAATAATTTTTGACGCCATGGACATAACTGATTTCAAAAGCAATAATCGCCATAATTTGTTTAGAGAGTTTTCTACTGAACTACTATCGCAAGAAACCATAAACGGAAATATTCCTATACGAGTCATCGAGATTAAAGGGAAAGAAAAATGAAGGGGAAAAATGACGTGGGAAGAAAAATGACGGTTAGGAATAGAGAACGCCCACACTGAGATTGGTTAACAAAATATCAGAAGAACCAGCCTACAAACCAATGGTAGAATAAGAAAAGTATATGACGAATGAAAGTAGAGAAGGCGTGGCTAACAAATGATTATGAAACCGAATATGAAGAAGGAAAAGCTAGAGAGGGCACTCAGATTTTGATTTTAGCCAGAGAGTTGCATATAAAAAAAAGGAAGAGAGTAACCGATGTTAAAAAGCTAATCGCTAAGAGCTACAAGTAATCGGCGAGCCCGCCCAGCGTGTTTGATGAGATGGTTGTTACGATGCAGTGCCCCCGATGCCTAGATGACAGAGAGATACAGCCGTGGAATAATCAATGACCAGCAGTAAACCAAGATAATCTCTAAGAGCTACAAGTAATCGGCGAGCCCACCCAGCGTGTTTGATGAAAAGGTTGTTACGATGTAGTGCACCCGATGCCAAGATGACAGAGCTACAACAGTGCAAGAAGCAACGATCAGCAGTGAGCCCCACAGCCAGCCCCCGACACTAGGAGAAAAATCCGGATGAAGCAAGAGCCCGATGCTTAGCTGACCAATGTTGAAAGAGTCAACATCAACTGCCAGAGATATACATTCAAGTAACAATCAACGATCAGCAGTGGAGGTACAGTCCCTTTCCGTTCCGTGTAAAATCATTGCTTCAGATTAACGTAATCATTTACAGCTTAATAATATAGAGCGCGGTTGAGCAGTAATCTCCTAACAGAAATTAGCGCGTTACTAATTGATAATTCGTAAAGGCGCATTAGATGGTATAATAGTGATGAATTATTATGTCAGTAAAGTGAGACCGGATATTATTAGTAATATTGATGAATTATTAATATGTCAGTAAATTGAGCTAGGTTAATATGAGTGATATGTGTATAAAATTATATCAAAATAATTGAATGAAGTAAATATATGTGTCGTAGGGAATCAATGTAGTAGTAATGAATTTGTAAGTAATATGTGTAGACGAAGTATGAAATATTTAGTAGGAGTGTATTGTATTATATTATCTATGTCTTTAATAATCAATAAATTAATTTGTCAGTGCAAACCAGAGTTGTTTCCATCATTTGGAATCACAATGAACGCATGAATGCAATGTACTAACCCCATCATGAAGATCCTAACCACATCCTTGACCAATCAATGAATTTAAAATCAAAATTATTATATTATTATTTATATTTGTAATACCCCAACCAATTATACTTTCATTGTCACATAACACAATTAACTTTTTCGGCTGTTCGCACAAATTAAGTTAACTATGTAAAAAAGAATTATGGTACCATCTGTATAGTCGCTTTTAATGGCTAATCCAACACCACTAACAGTACAAAAAAAATTTTAAGAAAACCTACGGTCTATTGTGAAAAAAATCTGTAGACATAAATTTTGATGGAAACATGCGAATTACTGTTCCACAAGAACGGTTCTTTTCAAATGAAAACAACAAGAGCAACATGCTATCAGATGCTATCAGATGAGCAGGAAAATAATGCGATTCGATTCCGACAAAGCAATCCGTCGCCGACATTCTCATTGTAAATACTGCAATTAATGAAGCATGTTCTGTTACCAACATCGTTGTAATCACCTGTGAAGATGTTCACCACCTGGTTCTATTAACAGCTTACCCTCCTACCGAAAAAAGACATTTTCTTTGTCAAACCATGCAAAGGGAAAGCAAAGAAAAATTTATTCATCAAATAAAATTCATTATCGGAACATACCAAAGAATCCTTTTTCTCCATGCGTTCAGTGGATGCACTGAACGCATGGAGTCTTATCTCCGTCGCATGGAGTCTCATGAACGTCTCATCTCCGTCGGTCTTTAAGTTTTTTTTTTTTTAATTTTATGTTTTTTGGGAAAATATTGACATTTTCATCTTCAGATTACGATAACTCGAAAAAAATGATCATAAAATTTTGATCTTTTTACAATCTAAGACTATAGACATTTCTCTCTTTCAAACTAGATCTCATTTGTTTAAAAATGTTTTAATACAGATTAATATTTTCATCAAAAATTGAAACACAGTTTTTCAAGAAATATCGTCCCATATGTGGATGTAATATCGATGCTCCTCGAGATTTTATCTTACAAAGAAACTATATACATCATCTGGAAGCTGAAAGCTTTCTTATTCATATAAACCTCATTTCAAGTCTCTATCTTAAAATTTCGATTTTTAATTGAATTTTAAATCTGATAATTCAACAGTGATTAAAAGCCCTTCGCATAAGGGTGACAACAGTAAATGAATGGAAGCTGTTACATTGCCCGAGAATCACCCTTATGTATATCGATATTAGCCCAACAGAGGAGCGAGCGTAGCGAGCTTAGGGGTGAAGCCCCTAGTTATTTATAAAGAAGAAAGAGTGTTTTACTCTCAGCAAAATTTTAATATTTCTAGGTGAATTATTTTAGAAACTAATGATGGTGGAAAACAGGGATATGTTTGTCGAGTCTCTTGGCCTTTAAAAGGTATGTGCCCCTTTAACTTAACTAGTACTTAAAAACAACCCAGCTGCTTCGAATCTGGGAACAGCAAAGTTCAAATTCATTAGACATTACTGCAACTTTAATGAAAACGGTAATAACTATAATAACAAGCAAATATAACTATAAATTCTCTTGGGAAATGCTGAAACCTATTATGTCCAAAGGGAAACAAAAGTTCTTATGACGATACTGGATTACAAAAGTTGAAATATATATGGATATTTTCCAGACTAAAGAAAAGAAGAACTCGAGAAGTTCTTTTAGAGCATAAAGGTTGATGAATGTTCTTTCTGGCTTCCCCAGCATGAGATATTTTCTGTCCTGGACCCCTAAATATCTGAAATGACACCGCAAAATTCAACCAATAAGATCATTCCTAGGATAACTGTTCGTTATATCCACCCTCCAGAACTTCACTGCACTACAGTTTTCATTTGGGAGGGTTATGTATCTGATTCTTTACAGTCAACAGAGGAAAATATTTAAAAGGATTCATTTAGCCTTTGAATCTTGGTCCTTTTTATGTGTAATTTTATGAGTTTAAGTTAATGAAAGAGCTTTTCAGATTTTTATCAACAACAAAAATCATCTAAATACTCTTTCCAAACTTATTAGTCTCATTATTTTACTCTGATTACAGGCTATTTTACTCTGTATCGACTATGACCCATAAACAGAAAAAAAATTATCTATATCTGCTAAAATAATTAGCTGATTCCAACACACCCCACATTCTTGTACTAAATGGTTTTATCTTAGTCATACATATCTTTAATCCATGTCTCAGTCACTTTTCATAATGCATCATAATGTAATCTACGTAAGCCACTACGAAATTTGTGCGCGTGTTGAATCAGCTATCTTGCTTTTTTTAGATAACTGCACGATATTTCTTTGTGAAACATTATTTTACCGAAATATTCGTAAAAATAAGAAAGAAAGTTATAAAGTTATGTGAATGATATTGTAAAGAATTTGCCTTCAGATAAGAAGTATATAATGGAATAATTTGTTGACATGTCGAAGGGTTAGGAAAAAGTTTTATCAGGAAGAGAATGACTATAGACTACTTATCTCATATCTTTTGAGAGTATATTTTAGTATTTCATGGACATTTTTTAATGTATCTATACAACATAAGGTACACAAGACAACAGATTTATGAAACTGAAAAATCAAAGTAACAGTTAATGTCGTGACCATTGAAGGACCTTAGGGGCTCTGTGGCCGGTTGTCAAAGGCATCGAGCCAGTGATCTGAACGTGCTGAACGTGCCTGGCTCGATGCTCGTCGTGCAATCCACCGCCGTGTTCACTAATGGTGGCCGCAGCATGTAAAATAGGTCGTGGCTACAATGTCCCCGAAGTTGTCAAATTTACCTTTGGAGTGCGGATTCAAGTGTTCCGGTCTCGTCACTTGACTCGGTTCAAAATTACGGGACCGAAGTTCTTCCAGGTGAAGTCAGACTTTATTCTTAGTGGAACCTCATCTTAAAGTAAAGCTACTGACTATCCTTCGGCAAAGACCTTGGTTTGAGGACCTAGGTCCTTTGGACTTGGTGTAGGCTTTCCTACTCCAAGGGGATTGGAAAGAACAACACCGTTCAACGCGACAAACATCTAATAAGTAAAACAAATAATTCTTCTACTAACTTTTGAGACAAGACACGTAATTGTTCTTAAATTATCAGTTTCCTACACCAAAATATTTTGATTATTCATATTATGTTTAAAGATAGTTTAGATGACATGATAATTCTTTACTTACTCTTTCCGAAAACGAAGACTTTCCGAATCATTGCATTTGACATCAGAGTTTTCAGAATCGAATATATAAAAACGTAGTAACCAGGTGCTAAAACATTTAAGAAATCATCAAATGTTATAACTTGACATTATGATTAGTGATATATATATATATATATATATATATATATATATATATATATATATATATATATATATATATATATATATATATATATATATATATACACTCACTTCCAAAAGTTAAGCACGGAGAGGAAAATGTTAATTTCCGTAAGCCAATCTGAATTAAAGATGCTGAAATTTGCTGCAAAGGTAGAAGGAAGTATGCAAATTTGTTAGGTAACAGCCAATCAAGGTTTCGCGTCGAGAAATATGAAAAACAGGCAGTCGTGTACGAAGCCGGCATTGTGAAGAGTTTCAGGAGTTGCATGAAAGTGCTGATGAAAGGTGTTTAGAAATTTCGTACGATTTGTTTTCAAGCTAGACGTTTTTCTGTGGCTTCCAGAAGACGAATGGAAGATTCTGAACGCTGTCGGTCTGTCGGATGCATTGAAGCAGGGAAGTCTATCACAGATGTTGCTCTTTTCTTCGGAGTTCATCATTCCGTCATTTCACGGTTATTTGAACAATTACAAACTAGCCAAACAGTTGTCCGAAGACCTGCAGCCGGTCGTCCAAGGGTTACGACCCCCCTCGGAAGATGGAGATATTGCTGTTGTAGCCAAGCGGAATCGAAGATCGACCTCCACACGTGTGACTTCTTTGGTTGCGAGGGCCATTGGTCCTTACCAATGGGCGATATCTGCCACTACTGTTCATCGAAAGCTACACATGAATGGTCTGTAAGCCCGGATACCACAAGTTTCTGTTCCTTTATCTGTCCAATACATAGGGGCACGATTAAAGTGGTGCCGCCAGCGTGTGAATTGGACTGTGTCTGATGGGGGCAACGTTATGTTCACATATGAGTCCAGATTTGCCCTACAACCCGATGATAAGGGTCTGGAGGGAACAAGGCACACGCAATCGGCCCGAGAACATCACTGAATATCACGCATTCCGCGGTGGAAGCATCATGGTCTGGGCAGGGAATTTCATTGGGATATTGCACCGACCTGCATATCTACAGGTGAGGTTCTGTGACGGCTGGACGTTATCGAGATGAAGTCCTAGACTCCCCTGTGAAAATTTACGCTGCAGCATTTAGTCCTTCTTTCGTTTTAATGGACGATAATGCCCGTCTTCATAGAGCTGCCATCGTTGACGACTTTCTGGAGATGGAGGGGATTGCGCGTATGGAGTGGCCGGCTTACTCGCCAGACCCTAATCCAATTGAAAATCTTTGGGATGCCATCGGCCGTGCTGTATGTAGACGTTTCCCACCTCCAGTCACTCTCAGATAATTATAAACTGCCCTACAGGAGGAATGGAGATTACTGGACTCTGCGGGGGTTCAGCACCTTATAAAAAGCATGATCACACGCTGTACACTTTATATATATATATAGGCCACCCAAGATCTAAAGCTCTCTCCTCCAGGAAAGACGTGATCCCGAGAAATTAAAGGGGGGGGAGCGTTTTAATTACCAACGGTGGCCTCCCTTCTTTTTTCTACGGGACATCGCTGACAAAACGAAAATCTAGAGACGCTGGCTCCCGTGGAGACTGAAAAGTTGATGCACATCCGTTGACCGTTTACCAGAAAAAAAATCGTTTTCCTCTCGTTTAAAGATTTCCATCTCAATTTCTTAAGTAATGTGTTTATTACATAGTTTGGAGCGATTTTAATTTGGCTTACGAAAGTCAAACCAAGAGTCAAACCATGCATTCATAGTTTGTTAAAAATGAAGAAATATTTTAATATATAATTCCACTACTCTCTTGGATGTTCGGGCACAAATTAAAATTTTCTGAATCAAATATTACGTACCTGCATATTCAGCGTTTGAAGTAACCAGAAGATGGCGAAATGGTTAAAGAGTTGGCAATAAGCACAAGAGTCTGTGGGTTCGCGTCCCACTTTAAGCATGGACGTTTACAGCCCTTCGGAATCGGCTTTAAGTAGTAGTCCCGGGCTAATTAACCCCCGTGAAGCAACTATTGACCGTATGCAACTATTGACTCCACGACAAACCAAACCGTACCTGAACTAAATTTCATAACAAAAACTTTCCTATCTAAATTAATTCCTGAGTTTTAATCAATAACCTGTCTGTTTTATCGTTATCGATTGGTTGGAATACACTAATTGTTTATGAATGCGTATCTTTTAATATCCCTATTATCTTAGTGTTCCAAATTATTTGATAATATATATATATATATATATATATATATATATATATATATAAATTTCATCTCTTGATTCCATTTTATTACTTCCATTTTGATTCTTTTTTTCGCCTATTCAAGTCATAATACTTTTTTCTCTGTATCATTATAAGATGTCCCGTTTGCGTGGGAAATAGAGTACACATTCTTTCTCCCCATTATTTTGACGGAAGAACCCTTATCAAGTGTCTTCTACTTCAGGAAATGCTCATGAAGAAGAAAACCCTTTCGTGTTTCGGAAGTCGAAATTCCTATTTACTACTTTTTAAGGTGGTCATTTTAACCCTAAGGTTATATAATTTCAAAGATATTGTAATAGATAAAGACACCACCTGAAATTAATGACATTAAACATAGACTATATTTTTAAATAATAATGTTATTAGAATTACTGAACTCACCATTAATTACACATATTTTCTTCATTTCTTCTGGGTAATTGTCTTGCATCATACGAAATGTTCGTAAACACTGTTCTGCAGCTGCAAAGAACAATACTTATTGATTCACAATGAGGTAAGAACAGGGAATTTCACTATTGTACTAAATTTGAATATTTATAATTATTGTGTGTGCAAGATTAAATTTAGTCCTCGTCCTAGGTTTTCCCCGTTTTTACAAAAGACTAGTTTAATTTTTCTCTATCAAATCAGCGTAATAACTGGGAACAAAATATTTAGAAACATGATTTGTGTGTCACGCATCGATGATTCTTGTTAAAATTCTCTCTCATCAAGCACATTGTTCACTTAAACTGAAGTTTGTTAAATAAAAATGATAAGAACGAGTATCTGCATCCAATTAAAACTGCTGTGTATTAACCCTATTAGATTCGTTCACTTCAAAGTTAATCGATGGAGGAAATGTGTTTTCTATTTATAGCTACATAAATGCTGATAATCCAATAAAAATTGTATTTTCAGATACCTGAGCTTTTCTATACCTTGCAATAGGATTCATTTTATAAATATCGTCCACCGATGGAATTGATGAGCGTTTTAAACACACTATATTAGATTTTCTCTATTTCGAGGTGTCTTTATAGAGGGCATAATCTGTAAGGCATATCATGAAGCCTTTTAATTTAATAAAATATTTCAGCGTGTTAATACACATGTTAGTCTTTATCATTTACAATAATCGTGAAAACATCTCCTAAAATATCCCGGAACGTTATTATTCTGATGTTCTTGTGGTCCTCCTCTACTCTGAGGTACCCTTACACTCATAGAGTGTAAACAATAAGACTTTTATAAGCCTAGGGTTTGCCCAGTACGGTTAGAGTGAGAGGCGAATTTAAAAAGGGGGAGAGATTAAAAAGGGATAAGTCCCTATTTTAAATATGTATTGAAAGGATCGACTAGGAATCCAAATTAAGACATGATTTCTGTAAAAGATATTATGCGATTATGCACTGTATTTACGTCGGATACACAGATGACAACAGACTAATCGTTTTAACACACCTGTCTCCATACAGTTGCAATTCCCAACACACATTAACTTTTATGTGATGATGATGTAGGTAACAATATAATTTCTTGTAATCGCATTAACAGTTTCTTTGTTCCTGCATGTTATTTAAATGTCCAAAGGAATATTCTCACCATATTATTATTCTAGCTATTGTCTTCCGTTTGAATGCCCTTTGAAAACTTCAGCAAAGATATTTGTTTCGGAAATAAAGCCTGCAACTCTTGTATTACAAATGCACTCTATGACGAAAAATAAATAAATGAAAATATAAATATAAATATAAATATAAATAATCCAATCGTAATAGGTCCTCAAATATTTTAGGAAATCGAATGAAACTTCCCATGCAGGTACCTTAATGCTGAAAATATGTACAGACAACTTATTTTGACAATACATAAGAAAAAAGTGGTCGAAGTCTTGAATGCTGAGTCAATTTTGATCCAATGGCTAGACAATGCGTGTGTGGAGACTGGCCTCCCAGTTCATAGATCCCCTGTTGATTGCCGATCGTCCAAAGGCTCTCATTCACAGAGGTATGGTGTGTGGTAAGGAGTTATTTCATTTGATAGCCACATATCTTTGGTATCTTAAGGCCCAACAGTACAGCAACAAACATCAGGTTGGTTGAATAATCATTTCTGCTGAAACCTCTCGGGATTTTTTACAGTAATGCGTAGCCACTGACATCACAATTTTCCCGCAATTCCTTCCTATCTATCGACATTGATCGTTGTGCTGCAGATCACCCAAACTTACACATATGCAGTACGTTTGAAACCTGGTGGAATGCCGCCTGTGCCCATTCCAGAACATAAACAAATTAGTCCTCCAAATGGACATCATTCCCTTGCAATCCTTTAGGAGCCATCTGAGAACTTGATGTCACGCAGAGCAGTCGCTTACATCTGAGTCAGGGATGTCCTGTCCAACTCCTTACTTGCATATATTGTGGGGTATGTTGCATGTTCTGTGTGGGATTTTGAATAGATATTCTGAACTTACAAAGGTTTCATTTTCTATTCAAGCACACTGTATACCTATCAGTTTACATCCCCATTTGACAATTTGATTTTTTGCTTAAAAAGGGTAATATAAATTATTCTCGAATCATATACGTTTATACTGTGGGAAGTGTAGCTTCCGAGACTTATTATTCCTTTCTATATGAGCAAGGATTATTTCAGTAAGGGGAGGTCAGCCAACAGTAATTTATTCTTGCTAATTCTAACAAAATATAATTTCTTTCCTAATAAACATACCAACGAGTCATCAATAAGTTTAAACGCTTAATAATTCATTCATGAAATCGAAACCTTTTTAATCACTGTCTCTCCTGTCCGTCAAACAAATCATTTTGTTTATACTCTTCCAATTCCGAATCCGCGTTCACTTCGTATTTTATCAACCGTACCAAAGTCAAACGTTTATTCAAACTTTTAATATAAAATTTCAGAATTAAAAGTGCGCGACAGATTCGAGAAAATATAGTACTTTGATTAACATGTAGCCCGATCTCCATGCAAGTGTTGCTATCAAAGAGCGAGATCATCATCTTTTCTATTGAAATTTACAAATTTTAATTTCCTTCCGGAATCTGCATTCATATTCCATTCGTATTTCCGTTCGCATACCGTATGTGATCTACTTACATTATCTATGTAATCGATTATTATGTAGCCCACGATCATTATCTATGAGATCAAGCCTGAAAATCTAACGTAATACATTTGCATTGAATTTAATATTTCACTTGGAAACGTGTAAATATGTACTCACATGATTTATTTGTTGCATTTCCGAAGGTCAGTGTATCTAAGTCTATAATAACATATACTTGAGGAATGGTTTTATTCTCCTGCAATAATCATAAATATGCAAGCAAGAAAATATGGACAACAATATGAGTGGAAAAATTAAATAATAAATGATTAATGTGAAATTAGAAATTTGGAATTATTTGTAAATTCATTATATGAATTATCACAACTGCATCCCGAGATGGGACTTACTTGAGTTGAGAGCGAGCACCGAGACTATGACTTAAGGCTATCGTGCTATCGCAATCACTCTCGTAATCAAATTCGCTGGAACACATCATATCAGGAGCAGACTTAGATTATTGCCTAAGTCCACAGGGTATGACCCAAGGCTTTAAGATTTCAGGGATTTTTCAAATCATCAAATTATTGTATTTTCAAATCATATTAAAATGTAATAATGCATACATTTTTTTAAAATTTGATGTGAGCTTGGCATAGCATAAAAAGTTTATTTTGGAGGTATAGTTAAAACCATACAGAAATATACATAAAATGATCATTGTAAATAGTTTTATATTAAAATCTTTGAATTTAATAAATTCTTGTTTAAAGAAAAATTTAGTTACCCACCCTAAACTACTTTTCAGTTATACAAAATTTCATCACAGTCAACACACTTGTTAAGACAATGGCATTTTTTATATTGGCAGAATAGAGAAAAACAATGTTTTGAAATTCAGGTTATCATTTCTTACAAAGCTTTCAAGATCTTTAAGAAAAGAGAAAATCTAACCTAAATACTTTAAACTTATCTCTTGTTCTTGCATATATATATATATATACAGAGGCTGTTCGCACATTTTTTAGACGATTTTGGTAAGCGGTAATAAAAAATCGTTTGCTGCAAAAGAAATAATTGCAATTGTACTATGTTTTTAAAAGTACAAATTATCGTATGCAGGCTTGAAAGTTTTGTTTTTATTCAAAATGGCGTTTTTAACAAAGCAGTGGTTCGAAGGCTACATTTATGCTCTTTCCGAAGAGAAATATGCATACTCCGTTATCAAAAAACGATGTGAGAGTCATGATTTTGTGATATCTAAAGCGTCGATAGGTAATATCGTCAACAAGAAAGGAAAAAAACGTCAAATTGGAGCCTCAAGTGGGACAAAAATTCCAAACAAGTATCCAAGGAAAAAACGGACATCTTCGACTATTGCAAAGGTACGTTGTTTAATGTTAAAAGAAAATCCCCCTAGTCAAAGGACAGTTGCAAAATCATTAAAATGCTCGGTGTCCACTGTAAACAAAATGATAAACGTTGATTTAAATCTTAAGAAAGCGAAAAAACGCAATGTGCATCGTCTTCTTTCAAATCATATCGCTGAACGCAGGACACGCTGCAGAATTCTATATGAGAAACATTTATCCAAAGAAACATGGAAAACAATTGTCACAATAGATGAATCATGGGTGTATTTAAATGATTGCAAAAAAAAAAGAGACATCTATTATCATAAAAGGGGAGAAACAAATTTAAGTACATGGTTCAAAGAATCGAAAGAAAGTTTTTCTAAGGGATTCATGATTGTTGCTGGTTTTTCTTATAATGGCAAGTTAAAAATAAAGAGAGTGGACAAAAATGTCAAGATTAACTCCAAATACTATCAGAAACCTATTTTATCGCCAATTTTTCTGAATGAAATACCATCGCTTTACCCACAGTCCCATCAATCTGTGAGACTCCATCAGGATAAAGCTAGCAGTCACACATCAAAATCCACTGTAAATTTCCTAAAAGAAATGGAACAAAAAACTGGTATCAAGGCCATACCCTTCACTGATATCCCTACTAAATCTCCCGATGTATCACCTATGGATTTTTGTGCTTTCGTACTTTTAAAATCTGCATTATCCAAACGTCGTCCCAAAACCCTTACAGGACTCTGGAAAGCTGTTCAGGAGGAATGGGATAGAATACCTCTTCTGACACTTCAAAAGGCATTATTATCCTGGAAATTGCGGTCTCGAAAGATAGTTCAGAAAAAGGGATGTCAAATAGAACATTTAAAACACAAGAATTTTATGTAATTTAGTTTTGTGAATACAATATACATCGTCTAAAAAATGTGCGAACAGCCTCTGTATATATATATATATATATATATATATATATATATATATATATATATATATATATATATATATATATATATATATATATATATATATATATATATATAGGGTAAGTATGCCGTATATGGGACCCTTTTGTTTTTCATATATAGCTAGGAAAGTAAGTGAGGGATTATAGTAGCAACTTCATATCCTGATAATGCATATATTTTACTACATATAGTAATCACAGAAAATGAATATAACCTTACAATTTTCTTGTATGAAATTATAAACACAAATGTTCCGTTTTTTGGGGGTCTGAAAAAAGTAGTCCTAATATGAGACCCCATTCTACAACTCTAGAGATGAATTAGAATTACCGAAAATTTCGTAAAAAAAAAACTGTTCACAATAATTAGATAGCAGTTACCTATATACACTAATAGGTGAGAAAAAAACTGACATTTTATACAAATTAGTTGGTTTACACTACAGGTTTTGTTTACTTTTTGTTTTTGGATTTAAACTTTTCATATTGTTTACAAACAAAAAGTTTGTCAGCTCCACATTCTGCATGGGCCCACCTGAAACAGCTACATTGACGCCACTGCTGTCTCCGTTTGTCTTCTGAAAATGAACAACCACAAAAGCGGCATTCAGCGTTCTTTTCATCAATGCTATCATCTCTGCTGTCATGGGGAGAAAGTTTTTCATTATCTTCAATTGAGCTGAGATCAACATAGCTATAATTATGCTTATTCCTTTCTGCTTTTTAACTAGTGTTGTATTTTCCTCCATCCTTAATTTTACCCTTCCTGTAGGGACCCCTTGCCTTTTACTTTTTCCTTTATTGTTTCCTTAAACTTTTCTTTTTTATCTTCATTTCCTTTTCCTTGTTTATCCTTTGATTTCTTATCTTTTAGGTCTATTCCTTTTTTTTCAATATGCTGCAATTCTTTTATTAATGCTATCAATAAATTTATTTTTATAGGGCGATGATGTGATAATATACGGACCCTACTTACCTCCTCTTTACGGACCCTACTTTTTTCGAGGTGTTTTTCTCAGGTAACGTAGGAAAGGGATTTATTTCTTCAGGAGTCACTGGCCAGAACTGGTTTGAACTTGTTTGATCAATACCTTCCACATTGAAATACTGTCACATGGTTGTGGATTTCGACAGGGCGTCATTGCATCTGCAGCTTCATATGAAACAAGGCTGTGAAAGTGACAACTAAAATGCCTAATATGAGACCCTATCTCATATTAGGCATACTTTGGGGTCTCATATTGGGCACGACCAGGTTGTCGAACACGCCAACGAATTTTTTAGGTCAGGATTGACATTAGCTTAGAAACAAACAGGCGTGTTTACACTCCACATTTATAGCTATCTATCCAATACTAACAGTTTTAATAAGAGTTTTACCTTTAAGGTGAAAACAACCAATGAAAATGGTGATGCAAAAAAGTCGACGAGCACACATTCAGGAAAAAATACTGCACCTTTGTGTGTGCTTGCAAACACTCGACTGACCGATTACGAACGATGCAATAGACTACTGTATTATGCTCCAGTCGCCAGGCGGCAGTACTAGATAGTCCTATAAGCTGGGGTCTCATATTAGACAAACTTACCCCATATATATATATATATATATATATATATATATATATATATATATATATATATATATATATATATATATATATATATATATATATATATATATATATATATATATATATATATATATATATATATAATATTTGGTTTTAGGGTGTTTTTACATGAAAGAAAGTAATATAAGAACATCAAATTACTAGACCAAAGTAACCGTACTTCTTTGATGAAACTGAGCGACATATTCTGCATTGTTTAAAAACAGGTTCCTTGTAAAAATGTGTTTTCTTCTCAGAAAATAAACAAATTAATCATTAACAGAAAGAGTGAAAAATGCGACGATGAATCTACGGTAATATATGAAGGCGAAGCACATCCATAAAAAACTGCACTCTCTTCATTTAAGCAGCGTTAACAAATATTCATTAGCTTATGTGCTAAACTTAGGATTCTAACAAGCTAATAAAGAATGATATGCGAATGCTTATTCCCTATGAACAGGGTCAATGATAGTGAAGTTCACTGTAATTACACATATGCGCAATATTCTGCGAACTACGAAATTCTTAACGACCGTAAAGCTAAATGCCCATGACACATGTGTTTGTGTAGACGGAGTATAATAATTGGCAATTTCCGTAAGGATTAGGTAATTTTTTTTTCATAGGTCGGGAGGACTTTGTCCGAAAGCTATACATAATCTCGATTTTGTTGTCATTTTTATCATGGGGAGCACCATATAGGTGAACCAATATTGTTCACTTTGATGGGAGATTACACGATCGTTCATGTCTTATACAGGGATTCGAACACCAAATAACTAACCACTGTACCATATGAACAGTTTACGTAAATATATAAAAAATACAAGAAGAAATATCTAGACATCAATAATTTTTATATCGTTAATCATATGATGATTTCACCAACATCTTAACTCAAATTATTTGCGGAAATGTTTGAATAATTGTCATTTAGGTACGAAATTTTGCACTAATAATTAAAACAGACTCCAAACATTACTTTATCAATGAGTGGCAACTTTGCAGCTCTGAGCTTTTCAGAAAACCATATCCAATCTTTCAACAGTTCATTAAGAGTTGTACATTTTAGAACATCTAAAAATAGAAAATTTTAAAAATAATTAAATAATTACATGTCTGGTCATAGTTGTTTATACAAATACATTAAAGTTCTAAATTATATATTATATATGTATTAAAATTCATTATTCTTCATTTCGTTTTTATAATATCATAAAAAATAACCTTGAATTAAAATCGAAATGAAATTTAACAAAAACGGTAGGAGGAAGAATAATTTTGATCTATAATGTCCAAAAGAAAGTCAAATTTTAAGAATTAGTAATATGCAAAATAACCATTAATATTCGTAATCAGATTGCATAATATACTGCATTACTATGTAAAAAAATTAACCTCCAAGAACATCACTTTGTTTCATTCCTGTCTACACGAGCGTTTAAGACTTCTGTGATATTCCACGTTTTGTGAGAGATAAGATACCAATTTTTACAAAGCTGGTACATGCAATAGTGCACGGATATCTTTAGGTTCTCGAGGTCTAAATGGATGCGGGCCTGAAGTCTAAATTGTATTCAAAATACAGCATACTCCCGATTACCCAAGTTAATGGAGGGGAAGAGAGCACCAAAAATCGAAAATCGCGAATAGTCCGATTTCTACAGAATTTTATTATATTTTCAAAATTCAATATTACGCTTGCTTTTCTATTTTATTGATTTAATTTATGTGTGTAATCAATAATCTTTTCATATCAGTACGATTTTTCCCAGCATGATATGATATCAGTGGTTTCATAATCCCGATAAATTAAAAGAAATGTTATTTTAGTATATTATCGCATCCTTTATAAAAAAAAAAATCTTTTCAAAAATAGAAAACTGTAATTTTAAATATCCTGTTTTAATATATGTATGTATAAAATAATTTGCATGCCATTTTAAGTAAATAAATTAGGTATTAATTTGTATAAAGTTTTGTTTCTGCACTGACAATTCGCAAATCAGATAATCGATAATCCAAACACGGATAATCGAGAGTACACTGTAGCTACAAACAGGCATTTCAGTCTCAGGATCCGAACTAGCACACTGTGCTACCCGCACACTGTGGCAGAAAACCAGTAGATAGCGTTTTCATAAATGAGAAATGAAGGGGCTTAAGACAAGAGAAATCAATAAATTCAATCGATTGATATACATTTTAAACACTTCTACAGGGGAGAAAAAGGTAGACAATTGTTCCCTAGAAATCGCTGAAGCAATATCTGCTGTTTATGATGTCAAAATTAAGTTAATTAAGTACATTAACAAATGAAATTAAAGAAACAAACAGTTTATTAGTTTCAAAACGTGCATGGCACAAGGTAGTGCTCTCCAGTAGCCAAAACTGCCCATGTTGGTCGTGATTAAAAAACGTGAAAGTGCCAACTGAAAGATCATAGAAATAAAATATCGGTAACGCGTGCGAAGATGCCGTACATGACGAGACAAAGCTTACAAATGAGACGCAAAATCAAAAAGTTTCCGTGTTATCTCAGTGTTTGTAATCAGAAATCCATTGAACTTTTTGATTTCTTTATCAATATAAACAAGCATATTTACCGAAATAGTGGCTGAAAGTATCAGTGAGGTGATTTAGCTAGAACCCCGTGACTGATAGTACTCATAATTTGTCAATATACAATCTAGCATTCAGCATCCATTATGCAATGTTACTAAAAACATACTGTGGGTAATATATCAGTTACCCTTTATGTATTTATATAATTTTTATAATATTCACATTAGGTATACAGCACAAATAGTACAATTTTTAAAGCATTATATATATATATATATATATATATATATACAGTGGCTCCCAAAAAGTGTTCGTACACTTACGATGTTCAATAAAATAGGGATATATATCCATTAATTAAAATGAATATTTCAGAATGGGTATTTAATAATAAGATCTATAATCTATTCTTAACAAAACTACATGAAATATTTTAGAAACATAGTAAAACTTTATTTTTAAGAAACCAATAATCAAAAAGTAAGAAAACTTTATCTCACAAAAGTCATTGTACACTTGTAAAAAATCTCTACATATTAGTAAATATTCTAATTTTCCGTTAAATTAATATTTAGTGGGATATCCTTTAGCATCCACAACGGTTTTTAAACGTCTGGGAATAGATTGCACTAGGTCTTTTTTAATGTCAGCATCAATGTTCATCCATTCTTCCATTACAATTGTTTTTAGTTCGCTTTCCGTTTGAATGTCGTGTTTTCGTACTCGAACATCCAGTTCTCTCCAAATACACTGCTGGCCACCCAAATTGCAACACCAAGAAAGACAAGAGATATCACAACAAAATTTATTTTGTAGATAACATGTTGACCAAGTATCAAATGATTAAATTTATAGACTTGTGAAGTGTTGTTCCTGCCAAAATCAGTAGCCAGAGTAGCCGCCATTGTTGGAGATGACCGCTGCCACACGCCTAGGCATTGATTCAAAGAGACTTTGGTTGAGATCTTGGGGTACAGCAGACCAAGCAGCTTCCACACGTTGCCAAAGTTGATCTGCTGTGGCAGCTGGGGATGGAATCTGGTTCAATCGTAGAGAAACCATGGACCACATGTTTTCTATCGGCGAAAGATCCGGAGAGCGAGGCGGCCAGGGAAGCAATTCAATCTGGCGATTGACGAAGAACCGTTGGACAATGCGTGCCACGTGTGGTCGCGCATTATCCTGTTGAAATATGGCTGTGGGCAAGCCCTGAAGGTAAGGAAGGACAACTGGCTCCAACACCTCGGAGATGTAGCGCTGGCTGTTTAAAGTACCGGCAATGAGTACTAGAGGTGTGCGAGAGTGATATCCAATACCACCCCATACCATAATACCCGGTGCCGGACCACTGTGGCGGTGCATAACGCAGCTGTTCAGCATACTCTCTTCACGGTGTCTCCAGACTTGAATGCGACCATCGTGGTGTTGCAGACAGAAGCGTGACTCGTCAGTAAAGACAATTTCATTCCATTCTGCCGTCCACATCCTTCTGTCATCGCACCATTGGCGGCGGAGACGTCTGTGGTTCTGCTTTGTCAAGGGTAGACAAAGCAATGGACGTCTTGCGGACAGACCACTCCGCTGTAAACGGCGTCGAATGGTACGCGCAGACACTAGATGATGCGTTACAGACTGCATGTGCTGTGCTATGGTTCGTGATGTGACTGAGCGATCCGTCACTGCCATGCGCACAATTTGACTGTCATCACGTGAAGTTGTGCTCTGAGGTGGATGCGATCGAACACGCCGGTCCGTCGTACCTTCCTGCATCCAACGATTACATATCCGCATTACAGTTGTTTGATTTCGTCCAACACGACTACCGATTTCTCTGAAAGATAATCCACAATCTCGGTAGGCCACTATCCTTCCTCTGTCGAACTCGGATACTTGATAAAAAGATGACCGCTGTTTTCGACGAGGCATAATTGATCGTTTTTTTTTTAAACACAAGAAAAACACAATAGCCGAACTTGAAATCGTCGAAATCTCCAAGCCTTAAATAGTGCTTTGAAGTGGCGCCACCGCTGCGCGTGATGTGCGTCTGCGCTGAAATTCTAATCATTTGCATACCTCACCTCCGCTAATGCATGTTGTAAACTTCATGTTATTTGCATGTTTCCTTCAGGGTGTTGCATTTACAGTGACCAGCAGTGTATGTTCTATTGGGTTTAAATCTGGCGACTGAGGTGGTGTTTTCAAAACGTGTGGACAGTTATAGAGAAACCAGAAGAGAACGTTGAGAGCCGTGTGCTTCTGATCGTTATCTTGATAAAAAAGCAAAGTTGTTTCCAATACCCAAATTGTGGGCTGATAATTTTAAATTGCCTCTGAAAATATTTATATAAACAGCATGATTTATTATGCCATCAATAAATATCAAATTACCTAGTCCTGATGCTGACATGCACCCCCACACAAGGACACCTCCACCGCCTTGCTTAACTGTTCCTACTAAGTTCTTGGGATTAAGTTCCTCATTTTTTCTTCTCCATACAATTATACGCTCATCGGAACCAAAAATGTTAAACTTGCCTTCATCGGCAAATAAGATATTATTCCAATACGTCTGAGGCTTATTTACCATTAATAGTGCGAAGGAAAGCCTAAGCTTTCTGTTTTTCTCACTCACAAAAATTTTTTACTGGCAGAACACCCATGTAATCCAGCTGCTCTGAGATCTCGTTGAACAGTTTCAAGTGAAATTGAATTAGAAAATGTTTCATTAAATTCTGCAGAAACTTTTACAGCACTATAACGTGGATTTTTCACAAATTTTCTAGTTATAAATCTCTGATCACGTTTTGTTAACATTGACGGACGACCTTTTCTTAACTTATTTTCGATCCGATTTTCTTCTGTAAAGCGTTTTATCACATACTGCACAGTAGAATGGGATAAATTAAGTAATTTATCAATATTCCGAACTGATTTACCACTACTATGATGAAAAATAATCAATTTTCGAATGCTGTTTGTTGTTTCTTTACGATTCCGAGCCATTCTTAAATAATAAATAGAATATTTCGAAGTAGGCAAGCAAAAATTAAAGCCAAAGGATATTTTAAATGCCACCACAATTCAAAAATTAAAATTAAGGGGCAGACGATGATTTTAATTATGAATTTATCCGAAAATATTTCAGTGTACGACTACTTTTATGAGATAAAATTTTTGTTACTTTTTGATTATTGGTTTTTTAAAAATAAAGTTTTACTATGGTTTCTAAACATTTCAGGCAGTTTTGTTAAGAATAGATTATAGATCTTATTATTAAATACCCAATCTGAAATATTCATTTTAATTAATGGATAGACCCCTATTTCATTGAAAATCGTAAGTATACGAACACTTTTGGGAGCCACTGTATATATGTATATATATATATATATATATATATATATATATATATATATATATATATATATATAAAGTTTGGCGGCCAATGAATGAACATGTGACTCTGCAGAGCATCTTAACTGCGCAACTGGCAGGATATTAAAGAGGAGGAATTTCGATTCCAGGTTATAAATTCTTTGCGAATTTCATTCCGTGTACTCAGGTAGACAGTAAGTATGCCTCGCATACAAGTGCGCGAACAATATGCGCAGATTTCAGCATTTGAGAGGGGACGTGTAGTTGGGCTCAAAGAAGCCGATTGGTCTTATCGGCTAATCGTTCGACAGTTGGATAGGAGCGATGGCACTATTAGTCTATGTTGGCAGGAATGGGTGAACCATGGCCAATCACATTGTCAAGAAGGAAACGGTTGGCCTAGAGAAATGACAGAACGGGAGAACCGAGCAATCGTCAGAGCGGCACTCACAGCCCCAAATTCATCATTATCATCGATCGTACGTGCAACTGGGGCTGCAGTGACCGCTAAGAACGTTCATAGGTGTCTCAGAGAAAGGGGGCATGAGATCACGGCGCCCCTTGCGCCGACTACCATTGACATCTTTATAACGACTAACCCGTGTGCAGTGGTGTCGGGCCTATTCGGCTTGGAATGACACTGAGTGGAGTAGAATTGTCTTCAGTGATGAGTCCCGTTTCGAATTGAGCCCCAATGACCCGTGAATGCGTGTCTGGAAACGCTCCAAACAGCGATAGGTTACCAACCTGAATATCTTCCGCTATACGGGCCAACAACCAGGAGTGATGGTCTGGGGTGCTATTTCATTTCATAGCAGGACCCCTTTGGTTGTCATCCGCGGCACCCTTACAGCACAGCGGTACGTCATGACAATTTCACGGTACACTCATGAAATGGTCGAGCGCTGTAATACGAATATCATCACTACCTCGGATATGTGAAGTCCCATCTTTCATGGGCCCGACTATAACGCCACGTTCAAAGTCACATAAATCATGATAACCTACCATTGTGACTGCAGAAACAGATGTAACAGCTTCGTCAGACACCTGTTGTGTTATGTATAGACTACCGACAGCATCGCCTTACAGTGCTGAACGGTTGTATATCTCCGTTATTTGCATACGTACGCCTATACCAGTTTTTTTAGCTCTTCAGTGTATAATTTTATGAAATGTGGCAAATTAGTATGCAAAAATCATTTGCATTCAACTCTAGCAGCTGATAAACACGTATCCAGTATTATCGAATTATTGCAAAAATTACTGACCAGTAGTTGTAATAAATAATAAATCAATATGTTCAATTGACACAAAAGCGAGGTAATTGAAATAAATTCATATTCACCTCTTCCCTCAATTTTACCAGTTGGTAGATAGATAATTCGATTTTCTTCTTTGTCCAATCCAAGAATACTGGGTTCTACGTACTTGCGATAAAACTGGAAAAAAATATCATATAAAGATCGAGAGCAACTTGAAATATCAAAGTTTAGAAGAAAAAAATAATTTCTATCTTTCTAAATACAACCATATAAAATTAAATGTTTGTCTTTTTTATAATGATTTTTTTTAATAAATATTAAAAATTCTATCCTGTTAAGTTTATGAAAAATTCTGTTACATTTCTCTGAATGTGTATATATATATATATATATATATATATATACATACACACTACCCTACAATAATGGACCGCACGCCAGCGGATTTGCATAAGTTCCGACTGCACGTCGGATCTTATGCAAATCTAGTGCTCTCACGTGACCTGTTAAGGTTAAATACAATACGCGTTGTGGTAACGTCGTTAGTTCTGGGAGAAATTGTGACAATAAGGTGAAAAAAAGGAACTTAGTGACTTTGAAAGAGATGTTACAGTTGGTTGTCACATTAGTGGCAAGTCTATTGGCGCAATTGCCGTAGAATTTTCAAAGCCACAGTCAACTCTTGGTGATGTCGTTAAGAAGTGGAAGACTATGGGAGTTCCGACACGAACTGCGCAGGTTGGTTGTCCCCGTAAACTGGCCGAACTTGATCGTCGTATCCTGCTGCGGGAGGTTCGTAAGAACCGAAAGGAACCACTCCAAATTATCTACAGTGAGTTTCAACAGGCAGCAGGGCTTACGGTGTACTCCAATACTTTGGGGGGAAAAACTGCACGCCCTCAATATCCACGGATTTATTGCCGCACATAAACCAAACAGAACCCCATCCAACAAAGCCGACAGACTCGCATGGTGCTTGTAACGTTGCAACTGGACTGTGGACCTCTGGAAAAATGTTTTATGGTGCGACGAGTCACGCTATACGCCTCTTCCAGTCGGACAGGCGTGCTTGGGTTTGCGGCTGCCAGACTAACGTATCTTACTTGTGTGTATCGTTAAAATTCTCATTTTCGGTGGTGGCGGTGTACTTGTTTGGGGTGTTTTTCATGGTATGGCTTTTGCTGGAACCTTTGCATGTTGTTCCTGGTAAATTGAACACGACGTCTGTATGAACATGTTGGACAATCAGGTCTTTTTCCTACTCTCTGACAATTTCATGGAATGGACGAATGTTACTTCCAGGAGGACAACGCTCCATGTCATGTTGCATCCTCTGTCAAGCAGTGATATCAGGATATGGACCAGACATAAACCCCATATATACCATATTACCCGACCTAAACCCTACAGAACATTTGTGGGATGAGTTAGAGCAACTCCTACGAACCAGGGAACCACGTCCAAAATCTACAGAAGAGCTTTTAGCAGCAGGAATGGACGCAAATATCCATAACTGTGTATTAAAACCTTGTTGAAAGAATGCCCAGAAGGGTTGCTAGTGTAATTGCAACACGTGGGGGACCATCCCCCTATAAAAGCATTTTTTTCCCTTATGCCATTACATCTTGCTGTATATATATATATATATATATATATATATATATATATATATATATATATATATATATATATATATATATATATATATATATATATATATATATATATATATATATATATATATATATGTATACATTGCAGACTGGCTTCCGGTTGGTAAATTGAAGTTCGTCATTTATTTGTTTAGAAATTATATTTATTTGTTCATTTATTTGTCATTTATTTGTTTAGTTGGTGAGCTTTTTAGAATACCATAATAGGTTTGAATTTATAAATTGAACTTACATGCTAATGTGATTACATGTAACTTTTTACATGCTAAATAATTTTAAAATTTAACATCTTCCTTCTGTTTTAACTTTCCTTTATATTTTACTATCATGATTTGTTTTGCTATTATTAAAGTGTGTATATTGTCTTTCATTGCTTACTACGATTTAACATAATTTTCGTATTATTGTTAACTGAATGAGCTGCATTTTACTCTTTTGGCACAATTTTTAGTCAGTTTGCTGTAAACAAGAATTCTGCATACTACAGAAATACTGGATGAAGTTAAAAAGGTCCGTTGCACAACTTGCAAAATGTTTTTGTGTATTACTGCCGAAATAAATTATTTTTAAATTTTTCACGAATCTTAATGTAAATTGATAAGTATTTTACTGATATTAACTATTCGCAATACACTTTTAAAATTCAATAATAAATTTTTAAATTTAATTTTTGTTTAAAATTCAATAATTATCTTAGCATTCACATTATAAAGTTTATTAGTTTAACTAAATAAAGTTTATTGTTTAAATTTTTTTGTGCCGGTTTGTTATTATTTACCGTGCTTATGACCTTAACATCCAATAAATTGGATGCCCCCCGCCCCTGCAAAATTGCAAAATTTAAATTCATTAATTTCTTGAAAAACAAGCTTTAATGCCCATTTTTTTAATAAAATATAATTACAAAAAAATTTTAAATTTTATTTTGCTCGGGTCTCAGGAGGTTAAAGCTGTTCTGTTACAATCCAATTCCAGACATGAAAATTTGAAATATATATGGTTTTGAAATATTTACCCCGTGAACATATATATATATATATATATATATATATATAAAATGTATAAATGTATGTATATGTAATAATAACTTCCCACTAATATTAATTGTCCTACATCTAAGGTGTATCCTAAATTTTCCTCAATAGAGCACCGCCCTATTTCAAAAACGAAATCGGAAATCGGAATAACCTAATATTCTGTTCAAGACAAACTCAGTAAAGTTAGTTTTAACAACATGAATCAGACATCAGTCATCATCACGAGGGAATAATTCGTAGCGCGTAAAATCTGGTGATGTTGAATCAATCATTAACGTGTTCGATTCTGGCCAATTGAGAGTTCTTTGCTCTCCTGGAGTCCCCACGCTATATAAAGGCCTGCAGATGTTTTTCGCGGGCTTTTTTCTGTGTGCTCTGTGTTCTGTCCGTGTGTCGTCGTTGTTTCGCTTTCTTTGGTCCATTCTTGTTCGTGCATGCACTATAATGTCTAGCGATACTATAGCTCCGGCAGGTCCAAGCTAGTTTATTGTGTCTTTTTGTGGAGTCATCCATAGTGAATGAGTACTGATATGTCTTGTGCACTGTGCAGTCTTCGTTATTCGGACTAGTAAAAATATTTCATGGACTTTATGATTATCACTTCTGTTGTGTGAGTTTTTCAAAGCCTTCCATCATGTGTCTACAGTACGCTATGAATATATCCACCGCCATGACAACCAACTTATGTATTCGCGTATCCTGTGTTTACCAGTGTTCATGAATCTCCCGTGATGTACAGTTCATTACAAGAGAGTCCGGCAGGATCAGTTATAAGCGAAAACACACAAACAAACTGGGATCCTCTCGCGCAATTAGAGGGTTATAAGGAATTGAAATAAAAATAATGTACCTCTTGTGGTTTAAAATCCTCTAGAAAGGTATTAACTTGATTCGCTTTTCGCCAATCTAAATGCTGAAAAAAATTTCTACTATGAGTTACCTTTTTAGTCTGAAGTCTCAAAAGCAAAAATACATATCATAAGATAAAAATTAGGTTTTCTTGAAATAGTTAATTTTTAAATATTTTTAGTCAGTTAAAATATTTTTTTAGATATATTTGATTAGATAATTTTCCACATGGTACACTTATTATTCATGTATCAAAAATTGTCTACATGTATTTTATTTGGGCAAACTATTTACATTCAGTCTTTCATATTCAAATTTCTTACTCGGCTTATATAACATATATGGAATAAGAATAATAATTTTGTTATAGTTTTACTTTGCCTTTCAAAATATTTTAATTACGTATCAGTAGCCTATAAATGAGTTAAATTGCATCAAATATTGCTCGGAAATTTGTAATAAAACATATAGCCATGACAAAAATTTTAATTTTGTTAAGACAGAATATACTTCATCAGTGGTCAAGAAATTATATTATATATGCAATTTTTAATTATTTTAAAATGTTATCTCATGATATCAGAATTTAAAATTACTATTACCACCTGAAATGATATCTTTTTTGTCTTTTTTGGCCTAATATAGAGGCACTTTGTCGAGAGACATTCGCCTTTTGTTATTCCCCGTGATTTACTGGCTACTTTATTATGGGAGCATCAGATAGGTGAGCCAGCATTGTTCTCTATGATGGGGAGGACAAGGAAACGACCAGGCCTTATTCGCGATTTGAACAGAAGACTACTACGTGGAAGTTCAGAACGGTAAGCACATTACCAATAATATGCATAATAGTATGGTCATATTTTTTGCGTTAAGTTTGATTTAAAAAACTAGCAAAAATCTGTTCTAGTTGAGACGCTGGTAATTGTTTCCACATTATAGCATACGCGAGAGCTAGAAACTGTGTTGTTGTTGTTGCTTATGCACCTTGACCAATAGTAGCATCAGATCATGTCACGAAGGCTATGGGCGATGAAGGTGCGGCTCATGTTTTGAAATATTACCACAAGGGTCGGAGTACGACTTAGCTAAATGACAGGTCCCGTAATTTTGTACCGAGTCAAGTGAGGAGACAGGAACACATGACCCCGCACCTCCAGAGGAAAATTTTAGAACTTGGAGGACACTGTAGCCACGCCCTATATTACGTGTCCCGGCCACCATTAGCTAACACGGCGGTAGATTTGCAGCGATGAGCATCGAACCAGGGACATTTAGATCACTGGCCCGCTTTGGTTCCCCAGATGAGGCTAGAAACTGTAGCCTATAGTGCCTTGTTTCGAGATCAAATCCAAGTGCGCGAATCATGTAGTTATAAGGAATACCTGGCAATCATACAATCTGAAAGTGTGTGCGATTCAACCTTGTGCTCTCACAAATAGCCAAATAGCTTAAGAGACTAATTCTGAAAATTCGCTAATTTTCTGAGAACAGTGGTATGATGACTAAACTTGTTTGCGCTGTTCGATATGATAAGCGGAATCATCTGTGCGTCCTGAATAAGTACGTACATAATCCCAAACATGAATATCATTCCGTACAACCAGGATGGAGAACATTCTTTGATGGCAATATCTCGAACCTCGACCACGAAGAGTTAAAATTTTCTGAGGCAATTGCATTGGAATGTATTAGGTCGTCATAGAAGGATATTTAATCATCTCAACACCTGACAGACTCTTTTAGCTTTACTACTCTCGGCTTTCATGATATACCGAGTAGACAAACGAGCTGTGTTTACCCGACTTCTTAATTGCGACATACAATGTAAATGAATGCAAGCTGATGATTTATATCAGCTCTAACAGAGAATTTCTTTCAGATTTGGTCTTATCTAAGTACAAATATTCAAATGTATTTTTATGCAGAGATACCACTTCAGTGATCTAGATTCTCTTTTTAAGAGGCAATTTTTACAATTCTGAAGGAGAAATTTTTGTTTCTGGGGAAAGGGAGGATTGATGAAAATTTATTTAGAAATTACTTTTTTAATCACTTTTTAATCTCTGGGTCTAGGCTTTGACAGCTAACCACAACTCCCACACCACCCTACTATCGGTTGTTGCTCGAATAACTTCAGCTTATACCTCTGAAATGTCCTTGAATGTTATTGTCATGCAACTAAAGATTTTATGAGGTTGTTTTTCTTTTTGCTTTAAAGAAATTTAAATGGTGGCAACAAGCTCTTTTTAATTCCGGAGTATTTACTGACCGATTCTTCAATTGTCAAAGAATTTATGTTTCCTGTAATGTAAATCTTAAAACTATTTCTTCAGAAAATTTTCGAAAGTTTTAGAGGGTATAATATTTCACATGAGTCAAGCGACGGGTCATTACTATATATAAGGAAAGACTATTTATGGAACCACGCATGGAAATATATATATTCTTTGCTATACATCAAATAAAAATATATTTAAACTACGTAGCTATTGATAATAAATCTGTTAAAGAGAATAAACTCAAACATTACTTTTCTCAGCATTTTCTCGGCTTTGTCCACATCGAAATCTCGTGCTGCAATCAAATGAAGTGTTTAATTATTATTTGCATTTAAAATAATTAAATTTGTGTTTGGGAGACAAAAATTTTAATTTTTTTATTAATATGCATTTTACAAGTATATTTTCCCTCGAAAGTCTATTTAGATTACGATCACCGCGGAAAAAAATTACTTCTTGAATATTTTGAAGTACTGTTTCTAGTTAATTTAAAAATTTAAAAGAAGTTTTTGGTTTTAATATATATGCCTATGAAGTAGTATTTTCGGCAGAATTTTTACTTTTCAATGCGAAAGAAAGAATTAAAAATAAATGCCTTCTGGAAATAAATTACAGTAAATTTATTATCAATTTGAAAACTAAAATTTCTTTTCTCTATTGAGTAGTTTTAGCTGTAGGGAAAATATTATCAGAATTTTTACTGTAAATCAAAGTTCTGAAGACAGTTGATTAAAAACAGAGCAAAGGGCCATTGAGAAAAGAAATCAAAGGTTACTTAGCAGACACTTTTAAAGGTGGCAAATAAGGAATAATTACACGATTTGTATAGGAGTAGACAAGTATAGTATACAACTGATGAGTGTGGAAAAGTAATTTATGTAAAAATAGGGTTTTTGTGTTAATGATCCTAAGAGCTCTAAATAAACGAATATTCAAGCATATGCAAAAAAAAATATTCATTTTTGGGAATTTTATCTTTTTTCCGATCCCCCCTCAATAAAAATGTAAAAATATTAGTATATTAAAAATTATCAATCATCTAAGTACGAGTCAAGTTATAGATATTTACACTCACCGACATCTATATTTAAATATGTATTATTTTATTAACTTGAATACAGTAGGTATAAAAATCATTGTGAATGCTAGCAATTATTAGATGTATATAATTATACACTGAGTTAGAGTTCAGTTCAACATTTATTGTAAAGGTATTTCACTAAAATGACAACAGATGACTGAACTTGAATTTTGAATGTTATTACATATTTTAACAATTTTAAACATCATATCTAATGTTTACTTTTTTTCAAAGACTTTAAATTATGTTTTGTTAAATTATGACCAAGACGCAGTCGTGGTCAATATCAGCCCAATCTTTATAAGAACCATTTCTAACATTTTCACATTCTCCATTGATTTCCCCTTCACTTAAATTTTGGATGGGTTACAGCTTCCTTTTACTCGACGAAATTTTATCAAATCGAAATATTTTTATAATATTTAAACTCTTCTTAAAATGCGCTATTACTTCTACTAGCGTATATCAATATATTGCGTAATTTTTAGGGAGAACAATATTAGAAAATCCTTCTCCACAACCTTGTAGGGGCAAGACGGAATAATATTTTTTTTCCACCGTCGGAAAGGAAGAGATACGTGACACTAACATTTACCAAGGATTTCCTCATCAGTTATTCTCCCATCAGTTCATTTCCAAAAAAATAAATCACTTCTATGATATGATAGAAACAATCACAGTGTTTTTGTCAATGAATTTCAAGTTGCATTTGCAGCATTAATAAGAAAATCATACAATTTTTGGAAAATGATTGTTTGTCAGGACCACTTTTAAATAATTATGCAGATGCTATCCTGGAGAAAAATGAGGCACTGAGTTCATTCGAGAAATTTGCTCACAACTCAAGTTTCTGAAAAAAAAAGACACAACGCAAAATTTTCACCTGTTTTATTTTGAGTAAACATTTTGAGTACTCAGGCCGATACACTTTTAAAAGCATCTTGTGATTTGTTCTTTCTTAGATGAGTCAAACAGTGCATGCAAAATACCCTGTTTATTAAAAGCAATTGTCGCCTAATCAAGCTATTTTTATTCAGACTGATGTTCTGGTTTTTCTGGAAACCGTGGAACAAATATTTCCAAGATTGCAATTCTTAGTTCAGTACCTCTTCGGTGTAAGACATCATTCAGCAGAGTATTTTCAGAAATGGTAAATAATTGTATGTAGTAATACATTATTTCAGCAATCAACTGCTTTAATTAGAACACCAGACAAATGCAAATAGAAAGGGAAAGGTAATAAATTTACTCTGCCAATCCCAGTTAATCTCCTAACAAATTTTTCCGTGACGGTCGTAACAAAATTAAATTGTTTTTTTCTAAGTTAAAGCGTTCTAAATGCTTTTCTATTTCATTTAATTAATTGTAGTCTTTTTGCAATATTTCACGTAGTGGAAGCTTAAAGCCTGGAAAATATCCCAAAATATCCCCAATAAGAATTTTTTGTATTTGAAGAAGAAAGGTGAACATATGCGGTTTACTTCCTTAACACGATATTCAAACACGATATTCAAATGGATCACTAAGTTTCGATAGAGCGGAATGGAGGAAATCGTGTTTAAATTTTTAACAAAAAATTGCATTGATCATATTAAAGCTTGGGATCACCTGTGGGATTTATTAAATTTGATTCTAAAGAAATCCGGGAAAATGACTACCATGCTTTTGCGTACAGTGAAAGAACTTAAACGTATCCAAGAAAAATCTCCTAGGTTTATCAATATTTTAAATTTAAAAATATGTTACACAATACGGTCCAACATATTAACTCCAAAACAACATAAAGCGACATTTTATAACTTTTAAGACCAGTTTGGTACTAATCATATGTTTGTCTTACAATAACTCATACCTATTCTTACCTTTAAGAAATCTGTAATAGAGTGAAATATCTTCAAGCAAGCCAGGTTCCATAACAGCTTTCATGCGCTTTTCAAGCTGAGAAAATTACATTTATGTTTAGTTTAATTAAGAATTGAGGATAAATAAGTATTTTTATAAAAACATACGTAGTAAAGATCTCTAATTATCACAGATAAACTACATGGAATATATAAAAAATAGTTTTCAACTGTTATACTAAACTGTATAAACAAAAATGATAATGCCTATAAAAATATGAATCAGAAAACATATATCGTATAAAATATTTTCTCTCGCAAAAATCAATATTATCAACTTCCTGATATGATGCTGACACAGGGTCTATAACTCGCTTTACGTAACAAATTTGTAATCACATAATTAACGGTTTTTTTGCTGGTAAATAAAATAATGCAAAAGTGTTTAATGTTAATTATATCTTAAATAGACGATTTTGAGAATATTCAATGGGATTAGATATTTTGCCGTTCAAAAATGTTCATGGTTTATGGATAACGACAGTGATGTTAGATCTAAAACATCAGAACAATCAGATGAATTAAAACTTATGATTACGGTAGAAGATAAGACGACTATTAAAAATTACCAACTTCTTACCAACTTCTTACCAACTTATTACTTTTCAATTTTGAGTTTTGTTTTTTCCTCAAGATAGTACAGGATTAATATTAACCCTGAATGTGTACTGCAAGCAAAGATTTTACTCATTCAGGTCAATTAACACGAAAAATTTAATTACACTACACGTGTATTATGTTACCGGCCATATAAGAATCAAATATTATTAGATTAACGATGTAACAATAAATGTATGTAATTTTAAAATGTATCCACTTGGTCAGTGATCAGAAGATATAAAATTCCAAGGAAACTAAATTAAAAACCTGATAAATGTAAATGAGGGAACAAATTATGACATTTTAAAGAATTCCACAAATTGAGTACTCGAAAGCAGAATATATTTTAAATGCATGAATGATGGATAGTTAAATTCCTTTTGTAAATGGGTCCAAATGCTTTACATAGTATCTCATACTTTATCATTGTATCAAATGCGTCACATTGACGTGTCCATTTTAGAAACTAATTTACTCTGCTTTTGGTTAGATTCTCTTAAGTGTTCGAATTATTCTTACAATAACATACCTCTTCCATCGCTCTTTTCTCTTCGTGATTTAGTGTTTTCAAGTCAATCATTCTGCTTAGCTTTCAGGATCACAGAATTCAAAAATAACCTAAATGCAACAACGAAATAGTAATCCTTTTGGTAAATAAATCTTTCTAGAAATGAATATAATTGAATCGGTCAATTTGAAAAGGGGTCATCTCCACTTTTTTCATAAAACAACTTTTTGGCAGATTCAGTCTCATAATAATCCTATTCATCTATTTCATAAGAAATAGGATCATTTCTCACTAGCTAAAGCAGCCAAATAAGACCAGGCTTTTGTCAGTCAGTTAGAGAAAGAGTAACCTTCAAGAGATGGCGCGTTTTCAAAGTGAACCTGTGCAGGACATACGCAGAATTCCACCTTCTTTCCTATGAACTATGATATTATTCATATCTTTGGCTCATGTAATCACATTCTACGCCCTATTTTTCTTGTCTATATATAATTTTTTTATCATTATTTATTATTATTGCGTTAAGATGTCAGATATTGAAAGTGTTTTGCTTCTCATGAAAAATTTTAAAAAAATGAGGAGACTGCTTTTCAAAAAGACCGATAAAATTTTTCATGGCATTAAATGTATAAAAAAGAGCAAAAAATATATTTGTTTCTTGATTTCATAATTTCAAAGAATCTAGTCACTATTAAGGCAAGATCCTTAAGTTTTTATAGCTAATAGCTAGCAATTAAACACTGTCCTTTCATCTGAGTTTCACTTCTTTATCCAATATTTTCTCAAACTAAGAGCATTAATTTATCTCTATTTCATCTTCTTTTTCAATTCCTTTCTTGGTAATTAATAAAAACATATTTGTAAAAGGTTACAGCTTTAAATTAATTTTATATATATGGTGAAACTTCTCTAAGGCGGCCAGTCATGCTTCCGAAAAGAAGTCGCCGTTTATTTGGGTGGCCATCTAGAGAGGATTCACCGTATATATATATATATATATATATATATGTATATATATATATATATATATATATATATATATATATATATATATATATATACATATATATATATATATATATATATATATATATATATATGTATATATATATATATATATATATATATATATATATATATATATATATATATATATATATATATATATATATATACATATATATATATATATATATATATATATATATATATATATATATATATATATATATATATATATATATATACTATTTTCGTTTATTTACATTTCATACAGTTCCTGATAAATGATGTTTTAAAAGTGTAATTTTTCCAAATGAAAAGCAGAAGGTAGATATACTTATGGTTACTATAAGATTTCTATTGTAATTGATTGCTAAATAAGGATACGAGCATATTTGGAAAAATAACCAATCACGAAAATCATCAATGGAAGTAATTACAAGAACATTCGATATATACTTAATTAAAAAATTAAAAAGCATAGAAACATCATTGTTTTAACGAAAAAGAAAGCATTTCTCCAAAACTTAATTCAAAACTTAGGTCATTAAAACAAACACACAAGCACGCACGCACGCACGCACCACACATTATCTTGACACCAATGATTAGTGAAAAAAAATATTAGAGATTATGTTTATTTTTTTCACATGAAATTATTCACATATATACTTCTACAATAATATATTTAAAGGAAATTCAAAACTGTAAATGTATGTTTCAAATAAGAAATTTTTCTGATCCTTATATAAAGGATTTTTCATTACTTTAAGAAATTACCCATATGTTTTATGAAAATTGCTAGAGATATTTTAACTTATAACAATTAAGTTCAACATTGGTGTTGAGTACTAAGCAAAGAAAAAATTATAAATTATAAATATTTTGATTTAAAAGAAATCCTCAATAGCCTCCTGAATTATTCTCTGTTAGTGTTCATCAGATCATGTTTTCAAACATATTCTAATTTATACTAAATTAGTATTGAACTTCACGTACGAGTTATTTATATCATTGTAGCTCATAATACTACTATTTCTAAAATATATATTTCAAGCAATATACAAACATTTTGAAAAAAATAGCAAGAAGGAAAGTAGCTAAACTGAGATTAATATTTCATTTCATGACAAATATTTTACTCTAAAGTTGTGATATTGGCAGTATGTAAATATTTGAGAAAAGCAATGTTTGTCATAGTGACAGTCATAGAATTAAAAGGAAATATTTCTTACTCAAAATCTTTAAATGCATAGAAGTCCTCGACGGCAGTTCGTATGAAAGTACTAAAGAACTTAGGATTTCAAAATAAACGCTGTTTGCAGTTATTCTTAAATATATGTCTTTGAAATGAGGAATCAGATGTGCCTTCAAGATAACACACTCTTTGTGTTAAGTTACGGTATCGAAACTCATAATAGTTGTGTTTTCTGAACGTGACTTCCTTTTACGTAAATACAGGATTTGATAAATTTCGTGACTTTTCTTTATTATATTTATAGAGGAGGAAAAATTATTGATTGTGCAATTTCTTGTTTCAAAGTGGTAATCGCGATGCAAAAAATCACACAATTTGTTTTTAGAATTTCCTTCTTGAAGTAAGATAATTACCAAAATACATTCATTTTAATAAAAGAACTTAATACATCACTTTTTTTTTTGGTTTAAACGTTTGCTTTAAGGGAATGACATTTTGGCATTTACTTTAACGTTTGTGTTTTAATAAAAATTAAAATTAGTATAACTTAAAAATGTATTTTATTAGGTAATTTTATCTTGACAATTACGCATGTCCCGTGAAAAACAACATTCCTGTTTTCCCTAAATGTATTTTAAAGTTTTTATATTTTCCAAATATTACTTTGTCTCATCGATAGGTTATATTATCGCCACCCCCTCCCTGCACATAATGTCTTCTGATTGCGTCACTGCTTCCCATAATAAAGAAACTAACAATTTCCTAGTGTATAAGGATGGATGTCCATAAGATATGTACCTACTGTATTGAAAAAAAAACACACAATAATTTTGCTCTATTGACTCTGTTCGGTTTTAGGTCCTAAGTTATTCCTTTTTTTATTTTAGGTTTAAAGCTGCTATAACTACAACTGCAAAAAATAATTTTCTTGCAAACCATACTGAAGCTTTTTGATACATTAAAAACTGCACGTTTTGTTATTCATAATCATGCATGCATAAAAATATTTTCACGTAATTCAAAATTGGTTAATTAGTGCAATTTTCTTGCTCCTTATGATTACAATTTTCTCTGCTATTAAATTTAATAATTGCAAATGTGACAAACGCTAAATGCAGTTCCTGAGTTTGCGAATCAAATAACTCATTCTAAACACATGTTGTGAAGGAAAACGGAACATTTGTACTTTACATCCAGATCCCCTATTATTCAACCTCAAGTCCTTTTCTTATACATGTTAAATATGTGTAATACTAAGATTTTTGTCTTCCATTTCTTTGAATCGGTGCTTTGACCGAATTTTCTTCTAATAATTTACAATATGGCCAAGCTGAACAAAATCGTATAATACTTTTCGAAACGTATTTCGGCCCGTGTGCGATGCAGCCCAGCGGTATCGCGTTGAGCCTGGACCTGGGGTTGGTTGGTTCGAATCCGGACGAATTCGAATCTAGTCTGGATATGGGCCTTCTAGGAACTACCTTCTAGGGCCTTCTAGGCCTTCTAGGATAAAAGTCCTTCTAGGAAGTCAAAAATAGTGCGAAAAGGTACGGCTCCATCCACAGCGGGACAGATGAAAATGTTAAATCACGGTTACAGGAACATGATGATAAAATTGGTCATTTTTCCTGGATTGAACAATCACCAGGCTTTAACATCCTGGAGCCACTGAGATCCTGTGTTAGAAAACATTATATGATCCCGTTATCCCCCTCTAGCATCTCTCAAGAAATTAGAACAGTTGATCCTTGAAGAATAGTGTACCACCTTACAACAATGCACACAATACACCACTTTACAACCATGCAGGACACGTAAGCATCCTTTCCAAGGAGATTTCAAACAGTATTATTTTCCAAACATACTCCAACACCATATTAAGTTCTAAATACCTGTTTCGAAGAGGTGTTTCCACAATTTTGGATAATCCCTGTATACATATATATATATATATATATATATATATATATATATATATATATATATATATATATATATATGTTGGAACCTAACTCTGAAATCTGACAATGTCCGAAAAAAATGCTCACAACGCGAATGGATCACAGCCAAATGCGCCAAGCCCGAAACGTTACATTATTTCGGACTTGGGTCAATTACAAATGATCATTTCGCATATGGGCAAATCAGAATTACGCAAAGTACGAAACTTAATTTTATTTCGCACTTTGAGTTTTCAAAATTGCTCTATTTACGAATGGGTAGTTGAAAGATGATCAAAGTCAGAAAACAGTCATTTTTAACTCTAATTATTTGACTAAATAAAATGAATGAAATGAGTTAAAACATCATTTTAACGATATGTATTTACTATTATAAAATCCTCATAGTTATAAAAGTATGTCCATAGTGAAAAAAATTAACACATAGTAAAATAATAAATGATGGAAAAAAATTATGAAAAATACACTGTTACTTATTCTTGAAGGCAGAATTGACATGGGACTAAGAGTTACATTTGATGCCAGTTGATAGGCACTTGCATCTTTTGCTGTCACACTGCTTTCTACAATTGCAGTGGACAAAACCTTGTGAGCTTCCTGATTCAAGGTAAGTGTGGTTTGAAGTGAGTGTACGAAACTTGGGACGTCTGTTTAAGATATGAAGTTATCTTCAGTCACTTGGAATTCCTTTCTGGAATATAACTTCTCCAATATTCCGGATTTCTTACCGATTTCGTATAACCCATCATCGTTCACCTCCGTTATTACAGCTATCACATTCCTGAGCGCAACTCATATTCTAGGATAAAAGTCCTTCTAGGAAGTCAAAAAGAGTGCGAAAAGGTACGCCTCCATCCGCAGCGGGACAGATGAAAATGTTAAATCACGGTTACAGGAATATGATGATGAAATTGGTCATATTTCCTGGTTGAACAATCACCAGGCTTTAACATCCTGGAGCCACTGAGATCCTGTGTTAGAAAACATTATACGATCCCGTTATCCCCCTCTAGCATCTCTCAAGAAATTTGAACAGTTGATCCTTGAAGAATAGTGTACCGCCTTACAACAATGCACACAATACACCACTTTACAACCATGCAGGACACGTAAGCGTCCTTTCCAAGGAGATTTCAAACAGTAATATTTGCCATACATACTCCAACACCATATTAAGTTCTAAATACCTGTTTCGGAGAGGTGTTTCCACTATTTTGGATAATCCCTGTATATATATATATATATATATATATATATATATATATATATATATATATATATATATATATATATATATATATGTTGGAACCCAACTCCGAAATGGGACAATGTCTTAAAAAAATGCTCACAACGTGAATGGATCACAGCCAAATGCGCCAAGCCCGAAACGTTACATTATTTCGAACTTGGGTCATTACAAATGACCTTTTCGCATATGGCCAAATAAGAAGTGCTCAGAGTACGAAACTTAATTTTATTTCGCACTTTCAGTTTTCTAAATTTCTCTTTTTGCGAATGGGTAGTTGAAAGATGATCAAAGTCAGAAAACAGTCATTTTTAACTCTCATTATTTGACTAAATAAAATGAATGAAATGAGTTAAAAGATCGTTTTAACGATATGTATTTACTATTTTAAAAACCTCATAGTTATAAAAGTACGTCCATAGTGAAAAACATGAACACATAGTAAAATAATAAATGAGGGAAAAAATTATGAAAAATGTACTCTTACTTATTCTTGCAGGCAGAATTGCCATGGGACTTTGAGTTACATTTGATTCCAGTTGATATGCAATTGCATCTTTTCCTGTCACACTGCTTTCAATAATTGCAGTGGACAAAACCTTGTGAGCTTCCTGATTCAAGGTAAGTGTGGTTTGAAGTGAGTGTACGAAACTTGGGACGTCTGTTTCAGATATGAAGTTACCTTCAGTCACTTGGAATTCCTTTCTGGAATATAACTTCTCCAATATTCCGGATTTCGTACCGATTTTGTATAGCCCATCATCGTTCACTTCCATTATCACAGCTATCACATTCCTGGGCGCAGCTCTTCCTCTGTCGAGTTCTGGAATCCGTAACACAACGTTCTGACCGATGCTCATGGGAGGAAATTTAGAGTCACTACCTCTTAGCATTTCGTTCGTTTGCTTTTTTCCTTTTTTTTTTGGCTCAATCAGCCCGTTTCTCTTCAGTTATCGCCTTCCTTTTTCGTAAGATGGACACATCAGACTTTTCAGAGTCTGATGAATCAGTTTCATGTTTACTTTCAGGAATGTTGGCCAAAACCTCTTCAAGTTGTTCTTCAGTCTCAAGGTTCGTTGACCAACACAATTCTTGTGGAAATCCGTTAGTAAGTGGAACACCAAACAGAGCTCCGAATGGGCTTCTGATGATTCCACGATGGTAGGTATGATTTTTGTTTCATTTGAACGATTCGTAAGCCTTCTGCCCACTGACTTGTCTAATTGACTGCCATCCAAGTTGTCGCAGAGGAAAACGACATTTTTCGTAGAAAAGAGAAGGGACAGGTCCCACGTGCAGAAAACGACGTGATTAAAAGTGAAAAACGAGTAACGAAGTTTGGAGAACAGGCAACGAGTCAAGACACAGCGACGTTTAACGAATGGTTTGGGTTAAGATGGATAAGTTAATGTCAAAGGGAAGAGAATATTGACAGTATAAGGGGTCCAGCTGGTTATAATGAGCTGAGAAGTCGAAAATTGAAGATGTAGATATCCGAAGTTAGAAGATAAAAATGGAAGATAAGAATGTATGAAGTTGACTTCGTTAGTGGATAAACAGCGGTCTAAATGATAGCGTGATAATACGGGGGTGTTAGTAGCACCCCAGATAACAGAGTATCGATATATAGCCACCGCCCTCCGTGATGTAGATTGGAGCAAAAAGGAAAGGGGTAAAAGATATGACGTCCAATGATAGGATGAAGAGAGACTCATTGGTTATTGGGTGTCGCAAATGATGGCCCAGGGCGAAGAAGCCTAAGTGAAATTAAGAGAAAAGTAGAACAGAATGATGTCAGAGAGATCTGAAAAAGCAACAGAATCGAGAGAGCAGACAAGCATAGCAGTTGGGATCTGAGTAGCGGAGAACTGATTGCTAGGAGAGCTGATAAATAGGAGGAAAGGCCGCAGCCGATTGAGCATGGCCTATTAATAAGTCCATATTAATAGTCGTCTGGAGGAAGGAATAGATGGAATGACGAGGGAAGTAATAGATGCAGGCCGCCAATTCCAAAGGCGAGAAACACGCAGCAATTAATGTCAGGACGTCGAAGTACCCAACACCCAAAAGTCTGCAGACGCCAGCCCCTGATACATAGGCGAAATGTACAAATCATTGATGCCCTGCATGAGAAGTGACCAGTAGATTGATGAGATCCCGCACCGAGCCGAACCAGACGCAAGGTCACCGCCACCAGATAAGCGCATCACCCCGATGACCCTTACCCTAAACAGCTAAGGCCCTCTTTAAGATCACCGAGGAGTTGACACTGTCTCTGGCCGAAACCCACCGTCGAAGGTCCCGGTAGCCCAAGCAAGCCCTGACCATCGCGCCATTAGTCAATAGGAAGAAGGCGCATTTCGCCGGTCTCTGTTGTCCAAGGAGAAGGTCCGTATTGTTCCGGCAGCCCAAGGTAGGGAGAAATTTAACGAATTTATTCTTTATCAATGCTCAGAATTTAAAAGGATTACTGGGTTAGGTTAAATAAGGGGATTACGTAGGTTAATGACGGGAGCAATTATAATTGATGTTATATATGTTACCATAGATATATATCACTGGAGTGTTTAAAAATTGTGTAATAACGTATGTGTTTAAGAAATGAATTAATAATTGATAGTAAATTGCACCGGAGAATTAGTGTATTAATGTATATGTTTAAGAAGTGAATTAATAATTGGTAGCGGATTGCAGTTGTGAGATAGTGTATTAACGTATATGTTTAAGAAATGAATTACTAATTGGTAGTAAATTGCACCTGATAATTAATGTATTAACGTATATGTTTAAGAAGTGAATTAATAATTGGTAGCGGATTGCAATTGTGAGATAATGTATTAACGTATGTGTTTAAGAAATGAATTAACAATATTGGTAGCAATTAGCACACGAGAAATATGAATATACATTAGTTTAGGAGGGTGCATTGGAGAAATGAAAGTGTAATCGATATATGTATATATTAATCTGTTTGTTTAATAAATTGATTCATATATAAACATTTGAGTAATCACTCATTATCACGATATATTATTCCAAGTACTAACCACTATAAAATAACGCTATTACACAAGTCACCAACATATCACGAACATATTGGTTTGCACGTTCGACGGAGCCTTGGCTTTATGACTGTCTGGGTTTTCCATGAAGAATTTTTGCTTCAAACATATATGCTAACTCTTTTATGATTTTATTCGAGAACTCATGTCCATTATGGGACTGCAAAATAGAGAGAGCTCTCATGACACAAAAATATCCATTAAATTCTAAGAAATTTCTTCAGCCGTTTTCGTTTTCAGTGGCCGTATAAAAGGGAATTTGGTAAGATGATCTTGATAGTTCAAAATGAATTTATAATCACGATCAGGCTCTGATTGCATGTCAAGGAGGTAAAACTGTCCTCGTTATCGGGATGCGTTAGTAAGTCATAATCGGGCTTGGCTCCTTTATCGATGTGGAGGTGTTTCGCCCATCCTCCAAGTGTGATATCGAACTTGGCTCACTGCTCATTTCTCCGATCGCGAATTGATCAAATTCAAGTACACGAATTCCGAAGTAATGTAACATTTCGGACGGGGCACATTTGTCAATGATCCATTCGCGATGTGAGCATTTTTTCGGACATTGTCCGAATTTCCTATTTAATGCTCTGGTGGGTTGCAGTTTGTCTTTATCACCGAGAAAGTTCAGTCGAAGGCCAAGAACAGATAACATTAACTGGAGTTCCACATATTTGAAAAAACCCAGGTTTTAAACCCAAGGCTACATTCTTACAAGATGACGGAAAACCATTTTGTTTGTCCGCTCCGGAGTAACACGCGTCTGTTAAGCAATGCATCTTCCCGAGTTCTGGCTTACTTTTTAACGCCCTGTTCAACAGTGTGGCTTAAAACGCGTACATTCCTTGAATCTAGAAAGATCGTCCATCCATTGCTAACATCTAATGTCTTTTCCGATCACTACTTATGTCATCTCGCGTAATTATCTGTGTTTGTCGACAGCGCTTAATGTGGTACCATATTTCATTATTGTGTGAATATACGGAATGCGGCTGTATGACTCGCCTAATACGGGCCTGCCTTCCTTCTCTGACGTACCCCAGATATGTGCTTGAAATCCCAGAAGAAGCTGTCTAGAATGTCCTTATGTCAATTAAGTCCAAGTATGGTAAGTACGCAGAATTGCACTGTCGAATTTATATATCTAGCTTGATTTGTCAGTGGATATTCTCTCTTAGGCTTTTAGCAGTTAAGTCTGATATCAAAAGTTCTCTATAACGCTCACTTTAAAATTTTCAGTTATTCATAAATCTTTCAACAGAGTTGTAACTGTGCTGATCCTTTTCCTTTCAACTGTGGATTTATTTTATTTATTTTCTATCATAATTGTAATTTTTTGCTGCTCAAAGTATAACTTGTCCAAAACAAAAAAGTTTAATGATGATTCCGAATTGTTACAAGCATCCAATGGGGCTAAATACTCAGTCTTTCTCTAGTACCGAAGGAAAACGGCTTCTGCATTGAACAAACGCCAGTATATCTACGTATTTAGGGAAAAATCTCTGTCTATAACTAATTAAGTATATTTTAACCTTTCGCAGTTTGTGATGTCGAATTTGTAAAATATTGACCATGTCCCTTTATTGTGACAAAATCCGGTATGATTTTTTTCTTTCCTAGGAAGAAGAATGAAAAGATAGTTTCATATTCTGCTCCTGCAAGGATCCCAACATTTAAATAATTTGTTTTTCTTCGAGTTAATGGATAAATTGTTTGCTAATGAAGCATCTATTTATATTTCAAGCTTAATCCCACCTACGGCAAATAATAAAATTCGTAGAGTTATTGTCATAAATTATTTGTATAACTATATTTGTCATATTGAAAATCAAGAAAAAGAATCAAACCTTAAAAGTAGGAGAGCCACATGAGCCTTTATAATTATAGCTAAGTCTTGAAGACCTACACTTTTCATTCTAAAATTCTGCTCGCCATTCAAAAGTGTGAGTTCAGATCGATTTGACGGAAAGTAGCGGGAATTGACGACATAAAACAGTGAACACATTAATAAACAAATAAAAAAACATATTTTATTATATTACAGATTTTGCAGTTAATGTAATATATTTTATTTTAACTGAGAAAAAATGTAATAATAAATTAACAAAATATTTCCACTGGATATTAGAATCAAACCGACAGTCGATCCACTGCACTCCGAGCAAAACCTTTTAGCTCTAAAATCCTAGATCAAATTTGTTTTATACATGGAAGTGTAATTCTGATAACATGCTGTTAAAGGTTCTTGATTGTTAACGTTTCATTTAAAAAAGAAGGACTGCATATGTTTCTATTCTTCAAGGTACTGGTTTGTATTACATTTACACAGTATTCAATTTCCTTTGAGCTCAGCCAGTTGTACGTGTTGTCAAATGTGAGGACATCTGATAAATAAAAAAAAAATCAGTCAAAATGATAGTATTCAATATATCAGGAGTATTAGGGGTTAGTAAAAAGTCAGCATACAGCAGATTAGATTGAAAATAGTTTCACGATATAACCACATAACCGCATGAGTCAAGTTGGTAAATAAATATAGCTTTGGTAATATATAAACTATGATTTACGTAGCTGTCTTTTGAACATGAAGAATATCACAGACTTTCAAAGATAAATATAAATTGCTGCAAATGTAAAACTTAAACCGTAATGCTATTTCATTTGGAACAAAAAGCTCAACCTTTCAGTTTTCTTTGCGAAAATATGAAAATTACTTCTAGGCACAATCATTTTTTGCCTTGTAACGCAGTTTCACAAAAAGGGATATGTTATACAGAGGTAGAAATTTCTTTGTTGAGTGTTTTGTGTTGCTCATAAATATCATAACATTTATTGAATATAAAATGTTGTACTTATAAATAAAACACGTTTTGAAAATTCTGGGAGATATCTGCGTCTGTAAAACCTATTTACCATGAAAAAGAGAAAAGCCATTTTTAAGTTTCTAAAGCACATATTTAAGGAATCCTACCTAATATCTTAACGATAGGAATATACAGAATTATCTAACCGTGTTTAATTAAAGTTTTGACTTATTTAGCTAGCATTTTCGAAATTTCAAACATTACTTCTTTAAAAACATTTTTCAATATATTGAGGATCAACCACGTTTTAACCTTCAAAGTTTTTAAAGATTATGGCTTGGTATGCTGTAACGTACAATAGCAGAATTAAGTTTTCTGTTAAAAGTCGAGTTTTAAAAGAAAGTTTCCACAGGGAACAAATTAAATGAAATTCATTAAATAATTGGATTAGAAATTTCTGCGTGTTTGCGGTTCTTTGCTAATCATGTAAATATTTTGATAGCTTTAATACCGTTTGATAAAGTAACTTTTGCCCATTTGGAAATTAAAATTAGAAAAAAAAGTTTTGCCGTACTTTCAATCTGTAAAGAATATAATTAAGGATCGGTTTTAGGTTAACGAATATAAATGGAATGCGAAGCATACTTATATGATATTTGAAATTTTGGAAATTCTATTTGTCACGGCAAGTTTCAATTTCTTTCATGCTGTTTTCAGAATATTTACGTTTAAAAACGCATGCAATTTTACGACAAAATACACTCCATAATAAATTTTGAAAATTTCTTCTTTTATTAATTTTTTTTTCATAGTTAAAAAATCATGCATTCCTTTTGTTGTTAATTTTTTCGGCTTTGGAAAAGAACGGAAATATTTTGATTATTATAGATTTCTAAGACAAAAAAATAATCACAAGAATCATATGGTTGAATATAAAATTAAATTCACACACATCTAAAGCTAGTTTAAGCCGAAAAGCGAAATTTTGGGATAATGCAGGAGAATTATAATATCCCAAAATAGAACCAACTGTAGAAAGTAACAGAAATAGAGATGTAAAACACGTAATAATTGTTACTTTAAACAATAGCTGTCGATAAAGTATGAAAAGATTTTTTGTCGTAATATAGTTCATAAATAAGTGATGATAGTGGAACATTCTTTGTAGCTTAAGGTTTAACGCTTATACATAGCAAGGTTGGTAGTGAGAAAATCCGTCTTTTTAAATTAGTTGGAGTCTACATGGAGTTTTGAAATTGCTATCACGCTTAAGTATCGATATATGTAATTTTCACCAGATTCTTAATCCCATAAGTGTACAAAATAACGCTCTTTAAAATTGACATTGCTGAAAATAATCAAGCTTTTTGCACTACGTGCTTTAAATTAAAATTTCTATTCGACATAAAAATTATCCTCTATAAAAGAGAGTGTTTCTGCTTCTAAAATATATCATACTCACATTTTCCAGCTGTTTTTGCCCTATAGGAACCTCTCTCTACTCCATCTGAAGTGTCATATCTTTGCATTGGTAGAAGTTCGATTAATTCTTCTGATCCTTCATAAAACAGTCCAAATCCAATATCATTGTTTTGGATTAAGTATTCCCACTGAATCAGTGATCCTTCTATCATCACATCAACGGGAACTTCTTTCTTACCAGACGTTGGCACTACTACCTTTGTTACTCTAGACGTGTCTTTGAAGCATCTGTCTTCTTTCAATAAGTAATAGCAGGAATCTATTTTGCCGAAGTGGTATACCTTTTGAATATACAAATAATGTCAAAATTTAGCAAACCAATTTTTAAGCATTAAGCATGATTTAAAAAAATGATTTTCCAGTATATGTTACTTTAATTTGAATATAAAGAAGGAGATTTATAATAAGATCAGAAGGGGTGCATTATAATAAGAGGGTTTCTCAAAAAATTATACAATTTACATACAAATATATAATAAAGTTGTAATATAAAAAAGAGGATATTTTTCATTATTTAAGAAATAAGTAAAGTCTTAATTTTGAAAATCCACTGCTTTCCTCTTTTCCTAGAGCTAATTGTTTTTTGTAAACGTTGTAATGAGGGATTTTCGTAATTCGTCTCGGAATAGACGTGTAAAGTTCAAGAAATTAATATATCTCTAGTGGCAATAACAGCTCAGACTCTAATAGAGGATGGTGGTTTCTCCGTCTTAAATTTATGTTAAAGTCAATTTTGATTATTAAAGAAAAAGATGTATCAGTGAATTAACCTTAGTCTGAGCGGTACAACCACTACTTTGGCAAGTAGCATTAAGGGGACAAAGGACCTTTATTTCACTAAAAATCGACCCCAAAATCGAAACTTATTTTGTTTGTATTATTATTCTCCAGTTTGTCCTGAACCGTTTGCGAAAAACAGCTTGCAGGTGCGATGATTTTTGCAAAGTTATAAGCGTTTGAATTTTGTACACAAACAATTTTTGGTCCTTTAATATCACAAAAATTTTTTTAAAAATATATGTCGACCTTTATAATTAAGTTTTTTTTTTTAATTTCAAGAATTTGTATTTTAGAATTAGTATTTTGTTAATTTTGTAATCGCGTACGTTAACTGTAACTAGAACAGTATCCAATCGTTTAAATAGGGAAGTGTAGTAATAGACTTTAAATCTGTTTTTGTGAAAAGAGGTTTTTGAAGGTTTTTAGATTTATTAAGTGCTACATGCGATTCTTATGGATTAATTTTTCTTCAAATTTCATGAAATTGATGACGATGAATCCCGATACTATTTACACAGAAACTGGGTATGCATTTTACATTTCGACTTCAATGAGGTAATTAAATGTGATTTATAATTTATTAAATAGCGAAATTTTGATGAAAATCTGGATGAAATTCAGATAAATAACCATAAAAAATTAACTGTTAAAGGGATTAAATAATTGATATCCAGATTTGTGTATAATATTGTTTTAAGTGATTAAAATGCAAAATCGAGGTAATATCTGAAAAAATTAAGTCGCAAGGAGCATTTAAAAATTTTGTTTATTAATATTAAATTTAAAAAAATCTTAATATTATAATAAGATTGGAAATTTCTTTTAAGGTATTATATATAATTATGGTGAGATGTATTTATGTACAAAATTTCACATCTCTATGATAAAAAGGGAAAGCAATAAAATTTAACTTCCACCGTTCCGTTAAAGGCTTGGGGAATCTTTAAATTTTATTTTATAATATCTATGCTTATTATTGCATATCTCGGGCAGATATTAATAACTATATATACCTCATGCATTTTTAAGTAAGCAATTAGGAATACTCTCCAACTTAGCAAATAAGGAAAAATTATTTTTCTGAATAGCAAATTCAATTTCGAACAGAAATGTAATGAACAAAGCGTTTCCTTTTGTTTCATAACTAAATTATAACCTAAAAGGTATTTTACAAACTATTCTGTGTGTAAATATATGGTTTATATGAATTATACCTAATTAATATACAAACATGCATTGTGCCCACCAACAGAATAGTTACATGTAACACCATGACTATATCGTATACACAACGTATCATATAGCAGCATATGTTAAGGTTAAATGCTATACCATTCAGTATCAACGTATAATTTGAGCAAATCGTCTTGAAAAATGCATGATACTGAATAATGTTTAAAAGAAAATTACTTATATAGATATCATTGTAAAATATGCGTCGTTATTTAATTTCCATATCTAAAATCAAATAGGCTTGATTCTGATATCCGTTCTGGTATGTAAATTAAAGTACAAGTAATCACTTTTCACTATTCTATACTTTTATAATAGTTAACTTGCATGTATTATAATAAATTTAATGATAATATCAATTCCGACAGAATACACATAAAGAATTTCCTTTTCTATTTTGGATGAAGTGTATTCTAATCCATCTTCGTAAAACTATGTGAATTCATCTTCACGAATAGTTTGTCATATTTAATGGGAAATAAACTGTTTTAATCCAAGCTCAACTCTAGGTTAATTTTTTAGGCCTTACTGTCGTGTTTTACCTCAAAAGAGCCAAACAGACTGGGGCTTGCAGCAAATTATTGCCAAGACACGTGGTCAACAAGTTTTATGGAAAACTCAATAACAATTAAATATAAAGAAAAACCATACAATTTAAACTTTTAAGTGTCGTATTTAAGAATTCCGTCCTAATGCAAGAAAAATTTGATCTATATACCATGGTTAATACAGTGGAACTTTGATATATTGAACCTCGATATAAACGAATCCCTTGATAAATCGAAGATTTTCTATAAATATTTAACCTGTCTAACACTCCCATATTATTATTAAATCGAATTTCAGTGTATCGATAATTCGAAGTTTTCTCGTTCCCCTTGAGGTTCGATATATCGAGGTTTCACTGGATCATATAAATTCTTTGTAACCCAGGCTATGGCTTACAGAAGTTTTACATAGAGGATTTCCGTCAGGATCAGTTCGATTTCCTCCAAGGAATGCTGGTAATACTTCCGCATCGATATCTCCTAGAAGTTTTTCTTTCCAGCCATCTGTACATAATAGAAAATATACCGGAAAGTTTATCACAGACTCTCAGAATAAACAAAAAATAATACTCATTTGATTTTCTGAAAAATGTTTGGGCCCAACAAGCATAACATTTTCGCGCACTACACTATGAACACCCCCCCCCACACACACACACGCACACCAAAGTTAATTCTATCAGTTATAGTGTTTTTTTTATCTCTCCGATTCCTCTATAAAACCGTAATTAAATGTAACTCACTCTCTTTGAACTAGCAACCATTTCTAATCGATCTTTTAACATGATGTTTCAAACTCGATACACCCAAGAAAACCCAAGAAAATCACTTATACTTTTTCTCTTGGTTAAATTCATCGGTAAATTACATTTTCGGCAATGATAGTATATGCATTAGAAAGCAACCCTACATACATTATTCCATCACACTTCTCTTACCCGAGTTTTGCGAATCCCGAAAAAAAAATCCAATTTCCTTGTCCCATTCAAACATTTCAGAAGCCATACTTAGAAACGAAAATTACGTCCGAGCGATGGAACTGAAAATCCCCGAAAGAACATTCATCGGATTAATTTTTTTTAAACAAGCGCGATATAAAAATCCGGATTAAACTCGTCTACCAATAAATCACAAGCTCTGACTTGCTGCTAGTTATTAAAATCGGGAGCAATATATGGCTGACTAAAAATCATTTAACAAACACAACTCGCATTTCTCGTTTTATCGTCACTTTGGCAAAAATCTAAAAAATTCCACAAAAACATTAAAGCGGCTGCCTTTTAATGTTTTGGCCGTATACCGTGTACTGGGAATGAGCCATTTTTTTGCAAACTAATAGTAATATTGCGATTTTTTTTCGAAAAATTATCTAATTCTCCGCAATTTATTAAATAGGAATTTCTGTTATTATTACTAATATTATTTCGATTATTTTATGTGAGAGGGCAAGAAACATAAATACTGTATACTCAAAGAGTAAGATTAATTTTCATTTTTAAAACTAATTTACAAATCCGCTCGATTTATGCCCATTAAAAGCAACTTTTGACTTATTATTGCCCACATCGTATAGAGGTTAGCGTCTTCAACATCCACGAAGTGGGATTGTTTTCGAAAACCGACTAATGGATTTGGCAGTCACGTGATATCACCTCATAAGGAGAAATGTTGGTTCACCTATATGATGTTCCCATAATAAAGTATCCAAGATTATTTCGTGGTGTGGCTGGGCAAATGTGTTTAACACAAGTGACTGCCGCATTCGAAAAAAAAATTTTAAATTAATAATCATAAAACTTTTTATCTATTAAAGCATATTATGAGATTTCCCCTTTAAGATTTTCAGCTTGTTTAATAATGATATGAAAAATAATAATACGTAGTTGGTATCAGATAGATCACTTTTTCGAATAAATGCAACTTACCCTTAAGCTTGTCAAACACGCGGCCGCTGCATGCGGCCCTTCACAGCTAGTAATGCGGCCCCACAATATCCCTAACTTTATAAGAACTATCTTCTAAGAAGAAAATAATTCTCGTTTTACAATCTCGCCTTATTCATGTTGTCGCAGTTTATCATTACGTACATTTTCGATCAACTGTTTTAAAGGATGAAACGCGTGAAAAGTAAGATTAGATGAAAATTATCTGATGAGCATCTTTAAAATAAAAAAAAAATCGCAATACTTACTTGGAACCTTACATTGATGAATAATTTTCACAAAAAGAAGGTCGAATGGCTCATTAATTTTATGTTTATGCTACCTTCTGTTTTTTAATGTCATACTATAGCATTTAAAAAACTAAATGAAATTTCATTACTTGGAAACATTAAGTATATTACATATTTTATATGCAGCTCAACACAATTCCTCTTTTCCAATGCGGCCCAGGCCAGCCAAAAGGTGAATATACTTTATACTTAATACGAAATATACTTTATAGCGCATGGTATAAAGTATATTTTGTTGCTTGGTTTTCTCCTTTATTTTAGTTTAAATTAAAGAAATTTTTAAGGATTTTTAAAGGAATGAGAATTATTCAAACTCAAGAAACACTCAAAGCAAATTTTTAAGCATTCTGCTGATCATTATAAAATATTGTTGCTATATTACTAATTAGGTGATCAAATAACTATAGTCAAAATGCCATGTGATAAAATATGGAATTTTCTTCCCGTTTTTCTAATTTTAATATATAAAATATCATAAAATGAACTTAATTTTGAATATTCAATGAATATTTCTTTCTTTCAAACGAAAACTTATGAATTACCATGTAGGATAAATTTATGTGAATAAGATTATCTCTATATCCTAGAACCTATCTCCAGCATTTACTATAAATATTCACTTTATTTATGAGGATAAATGTTCTTGTTTCGTTTAAAATTGCATATTTCTATTAAAAAACTAAAATTCATCAATACGAGTAATATTTTAATCAAATTATATTTGTGTCACAATTATATTAGCTAAAATTTATTTAACAATATACTTTTTTAATAAAAATAATCAATTTGAAGCAAATTTGATTATTAAAAATTGTAGGGAACATTTCAACATATAAAGTTCAAGAAACTTTCAAAAGGGGGACAATGCATTCATACATCTATAAAAATGTTTAAATATATAAATAAAATAATCAAAATTTGATTGAACACATGAAATTTGCTCATTAAGAATACATATGGAGATACGTGATTTTTCCATAGCTACGCACATACTCAAATAATACTCAACTTTATGCGCATATGTATAGCTGCGCATTTTGAATGTCTGCTGCGCCCTTAAGTCCTTTTCACATTTTACATTGTTCTTCAAGTGTCATTTATTGAAATTTTAAGGACCTGTCTCCAAGCAATTTTTTAAAAACTATTAGAAAACATAGAAACGCCAAATATTGATTAAAAATTATTCCATTAGTAATTATATGAATTTTTTTATCCGATAGCATTGCGCATAACATGGATGTTATTATGTTGAAGACTTTATCAAATAGGTCACGTAAAATATCAGATATCAGTCATAAGTAAATTAGGGTAATGTACTCCTGTAAAGCCTGGTTATTTAGATGAAGATACAATGGAGAACAATGGTGCTTCTCTTCCTTGTAATAGTAAATTTCCAAATTTAGATTGTATCGGATTATCCAACCAATACTGATAATTTAAACAAAATAATCAACAAAAATAACATATGACAAACACTGTAATCATTTTTCCGTATATTTTCGCCTTTAACGTAACCCAAAATTACTTGTTGGGGGGAACAATGGACTTCTGATTATTGACCGCTGCTATTACATAGAAGGAAATGAACATAAACCGTTATTTCCTGGTAGACGTCACTATATGAATTATTTTTGAGAATCATCTCCTCAGCAGTATTGATGGGAAACCGGAAACGTGTCTAGTCTTAGTTCATCTGCGATGGACAGAAAAAGTAGAACGTTTTTTAAATGTAGTTTGGGGACTGATAACTAAAAAAGCTTAAAGGACCTTCCCGATTTTATGCTATAACCTAAATAACGAAGAATATTCTAAGTTATTCTTTTGGCGTCAACGATCAATAAGTTTCTGATTCAACACCGATGGAGTTACTGAAGCTGAAATCCAAAGTTTATTTATTTATTTATTACAAATTCCGGGAGGATTCACTATAACGTCATTTGTTCTCAGTAAAGGGAAAGACTGCTGGCTATTCATTTAAGGGGACACCATATAGGTGGCCAGCATTACCCCCTACAAGCCGGTCCCGTAATATAGAACCGATTCAAGTGGCGAGACCGGAACACTTGGTCCCGCACCTCCAGAGGTAAATTTGAGAAATTAAAGGATATTCCAGACACGACAGATTTAACGTGCCCCAGCTAACATTAGTGAACACGGTGGTAGATTTTGTCAGGGCCCGGCATCGAATTCGCAACCCTGCGATCACTGGCTCGACGTCTTTGCCAACGGGGCTACCGTGCCCCCAAAGAAACAGCATTTTGACCGGGACGTGATTTTGACGCGAAACCTTCTGATCTCGACTCAGACGTGTTACCGTTGCGCGACCGAGCCCAATGAAACCGAAAGTAAACTTAATTTGTATGTAGAAGGCTCATAATGGGCAAGTTTCTAAAAACGAGACTTAAAATTCCAGATGCTTGTAAATATAAGGCGTTTCACGTTCTTTTACAATGATTTCTCTGATTAAGTTTTTACAAGAAAAACAAGGAAAAAAAGTAAAATTACTTATTTTGAGAATTTTTAAAAAACGATTCGTTGGTGCAACTGATTAACACGTTGAACAGGAGGCAATTAAAACCAATCCCAAACTTTCTAGAGCTATTCAGATGACATAGAGGTAGCTAATTGGGAGTCAGTTGTCAGAGTTTGGGGCTGAGGGTAATAACACAAAGTACTAGCGGGTATGGGTTTTGAGGTCTCATAAAGGGTAGTCGTACCACTTTGAGCTCTAAAAAAAGCCAGGAATTTTTCATGACCCTTTTCCTATATTCCAAGAAATGAACATGTACTTTTTGCTTAATAACCAGACACCATTATATGCACTGTTTGGTAACATTATGGAGTTAATGAAATTCTTAGAAAAATTGATAATTTTAATTGCATTTTATAATAGATATAGTTTCTGCCACACTACATTTAAAATAATGACTCTGGTTAGTAACCTTAAAAATGGTGCTAGAAATAGGATGGGTTTGGTATGTTTTGCAGCTATCTATAAAACCAGATTTATTATTTACAGTTTTTTTAATGTTTACATTTACAGTAATATTGCTGTGTTGAAATTTGTTTCGCTATTTATCCGCCCTTCTAATCACCGGATGATTTTTTTTTTCTAATGCGGAGGCACTTTGTCGGAAGACATTTGCTTTTTGTTATCCACCGCAGTCTTGCTGGCTACTCTATTATGGGAGCACCGTTTAAGTGAACCAACATTACTCCCTATGAAGGTACAGTAACGACCAAGTCTTATTCGGGATTTCAGCCAAGCCCACCGCGTGGAAGACCTCGAAGGTAACAAGTATACCATGTTGGCGGCGATCACGAGGTGATTGATTACATGACAAATTCATTAGACTTTACTGTAACTTTAATGAAAACGCTAACAGCTATAATAACAAACAAATGCAACTATATCTTCAGAACTTCTGAAACTTATTATGTCCAAAGGAAAACAAAAGTATTTATGACGATACTGGATTATGAAAGTTGAAATATATATGGATATCTTCCAGGCTAAAGAAAAGAAGAACACGAGAAGTTGTTTAGAATCTAAAGATTGACGAATGCCCTTTATGGCTACCCCGGCATTCGATATTTTCTATCCCGGACCCTTAAATATCTCAACTGAGAACACAAAATTCAACCAATATGATCATTACTGGGATAACTGTTCGTTTATAGATCCACCCTCCAGAATCTCACTGCACTAGAGTTTTCATTTGTGATGGTTATATATCTGATTCTTTGCAGTAAACATAGGAAAATATTGAAAAGGATTCGTTTAGCCATTGAATATTGGCCCTTTTTATGTGTGTTTTTATGAGTTTAAGTTAATGATAGCGGTTTTTAGACTTTTATCAACAACAAAAATCATCTAAATTCTCTTCCCAAACTTATTAGTCTCATTTTTTACTCTGTTTACCGGCTATGTTACTCTGTATTGACTATGATCCATAAAGAGAATAAAATTTATCTATATCTGCTAAAATCATTAGATGATTCCCACACAATCACATTCGTGCAGTAATTGGTTTTATCTTAGTCATACATATCTTTAATTCCTGTCTCAGTCACTATAGTATCAGTTTAATTGCTTTTTAAAGATAACTACATGATTTTTCTTAGAGAAACATTATTTTACTCAAATATTGGTAAAAATAAGAATGAAAGATCTAAAGTTATACGTCTGAGATTTTGAAGAATTTATCTTCAGGTAAAAAACATATAATGGAATAATTTTTCGCCAAGTCCAAAGGTTAAGAAAAAGTTTTATCATGATAAGAATGACTGAAGACAACTTATCTCATATCTTCTGAGAGTATATTTAAAGAATTTCAAGGACATTTTTTAATGTATCTATATAACATAAGGTACTCAATTCAACAGATTTAAAATACTGAAAAATAAAACTAACTGTTAATGTCGTGACAATTGAATGACCTTAGGGGAGCAGTGGCCCGGTTGGCAAAGGCATCGAGCCAGTGATCTGAACGTGCCTGGCTCGATGCTCGTCGTGCAATCCACCTCCATGTTCAGTAATGGTTGCCGTGGCACGTAAAATAGGTCGTGGCTAAAATGTTCTCCAAGTTCTCAAATTTACCTCTGGAGGTGCGAGGTGAAGTGTTCCGGTCTCGTCACTTGACTCGATTATAAATTATGGGACCGAAGTTCTTCGAGGTCAAGTCAGACTTCAGCCTTAGTGGTACCTCTCCTCAAAGGGAAGCTAATTACTATCCTTTGCCAAGGAACTTGGTTTGAGGACCTAGGTCCTTTGAACTTGGTGTAGGCTTTCCTACTCTAACGGTATTGGAAACAACAACAAAAATTCAACAAGACAAATATCCAATAAGTAAAACAAATAATTTTTCCAGTATCTTTTGAGACAAGACACGAAATTATTCTTAAATTATCAGTTTCAAACAGCAAAATATTTTGATTATTCATATTTTGTTTAAAGATAGTTTAGATGACATGATAATTCTTTACTTACTCTTGCCGAAAACGATGAATTTCCGAATCATTGCGTTTGACATCAGAGTTTTCATAATCGAATATATAAAAACGTAGTAACCAGGTGCTAAAACATTTACGAAATCATCAAATGTTATAAATTGACATTATGAGGAGTAATATATATATATATATATATATATAGCCAAGTAAACGTGTTATTTTTAACACATTTATTTTTTTCACATTCGAACACGTTCTTCAAGACCCATTATATTCTATATTTCCAAATTATTTTCCATTACGCTTAAAAATATTGTTGAGTTATAGTATATAAATATGTTTCATTAACTCACATATTATAATTATTGGTAGAAGGCCTCGAGTAAAAATTACTGTCATCTACACTTACGTTAATCTGAAATTTATACTGTACGTCCTTTCTTTTGAGGCCTTTCTTTTGAACTTTTGGAAATCTCTAGCCTTCGTAGAGGCTCTAATTATTTTATACCTAACCTGTCATAAACCGAGTTATTGAAATCGTATTCACTTCATTCCCACTGTCGTGTATTTTTTAATCCCTTAATATATCCCAGTTAAGTGTCTGATATTTGAGTAGTTCTTTCATTTTTCGGTTCCCATATTTCAAATCGAAAAAATTTCCTGCATCAATTTTTCAAAAAATTCGTTTTCCTCTCGTTTAAAGATTCCAATATCAATTTCTTAATTAATGTGTTTATTACATAGTTTGCAGCGATTTAAATTTCGATTACGAAAGTAAAAACAAGAGTCAAACCATGCATTCATGGTTTGTTAAAAATGAAGAAATATTTGTATATATATAATATATAATTTCAAAATAATATATAATTCCATTACACTCTTGGATGTTTAGGCACAAATTCAAATTCTATGGATCCATTATTACGTACCAGCAGACTCAGCGCTTGAATTAACTAGATGATGGCCGAATGGCTAACGCGTTGGGAATAAGCTCAAGTGTATGTGGGTTCGAGTCCCACTGTGGACGTTTACAACCCCTCGGAATCGGCTTAAAGTAGTAGTCCCGGGCTAATTAACCCTCGTGTAGCAAATATAGACCTGCCAATCCAAACCGTACCTGAACTAAATTTCATACGAAAAACTTTCCTATGTAAATTAATTCCTGAGTTTCAATCAATAACCTGTCTGTTTTATATTTACTGGTTGATTGGAATACACTAATTGCCTATAAATGCGTATCTTTTGATATTCCTCTTTTTTTAGTGTTCCAAATTATTTGACAATATATATATATATATATATATATATATATATATATATATATATATATATATATATATATATATATATATTTCATCTCCAAATTCATTATAATTGTTCCATTTTGATTCTTTTTTTCAGTCCATTCAAGTGATATTAATTTTTTTCTTTTTTCATTATAAGATGTCCCGTTTGCCTGGGCAATAGAATACGCATTCTTCCTCTCCATTGTTTTGACGGACGAACCCTTATCAAGTGTCTGCTACTTCAGGAAATGTTCATGGAGAAGAAACCCATTTCGTGGTTTGGAAGTCGAAATTCCTTTTAACTTCTTTTTAAGGTGGTCATTTTTATCCAAAGGTCATATAATTTCAAAGATACTGGAATAGCTAAAGGCTTCAATTGAAATTAGTGACAATAAACATAGACTATATTTTTGATAATAAAGTTATTATAATTACTGAACTCACCATTAATTACACATATTGCCTTCATTTCTTCTGGGTAGTTGTCTTGCAACATACGAAATATTCGTAAACACTGTTCTGTAGCTACAAAAAACAATACATATTGATTCACAATAAAGTAAGACCAGGGAATATCCCTATTGTACTAAATTTGCATATTTATAATAATTGTGTGTGCAAGATTAAATTTAGTCCTCAACCTAGGTTTTATCCCCCGTTGTTACAAAAGAGTAGTTTATTTTCCTCTATCAGATCAGCCCAATAACTCGCAACAAAATATTGAGAAACATGATTTATTTGTCAGGCATCGATGATTCTTGTCAAAATTCTCTCCCATGCAATGAGGCACATTTTTCACTTAAAATGAAGTTTGTTAAATAAAAATGATAAGAACGAGTATCTGCAAACACTTAAAAATGCTGTGTATTAACCCTATTGGATTTGCTCACTTCAATATTAAACCATGGAGGAAATGTGTTTTCTATTTACAGCTACATAAATTCTGATAATCCAGTCAAAATGTTATTTTCATATAGCCTGAGCTTTTCTGTACCTTGCAATAGGATTCATTTTATAATTTCGTACACCAGTGAAATTGATGAGCGTTTTAATCCAACTATACCAGATTTTCTCTATTTAAAGGTGTCTTTATAGGGGGCATAATCTGTAAGGAAAGTCATGAACTCTTTTAGTTTGATAAAACATTTAAGCGTGTTCATGCACATGTTTGTCTTTAATATTTACTCGAATCGTGAAAACATCTCCTAAAAGATGCCGGATGATTATTATTTTGATGTTCTTGTGGTCCTCTCATACGCTGAGGTACCCTTAAACTGTGGAGTGTAACCAATTAAAGATCTGGAAGCCTAGGGGTTGCGCAGTACACATAGAGTGAGGGGGAAATTAAAAACGGGGAGGAATTAAGAAGGGATAAGCCCCTATTTTAAAAATGTATCGAAAAAAGCGACTAGAAATCCAAATTAATGCACCATTTCCGTAAAAGATATTATACGAGTATTCAATGTATTTACGTCGGATACACAGATGACATCAGATATAACTAATCGTAGGACCACCCCTGATTCCATGCAGATGCAATTTCCAATACTCTTTAATTTTTATGTGGTTGATGCTGTAGTTAACAATATAACTTTTTGTAATTGCATTAACAGTTTCTTTGTTCCTGCATGTTATTTAAATGTCCAAAGGAGTATTCTTATCATATCTTTATTCTAGCTATTGTCTTTTGTTTGAATGCCTGTTGAAAACTTCAGAAAAGTTATTTATTTCGGAAACAAAGCCTGCAAAGCTTGTAATACAAAAGAAATTTGATGAAAAATAAATAAATGAAAATATAAATATAAATATAAATAATCCAATCGTAATAGGTCTTCAAATATTGTAGGATCGAATGAAACTTCCCGTGCAGGTACCTTAATGCTGAAAATATGTACAGACAACTTATTTTGACAATACGTAGGGAAATGTGATCGCAGTCTTGAATGCTGGGTCCGTTTTGATCCAATGGCTAGCCAATGCGTGTCTGGGGACTGGCCGCCCAGTTCATAGATCCTCCGTTGATTGCCGATAGTCCAAAGGCTCTCATTCACAGAGGTATGGTGTGTGGTAAGAAGTTATTTCATTTGACAGCCACATCTCTTTGGTATCTTACGACCCAACAGTACAGCAACAAACATCAGGTCTGTTAGATAATCATTTCTGCTGCAACCTCTCAGGACTTTATACAGTAATGTGTAGCCACACACATCACATTTTTCCCACAATTTTTTTCTATCTATCGACATAGATCCTTGTGCTGCAGATCACCCGATCTTTCACTTACTCAGTATTTTTGAAACCTTATGGAATGCTGCCTCTGCCCATTCCAGAATATAAATAAATTAGTCCTCAAAATGGACATCATTCGCTTGCAATCCTTGAAGGGCCATCTGAGAACTTGATGCCACACAGAGCAGTCGCTTACATCTGTGTCAGAGGTGTCCCACTCCTTACTTGCATGTATTGTGGGGTACGTTGCATGTTCTGTGTGGTATTTTGAATAGATATTCTGAACTTGCAATGGTTTCATTTTCTATCCAAGCACACTATATACCTATCAGTTTACATCCCTATTTGACAATATGATTTTTTTCTTAAAAAGTGTAATATAAATTATTCTCGAATTACATACTGTGGAAAGATACTGTGGAAAGATAAGCTTCCGTAACTTACTATTCCTTTCTATATCAGCAAGGATTATTTCGGTAAGGGGAGGACAGCCAACACTATTTTATTCTTGCTAATTCTAACAAAATATAATTTCTTTCCTAATAAACATACCAACGAGTCATCAATAAGTTTAAACGCTTAATAATTCATTCATGAAATCGTAAACTTGTTAATCACTGTCTCTCCTGTCCATCAAACAAATCATTTTGTTTTCACTCTTCCAATACCGAATCCACGTTCACTTCGTATTTTATCATCCGTACCAAATTCAAACGTTTATTCAGACTTTTAATATAAAATTTCGGGATTAAATATGGTCATCAGATTCGAGAAAATATAGTACTTGGATTACCATGTATCCAGTTCTCCATGCAAGTGTTGCTATCATAGAGCGAGAGCATCGTCTTTTCTACTGGAAATTTACAAATTTTAATTTCCGTCCGGAATCTGCATTCATACGCCATTCGTATCTCCATTTGCTTACCGTATGTGATCTACGTACATTATCTTTGTAATCGATTATTATTTAGCCCATGGTCATCATCTATGAGATCTAGCCTGAAAATCTAACGTAATGCATTTGCATTGAATTTAATATTTCACTTAGAAAAGGGTAAATATGTACTCACATGATTTATTCGTTGCATTTCCGAAGGTCAGTGTATCTAAGTCGACAATAGCATATACTTGAGGAATGGTTTTTTTCCCCTGCAATAATTAGAAATATGTAAGCAAGAAAATGCGGACAACAATATGACTGGCGAAATTAAATAATAAATTATCAATATGAAATTAGAAATTTGGAATTATTTGTAAATCCAATATATGAAATGTCACAACTGCAAACGAGATTGGACTTACATGAGTTGAAAGCGAGCACCGAGACTATGACTTAAGTCGTAATTAAAATTCGCTGGAACACATCATCTCAGGAACAGACATAGATTATTGCCTAAGTCCACAGGGTATGACCCAAGACTTTAAAATTTCAGGGAGCTTTCAAATCATCAAATTATTGTATTTTCAAAACATATTAAAATGTAATAATACATGCATTTTTTTAAAATTTGATGTGAGAGTGGCATAGCATAAAAATTTTATTTTGGAGGTATTGTAAAAACCAAACAGAAATATACATAAAATAATCATTGTAAATAGTTTTATGTTAAAATCTTTGAATTTAATAAATTCTTGTTTAAAGAAAAATTTAGTTACCCCCTCACACCCTAAACTACTTTTGAGTTATACAGAATGTCAGCACAATCAACACACTTCTTAAGCCAATGACATATTTTATATTGGCGGAATAAAGAAAAACAATGTTTTGAAATTCAGGTTATCATGTGTGACAAAGATTTCAAGATTTTTAAGGAAAGAGAAAATGTAATCTAAATATTTTAAATTTCTGTGTTTTTCTTGCATTTGCTTGCACACACACACACACACACACACACACACACACATATATATATATATATATATATATATTGTTTCGTTTTGAGGGTTTTTCTTTACATGAAAGAAAGTAATCAAAGAACATCAATGTACTAGATCAAAGTAAGCGAACTTTTTTGAAGGAACTCAGCGACACATTCTGCATTGTTTAAAGGCTCCTTGCTTGTAAAAATGTTTTTTTTCACAAAACAAATAAATTAATTATCAACAGAATGAGTGAAAAATGCGATGATAAATCTACGGTAATATATGAAGAGGGAGAACATCCATGAAAATCTGCACGCTCTTCATTTAAACAGCTTTAACAAATATTCATTTGCTTATGTGCTAAACTTAGGCATCTAACAAGCTAATAAAGAATGATATGCTAATGCTTATTCCCTATGAACAGGGTGAACGATAGTGAAGTTGACTGTAATTACACATGCGTAATTTTCCGCGAACTAGGAAATTCTTAATGCCCGCAATTCTTAGAGCTAAATGCCCATAACACATGTGTTTGCGTAGACGAAATGTAAGAATTGGCAGTTTCCTTAAGCATTAGGTAAATTTTTTTCATAGGTCGGGAGGACTTTGTCCGAAAACTATATATAATCTTGATTTTGCTGTCATCTTTATCATAGAGAGTACCATATAGGTGAACCAATATTGTTCACTTTGATGGCAGATCCCACGATCTTTTATGTCTTATATAGGATTCGAACACGAGATTACTTACCAGTTTACCATGTCGACAGTTTACGTAAATATATAAAATTTACAAGAAGAGATCTCTAGAGATCGATAATTTTTATATCGTAATTCATATGATGGTTTCACAAACAACTTAAGTCAAATTATTTGCGGAAATGTTTGAAAACTTGTCATTTAGGTACGAAATTTTGCACAAATAATTAAAACTGACACCATACATTACTTTATCAATGAGTGGAAACATTGCAGCTCTTCTCTTTTCAGAAGACCATATCCAATGTTTCATGAATTCATTAAGAATTGAACATTTCGCAATATCTAAAAATAAAAAATAAAAAAATAATTAAATAATTACATGTCTGGTCATAGTTGTTTATACAAATACATTAAATTTTTCAATTATACATTAAATATGTATTAAAATTCATTGTTCTTCTTTTCTTTTGTACAATATTATAAAAAATAATCTCCTATTAAAGTCGAAATGAAATTTCACAAAAATGATGTGAGAAAGAGTAATTTTGATCTATAATGTCCAAAAGAAAGTGAAATTTTAAGAATTAGTAATATGCAAAATAAACATTAATATTCTTAATCTGACTACATAATATACTGCTTTACTATGTAAAAAAATCAATCTCCAAGGACATAACTTTGTTTCATTCCTGCAACACGAGCGTTTAAGACTTCTGTGATATTCCACGCTTTGTGGGAGGTAGATACCAATTTTTACAAAGCTGGTACATACAATAGAGCATGGATGAAATTTTAAGAATACAAGAATACTTTCGAACTCAAGAATACTTTCGATTCACGAGGTTTAAAGATATCCATGCGGTAAGCAGATGTGGACCTGAAGTCTAAAGTGTATTCAAAATATAGCATAATCCCGACACCCCGAGTTAATGGAGTGGAAGAGAGCACCAATAATCGAAAATCACGGATAGTCCGATTTCTACTGAAATTTATTGAAGTTTCAAAATACAATACTACGCTTGATATTCTATTTTATTAATTTAACTTATGTATGTAATCAGTGGTCTTTTGATATCGCCACTAATTTTCCCAACAGGATATGAAATTAGTGTTTTCATAATCCCGAGAAATTAAAAGAAATATTATTTAGTACATTATCGATTCCTTTATCAAAAAAATCTTCTCAATAAATAGAAAACTGTTATTTTAAAATTCATGTTTTAATATATGTATGTATACAAACTTTGCAAGCAGTTTTGAGGAAATAAATTAGGTATTAATTTATATAAAGATTTGTTTCTGCACTGACAATTCGCAAATCAGATAATCGATAATCCCAACACGGATAATCGAGAGTACACTGTAGCTACAAACAGGCATTTCAGTCTCAGGATCCGAACCAGCACACTATGGTACCCGCACACTGTGGCAGCAAACCAGTAAGTAACGTTTTCGAAAATGAGAAATTAATTGCCTTAAGACAAGAGAAATCAATGCATTCATTCGTTTGATATGCAGTTTTACCACGTCTGCAGAGGAGAAAAAACGTAGACAATAGTTAACTAGAAATCGCTGAAGCAATATCTGCTGTTTCTGATGTCAAAAACCAGTTAATAAAGTACATTAACAAATGAAATTAAACAAATAAACAGTTTATTAGTTTCAAAACGTGCATGGCACAATGTAGTGCTCTCCAGTAGCCAAAACTGCCCATGTTAGTCGTGATTATAAAACGTGCAAGTGCCAACTGAAAGATCATAGAAATAAAATATAGGTAATGTGTGCGAAGATGACGCACATGAAGAGACAAAGCTTACAAATGAGACGCAAAAACAAAAAGTTTCCGTGTTATCTCAGTGTTTGTAATCAGAAATCAATTGAGCTTTTTAATTTCTGTATCAATATAAACAAGAATATTTACCGTAATATTTGCTTAAGGCATCAGTGAGGGGATTTAGCTAGAACCCTGTGACACATAGTACTCGTCCATTGTCAATATTCAATCTAGCGTTCAGCATCCATTACATAGTGTTACTAAAAACTTACTGTGGGTAATTTATCAATTACCCTTTATGTATTTATATAATGTTTATAATATTCACATTAGGTTTACAGCACAAATAATACAGTTTTTTAAGCATTCGATATATAAACTGAGTGGTGAAATTATTAAGACCATCCCCTCAATACAATGTTGGACCCCATTTTGCCCTTAGTACTACATGAATTCTTCTTCACATGTATAATATGAGATGTTGGTAGGTGGTATGAGGAATTTGAGACCATATCCAATGAACTACACAGTCCAATTTCTTAATATTTGATGGCACTGGATCCAGCTGCCTGTTATTCCAGCTCGATCTCATCCCGCAAATTCTCAACTGGTTTCAGATCTAGCTATTTTGCAGGTCAACGAAGCAACGTAAATTCTACTGAAATAATTTCATGGTCTTCGAACAATCTGGGGACAATGCCGGCTTTATGACAATGAGCATTGTCCTGCAGAACGTACCCATACCCGAAAGAGTACACCATTAACAAAACAGGATGTACTTGATCTGTGATAACACTTAAATACCCTTCGGCATTCAGACGTTGTTTCACCGGAATCAAAGGACCCATATATTAAAAAGAAAACATCCCCCAAACCCTAATATTGCCTCCACCGGCTTGAAGTGTTCTGGCAATGCAGCTGGAGTCCATGTTTTCGGGATGTTTTCTCCATATTCGCACAACTGCCATCTGATGGTATAAATGAAAACGCGATTCATCGGACCACGTGAACCTTTTCCTGCCATCTACTGTCCAATTCTTGTGATCCTTTGCGAACTGGAGAAGTCTTCTCTTATTCAAGGCAGACAGTAGAGGCTTTCGAAAAGGTCGTCGGCTTCCATAGACTATACGGTGTAATGTGCGATGAACAGTTCTTTCAGAGACTTTCACAGTTGCTCCTTAATTAAGATTCCCCGCTATCTGATGTACTGTTGCTCTTTTGTTGGACTGGAAAACTCTGGCAAGTCTCCTTTCAGATCGAGTATTCAGTAGCCTGTGACGACGACAAGCCTGACGCTGAGACCCGGTTTTCTGCTTGGTAGTCCACTCTCTGTAAACATTAAAAACTGCTGCTCTCGAAAACTTCACAAGTACAGCCGTTTTGCTGATGCTCGAGTCGAGGCTTCGAGCGACTACAATCATCCCGCGTTCAAACTCACTTAAATCAAGCTTTTTACCCATATCTTCGCAAGCAACACAGTGCAATTGAAGGTTTACTTGTCCTACATTTCCTATTTGTATTTATCTCGCCCTTTAGCGGCAACAATGTGACGTTATAGCTCATTTGCATAAATGTGCCAGGTGGTCATAATAAAGTGGCCGCTCAGTATATCTAGATCTATATATATATATATATATATATATATATATGATGTGGTTAAAGGCAAAGTGATTTAAGTCAAAAGAGTTTTATATCAAAAACTACAAAAAATCCCACCATAAATTGAACAAATTATAATTCCTAATAATTATTATAATATTGCAAATAATAACAATTCCACTATAGATTGAACATGGAGATTGCATTTTCGCCCTCGAATGAAAATATTTGAAAATGTAACTTCCACAACTTTATCTTTCACCGCCTCATATATACACTGCTGGCCACTGTAAATGCAACACCCTGAAGGAAACATGCAAATAACATGAAATTTACAACATGCATTAGCGGAGGTGAGATATGCAAATGATTAGAATTTCAGCGCAGACGCACCTCAAGCGCGCCTGTGGCGCCACTTCAAAGCGCTATTTAAGGCTTGGAGATTTCGACGATTTCAAGTTCGGCAATTGTGTTTTTCTTGTGGATTTTTTCAAAAAAAAGATCAATTATGCCTCGTCGAAAACAGCGATCATCTTTTGATCAAGAATCAGACTTCGACAGAGGAAGGATAGTGGCCTACCGAGATTGTGGATTATCTTTCAGGGAAATCGGTAGTCGTGTTGGACGAAACCAAACAACTGTAATGCGGATATGTGATCGTTGGATGCAGGAGGGTACGGCGGACCGGAGTGTTCGATCGCATCCACCTCAGCGCACCACTTCACGTGATGACAGGCAAATTGTGCGCATGGCAGTGACGGATCGCTCAGTCACATCACGAACCATAGCACAGCACATGCAGTCTGTAACGCATCATCCAGTGTCTGCGCGTACCATTCGACGCCGTTTACAGCAGAGTGGTCTGTCCGCAAGACGTCCATTGCTTTGTCTACCCTTGACGCAGAACCACAGATGTCTCCGCCGCCAATGGTCCGATTACAGAAGGATGTGGACGGCAGAATGGAATGAAATTGTCTTTACTGACGAGTCACGCTTCTGTCTGCAACACCACGATGGTAGCATTCGAGTCTGGAGACACCGTGAAGAGAGGATGCTGAACAGCTGCGTTATGCACCGCCACACTGGTCCTGCACCGGGTATTATGGTATGGGGCGGTATTGGATATCACTCTCGCACACCTCTAGTACGCATTGCCGGTACTTTAAACAGCCAGCGCTACATCTCAGAGCTGTTGGAGCCAGTTGTCCTTCCTTACCTTCAGGGCTTGCCCACAGCCATATTTCAACAGGATAATGCGCGACCACACTTGGCACGCATTGTCCAACGGTTCTTCGTCAATCGCCAGATTGAATTGCTTCCCTGGCCGCATCGCTCTCCGGATCTTTCGCCGATAGAAAACATGTGGTCCATGGTTGCTCTACGATTGACCCAGATTCCATCCCCAGCTGCAACAGCAGATCAACTATGGCAACGTGTGGAATCTGTATGGTCTGCTGTATCCCAAGAAACTCATCCAAACTCTCTTTGAATCAATGCCGAGGCGTGTGGCAGCGGTGATCTCCAACAATGGCGGCTAATCTGGCTACTGATTTTGACAGGAACCACGCTTCACAGAAGTCTATAAATTTAATCATTTGATACTTGGTCAACATGTTATCTACAAAATAAATTTTGTTGTGATATCTCTTGTCTTTCTTGGTGTTGCAATTTGGGTGGCCAGCAGTGTATTTGGAGAGAACTGTATATATATATATATATATATATATATATATATATATATATATATATATATATATATATATATATATATATATATATTTACAGAGCGTCGTTCGCACTTTATGGAAACGATTTTGATAATTACGTTTTATGTATTAATGCCATATCTTTTCCTGCGATTTGCTTCTATCTGATAGCCATGGTCCTTGACAATAACTCTATCTCTAATTTTCCCATGAAAGTAAAATTTTTTTAGCACTGTCATGTCAATTTTACACCATTCCTCTTTGACCGTTTTCCAATGTCCGTTAGTGTTCTTGGATGTCGTTTTCGTGAAGCTCGCTTTAATAAACTGAAAGGACAAAAGTCCCTTGGAGAAGCGCCAAGTGATTTTACAGGTATTTCATTGAATGGGATACGCTTTATTCCTGTTTCTGATTCTTTATTTGCTAAATAAGCGGAAGTTGATTTAAGGGTGTGACTAGACGCTTTGCACATATGAAGCTGAACTTTATCAATGTCCTTTCCATAAAATACTGGAATTTTTTCTTCAAAAATTGGTTCTAAAATATTCTGCGGATAATAGAATGAATTAATTTTGTCTTTACTTGAGACTTTTTTGATTTTTAATTTGCCGTTGTAACAAAATCCTGCAACTATCATGAATTCCTCTGTGAAATTGTCTGTACACTTACGAGGCCATTTCGTAAGATCATCCCCGTCAGTTGAGTAATAGAAAATTAATCTTTTTTTATTACACTCACTTAAATACACCCATGCCTTATCGAGGCAACAGATTTTCACTTTTCAGAAGCTAGGTGTTTTTCATATAATTTTCTACGATTTGTTTTTCTTTTATCAATATGTTTTGGCAAAAAGCAGATGAAATTTAGATTTAAACATCTTTGTTAACTTCAAATTTTATGAATGTTTTACTTACAGTACCGGAAGACATTCCTAGTTTCAATGCAAATGATCTTTGAGTGGGCGTATTTTTCAGATCAGAGACTTTACTTTCTTGATATTTACCTGCTTTCGAACAATCTTATAATGAGATTTCGCCGTCATTTTTTCATTTTTACTTTTAGTTGGACTTTTTTCCATTCAAATTTAATATATTATAAATACCTTTTTTTTAAATGCCGTAACCGTGATTTTTACACCGCTTCATAATTTGTTGAGATGAAAATTTCTCCTCGGAAAACGAAGTTTCGTAACCTTCGAGCTATCTGTCAATTTTAGGAGCCATTTTCTAAATATCTTTTATTTTACATTCCAATCAAAACAAAACAGTAGCTTACGATTATTCTAAAGTTGCCAATTTTTTATCTTAAAATGCAATCTACAAAAATAAATTACAAAATCGTTTAAATAAAGTGCGAACGACCTTCTGTATATATATATATATATATATATATATATATATATATATATATATATATATATATATATATATATATATATATACACATACAGTGGACGCTCGTTAATTCGAACTCGGTTAAATCGAACTTTCGGTTAATTCGAACTAATCCAAATACCCCCAAAAACTTGTATTGGAATTAATATTAAAAATATCTCCTCAATTCGAACTAAATTTTTACCACTTCGGTTAATTCGAACTAAAAATTTGACAAAAAAAAGTTTATTTTTCCTCGTTTAACGGAGAAAATACATGCTGTATTTATTATTTTGTGTGTCAAAATCATCTGTAATTCTTTTCTGTGTAAAGAGGCACATGCCTGTATTCCTAGACTATTGCATTTCCGCTAAACATTAGGGACATCAGTGCTTAAAGGACAAAGCGATTTTCCGTTATTCGTATCGATTTTCTTAGAATTTCAGAAAAACCAGTCTTTACTACAGATTCTAGGGAGCTGCGTCAGTTATGCTTGCAGTGCAGACAAGTTAATGTAATCTAGTTTTTCTTCCTGGTTTGGTTTGGTTTGGTTTGGAGCGCTAAGGTCAACTTTTTGCTACACGATGGCTAATTAGACCGGGACCTACAGTTTAAAGCCGATTCCGAACGGCTACAAGCATCCATGCCAACAGTAGGTCTCGAACCCACATGATCTGAACCGAATGTCTGCGCCCTAGGCCATTCGGCCATCACCTGGCAAGTTTTTTTTCCTCAGTGTGTGGTGTGAACGTGTAAAAATTCAGGATGTCTACACGTAGAAAGTACAAAATCCGAACTTTGGAGACAAAGGTAGAAATTTTAAAGAAAGTAAAGAATGGCGAGTGTAAAAAAAAATTAGCAGCTGACTATGGAATTAAGAAAATAACTTGTCAAATTATCTGAAAAACAAGGAGTCAATTTTAGATTCAGGGGAAAAATTAAAATTTGCTAGAGAAAGGAAACGCATGAGAAATGCGTCCCAAGAACATCTAGAAAACGCTCTACTGCTGCGGTTCCAGGATTTTAGATCTGGAAATTTTCCGATAAATGGCCTTTAGTGCAGACGAAGGCTGATGAATTGGAAAGTCGAATGGGTTTGAAGATTTTAAATGCAGTGATGGAGGGATTTCTCAATTTAATTAAGGCACAATATTTCTTATCAAACTGTATGTGCCAAAGCTCTGATGTAAACGAAAACATATGCACTAATTTCGGTACGAAACTGCCAGAGATTTTCTCTACTTACCTGCCGAAAGATATTTTTAATGCAAACGAAACTGCATTTTTTTATAAACTCTTGCCAAACAAGACATTACATTCTAAAGGGGATGCTTGCGTAGGAGATAAAAACAGTAAAGTCAGGATTACAGCTATAGTTTGTGCTAATATGGATGGGAGCGAAAAGCTTACATTATTAGTGATTCGAAAGTCTAATAATCCATGAAGTCTTAAAGGAATTAAAAAACTGCCAGTTAATTCATTACAAAAATGTTTACTTCAAATCGAGAAGCTGGCTGAACAATGTAGGCATCATAAACAAAACAAAACATCCATTTTAGAGTATTTCATAAAACTGTAATTCATATTTTTAATTAAAGTTTACTTTCCACTGCATATCTTCTGCTTCATTTTATGATTAACCTTTTAACTGTTCTGCCCGAGGTAATCTCGGGCACAGCACTGGTGTTCCAAAATGTCACGCCCGAGTATTACTCGGGGTAATTTTTTTTTGATTGCTTCGTGTTGTTATACCCGAATATATCTCGGGAGGAATTTATTTGCGCTCAATGCAATAGATGGCAGCACTATACTGCAAGTTTCAAAGGTTAGAGGACAAAGGTTAGATGCTAAAGGTTAGATGCCAAAGGGTAGAGGCCAAAGGTCAAAGTCAAAGTGCGCGGCATTTTTTTGTTGCAAAATGGCATCCCGTAAACGTTATATAGATGATTTGGATTCATCAAGCGAAGACGATTTTGAAGACATCGATACGAGTGACGGAAGTGAAACTGAGGAAAGTGATATTGAATATAGCAGTGAATCAGAAGATAGCGGAGATGATAATATAGCAAATGCGAGAGACTGGTGTGAAATAACTGCTTCTGGTCAATCAGCGCCTCCTCGGTTCCCTTTTACAGGTACTCCAGGTATAACCTTTTCTGTAAATATAAACTACACTCCTTTAGATATATTTGAAATGTTTCTGGATTCAAATGTAATGGATATAATTGTCAAAGAAACGAACAACTATGCAGAACAAGAAAGAAGAGCAAATCGGGCAAAGATATCAAAGTTCTCCCGCAGTAAAAAATGGATCCCTACAAATGACAGAGAAATGAAGCTATTCTTTGGGCTAATATTTCTTCAAGGTATTGTCCAGAAACCAAATCAGGCTATGTACTGGTCTCATCGAAGGGTTTTGCACACTCCAGTTTACTCAAAGTAATGACAGTAAATCGTTTTATTTTGCTTTTTCGATATTTACATTTTTGCAATAATGAAGCTGAAAAAAAAGAAGATTTTTCAAATCCAAAACTTTGGAAGCTGCATAATGTGATAGAAAATTTACGGCAAAAATTTTGTAACTTTTACATACCGGAAAGAGATGTTTCTGTAGATGAAAGCTTGATGCCTTATAAAGGAAGGTTATCTTGGAAACAATATATTCCAAACAAACGCGCACGATTTGGAATCAAATTTTTTATGCTTTGTGAGGCTGAAACAGGGTATATTTGTGACTTCGTTATCTATACAGGAAATAGCACTGTCTTCAATGCATTGTATAAAAATTATGGACTTTCCACAAAAGTCGTCATGCATCTAATGAATCGCTTTCTTGGAAATGGTTATTGTGTGACTGTAGATAACTATTACATGTCACCCGAGCTTGCAGATTTACTTATAGCCCAAAAAACAGATATTTATGGCACAGTAAGGATAAACAGACGAGATTTACCTACAGAATTCGCTAAAAGAAATTTACAAAAAGGGCAACTCATAGCTTTTCAAAGAGGTAAGATTTCGGCTATAAGGTGGAAAGATAAGAATGATGTGTGTTTGATGAGCAGTATTCATGATACTTCCATGATCAGCCTCAAAAATAAAAAAAAAATGAAGACATACTCAAGCCAAAGATTGTTTCTGATTACAATCTAACTATGGGTGGTGTAGATCGTTGTGATCAAGAAATATCTTTTCATCCGACAATTCGAAAACGCCAGAAAAAATACTATAAAAAGATATTTTTACATTTATTAGACAAAGTGCTCTGGAACTCATTTTTGCTGTATAAAAATGTAGTTGGGAAACGAATTACATTTTTAGAATTTCGTATCCAAGTTGTAGAGGAGCTTTTCAATAAATATGATGATGCAGCTTCTGCACAAAAGAATATCGGCAGACCATCTGCAATAGATAACCCTGCCCGTCTTACTGAACGACACTTTATATCCCATATTCCTCCTACTCCTGCGAAGCGTGAACCTACAAGGCAGTGCAAAGTTTGTTGCTCCAAAAAGAATGAAAATGGGAAAAAGATACGGAAGGAAACACGATTCTGGTGTACTGATTGCGGAGTTGGTTTGTGCTTGGAAAAGTGTTTCCAGTTATACCACACAAAACTGAACTACTAATAGGTATTCATTTTTATTTATTTTTATTTATTTATTTATTTATTTATTTATTTATTTAGAAAATAATTAAATTGATTTTTTTTTTTAATTTTTAGAAAATAATGCTCCACTGGATGCGAACTTTACCACTGCCACGCTGAGTGGCAGCCGCCACAAAACCTTAAAATTTTTATGTATATAATTAAAAATATTAATTTTTAACTGCTAAGTATATTTTATTTTGTATTAAACATTTGTTTTTTGCAATAAAAAAAGTGAACAATTTAGGTACCCAAATCATCTAAATAACTGAACAGCTAAAGGGTTAAGGTAAGTCTGTATTGATTTTTAATAGGTTTAATTTTAGATAGCATAGTATTTTATATTTTCTGGGATCATACATACCTGGAGATTTTCCTTCTTCAGTGATACACTTTTAAGGTTATATATTTTCTCTTAACATCGGATAATTCGAACTTTTTCTAGAACCTTTGAGTTCGAATAAACGAGCGTCCACTGTATATATATATATATATATATATATATATATATATATATACCGGGTGGCCATAATTAAACTGACAGTGCTCACAGTGTTCTGTAGCGCGATCTATTTGCGAGAATGACGCCATATTTTGTAGGAAGATTAAACAAGACGGGGGACGAAGGATTCCGCGAAAAAATAAATTAGTTCCAAAAGTCACCGCTAGGGGAATATTTGGCGCTGTGTAATAGAAAATAGAGTGTTAACAAATGCAAATTAATACGAAATAAAATTACCTTTTATTATGCACATTTTCTTATTTAGTTCAAGTGCAATATGGTAACACTTTTAAAAAAGCGCAAAATCTACATAAACACCGATAAAGTCTCCTGATCTGCAATATCACATACGCTAAGCAGAAGAAGTTCTTTATTCAAATTTCACGTTACATCCATTGGCACAGTGCCAGCTGCTTGGGTTTTAAAAGGCAATGTGTTACGTTTCGAATCAATCGGATTGAAAGTTTATGTGCAATGTCTCCTTCTTTAGTCGAGCGTGCGTTACTGGTCAAATTGTTTTACCTCAACCAGTGCAACGCGTCAGCCGCTCTTCGTGCTTTTAGAACGCACAAAAAAATGCGTAAAGGTAACGGTCCTGTGTCAGTTAATGGGCTAAAAGCAATGGTTGCGACGTTTGAGAAAACAGGTTCTCTGAAGGTTCAGTCAGGCAGAGGACGAAAGCCTGTACCACAGGATACAATCGAAGCAGTTGCCACGGCGATTGTCGACAGAGGACCAGACAATTTTGCTGCCACCTCTAGCGCTCGTGGATTAGCTCGGAATATGGATATGCCTTACAGTACGGTATGGAAAATCTTACGAAAGATTATCAACTTCTATCCGTACAAGATCAGCCGTGTACAGGAGTTACTGTACCCCGACCATGATAAGCGATTGACTTTTGCTCTCACCTTTCTTGCCAGAATGGTGGTGGATGATGCTTGGCCGTGGAAAATCTTATGGGGAGACGAGGCCCACTTTTACCTGCATGTAATTCTGAATACCCAGAACTGCCGAATTTGGGATGACAAATCACCACATGCAGTCACAGAAATTCCCTTACATTCACCAAAGGTAACTGTTTGGTGTGGGTTCACAGCGAAATTTATCGTAGGTCCATTCTTCTATGAGAACATTACCCCGACAGGACCGGAAACCTGTTCTGTTACCGGAGAGAAATATCGCCACATGTTGAACAGCTTTGTCATTCCGGCACTTCAGCAAAGACAATGCCTGGGGGAAATCATTTTCATGCAAGATGGAGCCCCTCCACACGTTGCTCTACGGGTGCAACAGCTGCTACGACAGAAATTCACAACAGAAAGAGTCATTAGCCGCTACTTTCCAACTGCATGGCCACCTCGGTCGCCTGATCTTACCCCATGCGACTTCTGGCTATGGGGTTACCTTAAGTCCAAGGTCTATCAAGGAGTGGTCCAAGACCTGGCTACGTTGAAGAATAACATATCACGGACTGTACGGGAGATTCCTGCAGACATGTTACTTTCTGCTGTTGTGCATACTGTGCACAGAATGCAATATGTGGTCCACAACAACGGCAGTCACATTGAACCTCATTTGAATGCAAAATAAAAGGTAATTTCCGTATTGATTTGCATTTGTTAACACTCTATTTTCTATTACACAGCGCCAAATATTCCCCTAGCGGTGACTTTTGGAACTAATTTATTTTTTCGCGGAATCCTTCGTCCCCCGTCTTGCTTAATCTCCCTACAAAATGTGGCGTCATTCTCGCAAATAGATCGCGCTACAGAACACTGTGAGCACTGTCAGTTTAATTATGGCCACCCGGTATATATATATATATATATATATATATATATATATATATATATATATATATATATATATATATATATCTATATAAAGTTTGGTGGCCAATCAATGAACATGTGACGCTGCATCGCATCTTAACTGCGCAACTGGCAGGATATTAAAGAGGAGGAATTTCGATTCCAGGTTATAAATTCTTTGCGAATTTCATTCCTTGTACTCAAGTAGACAGTAACTATCCGTCCCATACACGTGCGCGAACAATATACGCAGATGTAAGCATTTGATTGAGAACATGTAGTTGGACTCAAAGAAGCCGATTGGTCTAATCGGCTAATCGCTCGACATTTGGATAGGAGTGATACCACTATTAGACGATGTTGTCAGGAATGGGTGAACCACGGCCGAACACAGCGTTAAGAAGGAAGAGGTTGGCCTAGATACGACAGAACGTGAGGACCAAGCAATCGTCAGAGCGGCACTCACAACCACAAATTCATTATTATCATCGATCGTACGTGCAACCAGTGCTTCAGTGACCACTAGACCATCAGGATCATTCATAGGCGGCTCCGAGAAATGGTCTGAGCTCACGGCGCCCCTTGCGCAGAATAACATTGACCTCTCTACAACGACAAGCACGTTTGCAGTGGTGTCGGGCAAATTCGACTTGGAATGCCACTGACCATAGTATAATTGTCTTCAGTGATGTTCCCGCTTCAAATTCAGGCCCGATAACCAGTGAATACGTGTCTCGAGACATCCGGGGCAGCGGTGGGTTAACAACTTTTCTTCCGCCATATGGGCAGGCAACCAGGAGTAATGGTCTGGGGTGCCATTTCATTTCATAGCAGGACCCCTTTACGGAACTTACCCCTTTACAGCACGGACACCCGTGATGTAAGGGTGCCGCGGCACCCTTACAGCACAACGGCACGTCGTGACCATTTCACGGTACACTTGTAAAATGATCGTGCACTAAAATACGAATTGCATCGCTACTTCGGAGATGCTATTGCCACGAAAGCGAGCTAATTGAAAAAAATTCATATTCACCTCTTCCATCAAGTTTACCAGTCTGTTGATAGATTATTCGATCCCCTTCTTTGTCCAATCCAAGAAAACTGGGTTCTATGTACTTGCAATAAAACTGGAAAATATACTCATATAAAAATCGACAGCAGCTTGAAATTTCAAAGTTTAGAAGCAACAAAAAATAATTTCCATCTTTCTAAATAAAACTATACTAAGTTAAGTGTAAGTTTTTTTTTTATTATAAATATTAAAAATTCTGTCCTGTTAAGTGTATGAGAAATTCTATTTCATTACTGTGATTATATATATATATATATATATATATATATATATATATATATATATATATATATATATATATATATATATATATATATACATATATATATATATATATATACACACACAAACTACCTACAATAATGGACCGCACGCCAGCGGATTTGCATAAATTCCGACTGGAAGGTCGGATCTTAATACTCGCAAATCTAGTACTCGCACGTTACCTGTTAAGGTTAAATACAATACGCGTTGTGGTAACATCGTTAGTTCTGGGTGAAATTGTGACAATATGGTGAAACAAAAGGAACTTAGTGACTCTGAAAGAGGTGTTACAGTTGGTTGTCATATTAGTGGCAAGTTTATTCGCGCAATTGCGGTAGAATTATCAAACCACAGTAAACTGTTGGTGATGACATTAAGAAGTGGAAGACTATGGAAGTTGCGACACGAAGTACGTACGTTGGTTGTCCCCGTAAACTGGCCGAACTCGATCGGCGTATATTGCTGCGAGAGATTCGTAAGAACCGAAAGGAACCACTCCAAATCATCCACAGTGAGTTTCAACAGTCAGCAGGGGTTACGGTACACCCCAATACTTTGCGGAAAATACTGCACGCCCTCAATATCCACGAATGTGTTGCCGCACATAAACCAAACAGCACCCCATCCAACAAATCCTGCTGACTCGCAAGGTGTTTGTAACGGTGAAACTGGACTGTGGACCTCTGGAAAAATAATTATGGTGCGGTGAGTCACGCTATACGCTCTTCCAATCGGACATGCGTGCTTGGGTTTGTTCCAGGACGACAACGCTCAGGACTTCCAGGACGACAACGCTCCATGTCATGTTGCAGATTCTGTCAGGCAGTGATATCAGGATATGGATTTACCCGACCTAAACCCCATAGAACATTTTTGGGACAAGATAGAGCCACGCGTAAGCACCAGGGAACCACGACCAAAATCTTCAGCTGAGCTTGTTGCAGCAGAAATGGACACAAATACCCATAGCTGTGTTTTAAAACCTTGTTGAAAGTATGCCCAGAAAGTTTGCTAGTGTAACTGCAGCACGTGGGGTAACATCCCCCTAATAAATCATGTACTCTATCTCTTATACCATCACATTTTGTTGTCCGGTTTATTGTAGGGTAGAGTATATATATATATAAATAATCGGTTACATATATAAAAAATAATCGGTGGTTTTACGTGGATCGCGTAATTCCGAAACTGTGCTAATTGAAAATCGGGTGGGTGTGTGTATATATTTATACCATACACACACACACACACACACACACATATATATATATATATATATATATATATATATATATATATATGACAGGCAGCGTGTTTTGCTCCTGTGTAAATTCGATTTGATGCAGTCAATACGTATATTAAAATAAATGGGCGAGTGGCTAGGCTATTAAGGAAGTAATCTAATTGGTGATAAATCCAGCTTTCTTGAACTTCATAAGTTGACCACTCTCCAGGTTGATTACCGCGCTTCGCCATTTTGATAACTTATTCGGCACGCAGCCGCGAGCTTCCGCTCTCAACAAAATTCGCCTCCAATCTGGCGCAAACAACCCAATTCCCTCCGAGCGCCTGCTGTACGCGCATGTGCAAACCTCAACACTTGGTGATCTCGACTTTTAAAATCGCTGATCTTGTAATTTTGACTTTGCACCCAACCTTTACATTTCTAAAAATAAATCTTCCAGCCTAGAATTATTTGCTTTGCTCTCAAGTCGCCGCAAAAAGATGTTTTTCCCCACAGCAAAATAAGCGCGCTTTGTAAATGAAATATTAGATTCTTATTATTTTAAGCCCCCTTTCCCCGTACTTCCTAACTATATTTTGACAGTTCAGTTATGTTTTGACACACACACACACATATATATATATATATATATATATATATATACACTTAAGTGCCACTAAATTAGGGATACCTACCTAGTAACGGCCTTGATAACCTCTGGCCTTGATAACGGCTGCCACACGACGAGGCATAGATTCAACAAGTTTCTGGAAACGTTCCACGGGAATTGCCTGCCAAATATTGGCTAAAGCTGTCCATAATTCAGTAAGGTTCTTTGGTGCTGTGTGATGGCCGTTCACGCCTTGTTCCAAAACATCCCAAAGATGCTCAATAGGATTTAAGTCTGGGCTTCTAGGTGGCCAATTCATGACAGAGAAGTCAGAGGAATGCTCATCCAACCAGCCAGTAGCCAACCGGGACTTGTGAGAGGTACAGTTGTCTTGCTGGAAAACTCCATTACCGTGCGGATAACAGAATAGCATATACGGATGGAGGTGATCACCCAGCAACTCTACGTATTGAATTGCATTGAGGGAGGTCGGTACACGCACCAAAGATCTCAAACTGTGCCATGAAAAAACACCCCAGACCATGATTGAGCCACCATGCCCTTGTACAGTTCGAGACTCATCACTCCATGCTACTTGTTTCCAGTCCTCTACACTCCAGTCTATGTGCTCTCTTGCCCAGGCAAGACGTGCAACCCGATGGCGAGTATAGAGCAATGGTACTCTCGTAGGTCGACGGCTCCCGAAACCCATACGGTGAAGCGAGCGTTGCACAGTCCGTTTACTGACTGTACGACTGGCACTGTCATTAAACTGGGTGGTAATTTGAGCTAATGTTTGGCTTCGCTGGCTACGTACAATACGCCTGAGCCGTCTCTCACCACGCACTGTCAGGGCTAATTGTCCTTGGCAGTTTGCCCGATCACTAGTTTTTCTTTCCACCATCCATGTATTCTTGGTATACTCTTGACACTGTCGACCTTGAAAATCCTACCTGTCTGACAATTTCGGAAATTGAATGGCCCATGCGTCGCGCACCTACGATTTCGTCCGCGATCGAAGGCGTCTAAATCAGGCAGTTTACCCATACTTGCAATTCCAACACCTAATTCAGAACAACCACAGTACGCGCTATATATGCAGTTACCACAGCGCCCTCACTTGCGCATTCACAATGCGCAGCGCTACACAATTTGCATAGGCTTTTCTATCCCTAATTCAGTGGCACTTCAGTGTATATATATATATATATATATATATATATAGGGTGTCCATAATTAAAGTCCCACTTTCAAAAGGCTGCAAAAAAGAACCACTGGTCCAAGTGACATCAAATTTGAACTGAATATACTGGAAGAAGGGAGAAACGATTTGGCATAGTAAAAAAAAGTTCCAAAATGTTACAGCGCCATCCATTGATACATTTTGGAACTTTTTTTTATTTTTTCAATTTGTTTCCCCCTTCTTCCAGTAAATTCAATCCAAATTTGAAGTCATTCTGACCAGTGGCCATATATATATATATATATATATATATATATATATATATATATATATATATATATATATATATATATATATATATTTAAGTGTTGCAAATGCTTTGTCTTTATGGAAATGACCCTTCTACACTGCGAATTCATCAGTTTCTTCCTAACAGGGGAGAGCATAGAAACCCATCTTCAAAGACCCCATTTTATGGAGGCTTAGGACACTAGCCCCTTTATGACACGGTTCTTGATATGTGTGTATTTGTCTTTCAACATCATTTTCAAAATTATTAAATAATTATGTGCATTATAAGTATTTCATAATGAAGTTCCTTTTAAGAATTTGTGTTTTATAGAATAGTTGCGCATATTTTTGTGATATTTCTAATAAACTACACTGCTGGCCACTGTAAATGCAACACCCTGAAGGAAACATGCAAATAACATGAAATTTACAACATGCATTAGCGGAGGTGAGATATGCAAATGATTAGAATTTCAGCGTAGACGCACATCACGCGCGCCTTTGGCGCCACTTCAAAGCGCTATTTAAGGCTTGGAGATTTCGAAGATTTCAAGTTCGGCAATTGTGTTTTCTTGTGGTTTTTTCAAAAAAACGATCAATTATGCCTCGTCGAAAACAGCGATCATCTTTTGATCAAGTATCCGAGTTCGGCAGAGGAAGGATAGTGGCCTACCGAGATTGTGGATTATCTTTCAGGGAAATCGGTAGTCGTGTTGGACGAAACCAAACAACTGTAATGCGGATATGTGATCGTTGGACACAGGAGGGTACGACGGACCGGCGTGTTCGATCGCATACACCCCACCGCACCACTTCACGTGATGACAGGCAAATTGTGCGCATGGCAGTGACGGATCGCTCAGTCACATCACGAACCATAGCACAGCACATGCAGTCTGTAACGCATCATCCAGTGTCTGCGCGTACCATTCGACGCCGTTTACAGCAGAGTGGTCTGTCCGCAAGACGTCCATTGCTTTGTCTATCCTTGACGCAGAACCACAGACGTCTCCGCCGCCAATGGTGCGATGACAGAAGGATGTGGACGGTAGAATGGAATGAAATTGTCTTTACTGACGAGTCACGCTTCTGTCTGCAACACCACGATGGTCGCATTCGAGTCTGGAGACACCGTGAAGAGAGGATGCTGAACAGCTGCGTTATTCACCGCCACACTGGTCCTGCACCGGGTATTATGGTATGGGGCGGTATTGTATATCACTCTCGCACACCTCTAGTACGCATTGTCGGTACTTTAAACAGCCAGCGCTACATCTCCGAGGTGTTGGAGCCAGTTTTCCTTCCTTACCTTCAGGGCTTGCCCACAGCCATATTTCAACAGGATAATGCGCGACCACACTTGGCACGCATTGTCCAACGGTTCTTCGTCAATCGCCAGGTTGAATTGCTTCCCTGGCCGCCTCGCTCTCCAGATCTTTCGCCGATAGAAAACATGTGGTCCATGGTTGCTCTACGATTGACCCAGATTCTATCCCCATCTGCCACAGCAAATCAACTATGGCAACGTGTGGAAGCTGCTTGGTCTGCTGTACCCCAAGAACTCATCCAAAGTCTCTTTGAATCAATGCCGAAGTGTGTGGCAGCGGTGATCTCCAACAATGGCGGCTACTCTAGCTACTGATTTTGGCAGGAACCACACTTCACAGAAGTCTATAAATTTAATCATTTGATACTTGGTCAACATGTTATCTACAAAATAAATTTTATTGTGATATCTCTTGTCTTTCTTGGTGTTGCAATTTGGGTGGCCAGCAGTGTATAAACGCGAGGAAGAATTTATGTTTTGAAAAATTAACACCGTGAAATATATCTATATCTATATCTATATCTGTTTATATATATATATATATATATATATATATATATATATATATATATATATATATATATATATATATATATATATATATATATATATATATATATATATATATATATATATATATATATATATATATAAATAGATATTTATATATATGCATGTATGTATATGTATTAATAACGTCCCACTAATATTAATTGTCCGACTTCTAATTTGTATCCTAAATTTTCCTCTATACAGCACAGCCCTATTTCAAAAAAGAAATCTGAAATCGAAATAACCTAATATCCTCTTCAAGACACGCTCAGTAAAGTTATTTTTAACATCATAAATCAGGCATGAGTCAATATCACGAGGGATTAGTTCGTAGCGCGAAAAATGTGGTGATGTTGAATGATCCATTTACGTGTTCGATTCTGGCCAGTTGAGGGTGTTTTGCTCTCCTGGCGCCCCCACTCTATATAAAGGACTGCACAGGTTTTCCGCGGGCTTTTTTCTGTCTGCTCTGTGTTCTGTCCGTGTGTCGTCGTTGTTTCGCTTTCTGTGGTCCATCCTTGTTCGTCCATGCAATATAATGTCAAGCGATACTAAAGCTCCGGCAGGTCCAAGCTAGTTTATTGTGTCTTTTTGTGGAGTCATCCGTAGTGAATGAGTACTGAAATGTCTTGTGCACTGTGCAGTCTTCGTTATTCGGACTAATAAAAAGTTTTCACGGACTTTATGATTATCACTCCTGTTGTACGAGTCCTTCAACGCCTTCTATCATGTGCCTACAGTACGCTAGGAATTTCTCCACCGCCATGACTACCAACTTATGCATTCGCGTATTCTGTGTTTACCAACGTTCGTGATGTACAGTTTATTAGAAGAGAGTTCGGTAGGATGAGTTATAAGCGAAAACACACAAACAAACTGGGATCCTCTCGCGCAATTAGAGGGTAAAAGGATTTGAAATAAAAATAATGTACCTCTTTTGGTTTAAAATCCTCTAAAATGGTATTAACTTGATTCGCTTTTCGCCAATCTAAATGCTGAAAAAAAAATGTCTACTATGAGTTAACTTTTTAGTCTGAAGTCTGAAAAGCAAAAATACGTATCGTAAAATAAAAATTAGTTTTTCATGAAATAGTCTCTTTTTAAAAGTCTCAACATCTAATATCGGAATTTTGAAATTAACTATTTAAAATTTAAGTTTTAATTTTTTTTCGTCAGTTAAAATATTGTTTTAAATATATTCTGCAGATCAGTTTCAACATGGTACACTTATTATTCCTGACATCACAAATAGTCTACGTTTATTTTATTATTTGTCCAAACTATTTACATTCAGTCTTTCATATTAAAATTTCTTACTCGGCTTATATATAATATATGGAATCAGAATAATAATTTTGTTATAGTTTTACTTTGCCTTTCAAAATAATTTAATTACGTATCAATAGACTATAAATGAGTTAAATTGCATCATATATTGCTCGGAAATTTGTAATTAAACAGATAGTCATGACAAAAATTTTAATTTTTGTTAAGACAGAAAATACTTCACCGGTGGTCTATGAAGTTATATGACATATACAATCTTCATTACTTTAAAATGCTATCACATGATATCAGAATTTAAAAATACTATTACCACCTAAAATAATATATTTTTTTCTCTTTTTTGGCCTAATATGGAGGCCCTTTGTCGTTAGATATTCGCCTTTCGTTATTCCCTGAGATTTTCTGGATACTTTATTATGGGAACATCTGGTAGGTGAGCCGGCATTGTTCTCTATGATGGGGAGGACAAGGAAATGACCAGACCTGATTCGCTAATCAACACACAAGTCTACTACGTGGCAGTTCAGAACGCTAACCACAATACCAATAATATGCATAATGCTATGGTCATATTTTTGAGTTAACTTTGATTTAAAAACTAGCAAAAACCTGTTCTAGTTGAGACGCTGGTAATTGTTTCCACATTATAGCATCCGCGAGAGCTAGAAACTGTACCCTATAGTGCCTTGTTTCGAGGTCAAATCCAAGCGCGCGAATCATGACATACATAGCAATCATACAATCTGACAAGTGTGGGTGATTCAACCTTGTGCTCTCACAAATAGCCAAATAGCTTAAGAGAGTATTTCTGAAAATTCGCTAATTTTCTAAGAACAGTGGTATGATGAGTAAACTCGTTTGTGTTGTTCGATATGATAAGCGGAATCATTTGTGCGTCCTGAACAAGCACGTACATAATCCCAAACATGGATATCATTCCATACGCCCAAGAGGAAGAAAATTCTTTGATGGCTATATCTCGCACCTCGACCACGTAGAGTTAAAATTTTGTGATACAATTGCATTTTAATGTATTTGGTCGTCATAGAAGGACTTTTAATCATCTCAACACCTGAAAGACTCTGTTAGCTTTACTATTCTCGGCTCACGATATACCGAGTAGAGTCTACTCAGTAGACAAACGAGCTGTGCTTTTTACCCGACTTCTTACTTGCGAAGTACAATATAAATGAATGCAAGCTGATGATTTTTATCAGCTCAGAGAGTTTATTTTAGATTTGGTCTTATCTAAGTACAAATATTCAAATGTATTTCTGTGCAGAGATTAACACTTCAGTGAATTATTCTCTCACTTTTTAAGAGGCAATTTTTACAATTCTGAAGGATAAATTTTTGTTTCTGGGAAAAGGGAGGATTGATGAAAATTTATTTAGAAATTACTTTTTTAATCACTTTTTAATCTCTGTGTCTAGGCTTTGACAGTTAACCACAACTCCCACACCACCCTCCTATCGCTGTTGCTCGAATAACTTCAGCTTATACCTCTGAAATGTCCTTGAATGTTATTGTCATGCAACTAAAGATTTTATGAGGTTGTTTTCCTTTTTGTTCTAAAGAAACTTAAATGGTTACAACAAGCTGTTTTTAATTCTCGAGTATTTACTGTCAGATTCTTCAATGGTCAAAGATTTTTTATTACCTTTAATATAAATCCTAAAATATTTCTTCAGAATTTTTTTTCAAAATTTTAGAGGGTATAACATTTCACATGAGTCAAGCGAAGAGTCACTGCTATTTATAAAGCAAGACTATTTATGGAACCACGTATGGAAATATATTTTGCTTCGCTATACATCAAATAAAAATATATTTAAGCTACGTAGCTATTAATAATAAATATGTTAAAGAGAATCATTTCAAAAAACCTTACTTTTCTGAGCATTCTCTCGGCTTTGTCCACATCGAAATCTCGTGCTGCAAATCAAATGAAGTGTTTCATTATTTTTTGCATTAAAAAATCATTTAATTTGTGTTTGGGAGACATAAAATTTTATTTATTTTTTAATGTGCATCTTAAAAGGATATTTTCCCTCGAAAGTCTATTTAGATAAGGATCACCGCGGAAATAAAATTACAACTTGAATATTTTGAAGTACTGTTTATTTTTAATTCAAAAATTTAAAAGATGTTTTGGTTTTAATATATATGCCCATGAAGTAGTATTTTCTGCATATTTTTTTCTGTTTATCGCGAAAGAAATAATTTAAAATAATTGGCTTGTGGAAAAAAATTACAATAAATTTATTATCACTTTGAAAACCAAAATTTCTTTTTTCTACTGAGAAATTTTTGCTTTAGGGAAACTATTATCTGAATTTTTACTGTAAATCAAAGTTCTCAAGACAGTTGATTAAAAACAGAGCAAAGGGCCGTTGGGCAAAAAAATCAAATGATACTTAGCAGAGACTTTTAAAGGTGGCAAATAAGGAATAATTAAACGATTTGTATAGGAATAGACAAATATAGTATACAACTGATGAGTGTGGAAATGTAATTTTCGTAAAAATAGGGTTTTTGTGTTTTTGATCCTTAAAGCTCTAAATAAATGAATCTTCAAGCATATGCAATAAAAATTTTCTTATTTGGGAATTTTTAGGAAGTAAATTATTAGAATCCGAGTAAAATAATAAAAATTCCCTCCTCCCCCCCCCCCACACACATTAACACATCCTCTTAGATAGTCAGTGTCTTTTAACCAGACGAAAATTCTTCTCCGCCACCTTGTAGGTGCAATACGGAATCATGGTTTTTTTCCACGGTCGGAAATGAAGGGCTACATGACTCTATCATTTACCAAGGTTTTTCTCATCAGTTATTCTCTCATCAGTATATTTCCCCCCCCCCCAAAAAAAAAAAAATCATTTAGATGATGTCATAGAAACGATCACAGTGTTTTTGTCAATGAATTTAAAGGTGTGTTTGCAGTATTAATAAGAAAATCGTACGATTTTTGGAAAATGATTGTTTGTCAGGATCAATTTTAATAACACAGGCCTGCAACCAAAAAAGTGCTTAGAAACCAATAGCTGATTATGATAGATTTTCGGATGCTGATTTCAGGAAAAATAGTAAAAAAATTCCATCACGTACCATTTTTTTGAAAAAATTGAAAATTTCGCAAATTGAAACTTTTGATTTTCATAGCCTTCCATCGATTGTGTTAATTAAGGAAGGGGATGAGCATATAGTGTCATAAGTCATCATTATTGGAGGAAACTAGAGATTTTTCTGTCTGTAGTGCGAAAAAAATGGAAAAAAGAAACAATTTTCAAGTTAATTAATATGTCTAAACAAATTTTGTTTCGACATCTTTACTTAAAAATGGCTCTTCGTCGAGTGTATACGTTATAAATCCCCATGAAAAAACAGTCCTTATCATGAAGAGAATTCCACGAACGTCTAGTGTGACCGGAAATGAGTCAGTTGATGCCTTTCTAAAGAATCTGCCGAACTCTTAGGCTCTAGGCTAAAACAAAAATAATTTGTTGGCTCCTGATACCTCTTTCTCATGGTCCAGAAAGAAAGAAACAGATTTCATTCTATATTGTTCTCAAGATAGTGGCTGGGTTTACTGTAGCAATGTCACTGGATTGATGCAAAATTTTAATATACAGTACAACGTAAACAAGCGGAGGCTCTTTATTGACTCCTCAAAAAGAAGCCTCAAAGCAGTGCTTCTGCATAATGGCAGCAAGTATGCTTCAGTACCATTAGGACATTCTATGTACCTGAAAGAATGTTAAGAGAATTTAGCTTTGATTCTCACCCATTTGAAATATAAAGAACATGGATGGATGATATGCGGTGATCTAAAAGTGCTTTCCATGCTTCTTGGACAACAAGCAGGATACACCAAGTACCCTTGCTTCTTGTGTGAATGGGACAGTCGGGATAAAAAGAATCATTGGATCAAAAATGAGAGGCCGCAAAGTAAAGCATTAACACCTGGAAACAAAAATGAAGTAAAGGAAAGTTTGGTTGATCCCAGGAATGTCCTGTTGCCTCCACTTCACATCAAGCTTGGCTTAATGAAACAATTTCTTAAAGCTCTCTTAAAAGAAGGAGAGTGCTTTAAATACCTAGGCAACACTTTTCCAGGACTGTCGGAAGCAAAAATAGAGGAAGGTGTTTTCATAGGTCCAGACATTCGGAAACTTTTTAAAGACGAAGTCCTTGAAAGTAAAATGCTTTCGTGTGGAAAAGTTTCCTGGAGAGCTTTCAAGGAAGTCGTCACAAAATTCCTCGGGAACATTAAGGATCCCAACTATAAATCTATCGTGGAAAACATGTTGATGAAATTTAAAAACTTGGGTTGTTCAATGAATTTGAAAGTACATTTTTAAAATTCGCATTTGGACAACTTTCCCCAAAATCTTGGTGCAGTTAGTGAAGAACAGGGTGAAAGATTTCCCCAAGATATCATGGAGATGGAGCGTAGATTCCAAGGTAGATGGAATGTCAATATGATGGCGGACTACTGTTGGATGCTACATAGTGAAGTCCCACATACTGACTACAACAGACAAAGTGCCAAAACGAGCTTTCAGGGAAAAAGGAAAAGAAAGCATTAAGGATATGAATCCAGAATGTATTAAACAATAGTAACCATTAACTTTTCTAACTAATATAATTTCTAATTAATATACACTGCTGGCCACTGTAAATGCAACACCCTGAAGGAAACATGCAAATAACATGAAATTTACAACATGCATTAGCGGAGGTGAGATATGCAAATGATTAGAATTTCAGCGCAGACGCACATCACGCGCGCCTGTGGCGCCACTTCAAAGCGCTATTTAAAGCTTGAGGATTTCGACGATTTCACGTTCGGCAATTGTGTTTTTCTTGTGGTTTTTTCATAAAAACGATCAATTATGCCTCGTCGAAAACAGCGATCATCTTTTGATCAAGTATCCGAGTTCGAAAGAGGAAGGATAGTGGCCTACCGATATTGTGGATTATCTTTCAGGGAAATCGGTAGTCGTGTTGGACGAAACCAAACAACTGTAATGCGGATATGTGATCGTTGGATGCAGGAGGGTACGGCGGACCGGAGTGTTCAATCGCATCCACCTCAGCGCACCACTTCACGTGATGGCAGGCAAATTGTGCGCATGGCAGTGACGGATCGCTCAGTCACATCACGAACCATAGCACAGCACATACAGTCTGTAACGCATCATCCAGTGTCTGCGCGTACCATTCGACGCCGTTTACAGCAGAGTGGTCTGTCCGCAAGACGTCCATTGCTTTGTCTACCCTTGACGCAGAAACACAGACGTCACCGCCGCCAATGGTGCGATGACAGAAGAATGTGCACGGCAGAATGGAATGAAATTGTCTTTACTGACGAGTCACGCTTCTGTCTGCAACACCACGATGGTCGCATTCGAGTCTGGAGACACCGCGAATAGAGGATACTGAACAGCTGCGTTATGCACCGCCACACTGGTCCTGCACCGGGTATTATGGTATGGGACGGTATTGGATATCACTCTCGCACACCTCTAGTACGAATTGCCGGTACTTTAAACAGCCAGCGCTACATCTCCGAGGTGTTGGAGCCAGTTGTCGTTCCTTACCTTCAGGGCTTGCCCACAGCCATATTTCAACAGGATAATGCTCGACCACACGTGGCACGCATTGTCCAACGGTTCTTCGTCAATCGCCAGATTGAATTGCTTCCCTGGCCGCCTCGCTCTCCGGATCTTTCGCCGATAGAAAACATGTGGTCCATGGTTGCTCTACGATTGACCCTGATTCCATCCCCAGTTGCCACAGCAGATCAACTTTGGCAACGTGTGGAAGCTGCTTGGTCTGCTGTACCCCAAGAACTCATCCAAAGTCTCTTTGAATCAATGCCGAGGCGTGTGGCAGTGGTGATCTCCAACAATTGCGGCTACTCTGGCTACTGATTTTGGCAGGAACCACACTTCACAGAAGTCTATAAATTTAATCATTTGATACTTGGTCAACATGTCATCTACAAAATAAATTTTGTTGTGATATCTTTTGTCTTTCTTACTGTTGCAATTTGGATGGCCAGCAGTGTATATATTTAGAAAATCATTTCCAATTGTTTTATATATTAATTCATATGAAAATAAAACACTTAAAATATTTTGAAAAGACCTTTTTCTCCCCCAGAATATGTACAGTAGGCTTTCTTGCTCATATTTTCAAGCCCATTTTGTAAAAAATCCTTACGTGATTGAGAAAAATAGATGTCATATTTGAAATCAGCGTACCAAATAATACAAAATTCAGTCATTACATTGCAAACACTTTTCTATGACTCACATTTTGCAGTCGTGTATAATCATACAGATGCTATGCTGGAGAAAAATGAGGCACATAATTCCTTCGAAAAATTTGCTAACAACTCAAGTTTCTGAAAAAAATGACATAATTTAAAATTTCCACCTATTTTATAAGAAACATTTTGAGTCCTCAGGGCGATACACTTTTAAAAGCATCTTGGAATTTGTTCTTTCTTAGATGAGTCAAATAGTGCATGGAAAATACCCTTTTCATTAAAAGCAATTGTCGCCTAAACCAGCTATTTTTATTCAGATTGATGTATTTGTTCATCTGGAAACCATGGTAGAAATAATTCCAAGATTCCGATTCTTAGTTCCGTACCTCTCCGGTGTAAGACATTATTCAGCAGAGTATTTTCAGAAATGGGAAATAATAGTATACAGTAATACATTATTTCAGCAATTAACTGGCTTTATTTAGAACACCAGACAAATTCAAATAGAAAGGGAAAGGTAATAAAAATTCACGCTGCCAATCCCAGTTGATCTCCTCACAAATTTCCATTCCGTGACGGAGGTAACAAAATTACATTGATCTTTGCAAAGTTTAAATGTTGTAAATGTTTTTCCCATTTCATTTAATTAATTTAAATTTTTTGTGCTATATTTCATGTAGTGGAAGCTTAAAGCGTGGGAAATATACCAAAAGATCCTCAATAATAAAATTTTGTATTTGAAGAGGAAATGTGATCATATATGCGGTTTATTTCCTTTATCGAAAACAAGAGATTCAAATGAATCTTAAGTTTTGATGGAGCGGAATGGAATAAATCGTGTTTAAATTTTTAACAAACAATAACAGTGATGTCATTAAAGCTTGGGATCCCCTCTGAGAGTTATTAAATTTGCTTCTCCAGAAATCCGGGAAAATGAGGACCATGCTTTTGCGTAGAGTGAAAGAACTTAAACGTAACCAAGAAAAATCTCCTAGGTTTATCAATATTTTAATTTTAAAAATATGTTACACAATACGGTCCTACATATTAACTCCAGAACAACATAAAGCGACATTTTATATCTCTCAAGACAAGTTTGGTACCAATCATACGTTTGTCTCACAATAACTCATACCTATTCTTACCTTTAAGAAATCTGTAATAAATTGAAATATCTTCAAGCAAGTCAGGTCCAATAAGAGCTTTCATGCGCGTTTCAAGCTGCAAAAATTACATTAAAGTTTAGTTTAATTAAGAAGTTAGAATTAATGATTATTCTTATAAAATGCATACCTAGAAAAGATCTCTAATTATCACTGATAAACCTCATAGAATATAAACAAATAATTTTGAACTGTTATACTAAACTGTATAAACAATAATTATAATGCCCATAAAATATAAATTAGAAAACAAATATCTTATAAAATATTTTCTCTCGCAATAATGTGAAAGCAGTATTATCTACTACCTGAAATGATGTTGACACTGATTCTATGAATCGCTTTATGTAACAAATATGTAATCACCTAGATAATGATTTTTTTATTCTTCCATAATTTTATTATTATAATATTATTGGTTTTTTCGTTATAATATTAACCTCGAATGTGTACTGCAAGAGAAGATTTCACCCATTCAGGTCAATTAAAACGAAAAATTGAATTACACTGCACGTGCATTATTTTACAGGCCATATAAGTATCAAATAGTATTGGATTAACGATGTAACAATAAATGTATGTAATTAAAAAATATATCCATTTCGTCGATGATCAGAAGAGATAAAATTCCAAGAAAACTAAATTAAAAAACTGATAAATGTAAATCTATCGGTAACATTTCCATTACTATACAATCTTCCCACCTGTATTCGTTACATGCCCCTTAACTTCTAAACGGCGACAGATTAGGCCATAAAGTTGATGTCTAGGTATAGTAAAGAGGCTATGCGCTACTGGATGATACATGTTACAACGCCATCTATCGGCAGATTTTGTAATCAGCATTTTTATCTCAAAAACGGTACTAGATATGGGAAAAAATTCAGCTACAAAGTTGTTCAGCATCATCGATTTGGTAAGTAAAGACACCTTGCACAAATTAATACTCAAAACAGAATGTAAAAAATGAACATTTGTTTGGCCGTGATTTTCGACACTATGGCGTCGTGAAACACGAACGAAGCTCGAAAAGACCCCCTAACGAAGGTCCAGGTTGCAAATGCGTATAGTGGCTAAAGAAGAGCATTTTCAGCAACATAAATAAATGATCCGGAAGATAAGGAAGTGTCTCAGTTTCTTTCTTCTACTCTTTATGACATGACAATTTTTGAAATCGTGACCAAACAAATGATCATTTTCAACATTCTGTTATAAGTATTAATGTGCGGAAGGTATCTTTTCTTACTAAATCGATGATGCTGAATAACTTTGTAATGACTTTATTCCCATATCTCGTACCGTTTTTGAGATAAAAACGCCAATTCCAAAATTTGCGGATAGATGGCGTTGTAAGTTGTCTAATCGAGTAGCGCGTAGCCATTTTACTATACCTAGCCACCAACTTTATGGCCAAAGATGTCCCCGTTTAGAAGTTAAGGGGGGTGTAAAGGATATAGGTGGGTGCCCTGTATATGTTCCTAGGTTCTAAAAACTGCTGCATATATTTAAACTTGTCTAATAATTTTTGACTTTAGTGATGATTGAGCTTAAGTGTCTTATTTTACTTTTTGTATAATAACAAACTGAAGTTCACTTTGCACTGCACGGCTGTATGCGAAATCAAATGGAGCATTACTTTCAGTTTTGCATCTCCATTTGCGTATAAAATAGAACCAAGAAAATGGTGAGAAGAAGATAGAGGCAAACTTTTTGGTATTAAATCTTCAAGATCTGATTCTGAATCACTGAAATGCCAAAGGAATGAGGGAACAGTTTATGTTATTTTAAAGATTTCCACAAATTGATTCTATGAAAGCAGGATATATGTTAAATGCATAGTTGAAGTCCTCTTGTAAATGGGTCTTAAAAGGCTTTATCATAGTATCTAATACATTACCACCGTATGAAATGCGTCACAATGACCTGCTCATTTCAAAAACTGATTTTCTTTGCTTTTGGTAAGCTGCTCATAAGAGTTCAAATTATTCTTACTATAACCTACCTCATCCATCGCTCTTTTCTCTTCCTGATTTAGTCTTTTCAAGTCAATCATTCTGTTCAGCTTTCAGGATCACAGGATTTAAAAATAACCTAAATCCAATAAGGAAATAGTAATCTTTTTAGTAAATAAGTCTTTCTAGTCTTAAATATAATTTTTCATGACATGAAAATGTAAAAAAATTCCAAAAAAGATGTTTGTTTCTTGATTTGATGATTTTAAAGAATCTAGTCAATATTAAGGCAAAATCATTAAGTTATAATTACTTATTTATGGATAGTGCCACTGACAGGCAGTTTAAATCATTGCTCAGAAATATTTTTTTGTGTAGTTTATTCTTTACTGGGTGCGTGAAATTAAAATACAGATTTTTTTTTCAAAATTTTAATACAATTCTATTTACTCATCTAAAAGTATGTATATATACTGAATATGATAAAAGAGCGAATGAAACAGATTTTTCTTGTAATCCATTTACAATATCATCCCTAATAGCTAGTAATTCAACAGTGTCCTTTCAACTTAGTTTCACTTCTTTATCTGACATTTTCTCGAACTAAGAGCATTAACTTATTATTATCTTCTTCTTTTTCAATTATTTTCATGCTAATTAATAGAAGCATATTTTAAAAAGGTTACAGATTTAAATTATTTATATATAGGGAAACTTCTCTATGGCAGCCAGTCATGGTTCCGGAAAAAAGTATATATATATATATATATATATATATATATATATATATATATATATATATATATATATATATATATATATATATATATATATATACATGTATATATATATATATATATATATATACATGTATATATATATATATATATATATATATATATGTATGTATATATATATATACACTCTCTCACAAAAAAATATATGCACCCAGAGGGAAACGAACTACTATCACGAAACTTAACATTTATGTAGTGTATGAGGAGATAAGCAAATGATTACAAATTCAGAAGAACAGACCGTTTTATTAAGAAGATATGGCATGAAAAAGGATACAAATCAGTAAGTAGTAAATCCACCTCTGGCAGCTATACAAGCCGATACACGGCGTGGCATCGAATCAATGAGGTCACCTATGACCTCCTGCGGAAGATCATGCCATAATCTTTGCAACTGGGTAATTAATTCACCAGAATTCCGGGACAGCTTCAGTTGCCTCCCAAGCACGTCCCAGATGTGCTCTATTAGCGAGAGGTCTGGTGACCTGGCAGGCCATGGGAGTACGTCATATCCTTGAAGACATTGTTGGGAGAGTCGCACAGTATGTGAAAGACCGTTCTCTTGCTGATAAATGACACCTGGGCGACTTGATAGCATAGGAAGTACAACTGGCGTTAAAATCTCGCCCATGTAACTGCGTGCCGTCAAAGTGCGTTGAATGACGACTAGAGGTGATCGTGTGTCCCCACAAATCGCTCCCCACACTGTCACACCTTGTGTAATCGCCGTATGCCTCTCGAAAAAAAAATGCCGGATCGGACCGGTGGCCTGGTCGCCTCCACACGCCTATGCGCTGGTCATCAGCATTGAGACCGAATCGGGATTCATCGGTGAAGATCCCACGCCTCTAGTCGGTCACACTCCAGCTTGCCCGAGGTCGTCAAAAATCCAATCGACACTGACTATGATATGGGGTCAGTGGCAGGCGGTTTAATGGACGTCGGCTCCTTATACCTGCGTCGGCCAGTCGTCTCCGAATGGTTTACCTTGATACCACCGGATGTCTGGAAGGTGGTAAATGGCGTCAAACTGATTCTAGCGACGTTGTTGGTGCGGACTTGGCCGCTCTTATGATTTCCTGATCCTCGCACGCGTTTGTGTTCCTGGAACGCCCTGACCCTCCGGGACGATAGACTATCCTTTCCGTGACGCATTGTTCCCAAAACCGAGCAACTACTATATCTCTCCGACCGAGGTGGCGGCAGATGCGCCTTTTCGACCAACCTGCTTCTCTGAGGCCTATTATCCGCCCCCTCTCAAAGTCCGACAATTGTTCGTACTGTCGCCGGTTACATCTCAGAGGCATCTCTAGTCACAATACCGTCCATCCAAGTCGATGGATTTGTTTGAATAATCTTATGGCACGAGCAATCATGCTTTTAAATTCTCCCATATTCTCATAACGCGCTTACCCTTGTCTCATTGGCGTCGAAATTTTAATCATGTGGATATCTCTTACGAGACTACATTCCTGCCAAGTTTCGTGATAGTAGCTCGATTTCTTCTGGGTGCATATTTTTTTTAGTGACAGAATGTATATATATATATATATATATATATATATACATACAAGGTGCAGCCATTCATTTCCAGGAGTGATCTCATAACTTCAGAAAATATTACAGAAAATACATACCCATTTAATTTGTTTCGAAGTAACTCCCACCTGCCGTAATGCATTTCTGTTCCCGGCTGTAAATGTTTCGGAAACAACCTTTGAAGTCCTCTTTCAGAATCCTCTTTAATGTGGACGTAATAGTTTTCTGGATAGCTTCGACATCCTTAAATCTTTTTTCCTTTAGCAAATATTTCAGTTTTGGAAACAAGAAAAAGTCTGCCGGTGCTAAGTCCGGAGAGTATAGAGGATGGTGCATCTCCACGACCTCATGAAGGGTCAAAAAATCGCTTCACAGGTAATTCATTGTGAGGCCGGGCATTGTCATGCAAAAGTAGATAACTCCCACCTTACTCTGAAAACTCTTTGTAGAAGTCTAGCAAGAATTGATTAAAACTGTCCATTGACAGTCTTGTCAGGGGGAACGATTTCATGATGAAATAGTCACTATCGAAGAAAGCGATTAGAATTACCATGATTTTGGACTTTTAGAATAGGAATTTATTTTTTGTTGGTGAGCTTTGGAGACCGCCATTCGGAGCTCTGTCGTTTGCTTTCAGCGTCATATTGGTAGCACCAAGACTCGTCTCCCATTGCTATTGAATCGAGGTACCAGGGTGAGCATCAGCGTTGTCGATGAGTTCACCGTACGAGTCCATTCTGAATTGCTTTTTGTTACTCCGATAAACAGTGAGGAACGAATCTGTAAGAAACCTTGCGTTTCCATAGGTCTTGTACCAAAATTTGCCAAACCTCCTCCCTGAAAATGTCCAGTTCACTGGCGAGTACTCAAATAATCACTCTGCCATCCGAAGTCACAAGCTGACGAACTTTCTCAATTGTTTCAGGCGTACGGACGGAATGCGGCTGTTAAACGTACGCTTCATTTTCGACAGTTTCGCGGGCTTCCCGAAAACGGCTAAACCATTCAAATGTGCGTCAACGGGATACTGCTTACTCTCCGTACACCTTTTTCAACATTTCATGGGTTTCTATAGAAATTTTGCTCAATTTGAAGCAGAATTTAATGTTTATTCTCCTCTCCATATCGACTTGACAACAAAAATTTAATAGCTACGTTTTAATGCGTGTTTTAACGACAACCACTTGCTTCCGGTTGGCGCCGACTTCATTCGACATGCGCAGATAAACTACCTTCGAAATACAAGCATTACCACGTTCTGACGATTTCCGGCTCTCGTACAGTTACGCCTGTCCTGGAAAACGATGGCTTCACCTTGTATATATATATATATATATATATATATATATATATATATATATATATATATATATATATATATATATATATATATCTTATTTTCGCTTACTTTTTAGAAAGATCCTGATTAATGATGTTTGAAAAGTGCATTTTTTTCCAAATAAAAGGTTGACGGCAGAGTTATTTATGGTTACTCTAAGATTTCGATTGTAATTGATTGCTCCATAAGGATATGATAATAATTGGTTTAATAACGAGAATATTTGGAAAAATTACGAAAATCATCAATGCAAGTAAACGAACAGTCAATATATACCTAATTAAAACATAAAAAATGCATGGAAAAATCATTTTTAACGAAAAAGAAAGCCTTGCTCTAAGACATGACTGGGGTAGTTAGAAAGAATTGTGTGAGAATAACGTAAGAGGAAAATGTATGGTACGGATGGCAAAATTTCCGAAGTAACGTAGATGAGAAGTAATTCAAAACTTAGGTAATTAAAACAAACACACACACACACACATACACCAGACAAATTACCTTGACACGAGTGATTAGTGAAACAACATTGGAGATTATGTTTCTCTTTTTCACATGGAATTATTCACATACATACTTCTACAATAATTTATTAAAACAAAATTCAAAACTCTGAATGTATGTTTCAAATATGAATTTTTTCTAATCCTTATGAAAAAGATTTTTCATTACTTTATGAATTTATCCATATGTTTTATGAAAATCACTAGAGACAGTTTATCTTCTAACAATTAAATTCAACATTACTATTGAGTACTAACCAAAACAAAATTTATATATAAATTATAAATAATTTGATTTAAAAGAAATCTACAATAAGCTCCTGACTGATTCTCTGTTAGCGTTTATCATATCATTTTTTCAAACTTATTATAATTTATTAATATTGAACTTCCCGTACTAGTGAATTATATAATTATAGCTTATAATACTACTATTTCTAAGATATCTATTTAAATTTTGAGCAATATACAAATATTTTGAAAAATAGCAAGAAGGAAAGTAGCTAAACTGGGATAAGCATTTAATTTCATAACAAATATTTTACTATAATGTAGTGATATTGGCAGTATGTAAATGTCTGATAAAAGCAATGATTGTCATAGTGACAATCATAGAATCAAAAGGAAATACTTCTTACTCAAAATCTTTAAATGCATGGAAGTCCTTGACGGCAATTCTTATGAAAGTACTGAAGTACTTAGGATTTTAGAATAAATGCTGTTTGCAGTCAATCTTGAATATATGTCTTTGAAATGCCGAATCAGCTGTGCCTTCACGATAATACACTCATTTTTTAAAATTATGGTATCCAGACTCAGGATAGTTTTATTTTTAAACTTGACTTCCTTTTACTTAACTACATGATTTCATAACTTTCAGGACTTTTCCTTTTTTTATTTATAGAGGAGGAAAAATTATTCATTGTGCAATTAATTTCTTGAATGTGGTGAACGCAATGCAAAAAATTGCACATTTTTTTTTATAATTTCCTTCTTGAAGTAAGATAAAAACCAAACTACATTAATTCTAATAAAAACACTTGAAACTTCATTTTTTGTGGTTTAAACGATTGCTTTAAGGGAATGACATTTTGGCCTTTAATTTAACGTATCTATTTTAATAAAGAATTAAAAGTTGCATAATTTAAAAATATATATTATTAGATATTTATATCTTTACAATTATTCATGAAAAAACACCATGGCTGTTTTTCCTAAATTTATTTTAAAGTTTTTATATTTTTTAAATACAGTGGAATCTCGATCGATCGTTTTCTGAATCATGTATTTCCCGAATGTGTCGTTTATTTCGCCCAGTCCTGACGATCATATTGCTTTGTTATTTTCCCGCATTTATCGTTCAGTTCATTTGGTCCCTTGAAAACGATAGATCAAGATTCCACTGGATTACTTTAAGTCTCATCAATGGATTAACATTCTCACCCCCTCCCCCTGCACAGAATGTGTTCTGATTGTGCCACTGCTTCCCATAATAAAGAAACTAACAATTTCCTAGTGTATAAGGATGGATGTCCATAAGATATGTACCTACTGTATTAAAAAAAACACAATAATTTTGCTCTATGGACTCTGTTCGGTTTTAGGTCCTAAGTTATTCCTTTTTTTATTTTAGGTTTAAAGCTGCTATAACTACAGCTGAAAAAAATAATTTTCTTGCAAACCATACTGAAGCTTTTTGATACATTAAAAACTGCACGTTTTGTTATTCATAATTATGCATGCATAAAAATATTTTCACGTTATTCAAAATTGGTTAATTAGTGCTATTTTCTTGCTCCTTATGATTACAATTTTCTCTGCAGTTAAATTTAAAAATTGCAAATGTGAAAAACGCTAAATCCAATTCCTGAGCTTGCGAATCAAATAACGCATTCTAAACTCATGTTGTGAATGAAAACGGAACATTTGTACTTTACATCCAAATCCCCTATTATTCAACCTCAAGTCCCTTCCTTATACATGCTAAATAGATGTAATACTAAGATTGTTATCTTTTATCTCTTTGAATCAGTGCTTTGACCGAATTTTCTTCTAATAATTTACAATATTGCCAAGTTTAACAAAATCGTATAATACTTTTCTAAACGTATTTCGGCCCGTGTGCGATGCAGCCCAGTGGTAGCGGGTTGGTCCTGGACCTGGGTTTGGTTGGTTCGAATCCGGACGAACTCCATTAAATACCTTCGTGTTTGGGCTGGATATGGGCACGTTAAATCTGTAGAGCGACCTTCTAAAATGTCGAAAGACCTTCGACATTTCTAAGACCTTCTAAAGACATTTCTAAGACCTTCTAAAGACATTTCTAAGACCTTCTAAGACATGTCTAAGACCTTCTAAAATGTCAAAAAGGGTAGGAAAAGGTACACCTTCATCCCCAGATTCCGGAATGCTCGACGAACATTGAGGTGGCACCAGGGGGTGGGGCTGATTCCTCTATAGAGTGGCCCCCTAGAAAGCAATTACAAATTCTCGTGGATTAAGCTCGACTGTATTAAAATACAAGTGCCCCGAAAATAAAAACGACAAATTTGGAAAATAAAAACGACATGTATTTAGGCATTTCTTGAAAAATGTATCACCCTTAAAAATTAGAAGAGAGTCTATCCTCCTTACAATGTCCCTTGAGCTTTTCTAGTAATACTTAAATCTGAGAATACGAATTTTTTTTTATATCTATGCATTGATAATGTTAACAACCCCATATTGCCCCTTTTACATTTATATGCACATTTTATATCTTGAAATTAGCATTTACGGCTGCTTTGCACTAATCATATTGGATTCGTTCATCTCAATGTTAAGATATAGAGAAAACTTGTTCGAGGATTGCCGACATCCGATTTAAAGATTTTTTTCTAAAAAATAGTGCTCCGTAATAAAGAAATTTTACCCATTTGGGGCATTTTTCGTTTTTAATAAAATGCAAATAAAATTTAAAAATTTAAATTATTTGGGGAAAAAATCTGGTATAGTGTGTTTTAAATGCTCCTATATTCTTTTGGTGGAAGAAATTTATAAAAAGAATCCTGTTGCTAGGTGAGGAAAAGTTCAGGCTATCTGAAAATGTCATTTTTATTTGATTTTCAGCATTTATGTAGCTGTTCAGCATTTATGTAGCTGTAATTTAGTAGACACATTTTCTCTATAGGTTAACATTGAGCGGAGGGAATCCAACTGGGTTAGTTCACAGCAGCATTAATATACGGACTACTTGAAAATAGCTGAAATCTGAATACTCTATTCTTGGAGGAACAAGAGCGAATATACAACAGTTTTTTTAAACTGTACTACAGTGCGCCACACGCCACATGATCTGTAATTAGTGTTCTCCCTATCTCCATGGTGTTTAGTCAAAAATACACAACATGTCATTATGGCATGTCTAGGAATTTCATTCTTTGCATACATCCCCTCGGTAAGTTAAGAGTCTGTATTTTAAAACGGTAAGTTCGTCCTCTTCCTTATATTGCTTAAGTTACTTATTGCTTATTATAGTACGTAATAATATTGACTACGAGTGTAGCTATAAAAAAAGGAAATTGAAAATACACCAAGGAAAATGCAAAAACTTCAAAAGAAGTGAATTGTTAATAAATGTAAGGAACAAGGAAATTCTGGCGAGAGTAAAATTTCAAGAAAAACAAAACGTGTAGTTCCTGCTATTTTACTCGGCCAGCCATGTAAATATAGTCAGAAATATTTTGAAAAAATAAAAATGAACGTAGTTGAACTATTTTCCCCCAAATTGCTAATATCTATGGGATTATAATAGTGGGGAAAAACAAACATTGAAATTCAAACATTGTGACATAGTGTTCTATAATTCCAAGGTACAGATATATATATATATATATATATATATATATATATATATATATGCATATATAACATAAAAAACCCTATATTCAATTCAAATTCTCAATTGCCTTTGGCGTTGTTGCGTTTGAGCTATTTTCGTTTCTGATTTAAAGAACAAAGCATCTGCGTAGCGACCCCCGAAAATTGTAATTTCTAGCGCATCTTTACGTAATATAATACGTCACCTCTAACACCTGAGTCAGAGCTAACCAACTAGTATTTCTTTTCAGGATCACATGATGAGAGACCTCAAAAATTCTATAAAAGATCCTACGTCATGTAGAGGTGTGCACTCTACGGATTTCTGTTGCCTAGTAAACCGCCGTCATCGATGTTAAAAAATGAATAAATAAATATATTGTTTAAACGAAGAGATTCATATTCTTGGTCACGACTACAGATTTCTGAGGTGTGACATGTCGACTCCGGTCTCCGTTAACATGGGACTGGGTTGGTATATTAAAGATTAGTCGGCAGGATTTCAAGAAATCTAAGCGGAAAAATCCAAGCGACTCCCAATAAGAACGCAGGCGGAAGCGCTTCATTCTTTTTCAACCTGCGCGGCGCCGGGTCATGGAGGTGCTGAAAGCTATTTGTCTTCTATCCCAGCATACATTTTGCGGACTTTACGCTATCACGAGTGGTGTTTGACAAGTGGGAGATTTCAGCTTTTCTCCTCATGAAAAGGACTCCAATTCAACGTCGGCTGAAACATTTCTGATTTTCCGGTTGTTTAGCGTTTGAACTTCACCGTGCCAGGCAGCCGTGGTCATTTTTTCCAATTCGGCGAGTTCAACAAGGTCAGTGCCGATGATTTTTTCCCCCTGGGAAGCTTGTTTACATCTATCCGTTTGACGTCAGTTCTTCAATTCGGGTGTGTGTGATTATCTGTGAAAGTTTTTTTTAAAAAATCGGGTGTTCCACAGTAATGCTTCAAGAAGAAAAGATGTTTAATAACTGTGTCATGTGACGCCAAAAGTGCAGCTTACAAGAGTGTTCTTTTTTCCTCTTTTCGTCTATCTTCATAACAATGTCAACAAGTCTTCAAAGGTGCTTCAAAGGAAAAAGTGGAGAATTATAATTTAGTGAGCTAACTTACACGGCGTGCGTGGACAAAAGTTAGTTGGATGTCCACATGACACACCCTGCAATTATCAGCCATAAAAAGTGCATTTTAGTGAAACTTAACAAGGGAATCCTTAGACTAACCTCTTGTTAAGCACGTTATAGTTGGAGTTTTACGGTTTAAGATAAATGGGCAACGGCTAAAATTCTCAAGAACACACACGACGAGGGAACGGTATAGACATTACGCTATTTTATTTTAAGGGACAACTATTTAGAATTAGAGATAACATTAATTTAACGTGCACTATGAGCCCAACCAAATTAACTATTTCTGGAACGAATTCCTCGTTACAAGAATTTTTTTGAAAAGATAAATAATGTTAGAATAAAAATGAGTATAATGAATATTGAAATTAGAATAATAAGAAATATAAAGATATGAAACTAAATATAAGGAATAAGAATTTGAAATAATGAAGATTTTTAATTGATTGAGTGGTTTGACATGAAATAGTGTAATAAATGTTCTATAATTTTTGTATAAATTTATATAATATATAAGTGTGATTTTTATTATATACTTACATACAAAAGTATTGATTTGTTACAAGTCAAGGTTTACAAAGGTATTGTTTTGTTACAAGTGTAATTTTTTATGTGTATTTGTAATTTTATGTGTACTGTAATTTCCTTAACATAGTAATGACTCTGCCTCAGGTTGTGAAAAGACTACCAAGTTATGATGGACAGATAGTTCATTACATTCAGAAAAGAAATATATGAATGAAAATTATTTTTGACACACTCCATAGTAGTTAAAGTTCAAGAGAAATGTCACAGAGTTTGAATTTTGAATTATTGTCAAATTATACTTTTATTACTTAATAATTTTTTTGTTTTTTGATTTCTTGTCAAATTTTGCTATTTGTATTGATTGACTCGGGGTGGTGACAGAAATTATTTTCAATGTATATTTCAAGCAATTTTTTTTGTAATGTAAAAATTTTTTTTAAGGTAAATTTAATTGATTTTCTTCTGAGATTTGTGTTGACTGGGGTCGGCCACCCAGTTCAGCATTCTTTCAGATGATAAGTATGTAGATTTTTTTAACTTAAATTTATTTGTTTTTCTTAAAGTGATTTTTTATGTTCTCAGTGAAATACACTGCTGGCCACTGTGAATGCAACACCCTGAAGTAAACATGCAAATAACATGAAATTTACAACATGCATTAGCGGAGGTGAAATACGCAAATGATTAGAATTTCAGCGCAGACGCACATCACCCGCGCCTGTGGCGCCACTTCAAAGCACTATTTAAGGCTTCGAGATTTCGACGATTTCAAGTTCGGCAATTGTGTTTTTCTTGTGGTTTTTTCAAAAAAAGATCAATTATGCCTCGTCGAAAACAGCGATCATCTTTTGATCAAGTATCCTAGTTCGACAGAGGAAGGATAGTGACCTACCGATATTGTGGATTATCTTTCAGGGAAATCGGTAGTCATGTTGGACGAAACCAAACAACTGTAATGCGGATATGTGATCGTTGGATGCAGGAGGGTACGACGGACCGGCGTGTTCGATCGCATCCACCTCAGCGCACCACTTCCCGTGATGACAGGCAAATTGTGCGCATGGCAGTGACGGATCGCTCAGTCACATAACGAACCATAGCACAGCACATGCAGTCTGTAACGCATCGTCCAGTGTCTCCGCGTACCATTCGACGCCGTTTACAGCAGAGTGGTCTGTCCGCAAGACGTCCATTGCTTTGTCTACCCTTGACGCAGAAACACAGACGTAACCGCCTCCAATGGTGCGATGACAGAAGGATGTGGACGGCAGAATGGAATGAAATTGTCTTTACTGACGAGTCACGCTTCTGTCTGCAACACCACGATGGTCGCATTCGAGTCTGGAGACACCGTGAAGAGAGGATGCTGAACAGCTGCGTTATGCACCGCCACACTGGTCCTGCACTGGGTATTATGGTATGGGGCGGTATTGGATATCACTCTCGCACACCTCTAGTACGCATTGCCGGTACTTTAAACAGCCAGCGCTACATCTCCGAGGTGTTGGAGCCAGTTGCCCTTCCTTACCTTCAGGGCTTGCCCACAGCCATATTTCAACAGGATAATGCGCGACCACACGTGGCACGCATTGTCCAACGGTTCTTCGTCAATCGCCAGATTGAATTGCTTCCCTGGTCGCCTCGCTCTCCAGATCTTTCACGGATAGAAAACATGTGGTCCATGGTTGTTCTACGATTGACCCAGATTCCATCCCCAGCTTCCACAGCAGATCAACTTTGGCAGCGTGTGGAAGTTGCTTCTTCTGCTGTACCCCAAGAGTACAGCAGAAGAAGCAACCAGTTTGCTGTATCCAAAGTCTCTTTGAATCAATGCCGAGGCGTGTGGCAGCGGTGATCTCCAACAATGGCGGCTACTCTGGCTACTGATTTTAGCAGGAACCACACTTCACAGAAGTATATAAATTTAATCATTTGATACTTGGTCAACATGTTATCTACAAAATAAATTTTGTTGTGATATCTCTTGTCTTTCTTGGTGTTGTAATTTGGGTGGCCAGCAGTTTATATATACTCTACATACTATAAATAAGATACTTCTGAAAATTGTTAAAATTAATATATGTATTTTAGCATAGGGGTCCAAATGGACCCGAATACAGTGTACGTAAACCTTTTTTTGACAAATAGGCTTATGTTGCAATCAAAACAAAAAATGAGTATATTTCATCTAATAGCAAAATGACCACATTCATGAAGCGGTAACCTAATATCCATTTTATTTTTAATTTTATTACAAAATTAAATAGCTTTTGGGTCAAAATGGACCCGAACACAGCACGAAGGTTAAGTCTTTCTTGGTGTTGCATTTTGGGTGGCCAGCAGTGTATTTTACTCATGTACTGAGGTCTCGTCACGTGATCTTTAAATTTTTTTAACTATTACTGATAATTTTTTAACATAGGTTTTTCCAAATTTTTGTAACGCCCATTTTTCCTCACTCATCTGGGTGAGTCTATCCTCCAATGCAGGTATTGTTGGTGAGCCTCTTCTCTGATGGGGGAGGATATTCTATAACATAAAAACCCCTATATTCAATTCAAATTCTAAATTGCCTTGGGCATTGTTGCGTTTGATCTATTTTTGTTTCTGATTTAAAGAACAAAGCATCCACGTAGCGTCCCCCCAAAATTCTAATTTGTCGCGCATCTTTACGTAATATACCTCTTACACCCAGAGTCAGAGTTAACCAACTATTATTCCTTTTCAGGATCACATGATGAGCTACCTCAAAAATTCTATAAAAGATTCTACGTCATGTAGAGGTGTGCACTCTGCAGATTTTTGTTGCCTTGTAAACCGCCGTCATCGATGTTAAAAAATTAATAAATAAATCTATTGTTTAAATGAAGAGATTCATATTCTTGGTCACAACTACAGATTTCTGAGGTGTGACATGTCGACTCCGGCCTCCGTTAACATGGGACTGAGTTGGCACATTATATATATATATATATATATATATATATATATATATATATATATATATATATATATATATATATATATATATATATATATATATATATATATATATATACACATATATATATATATATTTAAGTGTTTGTCGACAGAGCTTAATGTGGCACCATCTTTCATTATTTTGTGCATGTATGGAATGTGGCTGTATGACTAGCCTAATAAGGGCCTGTCTTCACTCTCTGACGTACCCCAGATATGCTTGAGATCCCAGAAGGTGATGTCTAGAATGTACTTACGTCAATTAGGACCAAGTATGGTAAGTACACACAATTGTACTGGCGTATTTATTTATCTTTGCTTGAATTGTCAGTAGATGTTCTCTCTTAGGCTTTTAGCCGTAATGTCTGATATCACAAGCTTTCTATAAGGCTCACTTTGAAATTTTCAGCTATTCATAAATTGCATACTATCAAAGTTGTAACTGTGCTGATGCTTTTACTTTTAACTGTGGATTTATTTTATTTTATTTTCTATCATAATGGTAATTTTTTGTTGCTCATAGTATAACTTCTCCGAAACAAAAGTTTAATGCTGATTCCGAATTCTTACAAGCATCCAATGGGGCTAAGTACTCGGTCTCTAGTACCGAAGGACAACGGTTTGCACATTAAACTATCGCCAGTATATCTATTTAGAGAAAAATCTCTGTCTATACCTAATTAAGTATATTTTGACCATTCGCGGTTTGTGATGTCGAATATGTAAAATATTGACGATGTCCCCTTATTGCGACGAGATCCGATATGATTTTTTTTTGCATTCCTTGTAAGAAGAATAAAATGATAGTTTCATCACCTGCTCCTGAAAGAATGAAAACAACCCAATATTTAAATTAGTTTTTCTTATCGACTTAATGGACACATTGCTTTGCTAATGAAGCCTTTGATTATATTTAGAGCTTAATCCGACTTACGGAACATAATATAATTTGTAGAGCTATTGTTATAAATTATTTGTATAACTATATTTGTCATATTGAAAAAGAATCAGACCTTCAAACTGACGACATAAAACAGTGAACACACTAATAAGCAAAAAAAAAACTGATTTTATTAAATTACAGATTTTGCAGTTACTGTAGGATATTTTATTTTAACTGAGAAAAAATGTAATAATATATTAGTAAAATAATACCACTGGATATTGGAATCACACCGACAGTCGATCCACTGAACTCCGAGGAAAAACGTTTAGCTCTGAATTCTTATTTCAAATTTGTATTATATATGGCAGTGCAATGCTGATAACATGCTTTTAAATGTTCTTGGTTGTTAACGTTTCATTTAAAACAGAAGGGATGCATTCTTCAAGGTACTGTTTTGTGTTACATTTACACAGTATTCAATTTCCTTTGAGCTCAGCCAGCTGTAAGTGTTGTCAAATGTGAGGATATCTGTTAAATTAAATAAATTTCAGTCAAAATTATAGTATTCAATAACAGAAGTATTAGCTGTTAGAGAAAGTCAGTATACACAAGTTTAGACTGAAAACAATTTCCCTATATAACCACATAACCGCACGAGATAAGTTGGTAGATAAATAATTATTTGGTAATATATAAACTATGATTTACGTTTGTCTTTTGAAAATGAAGAATATTACTGACCTTCAAAGATAAATAAAAATTGCTGCAAGATTAAAACTGAAATCGTAATTCTATTGCATTTCGAACAGAAAACTGAACCTTTCAGCTCTCTCTGCGAAAATATTAAAATTATATTTAGTTACAATCAAATTTTACCCTTGTAACGCAATGACAGAAAAAGCGAAATGTTATAAAGAGGTTGAAATTCACTGTTGAGTGTTTTGTGTTGATCATAAACAACATAACATTTATTGGATATAAAATATTGTACTAATAAATAAAGCATGTTTTAAAAGTTCTGGGAGAAATTTGTGTCTGTAAAACCTATTTACCATGAAAAAGAGAAAAGTGATTTAGAAGTTTCCAAAGCATATATTTATGCAATTTTGCGCATTATGTTAATGATAGAAATATAAATATAGAAAGCAGAATTGAACTCTTAACTATGAACTGTAAACTTCCTAAAATGTTATCTGTAAACGCATATAATGTCTGGCGCAAGAGGGCACCACTAACACGAACATTATCACGATCCCTCTACACTGTTTGGGGAGAACATTAAGACTCCCGCTTTGGTTTCCGTCGTAGATGGACTACGTTTTTTTCAATTCTAAATGTAAATAAACTTTAATTGTTTATTGTTATTTACGATGGTTGTTAGTTTATGTTGTAGATGTTTTACTCCAACCCCGTGCCCCACAACGTGGTGCCAGAGGAATGGGATGAGGTATGAATTAAAAGTAATCAACGAACACACGACGTGAATCCCCAGCATCCCATTACAACGCAACGGACTCCGAACTGAAGTAAGATCCTTTTATTTTTATGAATTACGATAGTGATTGTTTTGTTTCTTCGAATTACGGCTAATTACGATAATTCTAGTTATACTATTTACGAGCATTATTTTATGTTTACGAATAATTACGATTTTAGCTACTATTAACGATTCTAAATGGAAAAAATGAAATTAGCTGATATTCCCCGAATCAAAGCAAAGTTAAAGTCTGCTTTTGTTAAATCTATAAAATGTTTGCATAATTTTGTTTATGAAACTGAAGGTGACCGATTAAACCGGAAACGGGTACGAGAATTTTCTGGCTTTGACTACCAGAAAAACTAAGAACATTATGGAAAGAAATTAACTTTTGTAGTGAAACACGTTAGGCTTGCGAATTTAATTACAATTTGCAGTATTTTATGTATTGGTTGTGGCGGAAATGAAACTGTTCTCGCTACTCGAATTCTCGATAGCCTATTAGATATTAAAACGCTTAAAAATGATAATTTTGAATCTGATAGCGACGATTCTGACGACGAACACGTGAATGAAGAAATTCGTAGCGAAGTTAGTGAATTAAACCGTTTAGAACCATCAGTAGATAAATTTTCTAAATTTACTATTTCCTATCATGATATCGAAGACAGTTTGAGAAAGTTTGAGGGGAAAGATAATTATTCCATCGCAAAGTGGATAATAGATTTGAAAAAACGGCGGGTATTTGCGCATGGAATCATGATCTTCAATAATTAATATTTTTGAAACGATCATTAACTGGATTAGCGAAACTCTTTATTCAAGGTGAATCTTGCTTAACTTCGTGGGCTAAGCTTAAATCAGCTCTTGAACAAGAATTTGCCTCGAAGTGCATAAGCGCCCAACTCCATAAAATGTTGACGAAACGTCGTTTAAACAACGAAGAATCTCTGCAAGAATATTTTCTGGTCATGAAAGAACTAGAAAGCAGAGGCAACATCGAAACAGAATCCCTAATTCAATATGTTATAGATGGTATTCCCGATAAACCGTCTAACAAAGTAATTATTTTCGGTGCAAAAGATTTAAAAGAGTTCAAGGAAAAATTAGGTATTTACGAGAAAATACGAAATTATACTACGATTCCAACTGAACCAGAAACGACAAAAAAGAAATAACATTTCACCCCTCTTTCACATGTGACTCCCCGCTTTCAGCGTTGTAAAAACTGCGGTGATAAAAATCATAGTGTTTGCCCATTTAAAGATCGCGGAAGAAAATGTTTCAATTGCAACCAGTTTACGAATGACCACGTTTCTGCTAACTGTCCGGTGAAAAATAATAAAACCCCGACTCAACTCGTGAATATCAGTCGCCGTGTTCCGGCACAGAAAAATTCTCTTGTACATATAAGCGTCAAATTGAACGATAATGAGATGACGGGTATTTTCGACAGTGGTTCCAGTTTGCATGTAATACGATCCGCTTGCTATGAAAGACTGTGTCTACCAGCTGTTTCACCCCCCGCCATAAATCTAGTAGAACTAGGCTCTAAGAATGTGTTTACCAAGGGTTATTTTATGCATAGCGTGGAAATCAACGGTAACTCCTTCGAATTGCTGTTTCACGTTGTCCCTAAAGAAGCGATAACTTTTGACCTTATTATTGGCACCCCTCTGTTAGATTTCGCTGACGTTATTTTGAAAAAAGATTCTTTAATCATTCAGAAGCCCTCCAACACGAACCACTTTTTATTGTTGATGGAAAATTTACCCAACTTTGTTTCTAACGAAATAGATTTAAACCACATTAAAGATAAGCAAGGAAGAGACACTATTTTTAAACTTGTATCTAAATATACGCCAAACAAAACGGAAACCGTAGATATTTCTATGAAGATAGTTTTAAACGACGATATTCCCGTGTATCAAAGACCTCGACGAATAGCAATTCCCGAGAAATCATCTGTAGATCAACAAATTAAAGAATGGTTAGAAGCCGGAATAATTAGACCTAGTTGCTCTGATTATGCAAGTCCAATTGTTCTGGTTAAGAAAAAAGACGGATCTACGCGACTATGTGTTGATTATCGAGAATTAAATAAGAAAACAATGAAGAATCGTTTCCCCTTACCGTTAATTGAAGACGTTCTGAATAAATTACAGGGTGCAAAAATATTCACAACGATTGATCTCCGAAATAGCTTTTTTCATGTCGATGTAGAAGAAAATAGTCGCAAATTTACTAGTTTTGTAACTCCTGATGGACAATATGAATTTTTGAAAACACCTTTTGGTCTCTCTAACAGTCTCAGTATTTTTCAAAGATATATCTTTCACGTATTCCAAAATCTCATTAATGAAGGTATTGTTGTATTGTATATGGATGATATAATTATTCCGTCAGTAGATGAAGAAGACGGTATTCAACGATTACGTCAAGTTTTAGAAGTAGTTTCTCGATAAGGATTAGAAATTAAATTGAAGAAATGCCAGTTTTTAATGCAAAAAGTAGAATTCTTAGGTCATGTCATCGAAAACGGAACTGTTAAACCATCTCCGTCAAAAACAGCTGTAGTGCAGAAATTTCCTCAGCCAACGACAATTAAGCAGGTCCAAAGCTTTCGAGGCCTCACGGGATATTTTCGAAAATTTATCACTGGTTACTCTACTATCGCAAAACCGTTGAGCGACTTGCTTAGAAAATGATGCGCTAAGTCGCAACACTGTGCTAATTATTTCAAATACGAATGACGATATAACCGTCAAAATTAAAGCTGTCCAAAAACGAGACGAAAATATTGAAACTATTAAAACCTTGATAGAAAAGGGAAATGATGAAGAACATTTTGTCAAAAATGAAATTTTATATAAGTATAAAAATGGAAGAGAACTTTTAATGGTGCCTCAAGAAATGGAAAAAGAAATAATCAAACGAATTCATAGTAAAAATTATTTTGCATCATCCAAGACCGAAGACGTTTTAAATCAAAATTATTACATACGTAATGCCAGAAAACAAATTGATAACGTCATTGCCAACTGCGTAGAATGTACCCTATGTAACACAAAACGTGGCAAAGGAGAAGGTTTACTTAATACTATCCCAAAAGAAAATTCACCGTTGAGCACGTATCACGTTGACTTTATAGGTTCTATACCTTCTACGAACAAGAATTATCAACATATTTTCACTGTCGTCGATGCCTTTACGAAATTTGTATGGTTATACACAGTAAAATCGATATCGTCACGCAATAGAAAAATTAAAGCTACAACAAACTACCTTTGGAAATCCTTCCCGAATTATCAGTGACAGTGGAAGCGCATTTACTTCGATTGATTTTGAGACCTATTGCGTAGAAGAAGAAATAGAGCATATTAAAATTACAGCAGGAATTCCACGTGGTAACTGTCAGGTTGAAAGGATGCATGAAACTTTAATTCCTATACTCTCTAAACTTTCAATTTCCGATCCAACGAAATGGTACAAATACGTGTCTATGGTTCAACGAATAATGAACAGTACCGCTTCTCGAAGTACTAAATTCACACCATTCGAACTGTTGACAGGCGTGAAACTAAAAGGCATAACAGACATACGAGTGAAAGAAGTCTTAGAAGAAGAGTACCTTAACGCGATGATGAAAGATATAGATAAAATAAAGGAAGAAGCAAGGCAAAATATTCTTAAAATTCAAGAAGAAAATCGGAAATCCTATAATAAGAAGAGGAAAAGATCGCACAAGTACAAAGTAAGAGAACTGTGTGCAATCAAGCGCACGCAGTACGGAACTGGAATGAAGTTACGACCGAAATTCCTAGGTCCCTACCAAGTGACCAGTGTCAAGCCCCATGACCGGTACGATTTCGTCAAAGTCGGACAACACGAAGGTGCCAACATCACGTCCTCTGCTGCCGACTACATCAAACCTTGGCATCCCCACTATCCCGATTCAGACGACTGACGAGTTAACCCGCCATCCGATGTCAGCAACAGAGCACCCCCTGCATGATCCCGTGTATTGTAAGTGTGTTCCATTTTATTTCTTTTTCAGAGACTGTCAGTGCCTATTGCTTAATGTCATCCGAGGTCGCATGACAGCTAGGATGGCCGATCTATAGAAAGTAAAACTGAACTCTGAACTATGAACTGTAAACTTCCTAAAATGTTATCTGTAAACGCATATAATGTCTGGCGCACCACTAGCACGAACATTATCACGACCCCTCTACTCTGTTTGGGGAGAACATTAAGACTCCCGCTTTGGATTCCGTCGTAGACGGACTACGTTTTTTTCAATTCTAAATGTAAATAAACTTTAATTGTTTATTGTTATTTACGATGGTTGTTAGTTTATGTTGTGGATGTTTTACTCCAACCCCGCGCCCCACATACTTAATTATCAAACCGAGTTTAATTAAAATTTTGACTTGTTTAGCTAGAATTTGCCAAACATTACTGTTTCAAACATTACTGTTTCAAACATTACTATTTCAAATCTATCTTTCAATATGTTTAGGATCAACAGCGGTTTAACCTTCTAAGTTTGTAAATCTTATGGCTTGGTTCACTGTAACGTACGATAGGAAAATTAAGTTTTGGGTTGTCAGTCGAGAATTAAAGGAAAGTTTCCACAGGAAACAAATTACATGAAATTCATTAAATAAATGAAAATAGTAATTTCTGCGGGGCTTGCTTTTCTTTTCTGATAATGTAAATATTTTGACAGTTTTAATACCGTAAAATAAAGTAAATATTTCTGACTTAGAAATTAAAATTAGAAAAAGTAGTTTTTATCTTAACATTCAGTCTATAAAGTATAAAATTAGCTATTGTTTTTAGGTTTACGAATATATATGCAATGCGAAGCATATTTCTAGTTCATGATATATAATATTTTGAAAATCATCTTTATCACGACAAGTTTCAAATTTTCCAGACTATTTTCGGTACATTTAAATTAAAACGCATGTATTTATAAGACAAAATATACTCACTTTATCATACATTTTGAAAATTTCTTCTTTTATTAATTTTGTTTTCCCAAACTCATTTTCGTTCGCCCGAAATGACTTGATTTAAATAATAATTTCTGTATCATTATAATACAGAATGGTAATCTATTTGAACCTTTTAACCATTTGATTTTACTAAATTATGTTCTTTTAGCTTATTATCTATGGAACGAATTTTCTGTATAATGAAATTTTAAGTGACACGATGAGATTCAATACCATAGAAATTCACTTCAGCAGTACATTGCGTACAAATGCATTTAGATTTTTAGGTAATGGTTTGTGCTTTGGAAAATAAGGGAAATATTTTAGTTACTGTTAGTTTCTAAGACAAACATTTCACAACATGCGTATGGTTGAATATAAAAATTCAGTTTATACACATCTAAGACCAGTTTAAGCCAAAAAGCGAAAGATTGGGGTGTTACCGGAGAAATTACCAGATATAGAACTTATTATAGAAAGAAAGAGAAATAGCGATATAAAACACGCAAAAATAGTTACTACTTTTAACACTAGAAAGACGGAAACTTTTTCTTACTAAAAAGGCTGAACGCCGTCATTCTGACGGTTGGAAATAAAATCAAGAATATAAAATATTTAATTTTTTAAATGGTTAAATACTTTGAATTTTGAACTAATTCATACCAATATAAAATAAATTAGTATACATTTAGATATATTTGTAATGCAGGTATGCCGAGCTGATAACCTCGTATGGTTTATCCGTAAAAATAAATGCTTCGATTTTGCAGTCCTTATTTTTCAAAACCAATATTTCCGAAGAGCCATTATTTCTGTTATTTGAAAAAGAAGGAAGAGACGAAAAGTAACTTACAATTTCCCGGTATTATTTTAGAGATTTCTGCCTGTTTTCTGCATTGCCGTCAAATCGACGGCTTTTAGTCTTAGTAAGTATACAACATATTTTCTCCCCCTCTTTACTATCGAATATAATTTTGTAAATATGTGTGCATATTTCACGTAAAATTAGAAAAAGTCATAAAATTTCAGAAGCCTGGGGACATAAATACAGACATAGCACTCAATAGTATTCTGAAACCACCACCAAAATGACGGCAGCCGTCTTTCTAGTGTTAAACAAACGTCATCGATTCTGTATGAACATATTTTTTGCTATAATATAGTTCATAAATAAGTGATGATAGTGAAACTTTCTTAATAAGTTAAGGTCCGATACTTACAAAAACTAGAGAGGTTGATAATCCCTCATACTGCTACTCAGATTTATACCGATGGCAGTAAAGATGAACACAATACCTGCGGCAGTGGTATTTATATCATTATAAGATTCAACTCAAATCATTATAAGATTAGGAATCCAGTTTACTGCTCAGTTTTCAGATCTGAACTTATTGCCATTGAAGAGGGATTGAAAACTATTAAAAATGAAACCTCTCACCATGATATTTGGATCCTAACTGACAGCCGCAGTGCCATTCAGCACTTGAGCAGCTGGACAAGAGTCGGGGATAAAACCTCACTGTCGATTCTGGAGATCCTCAAAGACCTTTCTAAACAACGAGAGGTACATTTACAATGGGTTCCGTGTCATATAGGACTTTTTGGAAACGAGACTGCTGATACTCTTGCTAAGGATGGAGCCTCACTTCATATTTCTTCGCGAGATACTTTAACTTACCTTGAAATTTACTCAAGAAGAAAACTTATTAATCAGCACTTATGGAAGACCCCTCCGACACACCACTGGTACGACTGAAAATCTCCTGTGCCGTTAATGTCAAGGGAAACAGAAGGTTGCAGACCACCATTAGCAGATTTGCTTGTGGACACCTAAAGAGTCTTGTTTACAATCAGGGGCAAAAATCTTTCCCTTTTTGCTCTAAGTGCAATACTGCTGAAGCCTCTCCTGGCCATATTCTAAACTGCCTGGGGCTTGCCAAGGAGGATATTTATAGAGACCCTTTGCTTGTTAGCGACTCGATAGTAACTTTTGGCCTCATGGACCTTGTCTAGCCTACGGCTAGAGCGGGTGGAATAAGCCACACACACACACAGAGAGGTTGATATTGAGTAAATCCGCTTTTAAACTAGTTGGGGTCTCCCTGGAGTTTTTAATTGCTATCATGCTTATGTATCGGTTTATATAATGTTCAGCAGTTTGCTATTCCCATAAGTGTACAAAATAACAATCTTTAAAATTCACTTAGCTCAAAATAGTCCTACTTTAAGCACTTCATGCTTTAAATTAAAATTTCAATCCAGCTAAAAATCATCCACTCTAAAAGGGAGTGTAACTGTTTCTAAAAAATATATACTCACATTTTCCCGCTTTTTTTGCTCTATATGAACCAATTTCTACTCCGTCAGAAGTGTCATATCTTTGAATTGGTAGAAGTTCGATTACTTCTTCCGATCCTTCATAAAACAGTCCAAATCCGATGTCATTGTTTTTGACTAAGTATTCCCACTTAATCAGTGATCCTTCTATCTTCACATCAACGTGAACTTCTTTCTTACCATACGTTGGGACTACTACCTTTGTTACTCGAGTCGCGTCTTTGAAGCATCTGTCTTCTTTCGATAAGTAATAACAGGAATCTATTTTGCCGCCGTGAATTACCTATTGAATATACAAACAGTTTCAAAATGTAGAAAGCGAATTTTTAGGCACTAAGCACCATTTTAAAAAATAGCTTTTAAGCATTAAGCACGATTAAAAAGATAATTTTATGTTATATGTTACTTTAATATGAATTATAAAGTAGGATGTATTATAATAAGATGTTTTCTCAAAAAATGATACAATAGGCATACAAATATCAAGCTGTAATTTAACAAAAAGGTTATTTTTTATTTATTTTGAAAATAAATAAAATCTTAATTTTTAAAATTCAGTGCTTTCCTTTTTCCCACTGCTCCTTTCCTAGAGCTAATTGTTTCTGTAAACTTTGTAATCAGGGATTTTCGTACTTTGTTTCGAAATGAGTATAGGAACGTAAAGTTCAAGAATAAATATCTATCTAGTGGCAATAACAGCTCATACTCTAATAGAAGATGGGGGCTGATCCTTGTTAAATTTGTATTAAAGTTATCCTTAATTATTAAAGAAAAAGATGCAGCATAGAGTTAATCTTAGCGTAAATAGTGCAACCGTTACTTTAGGAAGTAGCATTGTAGGGAACCGTGGACCTTTATTTCATTAAAAATCGACCCCAATATCGGAACTTATTTTTGTGTGTATTATTGTTCTTCTGTTTGTCCCGAACCAGTTGTGAAAACAGCTTGCCGCTGCGATGATTTTTGAAAAATTATAAGCGCTTGAATTTTGTACACAAACAATTTTTTGGCCCTTAAACTATCACAAAAAATGTAAAAATAATATATGTCAACCTTTATAATTAAGTTTTTTTTTTCAATTTCAAGAATTAGTATTTTAATAATTTTGTGACCGCGCACATTAACTGTAACTAGAACTGCATACGATCTTTTTAATACGTAAGTGTAGTAATAGACTTTAAGTCTGCTTTCCTTAAAAATGAATTTTCAAGGTTTTTAGATTTATTTAATGCTCCATGCGACTTAATTTTTCTTCAAATTTCATGAAATTGATAACGAAGATTCATGACACTGTTTATATAGAAACTGGATATGCAGTTTACAATTCGACTTCATTAAGTTAATTAATTAAATTTAATTTATAGCTTACATATTTAAACGATCAAAGGGCAAATTCGAGGATATATCTCAAAAAATTAAGTCGCAAGGAGCATTTTAAAATTTTGCTCCTAAATATTTAATTAAAAAAAATCTTAATGCTATAATAATATTATAAATTTATTTTAAGGTATTATATATATTTATGGAGAAATGTATATATGTACAAAATTTCGTATCTCTATGATCAAAAGGAAAAAAAATGAACTTCGTTGGTGAATCTTTAAATTTTATTTTAAAATATATATTCTTGGGATTTCATATCTCGGGCAGATATTAATAACTATATGCCTCTTGCATTTTTAAGTAAGCATTTAGGAATGCTCTGCAACTTAGCAAATAAGGAAAAATTATTTTTCTGAAAAACAAATTCAATTTCGATCAGATATGTAATAAACAAATCGTTTCCTTTCCTACATAACAAAATTATCTCCTAAAAGGTATTTCACAATGTACTTGATAAATAAATACATGGTTTATATAAATTATACCTAAATATATATAAGCTTGCATTGTTCCCACCAACAGCATATCTACATGTAACATCATGTCTATAGCATATACACAGAATATCATATAACAGCATATTCTAAGGTTAAATATTATACCGTTCAGTAGCAACGTATAATTTAAGTAAATCATCTTGAAAAATGCATGACACTGAATGAGATTTAAAAGAACATTACTTAAAACACATACAAATATCTTTGTAAAATATGCATCGTTATTTAATTTCCATGTGTAATATCAAATAGACTTGATTATGATATCCGTTCTGGTATGTAAATTAAAGTACAAGTAATTACTTTTCACTATTCTATATGTTTTTTATAATAGTAAATTTGCATGTATGATAATAAGTTTAAGAAGAGTCTAGTCGGACTTGATACTATTAACTCCGACCGAATATACAGAAATGATTTTTTTAATTTTTAGAGGGAATACATTAAGTTCCATCTTCGTGAAACTAAGTAGTTTGTCAAATTTAGTGACAAATAAACTTTTTGAAACCGAGCACATCCCTAGGCTAATTTTTAGGCCCTACTGTTGGGTTTTGCCTCAAGAAAGCCAAGCAGGATGGGGCCTGCAGTAAGTTATTGTCAAGACACGTGGTCAACAAGTTTTATGGAAAACTCAATAATAATTAAATATAAAGAAAAAAACATGCAATTTAAACTTTTAAGTGTCGTATTTAAAAATTCCGTCCTAATGCGAGTAAAGTGTGTTTTGTATACCATGATCAAAACAGTGGAACCTCGATATATCGAACCTCTATATAAACGAATACTTGCTAAATCGAAGTTTTTCCAGTCCCCTTGAACTTGCCTAACACTCCCACGTTATTATTAAATCGAACCTTCGCAAATCGAAATCCTCGATAATTCCAAGTTTTCTCAATCCCCTTGAGGTTCGATATATCGAGGATCACTATATTATATAAATTCTTTGAAACCCAAACTTTGGCTTACAAAAGTTTTGCATAGAGGATTTCCATCAGGATCAGTTCGATTTCCTCCAAGGAATGCTGGTAATACATCCGCATCGATATCTCTTAGAAATTTTTCTTTCCAGCCATCTGTACATAATAAAAAATATAACAGACTCTCAGAATAAACAAAAATAATACTCATTTGTGTTCCTGAAAATTTTTGGGCCAACCAAGCATGACACTTTCACGCACTACACCATAAACAACCCCCCCCCCTCCCTCCCATCAAAAATTCATTCTATCAGCTATAGTGTTTTTTTAATCCCTCAGTTCCTCTATAATCCAAAAGTAATGCATTGTTGTACCCATAAAAACGTTAATTTTAAAACCGTAATTAAATCTAACTTACTGTAAAATATAACTCTTTGAACTAGGAACCACTTCTAATGGATCTTTTAACGTGTTTCAAACATCTAATAAAACCTATCATTTATACCGTGGGATGATTTATCGCCCAAAGACGACGAGGTCATTCAGGTTCTACTAAGTTGTATGCCTTAGATTTGGCGGGCCGACGTATGCTCTTTAGACTTATGCCCTTTAAAAGCAACGTTTGACTTATTCTTGTCCATATCGTATGGTGGTTTGCGTCATGAACATCCACAAAGTGGGACTGGATTCGAAAACCGACTAAGGATTTGGCCATCCCCTTATAAGGAGGAATGTTGTTTCACCTATATGACGTTCCCATAATAAAGTAACCAACACAATTTGATGGTGTGGCTTGGCAGATGTGTTTAACACAAGTGACTGCCGCATTCGAAAAAAAAATAAAAATAATAATCATAAAACTTTTTTATCTATTAAAGCACATTATGATTTTTCCACTTTTAAATTTTCAGCTTGCTAAATAATGATATGTAAAAGAATAATATGTAGTTGGTATCAGATAGATCACTGTTTCATATAAATGCAACGTACCCTTAAAGCAGGCGTGACAGACCCGCGGCCGCTGCATACAGCCCTTGACACCTATTAATGCGGCACCTATTAATGCGGTTATAAATTTATCTTCATTTTTGAGAGCAAATATTCTCGTTTCGTTTAAAATTCCAGATTTCTATTAAAATACCAAAATTTACCAATGCGAGTAATATTTTAATCAAATTACATTTGTGTCACAATTATATTAGCTAAAATTTATTTAAAAATATACTTATTTTTTCAAAAATAATCAATTTGAAGTAAATACGATTATTAAAAATTGTAGAGAACATTTCAATATATAAAGTACATGAATTTTTTAAAACGGACAAATTGCATTCACACATCTATAAAAATGTTTAAATATATAAATAAAATAATCAAAATTTGATTAAACGCATGAAATCTGCTCATTAAGGATACATATATAGACAATTGATTTTTCCAGAGCTACTCACATACAACTCAACTCTATGCACATATGCATTTCTGCACATTTTGTAAGTCTGCTGCACCCTTAAGTCCTTTTCACATTTTACATACTCCTTTAAGTGCCTTTTATTGAAATTTTAAGGACCTATCTCCAAGCAATTTTTTAAAAACTTTAAGAAAACAGAGAAAAGACAAATATTGCTTCAAAAATATTCATTTAGTAATTATAAAAAGTTTTGTTTATCTAATAGCATTGGGCATAATATAAATCTTATTATGTTGAAAATTTTATCAAACTGGTCACGTAAATTATTAGACATCAGTCACGTGTACATTACGCAAATGTGTTCCTATAAAGCCAAGTTATTTAGATGAAGATAGAATGGAAAACAATGGCGCTACTCTTCCTCGTATTTGTAAATTTCCAAATTTAGATGGTATCGGATTATCCAAACGAAAATGATTATTTAAACAAAGTGATCGCCACCAATAACTATTGACAAACACTGTAATCCTTTTGTGTTTCTTTTGCCCATTAACATAACCTTAATGTCCTTGTTGGTGGGAACAGACTGAAGAAAAAGAACTGACTGTTGATTATTGACCGCTGCTATTACCTAGAAGGAAAAGAACATAAACTGTTCTTTCCTGATAGACGTCAGTCTATAAATTATTTTTGAGAATCATCTCCTCAGGAGTACTGATGCGAAACCAAAAACATGTCTAGTCTTAGTTCATCTGCGATGGACAGAAAAAGAAGAAAGTTTTTTTAAATGTAGCTTGGGGACTGATAACTAAAAAAGCTTGAATGACGTTTCCAATTTTATGCAATAACATAAATAACGAAGAACATTCTCAGTTACTCTTTTGGCGCCAATGATCAATATATTTCTGATTCAACGCCGCTGGAGTTACTGAAGCTGAAACCGAAAGATTATTTATTTATTTATTACAAATGCCCGTAGGATTGACTATGACGCCATTTGTTCTTAGTAAAGGACGAGACGGCTGGCCATTCATTTAAGGGGGCACCGTATAGGTGACCAGCATCACACCCTTCAATCCGATCCCTTAATTAAGGACCGATTCCAGTGACGAGACCGGAACATTTGACCCCGCACCTCCAGAGGTAAATTTAAGAACTTGGATGATATTGCAGCCACGACAGATTTAACGTGCACCGGCCAACATTAGTGAGCACGGCGGTGGATCTTCTCAGTGACCGGCATCGAACCCGCAATCCTCAGTTTGCCAACGGGGCTATCGTGCCCCCAACGAAACAGCATTTTGACCGGGACGTGATTTTAACACGCAACCTTCTGATCTTGACTCAGACATGTTACCGTTGCGCCACGGAGCCCCTTGAAACCGAAAATAAACTTAGTTTGTATGTAGAAGGCTTATAATGTACAAGTTTTCTAAAAACGTGGCTTAAAATTCAAGTTGCTTGTAATTATAAGGTGGTTCACGATCTATTACAATGATTTCTTTGATTAAGTTTTTACAAGAAAAACAAAGAAAAAAGTAAAATTACTTATTTTGAGGATTTTTAAAAAACGATTCGTTGGTGCAACTGATTAACACGTTGAACAGTAGGCAATGAACCTCAATTCCAAACTTTTGAGAGCTAAGCAGATGACACAGAGGTAGCTAATTGGGAGGTAGTTGCCAAAGTTTGGGGTTGAGGATAATAACACAAAATAATAACAAAACTATGGGTTTTGAGGTCTCATAAAGGTAGTCGTACCACTTTGAGCTCTAAAAAAAACCAGGAAATTTTCCTGACCTTTTTCCTATTTTCCAAGAAATAAACATGCATTTTTCGTTTAATAACTAGACACCATTAGATGCACTGTTTCTATGATAGCATAATGGAGTTACTGAAATTCTTAGTAAAATTTATAATTTTATTTGCATTTTATAACATCTATAGTTTCTGTCATGCTTCATTTAAAATAATGACTCTAGTTAGTAACCTTAAAAACGATTCTAGAATTATGATGGGTTTCCTATGTTTTGCAGTTATCTGTACAACCAGAATTATCATTTACTGTTTTTTTAATGTTTTTATTTACAGTTATATTGCTGTTTTTAAATTTGTTTCGCTATTTATCCGCCCTTTTAATCACCATATGATTTTTTTTTCTAATGCGAAGGTACTTTGTCGGAAGACATTTGCTTTTTGTTATCCACCGCAGTCTTGCTGGCTATTTTATTATGTGAGCACCGTTTAAGTGAGCCAGCATTACTCCCTATGAGGATACAGTAAGGACCAAGTCTTATTCGGTATTTCAACCTAAGCCCACCGCATGGAAAAGCTTGAATACCATGTTGGCGGCGATCACGAGATGATTGACATAAATATTTTTTTGAATACCTTTGATCTTTATATAAGGTACAATTCTTAAGTTCTAACACCGAATCTATCGCACTTTTTTCCACATAGCTATCTTCAAAAACATTTAATTGCTTGTATATACATTTTTTTTAAATTTCCACATCTAAAAGGCGCCTTATAAAATGCCGAAACTCGGATTGACCGGAATACTGATAATGACTGGGGTTGCACTATACCCAAATAAAATAAATTATTATTGAAAAGGATTTCTTATTAGTGAAAATTATATATTTAATTTACCGAGCATTTCTGAAAACCGATTATTATGTTAGCATAAATTATTTACATAAATGATCTTGCTTATTTGATATCAAACTTTTTAGAATCGAATATATAAAAAGGTTGCTTATTTTAACTTGAAATAAAAGTACTTAAAAACAACCCTGCTGATTCGAATCTGGGAACAGCAAAGTTCAAATTCATTAGACTTTACTGTAACTTTAGTGAAAACGCTAACAACTATAATAATAAGTAAATATATTTAACAATATTTTTGAGTACTTCTGAATATCCAAATGAAAACAAAAGTATTTATGATGATACTGGATTATAGAAGTTGAAATATATATAGGGTTATCTTTCAGGCTAAAGAAAAGAAGAACTTGAGAAGTTCTTTTAGAGTTACAGATTGATGAATGCTCTTTATGGCTAACCCAGCATTCAATATTTTATGTCCCAGACCCCTAAATATCTGAACTGATACCTCAAAATGCAACCAATAAGATCATTCGTGGGATAACTGTTCGTTGATAGATCCACTCTCCAGATCTCTAGAGTTTTTATTTGTGATGGTTATGTATCTGATTATTTACAGTCAACAGAGCCAAATATTTAAATGGATTCATTTAGCCATTGAATCTTGCTCCTTCTTATGTGTCCTTTCTATGCCCTTAAGTGTTTAAGTTAATGATATCGCTTTTCAGACTTTTAGAAACAACAAAAGCCATCTAAATACTCATTCCAAACTTGTTAGTCTCATTTTGTACTCTGTTTACCGGCTATGTCATATTTACTAGCTCTGTTTACCGGCTATGTTACTCTGTGTCGACTATGATCCATAAACATGAAAATTCATCTATATCTGGTAAAATCATTAGCTGATTCCATCACATCCACATTCTTGCACTAAATGGTTTTATCTCAGTCATACATATCTTTAATTCATGCCTCAGTGACTTTTCATAATGCACAGTAATGTAATCTAAGTCACTATGAAATTTGTGCGCGCGTTGTATCAGCTTACTTGCTTTTTCAAAATAACTACACGATTTTGCTTTGTGAAACATTATTTTACCGAAATATTGGTAAGAATAAGAAGGAAAGATCTAAAGTTATACGTCTGAGATTTTGAAGAATTTATCTTCAGATAAGAAGCATATAATGGAATAATTTTTCGATATGTCCAAAAGTTAGGAACAAGTTTTATCATGATAAAAATGACTAAAGGCTACTTATCTCATATCTTCTGAGAATATTTTAGTATTTCATGGACTTTTTTAATGTATCTATATAACATAAGGTACTCAAGACAACAGAGTTATGAAACTCAAAAATAAAAGCAACTGTTAATGTAGGGACAGTTCAACAACCTTAGGGGCGTTGTGTTCACTAATGGTGACCGGGGCATGTAAAATAGGTAATGCTTACAATGCCCTCCAAGTGCCCTCCAATGCCCTCCTTAGTGATACTTCGCCTCAAAGTAACTACCCTTCGCCAAGGACCTCGGTTTCAGGTCTTAGGTCCTTTGGACTTAGTGTAGGCTTTCCTACTCCAAGGGGATTGGAAACAACAAAACAACTCAACGAGACAATTATCTAATAAGTAAAACAAATAATTCTTCTAGTATCTTTTGAGACAATGCACGTAATTGTTCTTAAATTCTCAGTTTCCAACACCAAAATATTTTGATTATTCATATATTGTTTAAAGATAACTTAGATGACATGATAATTTTTTACTTACTCTTGCCGAAAACGCAGATTTTTTGAATCATTGCATTTGACATCAGACTTTTCACAATCGAATATATAAAGACGTAGTAACCAGGTGCTAAAACATATACGAAAGCAGCAGATGTTATAACTTGACATTATGATCAGTGCTTGATTATATCTATATTTACATCTTTATCTATCTTATCACAAATATATATATATATATATATATATAATATATATATATATATATATATATATATATATATATATATATATATATATATATATATATATATATATATATATATATATCTTGGTACAAGAAGTGCCTAATTCAGTTTTCTCCAAGATGACTTTCTTTGTTTATGTCTCTTTAAAAAAATATTGTTTCTAATGTAAGAAGTTCCCAAGTCCGTCCGTTGCTTTAAAAGTGTTTTTAAATTATACAGACTTGGGTATTTCTTACATGGCAAAGAATATTTCTTTAAACAGTCATAAGCAAACAAAGTCATCTTGGAAAAAACTGACTTAGGCACTTCTTGTACCAAGCCATAGATATATATATACTATATATATATATTTACACACACACACACACACACACACACACATATATATATATATATATATATATATATATATATATATATATATATATATATATATTTCGGGCAAAACACGACACCGCAATGTGCACAGTGGTATATCGCTTTAGATCCCCAATCAAAAGGACCGCGGTTCAAACCTCGAGGGTTTCATCCTTGTACTGATTGTCTTTATAAACAGAGTAAACAATATGTAGATCGTGTAAAATGGTGTCGCATCAACTCAACGCAACTTGCGCTTGGTGTTCGAAATTTTTGCAGTATGCAAATACGTAAAAAACGTCATGCCTGTTCACCCGAGACAGCTATAAAAGAGACATCTTCTTGGGGTTGTAGTATGTTGATGCTCGTGTTCATGGCTGAATATTCTAAAGCTGAGATCTCCAGTGAAACAGCACCTCGTCAAGGAAATCGGGGACCAATAATTCGGTATGGCGGTTTCGAAGAGTGGCCTCCACGTTCACCTGATCTGACTTCACTGGACTTTTTCCTGTGAGGATACCTGAAACAGCAGGTGTATGCGACCCCTCCACAAACATTGCAGGACCTTAAATGACGCATTACGACGTGTCACGCTCTATGCTCCAACGTGTGCAACGTTTGAATCAAACGAGGATCCAAATGTGTATTGCAGCTGACGGTGAGAAGTTTGAACATCTCAAATAAAGGTAAATTGTTAAAATCAGTTGTTTTTTTTATTTCTCAGATCCTTTTGTCACTTCACAGTGTAGGAAATCACGAAAAAAACAAATGCGCGTTTTAACCGTTCTATTCTTTGCATTAATGTCCAAAAGGTATCTTTTCGTACTAAATCGATGATTTTCTGCAAATTTGTAAATCACTTTTTTTCACTATCTCATTCCGTTTTCGAGATAGGAATGCTAACTCCGCAGTTTTCCACCAGGTGGCGCGGTAGGTGGTTTCATTGAGTAGCGCATGACTACTTTACTATACCTAGACCCCACTTTTATGAATATAGCAGCAGCCGTTCCGAAGTTAGGAGGGTGGTAAGGGACTTTAGTGGGCATAGTGTATATATATATATATATATATAACCATGTAAACGTGTTATTTTTAACTATAAGGCAAAACAAGAGCAAATAAAATTACTTTTTCACATCCGAGCACATGCTTCAAGACACATTATACTATATTCTCCCGAATTATTTTCCATTACGTTTAAAAATATTAATGATGTATAGAGTATAGAAATGTTTCATTCAATCATATATTATAATTTATCGTAGTTGTCTCGAGTAAAAAAACTACTGTCATCTACGTATACGTTAATCTTAAATTTATGTTGTACGTCATCTATTTTGAGGCCAAGATGGACTTTTACAAATCCCTGGCCTTCGTAGAGGCTTTAATTTTTTTTATACCTAACCTGTCATAGACAGATTTATCGAAAAATTCAGTTCATTCCCGCTGTGGTGTATTTTCTAATCCCTTAATATATCCCAGTTCAATGTATGATATTTGAGAAATCTTTCCATTTTACCGTTACCATTTTTCAAATCGAAAAAATATCCTATATCAGTCTTATTTTTATTTTCTATTTTACCCGGAAAAAGTTCATTTTCCTCTCGTTTAAAGATTTCAATCTCAATTTCTTAAGCCATGTGTTTATTACATAGTTTGCAGCGATTTTAATTTCGCTTACGAAAGTCAAACCAAGAGTCAAACCATGCCTTCATGGTTTGTTAAAAATCAAGAAATATTTTAAAAGAGGAGAAGGTGGGATTATGGACCCCCTTTTGTTTTTGGCTCCCTGGGGTTATACAAAGACTGATATTCATATTTTGGGGCTCTAACCTATTATCATCTAAACATTTTTAAAGGGATTTGCCGTTAAATAAAATTTTAAGATGTATAGAATCACATAAGTGAAAAAAGTTAAAACTTGCAGGTGATCCAAAGTGGAGGGTATGCACCCCCACCTTTTTTTACCAAAAAATCATTTATCTGTTTATTAAACAGCTGGAAATAAAACAAAAAGAAAAAGTGAAAGAAAGAGAAAAAGTGAAAGAAAGAAAATATATTATTAAACAGCTGTATTATCAAAAATTATGTATATAAAAAAAAACTTCAATTTTGGCGACAAAAGTCGCAAATATAAAACTCAGCTTCGGCACCGGTGTACACAAAATGAGTCCAGTATAGGCTCATCACACAGCGAATCCAAAGTTCTCCGCATGTGTCATCTTTGAATGCACGTTCACAGAAGATGCATGATGCTTCTTGCTGGTCTGGGCCATCTCTGTAAACATATGGGCTTGTATTCACCCAGAGGGATAAGCTCTTCCAATTGCTTCGGATGAGGCTCTATTCACAAGCTGATCCATTAAGTTTTTACTAGGGAATATCCTCATTGGTGGGGAATATGTTTCCCCAGCACTCATGCAGCAAACCACAGTTACCAGAGATCCACGTTCAGGTGTAGTCAGAGCTCCCACCAGACGTTTTCTCTTCAACACGATGACTTGGGAAACTTTTGACTGAACCAAATTTAAACCACTCTAATCTACATTGAAGATTCTGGAAATGATTCCCAGAACACAAGCCTTTAAGCAAATAAAAATAACCCAGCCATCTGCTCACGCGTAAATCCTTCTGTTCGTGCATATGACGTTCCCGTAGGTTTCCTGATCGAAATTTGTCCCTTATGACGAGTGAGGAATCATTTAGCCAGTCTCTCCCTGATGCTTCGTTTATGAAAGTGTGGGAGATATTTCTGCGTCCAGCCAATTGGAATACCAATTTCCTGACATCTTGTTGAGTGAGATCGTAAAATACTGACTCCATCTTTAGCAAATAGGCCACTAACTCTTTTCCAATATAATCAGGTAAAACAAGCTTCCTCCCAAGTTTTTGTACAACCAAATCTGCTGCTGGCTTATCAACTTCTAAAGCCAGTAATCTCAAAGTTATTCTTGGTACACCAAACGCGCTGGCAGCCTCCTTTAGTCCCATTTCTCCGCATCTTAGCTTCTGGATAGCCTCAACCATCTTCACCCTATTCCAAATTCTGTGCACTACAGCGTCCTTGCTAGCGGGAGATTTCTTCTCAACTTGCATTCTTACCCTCCAGAATAACCGGAAAGGATTACAAAACATGAAAGTAAAAGGTATCACAATGAAATCTTCTGTGGAATCGCATTTTCTCACTTAAACATTATTATTACATCATCAAAACCGGTTGTTGGTAACATGGACACGGGTCCATAATACCAGCACCCATGGGGTCCATATTTCAAAAAGCGCCATCATGGAAACAAACTCATTTTTCACATGAGTTACATCGATTTTAATTTCGAACTAAATCAAAAGGAACTTCATCTCGTGTAGAATAAGACACAGGAATCAGTTTTTACAAAACATAGTATAGTAGATATGTAAAATATTCACTTTTGCTTTCCTAAGAAAAAGTTTGAAAACTCGAAAAAAATAACAATTGGCCACAGGACGTCATTCGGGAGTGAACTATGTTCAATAACCATGACTATCCATTGCAGCCACCTAAGGGTTCTAGATCACAGCTATAATTATCGGCTGCACCTGCGCATTGGGACGATATTAAGGAACCATAATAAATGCAGGGTCCATAACTCCACCTTCTCCTCAATGTAATTCCATTACTCTTTTGGATGTTCGGACAGAAATTCAAATTTGTGGATCCAATATTATGTACGTGCAGACTCAACACTTGAAATAACCAGTCGATGGCCGAATGGCTAACGCGTGGCAATAAGCACAAGAATCTGTGGGTTCGAGTCCTACTCTAAGGATGGACGTTTACAACCCCTCGGAATTGGCTTTAAGTAGTTGTCCCGGGCAAATTAACCCTCGTGTAGCAAATAATGACCGTATCGCTCCAAACCAAACCAAGCCAAGCCAAACCAAACAGTACCTGAACTAAATTTCATAACAAAAACTTTCCTATCTAAATTAATTCCCGAGTTTTCATCAATAACCTGTCTGTTTTATCTTTATCGGTTGCTTGTAATACACTAATCTATATATATAAAACAGTTCTGTAACTGACTGACTCACTGACATTCAACGCTCAGACCAAACCGCTGGACCTAAAGGGCTAAAATTTTGCATGGCAATTCTTCTTATAGTGTAGGGGTGCACTAAGAAAGATTTTTGAAAAATTCTTCTTAGATTTTTTAAAATTAAATTTTTAAGCTGTTTTAGTAACTTTTTTTAAGTTTGCATTTAAAATAATAGTTTGAGAGTAATGAAATTTATATCATAAGAAAGATCATAAAAATTGCTTTAAATTGAAATCTTTTTCGAATATTTACCTCCCTTTCTGATTTTGGGTGAAGTTTAAATTTTAGAATTTAATTTATTAAATGCTGATCACGTGATTTCTTTTTCTGGTACTTTAAATAAATTTATCGTCACGTCCTTAACATGAAATAGACAAAAAATATTTTTCCCTTGCTAATGCGGCAGATGATTGGGCATTATCCAAAATAATATTAAAATACAGTAAAAGATATGTTCCTCAAACTGTACTATATTAACTGTACTATATTCTTTGGTATGTCCTATTAGATTTAATTTGAATATTTTCTTCTACATTATTTTGTCTTCTATAAAAATATCTCTTACGATTTCTTTATAAATTTATTTTTTTTATTTTTTACCTCAATTGTATACATTGATCGTCGTATTTATTATATATATATATATATATATATATATATATATATATATATATATATATATATATATATATATATATATATTTATTTATTTATTTTTAGCATTGACCGTTGTATTTAATTTGAATGTACTCCGTAGCGAAGCACGAGTTTTCAGCTAGTTGCTTATAAATGCGTATCTTTTAATATCCCTCTTTTCTTAGTGTTCCAAATTATTTGATAATACATACATTTCATCTCTTAATTACATCTTATTAGTTCCATTTTGATTCTGTTTTTTCTCGCCCATTCGACCCCTATTAATTTATTTCTTTGTTTCATTATTAGATGTCCCGTTTGCGTGGGCAATAGAATACACATTCTTCCTCTCCATTGCTTTGACAGACGAACCCTTATCAAGTGTCTTCTACTTCAAGAGATTCTTGTGAAGTAGAGATCTGTTTCGTGTATCGGAAGTCGAGTTTCCTGTTAATTTCTTTAGAATGCTCATTTTTACCTTAAGGTCATATAATTTCAAAGACATTGGAATAGATAAAGGCACAGCTTAAATTTAATGACAATAAGCCTGAAATTAATGAATATAAATTTATTAGAATTACTGAACTCACCATTAATGACACATATTGACTTCATTCCTTCTGGGTAGTTCTCCTGCAGCAAACGCATTATTCGTAAACAATGTTCTGCAGCTGCAAAAAACAGTACTTATTGCTTCACAATAAAGTAAGAACAGGGAATATCCCTATTGTATAAATTTGCATATTTATCAGAATTGTGTGTGCAAGATAAAATTTTGTCCTCAACCTGGGTTTTAATCCCCGTTTTTACAAAAGAGTAGTTTAATTTTTCTCTATCACATCAGCGTAATAACTGGGAACAAAATAAATAGAAACATGATTTGTGTGTCACGCATCGATGATTCTTGTCAAAATTCTCTTCCATCAAGCACATTATTCACTTAAACTGAAGTTTGTTAAATAAAAATGATAAGAACGAGTATCTGCATCCACTTAAAATTGTTGTGTATTAACCATAACAGATTCGCTCACTTCAATGTTAACCTATGGAGGAAATCTTCTATTTACAGCTACATAAATGTTGCTAATCCAATAAAAATGGTATTTTCATATAGCCTCAGCTTTTCTGCACCTTGCAATAGGATTCATTTTATACATTTCGTCCACCATAGAAATTGATGAACGTTTAAAACACACTACACCAGATTTCCTCTATTTCAAGGTGTCTCTATAGGGGCAAAATCTGTAAGGCAAATCATGGACTCTTTTAATTTAATAAAATATTTAAGCATGTTAATACACATGTTAGTCTTTAATATTTACTCGAATCGTGAAAACATCTCCTAAAAGATCCCGGATGGTTATTATTTTGATGTTCTTGTGGTCCTCTCTTACTATGAGGCAGTGCTCCGCAACCGACGTGCCGTGGCACACTAGTGTGCCGCGAGGTGATCTTGACTGTGCCGCGGTGATTTTATCGATTATGATATTAAAAAAATTAACCACCGCATTAAATAGAAATTTTTCTAAGTAAAATATTCCTCTAACATTTTGTTAATATGTAATTTTTCTGGGTCCCAAATTATACACAAAACAAAAACATGTTGTTAGCAATACATTGTATGTATGCTCTAGCGTCATATTTCTGGATTTCAGTTAAGAAAGAATATCCACAAATTTCAGCAAAGACATTGCAATTGTGCTCCCATTTTCTACGACATACTTATGCGAACAAAGTTTTTCGACACTGGTTCTAATTGAAAATGACAAACGATCATATTTAAAGGGCCTTGACCATGAATTGTAGCTCTTTCTTTTATAGATCCAAATAAAAAACGTGCAAATATAAAAAGCACATTTATCAAAACAATCTCAAATATCTCATTGATAAATTAGTTATGTTTAAATTAACTTTGATTTATTAGGCTTAAGTAAAGACCAAAAAACAAATTTTAATATAAAAATTTAAAGAGAAAATTTTTTAACTTGTAAATTATAATTTTATATTTTTGTTCTTGTGCTGGTATACAGTTCAAAATGATTTATATAAAACTTAAATTATTATAATTATCTTGATACATAGAGGTATTTTGTTGTGTTTATTATCTAATAAAAACATACGTATTTATTGTAATTTATATATTTGCAAGCTTTTTCTTGTGGTGTGCCGCGGAATTATCGAAAAAAACGTTGTTGTGCCGTGGAAGATGAAAGGTTGCGAAGCTCTGCTCTGAGGTACCCTTACCCTGTGAAGTGTAACCAATTAAACATCTGTATGCCTAGGGGTTGCCCAGTACGCTTAGAGTGAGGGGGGAATTTAAAAAGGGAGAGGAATTAAAAAGGGGTAAGCCTATATTTTAAATATGTATTGAAAGGAGCGACTAGGAATCCAAATTAAGACACCATTTAAGTAAAATATATTATACGTGTATGCAATGTAATTACGTCGGATACACAGATGACATCAGATATAACTGATCGTCGGAACACCCCTGGCTACAGACAAATGCAATTCCCAACACATTTTAACTTTTTTGGGGTTGATGATGTAGTTAACAATATAGCTTCTTGTAATCACATTGATACTTTCGTTGTTCTTAGATGTTATTTGAATGTCCAAAGGAATATTCTTCACCCATCTTTATTCTAGATATTGTCTTTTGATTCAATGCCCGTTGAAAACTTCAGCAGAAATATTTGTTTCGGAATCCAACCCTGTATCGCTCGTATTACAGATGCACTCTTTGACGAAAAATAAAAATAAATGAAAATATTAATATAAATATAAAAACCAATCGTAATAGGTTCTCAAATAGTGTACGATTGAATGAAACTTCCCGTGCAGGTACCTTAAAGCTGAAAATAAGTAGAGATAACTTATTTTGACAATACATAGGATAAAAGCAATCGCAGTCTTGAATTCAGAGTCCCGATATGATCCGGTGGCTAGCCAGTGCTTTTCTGGAGACAGGCCACTCAGGTCATAGATCCCCGCTGATTGCCGATGGTGTATGGTAAGGAGTCATTTCATTTGATAGCCACATTTCTTCATTATTTTAGGAACCAACAGTACGGCAACAAACGTCAGGTATGTTGAATAATCATTTCTGCTGCAGACTCTCGGGAGCCACAGACATCACGTTTTTATCGCAATTGCTTTCGATCTATCGACATAGATACTTGTGCTGCAGATCACTCGAACTTTCGCTTACCCAGTACATTTGAAACCTGGTGGAATGTCGCCTGTGTCCATTCTAGAATATGAACAAATTAGTTCTCCAAATGGACATTATTCGCTTGCAATCCTTGAAGGGACATCTGAGAACTTGATGCCGCACAGAGCAGTCGGTTACATCTGAGTCTGAGGTGGACAACTCCTTACTTGCATGTATTGGGTGGTATGTTGCATGTTGCAATCCTTGAGGGGCCATTTGAGAACTTTATGCCACGCAGAGCAGTCGGTTACATCTGAGTCTGAGGTGGAAAACTCCTTACTTGTATTGGGTAGTATATTGCATGTTTTGTGTGGTATTTTGAATAGATATTCTGAAATTGCAATGATTTATTTTTGTATGAAAGCATACTACATATACCTATCAGTTTACATCCCCATTTAAAAATTCGATTTTTTATTAAAAAGTGTACTATAAATTATTCATGAATCATGCACGTTTATATTGTGGGAAGTTAAGCTCCCGAAAATTATTATTCCTTCCTATATCATTAAGGCATATTTCAGTAATGGGAGGTCATCCAGCAGTATTTTACTCTTGCTAATTGTAGCATAATATAATTTCGTTCGTATGAAACATACTAACAAGTCATCAATTAGTTTAAACCGCTAAATAAATCATTCATTAAATTGTATCCTTTTTAAACACTGTCTGTCTTGTCGTTCATGTGTATCATAATGTTTATATTCTTCCAATCCTGAGTCCGAGTTCACTTCGTATTGTATCCTCCGTACCAAAGTCAAAAGTTTATTCTTACTTTTAATACAAAATTTCGGGATTAAAGGGACAGGGGACTTTCAAACTAGATTTTTTTAAGATTTTTAATCTTTTACTCTATATACAAAATTCGAATAATAACTATTATTTTTTACTACATTGAAGACACTTAGAATTCATAAATAAGTATTTTGTGTAAGAAAAAGGCCTGTTTTTCCAAAAATTCTTCAAAAATGCTAGAATTTTTCAAAACGCTCCATCCGCTTTCCTTTTATTCTGATTTCTTCCAAGTTTCTCAGAATTGTTAATGCAAGTGTTTGTCACAAAACTGTGCATCATTCTTTGAAACCGCGAATGTTTTTCAAATTTTTAGAACATAAAATAAAGTAAAAACATGCAAAAACATAAAAATATACTGACAGATTAAAAGACAACTAAATGTATTGCTTTAAATTCATATAAAAAATTTGCAATTCGCACTTTTATTTATCTACATATATGGTAAACTAATATTAAAAATTTAAGGTTTTTATTTGATAAGGAATTCGCATGGAGCATTTTGAAAAAAGCTAGGATTTTTTAAATTTCTTTTGAAAAACAGGCCTTATTCTGCTAAAAAATCCTTATTTGGAATTCTAATAGTCTTTAATGTAATTAAATAGATTATTTATTATTATCTTTGTGTATATAGAGTTAAAAATTTAAAATAAAAAATTCCAGGTGGTAGGTCGCCTGTCCCCTTAAAAGTGCACGTCAGGTTTGAGAAAATATAGCACTTTGGTTACCATTGCAGCCAGTTCTCTATGCAAGTTTTGCTATCATAGAGTGAGAACATCTTTTCTACTGGAAGTTTACATTTTTAAATTTCCTTCCGGAATCTGCATTCATATATCATTCGTATCTCCATTCCTATACCGTATGTGATCTACGAACATTACCTATGTCATCGAACATTATTTAGCCTATGATCATTGTCTATGAGATCTAGCATGAAAATCTAACGTAATACATTTGCATTGAATTTAATATTTCACTTAGAAATCAGTTAATACAGTGTGACAATTATTGAGCTATATGAAAAAGAAAAAAAAACTTGATAACTTTTGAACCACTGACGAGATTCAGTGAAAACTTAGCGGTTGAAATCAGGGCATGTTGGGATTTTATTTAGCATGCGCACTCGTATTGTTGATGTTGCTCATTTTTCGTTGAAAATGTCGAAATACAGCGTTTGTGAGCAAATAGGAATCGCTTGGCTGCCATGTTCTCCTGATCTCAACCCTTGAGACTCATTATTGTTGGGAAATATTAAAGACCAAGTTTACGCAAATTACCGCGAAAACATCGCTGAGATCAAAACAGCCATTCGAGATTTCATCAAAAGCATCAATGTCTCGACACTTCAGCGAGTTTTCCAGAATTTTGCTCTTTGTCCGCGCCACATCATAGCCGTTGACCGCAAGTATATCGAACATGACATAAACTAAATCCGATTATCTGTAGTTACTTTTCAAATTTAAATAAAATTTTTGAACTCAGTAGTTTTTTAAATTTGATTTTTTTATTTCACATAGCTCAATAATTGTCACCTTGTATGTACTCACATGATTTATTTGTTGCATTTCCGAAGGTCAGTTTATCCAAGTCGATAATACCATACACTTGAGGAAAGGTTTTTTTCTCCTGCAATAATTATAAATATGTCAGCAAGAAAATATGGACAACAATATGACTAACGATATTAAGTAATAAATTATCAATATGAAATTAGAAATTTGGAATTATTTGTAAATCCAAAATATAAATTTCACAACCGTATGATGAGATTGGGCTTACGTGAGTTGAAAGCGAGAGTCGAAACTAAGACTTATACTGCAGTCAAAACTGACCCAATTTTGACGAATGGCTAAGAAAAATATGAACATTTTGAAAATTGGTGGATACGCTTGTTTAAGCGTGCTAATGAACATACTAAAAGTCCCCACCGATAAGACTTGAGCTTTCGCCGCCATCTTGGAAAATGTGTACACTTTTTGGTTTTTTGTAAGTAACATAATACATATTGATTTTATGTAAAAAATTTGAATACAAAAATTGAAGAGCATTAAATTGTGAACAAAGACATTTTAACATTTTTTATAAGTCTAACACGAACATAGAAAATTGACTTTGAAAGGAGCGAACTATCACACATGCGACGCGAATGCGCGGGTCATCCTCATCGCGATGGGGGGCGGAGTTGACCCGCGCATGTGCACCAAAAGTCTTGCATACTCACGTTTGTCAAACCTCTGCATATGAAAGCTCGAGAGAAAGTTGTAGCAACATCCAATCCATTGTTATCAGGTTGTATTGTGAGACTTGGTGGATTCTATCTTTTTATGTCGTACTTAGGCTGCATTGGGTACATAATGGCTGGAAGTAGGTAAAAAAAATATTAACTTTGATCTATGCAACTACGTCAATAGAATTCAAATGTCGCTCGCCATGCATACGCTAGAAAAATCCTGGATAATTTAATTACACAAACAGCTTTAGCAAAAATAATTTTTGACGCTATGGATATTTTTGATTCATATTTATATCATATGGATGTTTTTGATTAATAATGATCAGTTATCTACATACCAAAACACATTGAAGTCTATTTTCTTGTGTTTAATGAATGCCGCAATGAGGAAGTGGAGATTATTCAAAGGAAAGCGCCTGCAACAAGACTTGAACGCTACCTTCATAATCAACACGTATTTAATAGTCAATATTTTGGTACATCTTAGGGTTACGACAAAATGTATTTAATATTTTTTGTACCCAATCTATTTTTCTTTAATTGTTGTATTTTAAATGGAGATTAAATGTCTCAAATTATTTGCAGAATGAAAAAAAATCCTTCAAAATCTCTAAACAACTCATGGGGATTATTGCTTTGAAATCAAATATGTCCATGGGGTGAAAAATTATTTTTGCTAAAGTTGTTTGGGCAAATAAATGAGCTGCGATATTTTTGGCATGGCCAGGTAATATTTTATTCTACTGACGCAGTTACGTCCATCAAAGTTAGTATTTATTTTAACCCACCTCCAGCCATTATGTACCCAATGCAGTCTAAGTATGACATAAAAAGCTATAATCCACCAAGCCTCACAATACAACCTGATAACAATGTATTGGATGTTGCTGCAAATTTCTCTTGAGCTTTGAAATGCAGAGAATTGACAAACGTGAGTATGCAAGAGTTTTGGTGCACATGCGCGGGTCAACCCCCCCCCCATCGCGATAAGAATGACCCGCGCATCCGCGTCCCAGGTGTGCTATTTCACTCCTTTCAAAGTCAATTATCTTTGTTCGTGTTAGACTTATAAAAAAATGTAAATAACTTTTTTGTTCATAATTTTATGCTCTTCAACTTTTGTACTAAAATTTTTTACATAAAATCCACATTTCTCAAGTTACTTGCAAAAAACCAAAAAGTGTACACACTTTCCAAGATGGAGGCGAAAGCTCAAGTCTGATTGGTGGGGGATTTTAGTATGTTCATTAGCATGCCTAAACAAACATCTCCCCCAATTTTCAAACCTTTCATACTTTTTTCAACCATAAAATCTATTTTGACTGGGCTATTACGACTATCAGGCTCTCGTAATCTCTCTCGTAAGTATAATTCGTCACACACCATGTCATAAGCAGACTCAAATTGCGGCCTAAGGCCATAGGGTATGACTTAAGATATTAAGATTTCAGGGAGCTCTCAAGTTACCAAATTATTGATTCTTCAAATCAAATTAAAATACACTGCTGGCCACCCAAATTGCAACACCAAGAAAGACAAGAGATATCACAACAAAATTTATTTTGTAGATAACATGTTGACCAAGTATCAAATGATTAAATTTATAGATGTCTGTGAAATGTGGTTCCTGCCAAAATCAGTAGCCAGAGTAGCCGCCATTGTTGGAGATCACCGCTACCACACGCCTCGGCATTGATTCAAAGAGACTTTGGATGAGTTCTTGGGGTACAGCAGACCAAGCAGCTTCCACACGTTGCCAAAGTTGATTTGCTGTGGCAGCTGGGGATGGAATCAGGGTCAATCGTAGAGCAACCATGGATCACATGTTTTCTATCGGCGAAAGATCCGGAGAGCGAGACGGCCAGGGAAGCAATTCAATCTGGCGATTGACGAAGAATCGTTGGACAATGCGTGCCACGTGTGGTCGCATTATCCTGTTGAAATATGGCTGTGGGCAAGCCCTGAAGGTAAGGAAGGACAACTGGCTCCAACACCTCGGAGATGTAGCGCTGGCTGTTTAAAGTACCGGCAATGCGTACTAGAGGTGTGCGAGAGTGATATCCAATACCGCCCCATACCATAATACCCGGTGCAGGACCAGTGTGGCGGTGCATAACGCAGCTGTTCAGCATCCTCTCTTCACGGTGTCTCCAGACTCGAATGCGACCATCGTGGTGTTGCAGACAGAATCGTGACTCGTCAGTAAAGACAATTTCATTCCATTCTGACGTCCACATCCTTCTGTCATCGCACCATTGGCGGCGGAGACGTCTGTGGTTCTGCGTCAAGGGTAGACAAAGCAATGGACGTCTTGTGGACAGACCACTCTGCTGTAAACGGCGTCGAATGGTACGCGCAGACACTGGATGATGCGTTACAGACTGCATGTGCTGTGCTATGGTTCGTGATGTGACTGAGCGATCCGTCACTGCCATGCGCACAATTTGCCTGTCATCACGTGAAGTGGTGCGCTGAGGTGGATGCGATTGAACACGCTGGTCCGTCGTACCCTCCTGCATCCAACGATCACATATCAGCATTACAGTTGTTTGGTTTCGTCCAACACGACTACCGATATCCCTGAAAGATAGTCCACAATCTCGGTAGGCCACTATCCTTCCTCTGTCGAACTCGGATACTTGATCAAAAGATGATCGCTGTTTTCGACGAGGCATAATTGATTGTTTTTTTGAAAAAACCACAAGAAAAACAAAATTGCCGAACTTGAAATCGTCGAAATCGCCAAGCCTTAAATAGCGCATTGAAGTGGCGCCACAGGCGCGCGTGATGTGCGTCTGCGCTGAAATTCTAATCATTTGCATATGTCACCTCCGCTAATGCATGCAGTAAATTTCATGTTATTTGCATGTTCCCTTCAGGGTGTTGCATTTACAGTGGCCAGCAGTGTATTATAATACATGTATATTTTTATTTGATATGAGTGTGGAATAACTTAAAAATATTATTTTGAATATATAATTAAAGCTGAAAAGAAATATATAAATAATGGTCTTTGTAAATAGTTTCATTTATAAAATCCTTGAATTTAATAAATTCTTGTTTAAAAAAATATTTAGTTACTCACCCACACCTAAACCAATTTCGAATTATACAAAATTTCAGCACAATGAACACACTTGTTAAGACCCTGAAATTTATTGTACTGAGACCATACAATTTATCATTGGATGTTTCAAAATATAGATATGTGTCTGAATTTTTTAGAATACACTTTTTCAACAGAAATCTTTTAATGTATCAATACTGATAATGTGCATTTTATCGCCATCTAAAACTAAATACCAGATAAAGAGCTATTTTTTATTTCAGTAAAAATAATAATATCGAAAAAAGTTATTTGTTTTTGTTTTTTCATCATAAATACAGGGTGGTCATAAAAAACTTTGCCGATATATGGACCTATAGAAGCCGTTCCTTTCAACCGATTGAGATGAGATTTCACATATAATTATTAAGAGGTATGAGCTCAGGATTCTGGGAACGGCAGCAAAGTGGCGCTCACGGTTACGGTTATAGGTATAGAAACTCGAAATTTTCGAATGGCAACGCCACTTTTTCTCGTCGAAAAATGTTCAGCGTATGCAAAAACCCTAAACATCGTTGGAACGGCAAGTGTATCACATTGACGCGTTATGCACGCCCAAAAATCAGCTCTGCGAACGGACAAAAGAAAACTTTTATTTGGATTACACATTTTCCACATGGGTGCCATCATCGTGTCTTTGATGGCAGTTCGCAGAGCTGTTTTTTGGGAGTGCATAACACGCCCGACTTTTGTGATACACGTACCGTTTCAACGCTTTTTAGGATTTTCTCATGCACTGAGCATTTTGCGACGGGAAAAAGTTGGTATTGCCATTCGAAAATTCGGTTCGAAAGCCGAATATATATATATATATATATATATATATATCTTATTAATAAAAGCAAATGTTTGCGTGTGTGTGGGGGGGGCGGCCCCCAGGCGAATCTGTGAAACTTAAAGCCGTGAAATTTGGCAGACGGGTAGTGCAGAATATGGGAAAGTGCACCTCGAAACCCGAATTTTAAATTTTATTACCGTTAATTTTTAAATAATAAAAAACCAACAATTTTTGAAGAAATTCCTGTTCAACCTGCTCGAATTCAGCCATATTTGAAAATTAATTTTGGCGGCCATTTTGGTCGAAAATCGGTGTATTTTTTTTCATGGAAATACATAAATGTTACATATTTGGAAAGAGCTTTAAAAACTGATAATTTTTTCTGCGTACACTTAATCTGTTACTGCAATAGTTTTAGAGTTATTTGGATTCTAAGCTTGAAATTTCCGATCATTCATGTAAACAAAGCGTGATTCTTTCACAGCGTGATTCTCACTAAAAAATGAATCACTGAAAAAATGTGTCATCGTTTTTCTAATTTTTTATTCTTTTTAATTCAAACTTTTTAAATAGATCATTTTTTTAATTTCGAGTTATTATTTACGTTAAAAACGTAAACAAACTGACCTTTTGAAATTCGGCCATGTTTTTTTCGATATAATTTTTTTTTCATTAAATGTTACATATTTGGAAAGAGCCTTAAAAACTTTAAATTCAAATTTTTTAATCATAATTAGATCATTTTAAGATGTACTGATTTTTGGGAGGATATTTTGCCAGCTAAAAGTGAAAAGAAATTTTAATTCAAGTAACTGTCATTCGAATGTGAATCGATTCGGTTTGGGTAGATTTTTCGCAACATTTTTAAATCATTGGAAGAATCTTGTTGTATTCGTAAGTTGAAATTTTTATTCGAAACTTTTATTTTTTAATATAATTGCCTACTATTTAATAAGAAATGTAAAATATGATTTCAACAATTATATTTACGAAGTAATAAGTATTTTCATTCATAAAATATACTATTTAATAAGAAATATAAAATAATAATATTAAGATGTTTAGAAACATTACATGAATGAAAATACTTATTACTTCGTTAATAAATTTCAATTGTATATGATTTCAACAATTATATTAACGAAGTAATAAGTATTTTCATTCATGAAACATACTATTTAATAAGAAATATAAAATAATAATATTAAGATTGTTTTTTGAAATTTATGGTTTAAATGTATTACATATGCAATATTTTGTATACAAATTTGTGCATGGCATTTGCTGAAAGCTCAAATTAATATTGAATTCATTATTGAATAAGATTTTAATAAAATTTATTTTTTTATAACAGAAATGTTTTTTTCGGTGTTTTTTATTGCATAAAATATTTTACATTTCTTATTAAATAGTATGTTTCATGAATGAAAATTACAACTTGATTTTTCTTATTTGATTTTTAAAATTTTCATGCTTTTACAACCTTACAGAAATTTTTTGATGTTAAAACATGGTTTAAATGTATTACATATGACGGTAATGCAGAACTTGTTTTTATTTTTTTTTTGTTGCTTATTCATCTCATCTGATCAAATGCATTTGGTACAGCTTCTTCAGATGCACCCCCCTGCCAAGTTTGGCGATTTTGTGTGTGGCGAACCATGCGATTTTGGCTAGATTTTGTTTTAATGTGTTGATTTTTTAAATAATTCTTTGTATACGTAACTCAATTCTTTTTTTCTTTGCAGATTCAACTACCGTTGCTTGCTATTTCATTTGGTTCTATTTTTTTATTTCATTTGGTTCTATTTTTTTATTTCATTTTCTGCAATTTTGCAGTTTTGAGTGGAACACTGGTGTGTGGTTTTCAAATGATTTTAGCTTTTACTGGAAATTAGCAGAACATTAGCTTCGAAACAGTAATCGTTTGGAAAGTTTTTATTTATATTATTACCATTAAAATGCATATCTAGTACACAACTCACTACTTGTGTACTATTTGTGTACTACTTGTAAGCTACACAACTCACTACCATAATACTCTTAAAATTTATATTTTAACACATTTCGGTTTAATTATTTAAATTAATGAATTTATTTTTTTAAACGTTTTATTCTTGCATTCTTTTACGGGTTTATAGTGTTGCGTGTGAGTGGAACACTGGTGTGTGGTTTTCAAATGATTTTAGCTTTTACTGGAAATTAGCAGAACATTAGCTTCCAAATGAGTAATCGTTTGGAAAGTTTTTATTTTTATTATTACCATTAAAATGTATATTATTATCTTTATAAGTTACACAACTCACTACCATAATACTCTTAAAATTTATATTTTAACACATTTCGGTTACCGCTGTTGTTTGTAAACACATGATCTTCATTGCCATGCTCATTTCAGAAATTTCTCATTGAGACGATGCTCATTTAATGCGTGTTTTCAAAAGTGAAATATACCATGTTCTGTAAATGCCCCGAAAATATTTCTATACTGGAGATGAAGACAGATTAAGAATTTAAGTAAACTTTTGTGTAATTTATACATTTGTGTGTGTTTAATTATTTAAATTGATAGATTTATATTTTTTAAACGTTTTATTCCTGCATTCTTTTAGGAATTTATAGTGTTGCGTGTGAGTGGAACACTGGTGTGTAGTTTTCAAATGATTTCAGCTTTTACTGGAAATTAGCAGAACATTAGCTTTCAAAACAGTAATCGTTAGGAAAGTTTTGAATTTAATTTATTAAATGCTGATCACGAGATTTCTTTTCTTTTTGTGATACTTTAAATTAATTTTGCGTCACGTGCGTAACAACGAAATTAATTGACAAAGAAAATACTAAAATACAGTAAAAGATAAAATTTAACCACTAGACTAATTGAGATGGAAATTTTTAAATATTTAGTTCAAATTAGTATGTTTTATGGATATTAAATCAAATCTATATATAAAACTGTAATTTCCTCTCAAAATATGCTTCGCCATGATGATAAATAAGTCCCAAGGTCAAACTTTAAAATATGCTGGCGTAGATTTAAGAGAAAATTGTTTCTCCCACGGTCAGTTTTACGTAGCTTGCTTACGCGTAAGTTCGCGGACGAGCCTGGTAATATTAGTTCCGCCCAATGAAGAAACAAAAAATATTCTTTATAAGAAAATCCTCTAAAAAGCAATGTCATTACTTTTTCATTGTAATTATCCTAAAATGTACCCCGTAGCGAAGCACGGGTATTCAGCTAGTATATATATATATATATATATATATATATATATATATATATATATATATATATAACAATAGTTTGGTTTGAGAGGGTTTTTTTTTAGTGCAGTACATTAAAGAAATAATAGAACTTCTCTGATGGAACTTAGCGACACTTTCTGCATTGTTTAAAGACATGTTACTTGTCAAAATGATTTGTTTTTCTCTCAGAATAAACAATTTTAATTATCAACAGAATAAGTGAAAAATGCGATGATGAATCTACGGTATTATATGAAGGAGCAACCCATCCATGAAAAAACTGCACTCTCTTCATTTAAACACTATCAAAGTTAAGAAATATTCATTAGCTTGTGTGCTAAACTTAGACATCTAAAAAGCCAATGAAGAATGATATGCAAATGCCTATTCGGTATGAACACGGTGAACGATAGTGAAGTTGACTGTACTTACACATATGCGTAATTTTCCGCGTACTAGGGTATTCCTTATGCCCGTAAAGTTAAATGCCCATGACACTTGCGTTTGTGTAGGCGAAGTGTTAGAATTGGAATCCCTAAGAATTAGGTAAAAATATATCTTTTCAGGATATATTTCTTATGTCCGTAGGACTTTGTCCGAAAACTATACATATATCTTGATTTTGTTGTCATCTTTGTCATGTGAGTACCATATACGCAAACCGATATCGTTCACTTTGATAGGAAAACAAACGATGGCCTATGTCTTATAAGGGATTCGAACACGAGATTACTAACCACTGTACCACGTGGGCAGCTTACGTAAATATATAAAAACTACAAGAAGAAATCTCTAGAGAACAATATTTTTTATACCGTAAAGCATATGATGGTTTTACCAACAACTTAAGTTAGAATATTTGCGGAAATGTTTGAAAACTTGTCATTTAGGTACAAAATTATGCATTAATAATCAAAACTGACATTAAACATTACTTTATTCATGCGTTCCATAACTGCAGCTCTGTTCTTTTCAGTAGTCCATATCCAATGTTTCAAGTATTCATTTAAAATTGAACATTTCGCAATATCTAAAAATGCAAAAATTTAAAAACAAATTAAATAATTACATGTCTAGTTATAGTGATTGATACAAGTACATTGAAATTCCCAATTATATATTGAATATGCATTAAAATTCATTGTACTTCTTTTCGTTTTTACAGTATTATAAAAAATAACCTTGAATTAAAGTCGAAATGAAATTTCACAAAAACGGTGTGATGAAGAATAATTTTGATCTATATTGTCGAAAAGAAAGTAAAACTTAGTAATATGCAAATTAATATTAATATACATAAAGTGAATGCATAATATAAGATAGATACCAATTTTTACAAAGCGGGTACATGCAAATAGTACATGGATATCTTTATGTTCACGAGGTCTAAATGGATGCGGAAGTATAATGTGTATTCAAATTACAGCATACTCCAGATTACCAGAGTTAATGGAAGGGAAGAGAGCCCCAATAATCAAAAATCAAGGATAGTCCGATTTCTACTGAATTTTATTGAATTTTCAAAATATAATACTACGCTTACTTTTTTATTTTATTGATTTAATTGATGTATGTAAGCAGTAGTCTTTCGATATCGCTACGAATTTCCCCACCATGATATGATATCAGTGTTTTCAAAATTTCGAGAAATTAAAGAAATGTTATTTTAGTACGTTATCGCATCTTTTATGAAATAAAATCTTCTCAAAAATAGAAAACTGTAGTTTTAAAAATCCTGTTTTAATATTTGTATGTATAAAAAAATTGCATGCAGTTTTGAGGAAATAAAATAGGTATTATTTTGTATAAAGATTTTTTTTCTTCTCAGATAATTCTCAAATCAGATACGGATAATCGAGGGTTCACTGTAGCTACAAACAAGCATTTCAGTCGCAGGACATGAGCCCGAATAGTGTGGCAGCAAACCAGTAAGTAGCGTTTACATAAAGGAGAAATTAAGTGCCTTAAGGAGACTCACTACTCTTAAATCTTTAAAACATTCGATTTTCTGAAAAAAACTATATGTTAAAGCCTGATCATTTCTGAACAAAATAAAGCAAACCGCATGAAAATATTCCACTTAGTTCCGGATATATTGATATTCTAAATATTTAATTACTGATCAAGTTTATGGTAAAAAAATTTTAAACTCACTTTTCTCAAAATATAATTTTGCATCATTCCGCAATTGATATCTCAAAAACTATGAAACATAATTCCATGAAATTTTTATCACTGAATAATCATGTTATTTTATTGCGTCTGAACTAGAATTATTACAATCACTGCACATTTTGTTATTTTTTTAGGGGTAAATTAATGCAAAACTTAAGAAAATTTTAAGTATATTTTGAGCAGTTTAAAAAAATTGAAAAAATATTTTAATGTTGAATTTTTTATGTTCAATTGTGTTTTGAATTATTTATTTTAAATATAAAACAGGAATTAAACATTTAAGTGTAAAATTAATTTCATAGTTCTGCGTGCAAGCCAGTATATAATAAAAATACTTAAAAAACAAGGTATATCTAAAGCATTTTTTTAAAAAAATTATTTCAAATTATTTTAGTTGAAATAATCTTAAATATTTTTTTTTTCAAAACCGAGTTGAAAATTTGTTTATTAAAATAAATATATCAATTTATCATATACATAAAATTTGGAAAAATTATGAGTAAATTGAAATAGTTACAAAGAGTTAAAGAGTCAATTTTTTTGTTGTCCATTGAGTTGTTATGCACGTGACAATAAATTTATTTAAAGTACCAGAAAAAGAAATTACGTGATCAGCATTTAATAAATTAAACTCTAAAAATTAATCTTTAAAAATTCACCAAAAATCAGAAAAGGGAGGTAAAGAATCGAAAAAGATCTCCTTTTAAAAGGAGATCTTTTTCGATTTAAAGGAATTTTTATGACCTTTCTCGTGATATCAATTTTATAACCCTCAAATTATTATTTTAAATGCAAACTTAAAAAAGTTACTAAAACAGCTTAAAAATTTAATTTTTAAAAATCTAAGAAGAATTTTTCAAAAATCTTTTTGAGTGCACCCTTACACTATAAGAAGAATCGCCATGAAAAATTTCAGCCCTTAAGGTCCGGTGGTTTGGTCTGTGCGTTGCATGTCAGTGAGTCAGTAAGTTGCGGAACTGTTTTATATATATAGATATAATGTTTATAATAGTCACATTAGGTATACAGCACAAATAACACAGTTTTTAATGCATTATATATTTATGTATATATATATATATATATATATATATATATATATATATATATATATACATATACAAAAGTTGGCTGTATATATATATATATATATACAAATATATACATATATATGCATATATATACATATATATACATATATATATATATATATATATACATATACAAAAGCTGGGGGGGTCACAACTCCCCCCAGCCATTCGAAACTTCAGTTTCAGGATTTGGATGTAGTTTCCCTGGATTAGCATTCCACTAGTTTTCTGATTCACACTTTTTTTAATGATAGATATATATATATAAGTAAAATGTAAACATCCCCATAATAAAAAAACAAATAAATAATCCAACAGAGATAGATAAAAATAATACTAAAATAGACAAAAAACAAACAGAAATCAAGCACTCTGGGCATCCACACACAAACGGCAAGATTCAGTTTAAGTGCCGGAACTGAACCATAAAACACGAGACCTGTCGGTTACCTCTGTTGTTTTATGGTTCAGTTCCGGCACTTATACAGAATCTTGCCGTTGGTGCGTGGATGCCCAGAGTGCTTGATTTCTGTTTGTTTTTTGTCTATTTTAGTATTATTTTTATCTATCTCTGTTGGATTATTTATATATATATATATATATATATATATTCTCTGAAGAGCCAGAAAAACTGGTACACCTACAAAATATCGTGTAGGGCCCCCACGAACAAGCAAAAGTGCTGCAACATGACGTGGCATGGACTCGACTAATGTCTGAAGGTAACCAGGAGGCAAGTCACACCACGAATCCTGCAGGGCAGTGCACAAATCCATAGGAGTGCGAGGGGTGCAGATATTCTTTTGAACAGCACGTTGCAAGGTATTCCAGATATGCTCAATAATGTTCGTGCCTGGGGATTTAGGTGGCCAATGAAATTGTCTACAGTCATATGAGTGATCATGGGGCCACTTGGTAGCAACTCTCGACGTGTGGGGTGTCGCATAGTCCTGGTGGAATTGTCCAAATCCGTCGGCATGCACATTGGACATGAATGGATGTAGATGATCCGACAAGATTTATATCTACCCGTCGCCTGTCAGAGTCATCTCTAGACGTTTTAGGGTCCCATATTACGCCAACTGCACACGCTCCATATCATCAAAAGGCTCTACCAGCTTGAGCAGTCCCCTGTTGACATGTACGGTCCAAGGATTCATGATGTTTTCTTCATACCCGTACACGTCCATCCACCCGATACAATTGAAAACGAGACTCGTCAGACCAGGCAACGCGTTTCCTGTCATCAATAGTCCAATGGAGGTGTTGGCGGGCCCAGGCTAGGCGTAAAGCTTTATGACGTGCATTGAACGATGGTACACGAGTGAGCCTGCGGTACCGAAAGCCCGTGTCAATGACGCTCAATTGAACAGCTTTCACTCTGACAATTATTGATGCCCCAGCATTGAAATCCGCAGCAATTTAAAAAAGTGTTACACGATTATCTACACCAGTGTAGGAGATTTGATATGTTACCGGATACCTGATATCCACGGTACAATCGTGAAATGGTCGTGCGCGAAAATGCAAATTGCATCACTACCTCGGAGATGAAATGTTCCATCTCTAATGCGCCGACTATAACGCCACGTTCAAAGTCACATAAATCATGATAACCTGCCATTGTAGCTGCAGGAACCGATGTAAAAGCTTCGACAGACACCTGCTGAGTTATATATACACTGCCGACCGCATCGAGTTACAGTGCTGATTGGTTGCATATCTCCATTATTTGAATACGCACACTTGTACCAGCTTTTTTTAGCTCTTCAGAGTATAATTTGATGAAATTCAGCAAATTAACTAAAATTATGTAAAGATCATCTGCATTCAATTCTAGCAGCTGATAAACACGTAACCAGTATTATTGAATTATTGCAGAAAGTACTGACCAGAAGTGGTAATAAATATTAAATCAGTATGTTCGATTGGTACAAAACGTAGTAATTGAAATAAATCTATATTCACCTCTTCCCTCAAGTTTACCAAACGGTGCATAGGTAATTCGATCCCCTTCTTTATCCAATCCTAGAAAACTGGATTCTACGTACTTGCAATAAAACTGGAAAAAAATATAATATAAAGATCGAGAGCAGATTGAAATATCAAAGTTAAGAAGCAAAAAAATTATTTTCTATCTTTCTAAATACAACCATATTAAATTGAATGTTTGTCTTTTTAATAAGGATTTTTTTATAAATATTAAAAATCCTGTTAAGTGCATGAAAAATTATGTTTCATTACTGTGTATACACAAACAAACACACACACACACACAGACACACACACACACACACACACACACACACACACACACACACATATATATATATATATATATATATATATATATATATATATATATATATATATATATATATATATATATATATATATATATATATATATATATATATATATATATATATATATATATATATATATATATATATATATATATATATATATATATATATATATTACCCTACAATAATTGACCGCACGATAGCGGATTTCCATAAGTTCCGACTACACGTCGGATTTTATGCAAATCGAGTGTTCGCACGTGCCCTGTTATGATTAAATACGATACGAGTAGTGGTAACGTCATTAGTTCTGGGTGAAATTGTGACAATACGTCGAAACGAAATGAACTTAGTGACTTTGAAAAAGGTGTTACAGTTGGTTGTCACATTAGGGACAAGTCTATTCGCGCAATTGCGGTAGAATTATGGAAGCCACGGTCAACTGTTGGTGATGTCGTTAAGAAGTAGAAGACTAAGGAACTTGTGACACGAACTGCGCACGTTGGCTGTCCCCGTAAACTTTCCGAACTCGATCGGCGTATCCTGCTGGCTCGTAAGGCTCGTCCGGGAGGCTCGTACGAACAGAAAGGAACCACTCCAAATCATCCACAGTGAGTTTCAACAGGCAGCAGGGGTTACGGTGCACCTCAATACTTTGCGGAAATAAACTGCACGCCCTCACTATCCACGGATGTGTTGCCGTGCACAAACCAAACACCACCCCATCCAACAAAGCCGGCAGACTCGCTTGGTGTTTGTAACGTCACAACTGGATTGTGGACTCCAGGAAAGCTGTTTCATGGACCGTTGAGTAACACTACACGCTCTTCCAGGCAGATGGGCGTGACTGGATTTGGCGACTCCCAGGCGAACGTCTGTTACCCGAGTGCATCGTTCCAAGTCTCATTTTCGGTGGTGGTGGTGGTGTTCATGTTATGGAGTGTTCTTCGGGGTATTACCTGGGACCATTGCCTGTTTTTCCTGGTAAATTTAACGTTGACGCCTACATGAACATTTTGGACAATCAGTTTCTTACTACTCTCTGACAATTTTATGGAATGGATGAAAGTAAATTCTAGGACGACAGCGCTCCATGTCATGTTGCAGTCTCTGCCAAGCAGTGGTATCAGCATATGGGATTATTCGACCTAAACCCCATAAAACATTTGTGGGACGAGTAAAAGCGATGCTTACAGACCAGGGAACCACGTTCAAAATCTACAGCTGAGCTGGTGACATTCTTGCAGCAGGTATGGACACAAATATCAGTAGCTGTGTATCAAAACCTTGTTGAAAGTATGCCCAGAACCTGGCTGAAAGTATGCTAATGTAATCGCAGCACGTGGGGGACCATCACCCTATCATAGGGTGTATTCTTCGCCTTATACCATCACATCTTGTTGTCCGGTTCATTAATGTGGGTTGTATATATATATATATATATATATATATATATATATATACAGGGTGATATTTTTTATAGAGACACTACTCAGAGTAATCTGTAGCGTGATCTATCAGCCGGAATTCCATCAAAATTGATAGAGGGACTAAGGACTACATGGGAAAGAGTTTCCGTAAAAACAAAATTTAAAAAAATCCAAAATTAGCCGATAGGGAAAGATATGGCGCTGTTGATGTCGGCGCACCCTAGAATTTGCATAAAAGGCAAGTAAAATATCAAAATGCAAATTCATGACTACGCAGTCAGCAGTGCCAGTGTTGTGGGGTATATAGTGCGGAATATGCTGCGCCTTCGATTTACGGAAGAAAGGGACATCAGTCACTTTTTTCGACTTGCACGGCCACCTCGCTCCCCGGACCTAACCCATATGACGTTTTTCTGTGGGGTTCTTTAAAGTCTCAGGTGTATCTTGATGGAGTCTCAAACTTGGTGGCCCTAAAGGACAACATATCCCGGACTTTGAAAAACATTCCTGGTGACGTGTTACGCTTAGCCATAGAGAACGTAATGTTCAGGATGCAGTGTGTCGTCCACCAGGCCTCTGGTCATTAAAGGAGGGAGAAGTGAATTTGCTGCATAAATTCTTTGTTGCAGTGAAATTTTTTTGTTATTCATTTGCCTGCTTACAACTTTTTCGGTATTCATCCCTTATCTTTATAGTCTGAAATACTCTCGCCGCTGTCGAATACATAGTCGGGAATTTGTATTTTGATGCTTTACTTGCCTTTTATGCAAATTTTCGGGTGCGCTGACAACAACAGCGCCATATCTTACCCTATCGGCGACTTTTTGAACTATTTTTTTTTCTCATGGAAACTCTTTCCCATGTCGTCCTTAGTCCCTCTGTCAATTTTGGTGGAATTCCGGCTGATAGATCGCGCTACAGATTGCTTTGAGTAGTGTCAGTTTTAAAAAAATCACCCTGTTTCTATAACATATATATATTCATATATATATATATATATATATATATATATATATATATATATATATATATATATATATATATATATATATATATATATATATATGAGTACCTAGTACAGCAAAAATAATCTCTCTCTGTGTATGTTGCGTAATCACTTACACTAGAACCGAAGTCACAGTGAAAAAATTTCAATGAAACATGTAGCCATCTAGCAGCAAAATTGATCCAAATAATTTGCATAAGAAAATAATGCAGTATAAAATTTTCAAGTTGGAGTAAAAATTGCACGATGAAGGCGAATAATTTGAAAAAACTAAGTTGTTAGACAGAAATTAAACGGTTGAAGAAATGGAAAAAAAATTATGTACCTCTTTTGGTTTAAAATCCACTAGAATGGTATTAACTTGATTTGCTTTTCGCCAATCTAAATGCTGAAAAAAAATTTCTATTATGATTAAACTTTTTAGTCTGAAGTCTGAAAAGCAAAAATACATATCGTAAAATAAAGATTGCCTTTCCATTCCCATTTTAAATTTCTAAACTTCTAATATAGGAATTTTGATATTAAATATTTAAAGTTTAATTTTTAATTTTTTTGTCAGTTAAAATATTTTTTTAATCTATTTGACAGATCAATTTCCACATGGTACACGTATTCATGATACCACAAATAGTCTACATGTATTTTATTTGGGCAAACTATTTACATTCAGTCTTTCATATTCAAGTTTCTTACTCGGCTTATATATAATATATAAAATTAGAATAATAATTTATTATAGCTTTATTTTGCCTTTCAAAATATTTAAATTACGTATCGATTGCCTATAAATTAGTTAAATTGCATCATATATTGCTCGGAAAATTGTAATAAATCAGATAGTCATGCAAAAAATTTTAATTTTGTTAAGCCAGAAAATACTTCATCAGTGGTCTATCAAATTATGTTCCATATGCAGTTTTTCATTATTTTAAAATGTTATCACAAGATATCAGAATTTAAAACTTTCGTTACCACCTGAATAAATATATTCTTTTAATCTTTTCTGGCCTTTTCTGAGGCACTTTGTCGAGGGACATTCGCCTTTTGTTATTTCCCGCGATTTACGGGCTACTTTATTATGGGAGCATCAGATAGGTGAGCCAGCATTGTTCTCTATGATGGGGAGGACAAGGAAACGACCAGGCCTTGTTCGCGATTCGAACAGAAGTCTAATACGTAGCAGTTCAGTACGCTAACCACAATACCAATAATATGCAGAATAGTATGACCATATTTTTGCGTTAAGTTTGATTTAAAAAACTAGCAAAAATCTTATCTAGTTGAGACGTTGGTAATTGTTTCCACATTATAGCATCCGTGAGAGATAGAAACTGTAGTCGCCTATAGTGGCTTGTTTCGAGATCAAATCCAAATGCGCGAATCATGTAGTTCTAAGAAATTCCTGGCAATCATAGAATCTCTCAAGTGTGGGCGATTCATCCTTGTGCTCTCACAAATAGCCAAATAGCTATTTATGAGCCCACCCTTGGAAATACAGATTGTTTAGCTATGCATCAAATAAAAATATATTTAAACTGCGTAGTTTTTAATAATAAATGAGTTTAAGAGAATCAACTCAAAAAATCTTACTTTTCTGAGCATTCTCTCAGCTTTGTCAACATCGAAATCTCGTGCTGCAATCAAATGAAGTGTTTCATTATTATTTATATTTAAAAGTCATTACATTTTTGTTTGGGAGACACAAAATTTAATTTTTTTATTAATGTGCATCTTACAAAGATGTTTTCCCTCGAAATTCTATTTAGATAAAGATCACTGTGGAAATAAAATTACTTAAATATGTTTGTTTCACAATAACTAATACCTTTTCTTACCTTTAAGAAATCTGTAATAAAGTGAAATATCTTCAAGCATGTCAGGTTCAATAACAGCTGCCAAGCGCGATTGAAGCTGGGGAAAATTTCATTAATGTTTAGTTTAATTAAGGAGTGAGAATAAATAAGTATTCTTATAAAAAACATACATAGGAAAGATCTCTAATTATCACCAATAAACGAAATGGAATATATAAAAAAATAGTTTTGATCTATTATACTAAACTATATAAACCATAATGATAATGGCCATAAAAATATAAATCAGAAAACAAATATCTTATAAAATATTTTCTGTCTCAAAAATGTGAAAGCAATATTATCAATTACCTGAAGTGATGTTGACACTGAACCTATAACTAGCTTCATGTAACAAATATTTAATGACATAGATAACGGATTTTTGCTGGTAAATTAAACAATTGAAAAGTTTTTACTGTTAATTCTATCTTAAATAGATGATTTTGAGAAAATTCAATAGGATTCGATGATTTGCCTTTCAAAAATGTTTATGGTTTATGGATAACGACAGTGATGTTATATTAAAAACATGAGAACAATAAGATGAATTAAAACTTATGATTACGGTAAAAGATAAGACGACTATTGAAAATTACCAAGAAAACTTAAAATTTTCGTACTTTCCAATTTCGAGTTTTGTATGACAAATATTCCTCAAGAAAGTACAGAAAAAATATTAACCCCGAGTGTGTATACTGCAAGCGAAGATTTTACGCATTCAGGTCAATTAAAACGAACAATTTAATTACACTATACGATCATTATTTTACAGGCAGTATCAAATAGTATTAGATTAACGGTGTATCAATAAATGCATGTAATTTTAACAACGTATCCACTTCGTCAATGATCACAAGAGATAAAGTTCCAAGAAAACTAAATTAAAAAACTGATAAATGTAAATCTATCGGTAATATTTTCATCATTATATATGCTCCTAGGTTCTAAAAACTGCTGCATATATTTAAACTTGTCTAATAATTTTTGATTTTAGTGGTGATTCAACTTAAGTGTCTAATAATTTTAATTTTTGTACAATTACAAACTGAAGTGCACTTTGCACTGCACGGCTGTATGTGAAATCAAATGGAGCTTTAATTTCAATTTTGCATCTCCATTTGTGTATAAAATAGAAGCAAGAAAATGGTGAGAAATAGATAGAAGCAAACTTTGGTATTAAATCTTCAAAGTCTGATTCTGAATCACTGAAATGCCAAAGGAATGAGGGAACAGTTTATATTATTTCCACAAATTGATTCTATGAAAGCAGGATATATGTTAAATGCATGAAATATGGATAGTTAACTTCCTCTTTTAAATGGATCTTCAAAGGCAAAGTATCTAGTACTTTATCATCCTATCAAATGCATCTATCATTGACCAGCTCATTTTAGAAACTAATTTACTCTGCTTTTGTCAAGCTTCTCTTGAGAGTTCGAATTATTCTTACTATAACCTACCTCATCCATCGCTCTTTTCTCTTCGGGATTTAGTCTTTTCAAGTCAATCATTCTGCTTAGCTTTCAGAATCACAGAATTTAGAAATAACCTAAATGCAAAAATTAAATAGTAACCCTTTTAGTAAATAGATCTTTCTAGTCTTAAATATAATTTTTCATGACATGAAAATGTGAAAAAAAAGAAAAAAAAATATTTTTGGTTCTTGATATAATAACTACATAGAATCTAGTCAGTATTAATGCAAAATCATTACGTTTTAACAGTTTATTTACGGAGAGTGCCACTGACATACATTTTCATTCCTCGCTAAGATTTATTTTTTTATTTAGTTTATTCTTTTGTGGATTGGTGAAATTAAAATACAGGATTTTTTTCATTTGAATTCAATTCCATTTACTCATCTAAAAGTATGCATATTTACTGAATATGATAAATGAGCTAATGAAACATATTTATCTTGTAACCCATCTACATTATCATCCCTAATAGCTAGTATTTCAACAGTATCCATTCAACTGAGTTTCACTTCTTTATTCAACATTTTCTCGAACTAGGTGCATTCACTTATTTCTATCTCTTCTTCTTTTTCAATTCTTGTCTTTCTAATTAATAAAAGCATATTTGAAAAAGGTTAAATATTTAAATTAATCACACATATAGGAAAACTTCTTTATGGCAGCAAGCCATGTTTCTGAAAAAAAGTGGCCGTTTAGTTGGGTGGCCGGCTAGAGAAGTTTCAGCGTATATATATATATATATATATATATATATATATATATATATATATATATATATATATATATATATATATATATATATATATATATATATATATATATATTTATAAATATATATATATATATATATATATATATATATATACATATTTATAAATATATATACATATTTATATATATATATATATATATATATATATATATATATATATATATTTATATATATATATATATATATATATATATATATATATATATATATATATATATATATATATATATATATATATATATATATATATATATATATATATATACACATATATATATACACATACATATATACACATATATATATACACATATATATACATACTAAATTATTTACAGTCTAATTTTTACTAAATTGATATTGAAGTTCACTTTCGAGTTATTTATATTACTATAGCTCATAATACTATCATTTCTAAAATATCTCTTTATATTTCGAGAAATATACAAACTTTTTTAATGATAGGAAGAAGGAAAGTAGCTAAACTGAAATAAGTATTTCATTTCATAATGAATATTTTTCTATAAGGTTGTGATATTGGCAGTATGTAAATGTTTGATAAAAGTAATATTTGTCATAGTGACAGTCATAGAATTCAAAGGAAATATTTCTTACTCAAAATCTTTAAATGCATAGAAGTCCTCGATGGCAGTTCTCATGAAAGTACTGAAGTACTTAGGATTTTAAAATAAACGCTGTTTGCAGTCAACTTGAATATATGTCTTTCAAATACCGAATCAGCTGTGACTTCACGATAATACACTGATTTTCACGATAACACATACATTGTGTTAAATTACGGAATCCAAACTCATCATAGTTTTATTTTTCAAACTTGACTTCCTTTTACTTAACTACATAATATCATAACTTTCGTGACTTTACCTTTTTAGGTTTATAGAGGAGGAAAAATTATTCATTGTGTAATCTATTGTATACAATGTAAAGGCAATTTAAAAAACCAATTTTTTTTTTAGAATTTCCTTCTTGAAGTAAGATAATTACCAAAATACATTAATTTTAATAAAAGCACTTAAATCATCACTTTTTTTTGGTTTAAACGATTGCTTTAAGATAATGACATTCTGGCCTTTAATTTAACGTTTCTATTTTAATTAAGAATTAAAGGTAGTATAATTAAAAATTATATGTTTTTAGATATTTATATCTTTACAATTATTCATGAAAAAACAGCATGGCTGTTTTTCCTAAATTTATTTTAAAGTTTTTATATTTTTTAAATATTACTTTAAGTCTCATAAATGACTTAAAATTCTTACCCCCCCCCCCCTGCACAGAATGTGTTTTGATTCCGCCACTGCTTCCCATAATAAAGAAACTAACAATTTCTTAGTGTTTAAGGGTGGATGTCCATAAGATGTGTACCTATTGTATTGGAAAACGAACAACAATTTTGCTCTACTAACTCTGTTCGGTTTTTAGGTCATAAGTTATCGCTTTTTTTTTATTTTAGGTTTACAGCTACTAAAACTACAGCTGCAAAAAAATAATTTTCTTGTAAACCATACTGAAGCTATTTTATTCTTTAAAAACTGCACGTGTTGTTATTCATAATCATGTAAGCATAAACAATTTTTCCCGTAATTCAAAATTAAATAATTGGTGTAATTTTCTTGCTCTGTATGATTATAATTTTCTCTGTTATTAAATGTAAAAATTACAAGTCCGAAAAACACTAAATGCAGGTCCTGAGCTTGCAAATCAAATAACATAATCTAAACACATGCGGTGAAGGGAAACATAAGATTTGTATTTTACATCCAGATCCCATATTATTCGATCTCAAGTCGCTTATACAAGTACATGCTAATTTTTATCTTTCATTTCTTTGAATCGGTGCTTTGACCGAAATTTCTTCTGATAATTTACAATACCACCAAGTTGAACAAAATAGTATAATACCTTTTTAAATGAGTTTCGTCCGGAATGCGATGTGGCCTAGCGGTAGCACGTCGAGCCTAGAACTGGGGGTGCTCGGTTCGAATCCGGACGAACTCCATCAAATCCTTATTCTCCATTGAATCTAGGCCGGTTATGGACATATTAAATCTGATCGAAAAATCCTTATATGAGGTTAAATAGGGTAGGAAAAGGTACGCTTCCATCCCCAGATGTCGGACTGCTCGGTCAACATTAAGGTGACACCAGAGGGTGGTGATGATTCGCCTATACTGCCCCCCTTACTCCTAGAAAGCAATTAAAAATTCTAGCGGATTGACCTCCAATATCTTAATAGACAAGTGTCCCGCTTTGCCCCCCCCCAAAAAAAAAACATGTATTTAGGTACTTTTTGAAAAATGTATCACCCTTAGAAATTAGAAGAGAGTCTATCCTCCGTACACTGCCCCTTAAGCCTTTCTAGTAATAGTTATATCTGAGAAAACGAATGTATTTTTTTTTCGGAAAGCCACTTATACATTTATATACTCTTTTTGTATCTTCAACATATATATATATATATATATATATATATATATATATATATATATATATATATATATATATATATATATGTATATATATATATATATATATAGATAGATAGATAGATATTTATATACTCTTTTTGTAGTCATTTACAGCTGCTGTACTCTTGGAATCACTCGCCGCAGTATTAACCTGTAAAGAAAACTTGTCCGTGGATTGCCGACTTGGATTTAAAGATATTTTTTTTAATTGAGCACAGTAATAAAGAAACTTTACCCCTTGGGGCATTTTCGTTTTAAAAAATGCAAATAAAATTTTAATTTAAATTAAGTGAGCGAAAAATGTAGTATAGTGTTTTTTAATCGCTCTTAAATTCCTTTCGTGGGCGAAATTTATAAAATGAATTATGTTGCACTGTGTGGTTTAGGCTATCTGAAAATACAACTTTTATTTGATTATCAGAATTTATGTAGCTGTAAATAGTAGACACATTTTATCCATAGATTAACTGTGAGGTGCATGAATCTTTCAGGGTTAGTACACGGCAGCCTGAATGTACCGACTGCTTGAAAATAGCTGAAAGCTGAATACTGTACTGTTGGAGGAGCAAGGGCGAATATACAACTATTTTATTTACAGTTTACTACATTGGGCCACACGCCACATGATCTGTAATTACAGTTCGCCCTTTCTCCACCGTGTTTAGGCAAAATTACACAACATGTCGTGATGTCATGTCTAGGAATTTCATTCTTTGCATACATACCCTCAGTCAGATAGGAGTCAGTATTTTAAAACGATCAGTTCATCCTCTTCCTTATCTATATATATAAAACAGTTCCGTAACTGAGTGACTGACATACAATGCACAGACCAAACCGCTGGACCTAAAGGTCTGAAATTTTGCATGGCGTTTTTCTTATGGTGTAGGGGGTGCACTGAGAAAGATTTTTGAGAAATTCTTCTTAGATTTTTTTAAATTAAATTTTTAAGCTGTTTTTGTAACATTTTTTAAAAATTTTGCATTTAAAATAATAATTTGAGGGTTATAAAATTTATATCACAAGAAAGATCATTAAAATTCCTTTAAAATGAAACGTTTTTTTGAACCATTACCTCGGTTTTCTGATTTTTGGTGAATTTTTAAAGATTAATTTTTAGAATTTAATTTATTAGATGCTGATCACGTGATTTCTTTTTCTGGTACTTTAAATAAACTTATCGTCACGTGCATAACAACCATATAGACAAAAAAATATTTTTTTTCTCTCTAATGCAGCAGACGATTGAATATTATCCCCCCCCCAAAAAAAAAAAAAATATATATATATATATATATATATATTACATAAATTGTATACATTGATCGTCGTATTTATTATAAATATATATATTTATTTTTTGGCATTAATTGCATACATTGACCGTTGTATTTAATTTGAATGTACTCCTTAGCGAAGTGCGGGTATTCAGCTAGTATTGCATAAGTTGCTTCTTTCTTATTATAATACGTTATAATAGTGACTACGAGTGTGGCTATATAAAAAGGAAAGTGAAAATACACCAAGGAAAATGCAAAAACTTCAAGACAAGTGAATTGTTAATAAACGTAAGGAATATGGAGTAAGATCTCCATTTACCGGATCAGAAGGTTTCGATTATTAAGCCGCTTCAATTATCTTCAAGACTGCTGTTAAAAAAAAAAGGAATGCGACACGAAGTGCAAACTTCAATTTAATAAATATATAAAACGCAACAACAGGATAATCTTAAAAATGGTAGAGCAACTCAAGTTGTTAAATTTATAATAAGAACAAACAATTCCCAATTCACGTGTAAGTGAAATCACGTTTGTAATTAAAACTGCTGCTTTGAAAAGTTCATTCACCATGCAGGAAATGCCAGGTGATGATAGCTACAGGAACAAGGCAATTCTGGTGAGAATAAAATTTCAAGAAAAACAAAACGTGTAGTCCCTGCTATTTCACTCGGCGAGCCTTGTAAATGTAGTCGGAAATATATTGAAAATTTAGAAATGAACGTAGTTGAACTTTCTCCCCCAATTTTGGTGTCTGTGGGATTATAATTTACAAAACGATTATTACTTAAGTCTTCTAAAATTGGATTACTGTAAGGTTTCTGCAGTCTCAAACAGACCAATCGGAAAACTACGAATGATTTCATATTCTGTTAAGATGAATGCGGAAGCAGTAACTGTTTGCCATCTAGCATTTGGTAGGATACACGGTATAACAGGAATGAGTACGTGCAGTTTTATCAAAACAAAGTGAGACAGGTGTACAGCTGAAAGCGATAATAGAGGAAAGTCACCCCGCTAAACAAGATTTTTAAAGGTAGAAAATTGATAGTTAGCTAGTTAAACAACAAACTAAACCCCTCGCTGCATTTTCCAGCCTCTACAGTCGTTCGAAGAGCCCCTACAGGAAGTATATGCCACCAGGATCATCGGTTAAACATTGGACTTTGACATGTAACATTTTCTTTTGTTTTATGGTTATTTAACTGTTTTTTTTTTATTTCTTAAATAATGTATAATAATGGGATTTTCTACAACTATTAAATTGGCATTTTCTAAAGGTTTGGCATCACAGGTCCATTACCAGTGAGGGCGTTGTAAGGAGATTTAAATAATCTTCATAACATTCATCATTTTCAGTAAATTTGTGTTTCAATAATGAATAGTGATCATTATTAATTTTATTTTTAAAGAATTACACAAGAGGCTTTACTTTTTTTAACACACTGGTACCTTATTATTATTTTTAATTTGATAATATTGTTAATAATAATAATAATAATAGGTACAATAGTTATAAAAATTTTATTAATGTTCTAAAAATTAATTTTCTTCGATAAAATTCCTGAATTTGCGGTTCTTAATGCTAAAATTCATATTCGACCTTTCTATGCTGAAAAGTTTATTCCCCAAATTTAATGGCGATTTCCCAACACCCTGAATTTTATATCCGTCGTCTCTATTCAGAGCTCTTGATGATTTATATGTCATTCTAATAAGTCATGAGGAATTCGAATTCATGTATGAATCATTCGAAAACTGAATTTGAGAAAAAATTAATGAGCAGAATTGAACTTCGTGAATATTACTGTGTTACATTTGGAGAATCTCAAAATTTGATAAATCGCATTAGATTTTCCACATTTCATTCGTGTGAAATAATTGTCATTAATTCAAATAAAATGAAGATTCCTTTACACTAAAGAGAATGATTAAAAAAATTCATAGGTTTTTTTGCTTTCGCTACAACAGTTCATTAATTAATAAAACAAAAATCTTGATTGAAAATCCCTTTTTTTATTGTCTGGTTACTTTAAACAACTATTCTAATGCCAGTGGTATACGAGCAAATAGCACACACTTTGTAATATTTTAAAGGGAGTGACTGAAAGTTTGAGCTAATATTGGATAACTTTTTTTTTATTATTATTAAAGCAATAGCACATAGATTTACTTCTACACACTATTATATGTCACTAAATACAACAAGCAAACGGAAGAAACAAAACACAAAACAAAATGGCATATAGAAATCTTGGAGTATAAACAGCAGTCTAATTGGGCTGATACTCATTCGTCCTCATCAGTTCCCTGGCCTCCCAATATCTGCCATAAAGGCAGTTACTTGATAATGCGGAGCACAGTAGTAAATGCTGTGGTATTGGATAACATTTAAAAAAGGAAAAAAAAATTAATAAAACCCGATTGGAATTGAGTTACATTTAATTTTTACCCAGGTTTCGAGCAAATAATCAAAAACAAAAAATATGAATGAAATTCCATCAGGAAAAAATGTAGGTATGGTATATTTCATTAGAAAGAAATTTTTATGAGTAAGAAGTTTGCAACGCATTTTTTCTTTTGGAATTCCCAGAGATACTTATTTTGGCATTCATTTAAAGTTAGTTTTCAAGGAAGTAGTTTAAAATCGTGGAAACCACACTGACTATTTTATTATTGACGTCACTCAAACAGTTGAAGTTAAAAACATAAAGGCTTCAATTTTACGAATATCTGATAAAAAGACCGATAGACAAAAGAAGCGATAGACAAAAGAAGACAATGATTTCCTGAAATGATGCAAAGATATCGCTGAAGCAGGAAGAAATCTCATTAAAATATCAGTTTTTACATCTGATGTGACGTGCAAGCGGAAACTCGAAAGAAGCAAAACCAAAAACTAATAGAAAAGACTCAGACTTAACATTGATCAGAACCCTAAATAATATTTTGAGTGAGAATTTGAAATTAATTGTTTTCATCCAAAGGTTTTAACTATTTGATTCTGTCTTGGAAGGCGTTCAACCTACTTACCCCACCATGAGTGAGCCTGCTGAATATATACACTCTAATTTTCCAATCAAACCTCCAATACAAACTGATAGATGAAAGACCCTTCTCGAAAATAAAAAAAAATTTCGTTTATCAAATATTAAAAAATTACAAGGGAATTAATTATTGTAAGTAACGAGCATTTTCGGGTAGTAAAGATACATCTATGTGAAGAAAGGAAATATGAGACGATAAACTACTTTTTTTCTGGAAATCTATGTAAATCCCAATTGTATATATTGTAAAGTATTATACAAATATTGTAAATAACTCAACACGAAATAATACATATAAAAAAGGCTTAGACAGCCGAACAAATTAACAGAAAAACTACCCTAGCGTTGAAAAATTTTAACTTTTCAATAAAAGATTGCGCAGTTGCAACAAATCCTCATACTGAAAACGGACAAATATAACTGAAAAGTAAGTAATTCAACAGAAAAAGATAGTTACTAACAGGAAGAATGCAGACAAAATAAACCGAAATCACGCACTTAGGGCCAAACGCACCATAAATGCAAGATTATGTATCAGTAAAAGAACTAAACCATATAACGACATCCCAAGGCCCAGAGATAACTATCTCTTTGACTGGTTCAATGGGGATCTCGGGGCCTTAGGATGTCTTTTGTTTCGATCTGCCTCCTATTCAGAAAGTTCCCCATTGTGGTAACTGATTTGATTAGGCCCCCTGATGAAGAGACCAGTCGGTTGCCTCGTTATATGGTCTAGTTCTTTTACTGCTACGGGATCTTGCATTTATGGTGCTGTGAAGTCACGCATATAACGTGTGGTTCTCACGACCTGCGAAGAAGCCCTTCCACAGCTGCAGGTTTAAAAACATTCCCATGCGTTTCCACCACATTCTAAAATTCTGTGGGGTTTAAAGGCTATCAATTACGGCTTTACTGCCGGAGTTCGACGTTCCTGGATTTCTGCGGGTTAAGTCCCAGTCTCATCCTCGCCGACAAAATCTGGGAACCGCCGCCTTCTACCTTATAAAGATGTTTATCGGGGTCGTCAGTCAGAGTATTCTGACGTTATATAAGCAATATGTTCTCATAAAAATGTCACCGAATCCAAGACTGCCAGCTAGCTCAGCGAGCACGGACTTTCTGGTTTTCCCCCTCTGAAATCCCGCAATTTTCTTAGAACTGGCCTCCACCAGCGAAGACTTCAAAAACTGGGTATATATGCGAGACTCTGTGTTTTCCGGGAGAGCCCCTGTAATGGTGCATATACATTGGTACAGAGTTCTCTCCCCGACTCCTGTCATGACATTAGTCACGGTAACATTAGACACGGTATTTAGAACCACCCCCATTCCCGCACTCAAGATTTCTTTGATGTGGTGCCTCCCCCGACCCCGCTCGACACCATTTGACCCGCTGACCCTCCACTCTTTCTTTGATGGACCGCCAGAGGAGGCGATCCAAGCGTAGTAGAGAGTACAGAGAGACATAAATCACTGGCATATGCAGAGAACTCTGTACCAATCTGTATGCGCTATAACACCTGGGCCAGAGCGGCTGTGCAGATTTCTGTTCCCCGAAAGACTAAGTTTTGCCGCTGTTAAAATCTTTTGCTCCAGTCTAGTGATGTTATAACTTGCTCGAACCAACCTCTTACTTGTTACGTTTTCTGTAAATAAAAGGTAAGTCTTTCGTTACTTCTGGCCTGCTAATTTAGACCACTCGGATACCACGCCAGTTGAACACGTTTCGTTTCGATATGCTACAGTGCGTTTAGCCCTAAGTGCGTGATTTCGGTTTATTTTGTCTGCATTCTTCCTGTTAGTAATTATCTATCTCTGTTGAATTTTTTTACTTTTTAGCTATGTTTATAAAGTATTACCAAATATACCTGGATTAAATTATATAAAACAACTTAAATTATATTTTTATGGTTTCACAAGAATTACGGAATAGATTTCTGAAAACGTCACTTTATAATCATGAATTTTTTTAAGAAAAACACCAATAGAATTTAGGGGGGAAACGAAATTTTCTCTGCTGCATAATAAGTCATTCACAGTCAACCACACAAGCAAGAAGGTGACAGGAGAAATCTGCTCTATATTGCAATTAGTGCGCATCGGGTAGCCTTGGGCCCACGATCATAATCGTAACACTGCATTAACACAGTCGCGCTACCGGTGAGTCGGATCGCGGGGAGAGGATGTGTAAACGGCGTGTTCGCCATTTCTCCTCGCCAATCGTGGCGCTCGCTTCGAGAGCGGTTTTCTGGCACGAGTCAAAGGGGCGAATGGCGAAGGGAAGTCTTGTTCCCAGTAGCGAATAGTAGCGCAGTAGTAGAATGTGAGAACGGTCACTCGCGTCGACGCAGGAACGTGACGAATGTCTCGCGAATGTCTTACGGGTGGCGTGAGCGCGAATGTGCAAATGCGGCATAAGACGTATCAAGTGCCCACACGCGAACCTAGAAGTGGAAGTCTGCAAATCTCTATCACCCTTAAAGTTAAATACGCCTCCAGGACAAGTTCTATGATATCAGTCATGATCTGGTGAAATTCTCGAAATGAACTTCACCATTTTGTTCGACATGAATACGTATTTAAGGGGGATACATTTAACAAATTAACGGGTACTAAATGGATTTCGAAACTTAAATTCAAACACCCCATAAGCCTAATTTAAAATCTATTAGCCATTTTGTTATTAGAACAAATTTTTTAACTGTTGTTAAGAATATAATATATATTTATATAAGTGTGTGTGTGTGTGTGTGTGTGCTTGGCTTCGAAAATTTGAATATGGAAGACAGTTTGCATTAGAATTCGGTCATTTGTGAGCTTATTGCCTTTCCTGTCTTTCCAACTTTATAGAGAGGAAACTTTATTGATTTTAATCAAAAATCTTTAAAAGGGATCTAAATGTCTAAGCTGAAGTTTTCTGCTCAAATAAAATATATTTCGTTTGAATGCAAAATCCTTGGTATTTTTCTAGGCTATGCTGTGTTTGATGACCAGTTTGTGGATCTGAAGTAGTGTTCTGCTACAATAAGGGTAAGAAGACCCTATTTACAGTTCAAAGTGATTATAAAAGCTAGTGCTTTTGCCCTTCAGCTATTGTTTCGTTACATAATTATAAAGGGTTGAAGTTACTATCTAAATGGTACTTTATATGCCTATTATTTTTCTAAATTTTAATTATGGTACTTTATATGCCTACTAGTTTCTTAATTTCAATTCTGGTATTTATATGCCTAATAGTTTCTAACTTTAAATTCTGGCAAAATAAAATATAGTTTGAAGAAAAAAATCATTTATCAGAGTATATCTACCAGATGCATTTCCTTTGTGTACTCGAATTTTTAGTTACTTTTATTCAATTTATAATCACATGCATACTTTTATTTATGGTAGAGATTCCCTTAATACAAACATTCATAAGGAAACCAAACAAAATGGAATTCGATGTAAAAGTGGTCGAAACACGAGTAAGAAGTGGAGCTGTAGGTATTATCTAGAGCTCTGTTATCCAAAGTGTGTTCTGACACAACAGTGAGGTTCCGTTAAAAAAAAAAAATCAGGGGTTCCACGAGACAGTCTGACGGCTAAAATGCCATGTATCTTAATCACTATTATTTGTTTTTATGAAGACTTTTTAAATGATATTATGTTTAATGCAATAAAATCTAAGTGTTCAATATCACATTAAATTTAAGGGAGGATGGGGTCTATTGATAAAAAAATTATAGAAGGTTCTGGGAAAAATGTTCTGATGGTTTCACGATCAAAAAAAGTTTGGGAAGCACTGATCTCAAGTAAGGAAATATGTAAGAACCACAACCATAACAGTTCCGTAACTGTCTGACAGACTGATAGATAACACAGACCAAACCGCTGGATCTAAAGAGCTCAAATTTTGCATGGCGATTCTTCTTATAGTGTAGGGTTGCACTAAGAAACATTTCTGAAAAATTCTTCTTAGATTTTTTTAAAAGTAAATTTTTATGTTAATTTTGTAACTTTTTTAAAGTTTGTACTTAAAATAAAAATCTGAGGGTTATAAAATGTATATCACGAGAAAGAGCATAAAAATTTCTTAAAAATGAAATCTTTTTCGAATCTTTATCTCCATTTTCTGATTTTTGGTGGATTTTTAAAGATTAATGTTTAGAATCGAATTTATTAAATGCTGATCACGTGGTTTCTCTTCTTTTTGAGGTATTTTAAATTAATTTTGCGTCACGTGCATAACAACAAAAAAATTGACAAAAAATATTAAAATACGGTAAAAGATAAAATTTAACCACTAGACTAATTGAGATGGAAGTTTTTAAAGAATTTAATTTATATTAGTATGTTTTATGAATATTAAACACACAAATTAATTACATACATTGACCATTGTATTTAATTTGAATATTTTCTTCTACATTATTTTGTCTGTAAAAATATCCGTTACGACTTTTTTTATAAATATACATATTTTTTTTTTACATTCATTGCATACATTGACCTTATTCCAAGCGATATCTGTACAGATTTGAGAAAATATTGTTATTTTCCTTCTTTGTTGCTATAATGTCTCTATGTCGTTGGAATAACACTATTTATCCTCAATTAAAGTCATTTTCGACTGTCACAAAATCACATACATCAAAAGGATCTGCGTAATGTCAGCAATGCTTATCTATGGCAACACAAATACACCTGATCACCTTGAATATAACATGCCTCGTATTACGTGCTTGATTAAAGAGATTCTTTTGAACTAAATATTAATGAGAACACAGTAATTCGATTTTAAGTAAAGCGTATTTTTACAGTCATTTTGGAATATTCTTATATGTATGAAACTAAATGAGCGGAGATTGCTAGGGTCAAACCTAGCAATCTCCATTTTTTTAATGGAGTTAAGGATACATTCTCAGAGCAATTCGATCAGTTAAAAACAAATATTTTGGAAAATGTCCTTCTAATAAAAAAAAAACAATGTGGTAAGGTAATTTCAAATTCTTGTCTTTAACAATGCGCATTTTTGCAAATTCAAAATGGTTCAGTGATTAATCAAAACAAAATAGTCAAAAGAAATCTGATGCACAGCTAAACTTCACAAAAACCTTTAATGATACACACAAACAACATAAAAAAACATAAAGGGAAATTAAGGGTTTAAAAACTCAATCAAATATACGAGCATAGAACCCATTCAAAACAGGACTTATCGTCCCGTATCAAAATCTATCTAACTAGTTCTAATCTTAATCTAAACCTAATATTTCAGGTAGAGAGGGTACGAGATTATCTCAGTCAAGCAGTGCCCCCATGGAGTCTATAGTTTTTTAAGCACAGTAGTGCTACCTAACTGAAACTTTCTCAACAGTATACTTATTTGTCCTTTACTGAGAAAAAAAATTTCTGTTGGCAAATGCTACTTCTGATACCACACCCCTAAATTAATAATTTTATAGATTTATTTACAACTTAAAAATAATTGTTAAAAATTGAGTCCTCACCAAATAAAAATAAAGTTGAAAAAATTTAGCATTTCTTTGTAATTAATTTTATGCTTATTGATCAATTTTGTATATTTTAAAGACTGTAGCTGCCTGGAGTGGTGATCAAAACCAAATAATCTAACTTTAAGGTCGGTAATTTATATATCAGTGCTAAAATATACCAACTGTTTTAGGTAAGTGACAGACCTCTCATTAAAAAATAAAAAATGTACAATGGTTGAGTTTATGAGTTCTTATGACGAAACAAAACTTTTAATTACATTCAGCACAAGATACCTCTGCAGGTAATTACACGTTCTATGCATAATATCTCTCAATTAGATCTCAGACTGATATGCATGAAGTGATATCGGACTTTCGTAACACACGACTCATTTTACTCCACGAATAATACACAAGTTCACTATGGTTAGTTTTTGAAAAAATATGTATATAATTACGGTTTTCACAATTCAGTAATAAAATATTTCAGGTAGTCACATCTAACGAAAATACCGCGGGTTATTAACGTAGGATTACTTATCGTTGCTTGCCTCTTTTGTATATATATATATATATATATATATATATATATATATATATATGTATGTGTTATGTAAATATGAATATATATATATGTACGTATGTATATATATATACATGAATGTTGGTCAAAATTTTTACGCATTTTGGTACTTTTCTTTTGAACTGTTTACTGCTTGTCCGAGCGATACAGATTGGGTTTGGCGCGCTGCCAAAATTATAACTAGCGAGGTACGGACGGACGGTTTTAATGTCTGAATTTTTTCTTTCCGAAGAACCGTTATGGAGGAACGTAATCCTACGTTAAAAATGTCTTCCGTCATAAAACAATAAACTATCATACTTAGCCAGAAGTTTCAGGTTTACAAATCAGGCTTTCAGATCTAGGTAAAAAAAATTTATTGGGTTTTTCAGCTTAAAGAATTGTGCTTATTAAATAAATAAAAAAGTTTTATCTTTGTTTTAAAACAAATTTACTGTCTTGTAATAAGTGTGCTATTTAAAATAACTTGTATGCATATCTTTATAAAACGTAATGAGTCCCCTTGTATTTCATACGTAGAAATTCTCAAAAAACTTTTTTAAACCTAAGTCCGTTTATGATATTTTATAGCTACGAGAAATTTAATTAAATAAGTTCGCATTCCTTTGGTATAACGATTTTGTCCCATAAATAAGCGGCTACAGAACTCTGCCCCTCTCGACCAACACTGCGGCATCCCTCTGCCTTCTCGTCACATGTGGCCTTCGGCAACGTAACCGCGGGGAATAATAATATAAAAAATTCACACGTATTTGTATAGACAAACTGTAATTGTATTTTGTAAACAGAGATGGCGCTACTAAGCAACCGAAAAAAACTTAACAGATTTCAGCTTAGTTGAATATTACATACTAACATATTAACCCATGAGAACCATTCAATAAGGCGAAACGTTGCAACGTCACTGGCTACGTCAGTTTTTGTCTACTATAGATAACGTCATTATCGGGTGGTAGAAAACAGAAGCAGTTCCTATGCGTTTGCATGTGTTTTTGGACGATACCTTCATTTTGAGTTAGATAATTTAAGTTTATTTATAAAATTTCTCATATTAGTTGTATTTAACAGGTATTTTAACACTTTTTTTTAATATTTCGAAAGGTTTAAGAGAATATAATCATTCTTTCATTGAGAATTATTATTATTATGTTGAGATATGTATAGATATCAGGATAAGTTACTTCAGGTCAGCGTCTTGTATCGTAACTCCAGTCTTCCTCTGTCAATAAATACGGGTCACATACTGAATAAACCTTTCCGGGCTGTACCTGAATGTTTAATTTAGTGATAGATCTTAGTTTAGATACCGTATCTAAAGACTTTGCGTAATCTGAGAGCATTTTATTCAACAAGCTGTAAGAATGATCATTGAACGCCATGTTAAATTATGCAATTTTTTGCCACTCCTCGCCGAACAAGAAGTAAAATCTGCAAGAGTTGAGATGTGACATGCTGCGAGACATTGCCCTATACAAGGAAAAGAAATCCTTAATCATGTGTTCAAGAACACAAAACGCATGTAGCAAAATAGTGAAAATTAAGCGGTTGCCAAGTCACTTACAACTGAAACAATAACAACGAAAAAGATGTCATAGATTTTTTTTATGTACAGAGAGAGAGAGTAGAAATCTATAATTCCTTTAGAGAAATACATTCATATAGATAAAATGTGTATTATTTAATAGCTTATCGTTGATCCCTATCGAATTTATTACGAACTACAGATGGACGACAAGGAAGACCGAAAACTTCTCCCTCTCTACGGGCGTCGCAGCGCCCCCTCGATACAATTTTCTACACACCCCACCGTGAACAAAATGCTCACCTCTAATTACACAATATGTAGGGTATATAAACTACTTAATAAAATGTCACTAACACTCAAAATACAATACAATAATCAAATTTACATCAATACGAGAACAAATATTATTTTAAACTTACTGACGAAAAGAGACCTAAATTTATGCACACAGTTCTTCAAAACAAATTTAAAATTTCCATAATCTAAGAAAAGGTATTAAAGTATATACAAAACATTAATCATTTAATTCAATAGGATATATAAGTTGTATGAAACGTTTATACTGGCCACTTGAAGTACGAACAAGACAAGATCTTACGTGTCCATCACGACCTACGAATACTTCATCAATGATACCTAAAGGCCAAAGTAATTTAGATTTCGCTGACCCTTCCAACAAGACCACATCACCTTCTTTTAAATTATCTTTAGGAGAAGGAACTATAAAATTATGGGCATTTCTTAATTGAAGCAGATAATTTTCCTTCCACTTACGCCAAATTTGCTTCAAAAGTCTAGATTGGTACAATTTTCTGCGATTTAAATTTTCCTTTGTCGATAACTCATTGTTGAAAAGATCAGCAAAATGCACAGGATAACTATAATTTTGACCAGGAAACAAAAATTGAGCCGGAGTAAGAGGCTGTGGCTCATTTAAATCATTACTTACGTAGGTAAGTGGCCGATTATTTAAAACACATTCGATTTCTGTGAGGATAGTCATCATTAGCATTCAAAAGATAATAAAGCCTTGCCTAGGATCTTTTTCAAAGGATCCTTAACACTTTTCATGAGCCTCTCATAAAATCCACCCCACCATGGGGCACTAGGCACAATAAATTTCCATGTTACGCCGTTAATAGCAACAAAATCCTTCAAATTTTTGTCTAGAATGATTTTTGAAAATTGTCCTAAAATGACATTCGTGTTTTTGAATGTTTTAGCATTATCCGAAATGATGACTTCACAATTTCCCCTTCGAGCCAGAAATCGCCTAAAGACAAAATAAAACTTCTTGTTGACATGTCGGAAATGAGTTCAATATGAACTGCCCGTGTCACTCCACAGGTAAACAAAGCAATGTAGGCCTTACGAATGTCCTTATCTGATTTCAGATAAACAGATCCTGTGAAATCGACCCCTGTAACTGAAAATGGCGGCCTTTCCAAAATCCTGTTCTTTGGCAGATGAGCAGTTACCTGTCTCGCAGGTTTCAAAGTATACTTCCGACAAATCAAACATTTATTCAAAATTTTCTTTACCTGTTGCCTACCCTTCACAATCCAAAATTTTGTACGAATTTTTGCCAAAGTAGCTGACACCCCACCGTGTAAAATTTTGATCTGTTCTCTAATAATCAATAATTCTATGAATTTTGATTTAGGCAAAATAATAGGATGAATTTCATTCTCAGATAATTCACCCTGCTCAATCCTCCCCTTTAAACGAAATATTCCGTTATTGTCTAAGAATGGGGCTAAGCTAAAGATTTTCGATTCGGTGGAAACTGGCTTGCCAGTTTTCAAACAATGCAATTCCGAAGAATAGGTTAGAGATTGTTCGAATTTTATCCAAGTATTTTCTACAACTTCTAATTCAGTTGCAGTAAGTGGACCATTTTCATATTCTAAATGTTTCAATTTTGCGATAAAATGATTAACCAATGCAGTAATTCTTAAAACTTTCATTAAATTAGAAAAATTGTTCAAATTCAAAATAAACCCTTCGTTCTCTGAAATACAATTATTTTGCACAATTACTTCACAGTTTTTTCTCAATTCAAGATCATAATTAGGTTCAAAATAATCTGAATCAAATGTTTCACAAGGGGGCCAAAATTCTGGTGGTTGTCTCAACCACGGCGGTCCATGCCACCACAATGAACTTTCAGCCAAGTCTGTGGCGAACATACCCCTAGATAGCACATCAGCTGGGTTCTGTTTACCAGGGCAAAAATGCCATCTGCCAGGTTCAGTTAAACATTGGACTTCTTCAACCCTATTTTTTACGAAGGGTTTGTATTTGCTAGATTTACCCTTAATCCAAAAAAGTGTTATCTGAGAGTCACTCCAATAAAAACATTTAGCATCAAATTTCAAGCATTCTTTCACTTCTTTAACTAACCTAGCAGATAACAATGCTCCCATTAATTCCAGCCTCGGCAAGGTTATAGTTTTCAATGGTGCTACCCTGCTCTTTGAGCATATGAAACTTGTAATTACCTTACCGTCAGCAGAAACACATCTCAAGTACAGCACAGTTCCATAAGCTGCTAACGATGCATCTGAAAAACAATGAAGTTCAAATGATAGAAATTCACAATTAAGCTCGGAAAGGTAATATCTTGGAATCTTGACATTGGTCAATTGTTCTACATCCTTGCTCTACAAGTGCCACTTATGAGTCAGTTTGTCTGGCAATTCTTGGTCCCAGTCCAAACCCAATGTCTACAGTTCTTAAAGTAGACACTTCACCCTTACAATGAACGGTCCGAGAAAACCAATCGGGTCGAAGAGTCTACCGACAATTTGTAGAATAAAGCGTTTGGTGTCTATTCTGCGAGATACGAATTTCACAAGTTCTGTGGTGTAAAATTATATCGTATCACTATCTGGATCCCAGGCCAAACCTAAGACCTTCGACGAAAAGCCAGAACGAACAAGAGTGTCCGGCTGTTCGATTTCAATGTTGTTGGCTCTCCAAAATTCACGAAGTTCGGATGAATTAGTTGTTCACTTTCTGAGTACCATTCCAGCATCGTTGTCACCGAAAATAAGTATATACATTTTTAAGGAGACCTGACAGTAAAATATACGGGTGTTTCAAAAAGAATCATCCTATTTAAACCAAAGCATAACTATTCATCTTTCAATCCGTTTTGATCGAATAATGTATAGGCAGAAAGAGGGAAATCTCGAGTTTCACGCAATTGCCGACAAGTAGCGCTAACGCTCTTCCTTCGCCTGCCACTTCCGTGTTTGTAAAGATGGAGATTGCACAACAGAAATCATTTTGTGTTCTACGCTTTGCGAAGTGTAAGGGCCTGTTCACATAGGAGTCCGTTGGGTAGCGTTAAGGAAAAGATGACGTTGAGACGAAAATAAACCAATCATAGGCGCTAAAAATTTCATTGCTAATTGTTTGGCGGCCTATGATTGGTTTATTTTCATCTCAACGTCATCTTTTCCTTAACGCAACGCAACGGACTCCTATGCGAACAGGCCCTTAGTCTGTAACAACTGTTCAACGTGATTTTCGTCAATAAAACCCTGGTAAATTGAAGTTCCTACCTCTCAGAGCATTAGACGATTGTATAAAAGTTTCCTAGACACGGGTTGTCTATGTACGCATAACAGCCGTGGACGCAGTGTATGGAGACATGCTCTTAAAAGTTTGGGACGAATTTGCCTACCATATAGACATATATCGTGCATCCAAAGGTGGGCATATTAAGCACCTTTAATTTGGTTTTAAAAAAATCTTTCTGATTGGCCATGTAAATATAAAATTAATTTTAAGTTTCTATGTTCAATATTTTCCATAATATACTCATTTCAAATCGGGTGATTCTTTTTGAAACACCCTGTACACAGAAAGGACCAACTCATTGAACAAATATCTAAAATATTTCGCGTAGGAAACTTAGTTTACGAATATAGTCGAAATCGCTAGTAGCGATCTACGATTTAACGATAACTCGGGTTTCGGAAGAAAGAAGATTACAACGGCTTGCTGATAACGGTTGCGTGATGCGGAACAATAAGCAACTCAAGCAAAAATCTCTCACTAACTCCGAGTTTTCTTCGGTATATTCGACTAAACTGGGGTTTTAGAGAGTTAGACTTCATTAACGTGTATTGTTTCCAAAAAATTCATCCGCTAATCCACTTTTCCCAAATTTAGCTTTATGGTAAGTCTCAAGTTATCGTAAATTTTCATTGAGGCAAGAAGTTTTGCAGCTTAAATCAAGGACATGGGAATGCTGCAGAATCATGTAGTTTTCTATCACTGAAATTTGATGTATTTATATAATTTTCATGAAATTCGCTCAGATAAAAAGAAGCATAGTTAATTTTTGACTATAACTTCATTTTTTATTAACTTTTATTATTTTAAATTTGTTTGGAATGTGGTAGATATTGAAACCTTTCAAGATTTGAAACCTTCAAACATTTTCTTTATGTAGCGTAAATTTTATGTTATTTTTATATCAGGTGTTGGAAAAGCTGATGCTGATTAATATTAATTGTGGAGTCAAAAAATATTTACTACAGATTTTTGCTGCATAAATTCCCTAACTAATTTATAAACTGATAAATACATTTATTGTTAACATCATCTTACACTCTAGGTATTAAGAAATCTTAATTTGACTTAGCATTGATTGCACATTATTCAAGGGGGAAAAATTGCTAATTTCCCAATTTCATGAAATACAAAAATTATATGATTATTATCATAAATGGAAAACTCAAGACCTATTGAAGTTTCAGCATATTACAGTTTGTCAGTAGCTTATATCTGTTATGGGAAACTCGGTTACTTACTTCGCAAGAAGCCTGGATCCTTATTAGACTTGCATAAGTGCTGTTTTTGATAAAAATTTGTAAATTTATGCCTTTATCTAGCTGAATACCCGTGTTTCGCCACGGGGTACATTCAAATCAATGTGTGCAATTAATGCCAAAAAAAAACACAAAAAATTTTATTTATTATAAATACAACTGCCAATGTATGCAACTAAGGCCCAAAAAAAAATATATAGTTAAAAAAAAATCATACCGGATATTTTTATAGACAAAATAATGTAGAAGAAAATATTCAAATTAAATACAACGGTCAGTGTATGTAATTAATTTGTATGTTTAATATCCATAAAACTTACTAATTTGAATTAGATTCTTAAAAAACTTCCATCTCAATGAGTCTAGTGGTTAAATTTTACCTTCTACCGTATTTTAATGTTTTTTTGTCAATTTATTTCGTTGTTATGCACGTGACGCAAAATTAATTTAAACTATCACAAAAAGGAAAGAAACAACGTGATCAGCATTTAATAAATTAAATTCTAAAAATTAATTATTAAAAATTCACCAAACGTCAGAAAATAGAGAAAAAGATTTCATTTTAAAGAAATATTTATGATCTTTCTCGTGATATAAATTTTATAACCACCTGATTACTATTACAAAACAGCTTACAAAACAGCTTAAAATATTACAAAACAGCTTAAAAATTTTATTTAAAAAACTCTAAGAAGAATTTTTCAAAAATCTTCCTTAGTGCACCTCTACACTGTAAGATGAATCGCCATGCAGAATTTCAGCTCTTTAGGTCCAGCGGTTTGGTCTATCCGCTATCTGTCAGTCAGTCAGTCAGTCAGTTACGGTACTGTTTTATATATATAAATTATAAAAGGAAATAAATTTCGGATAGATGTATTTTGACAGTTATCCTATCTACGTCCATATTAAGGGTAACACTTGAAAAAAAATATGAGAACCTCAAAGGGCAATTTTAATTGGAATTGTCCTTACAGTGTGCAAAAACACCCTTTTGCGTAACTAATCCTCTGTTCCGCCTTCTAGAAACCGCTTCTGGTTCCTACCATTGTTATCGTCACCGCACACCACCCACTCCCGTCTTCAAGCCTTTGTTCCATCCGATCAGATACCACAAAGCCCTTGGGTCTTGACCTTCGCCTGCCTTCCTTCTAATTCTTTATAACCTTTAAAAAAAAGACTTTTTCCCCCTTCGACATTAAAGCCTTTTCCTTCACTTTGACACTTGGAACTTCCTATAATTATCACTAAGCAAAATAATAAATAAATAAATAAATAAATAAAAGGGAAGGTTGTTGCAATTGATCGCTAATCAGAAAGGAAGGAAGGCGTTCCCTAAACAAATGGAAAATACCTATGAATGAGATAGCTGTAGCAAGATGGGTACAACGTATTGCTAAATATCGATCAAAAAACGTGAACTAGTGAACACTCCGAAGCACAATTTGAAGCTGCATCAAAAGAAATCCAGATGAATTTTTGCGCCTTTTCGTAACGGTTGATAAAACATTGACGCATCACTACCAGCTAGAAACGAAAGAACAGTCAAAACAGAGGGTTGAAGAAGGTGAATCTACTCCAAAGAAAACAAAAAAAAGGTTCCATCAACCGGAGAGATTATGGCCATTCTTATTTTGTGGACGCCTATCGTATAATCTTTATTGTCTTCTTGGAAAAGGGCGAAAAACTAATCATGGAGTCCTATGCATCTTTACCGGACCATTTAAATAATAAAATTAAGACAAAAAAGGACCCATTGTGACTAAAAATAATTTTTCCTTTGGGGAATACAAGAAAATATATTGAAGCCTTAAACAGTGCTTATTAAAAACAACTATCCTGATAGTTTTATTAGGAAAGTATACTTGTTGTTTTAGATTTACTGACTACTATTGATATTACAGTTTAACACAACATAGTGTATCCCAAGTAAATATTAATCTATAAATAGTTTTAAATATGAAATTAGTTGAAACAAATAATTAAAATATATTAAGTAAATAAATTAAATTAATTTAAGATATTTAAAATTTTAATGTAAATTCAATAAATATAAATACTTTATTATAAATACTAGTGAAAAAGCTAAAATCGTAAGTTAATATATTATTAAAATAGATGTACATTTTTTTGACAAAATGTTGTCGGCCTGTGCTATGTTATGGAAATAATTGAGATAAACTTCATGTTCCATCACGACAGCCAGATCTATTGGGAAGGTCACTTGTAACATCCTTCATATTTCTATTCTTGGCTGAATTTTTGGAAAGATAGTACCCTGTCAAATTCCATTAATCTTGATTCACAACCTTCAGGAACAATCCTTCATGTAATGATAATACGAACACTGCTGAAAAAGACATGTTTACATTAAGCATTTGCATCAGAGACGGGCACGTAGTTAGCGTGTTGGAATTCGGACGGAGGGAGCTGAACTCGAAATCCAATAGCGCCATTGAATGACTTCGTAATTCCACCAGGTATAGCCCTCTTTAGGCCGTTCGCCAGAAAATCCTTCCATGTTGTACGTGGATGGTGCAAGGTGCGAGTCAACCAACCTGGGAGTGTTCGGTCAAAACTGAAGCGACACTGGGTAACGATATTGTCTCACCTTCCTGGTGAACCCAGATTTTAAAAAAAATAGTCAACAAATTACCGCGGTAAATATTGCGAATATTTCCGGGCAAGTACCTCCGCATTAGGAACAACAAAAAAGCATTAAAAGTTAGATTTTCGTATTCCTCTTTCCCCCCCCCACAGGTTGTAGACTTCTTTTTCAACATTTTAAATCATTCTTCTTATATGGGGAAGTGCTGCATTTGGCACCTATAATATGCAAGTGTTTGTACAAAAATCCAATTCTTAACTATTTGTAATAGTTTGAAAAATTGTATTTCTTTTCCAATTTAACATTCATATGTATATCTATATATACATATACATACGATATTCGGTAACTACAGTGAACAGCCAAAAAAACTGGTACGGGTGAATGTATGCAAATAACGGATACTTCCAACCAAACAGCGTAACGCCATGCGGTCGGCAGTGCCTATATAAAACAAAAGGTGTCTGGAGAAGATGTTAGATCGGGTCCTGCAGCTACAATGGCAGGTTATCACAAATTATGTAACTTTGAGCCTGGAGTTATACACGGCGCATGAGAGATGGGACATTGGATCAATGCAATTGGTAGCGATGCAATTTGGATTTACGCGCGACCGTTTCACGAGTGTACGGCGAATATCAAGAATATGGTAAAACCTCAAATCTCCGACTGCGGTGGGACCGGAAAAATATCTTCAATGAACAGGACCGTCGACGACTAACGAGAATGTCTCAGCACACGAACTGTACAACGGACCATCATTGATATGGACTTTCGGAGCAGCAGGTCCACTCGTGGGCCGTTGTTGACTGCACGGACCAAAGCTTTACGTCTCGCCTCGGCCCGACAACACCTCTCTTGGACTGTTGATGGCTGGAAATATGTTACCTTGTCTAACGAGTATCTTTTCCAATTGTATCGGATGGATGGACATTTACGGGTATAGAGACAACCTCATGAATCCCTGGACTGTACATGTCAACAGGGGAAGTCAACGGCCATACCATGCTGAAAACACGGGGGGATGCTTGTCTGGTTCATCCGCGGGGTAGTGGCCTTCTGTGGGTCTATTGGTACCATCGGGATTTACACAGTTGGGCTATTGCCAGGTCGGGCCTGGTGTGTGTTTTTAGGAAGTCAACAGGGGAAAGCTGGTGGAGCCTCTGTGATGGTATGGGGTGCGTGATGTTGGCGTGATATGGGACCTCTAATACGTCCAGATTCGACTCTGTTGGTTACCTTGACAGGTGACTGGTACATAAGCATCCTGTCCTATCATTTACACCCATCCATGTCCATTGTGCATTCCAATGAAATTGGACAATTCCAGCAGGACAATGCGACACCCCACACAAAGCGAGTTGCTACCTAGTTGTTCTAGGATCCCTCCAATGAATTTATATACTTCCATTGATCACCTAAATCCCTTGCCATGAACGTTATTGAGCTTATCATGGATGCATTGCAACATGCTGTTTAGAAGAGATCTCCACCCCATCGCACTCCTGTAGATTTGTGGACTGCCCTGCAGGATTCATGGTGTGAATTGCCTCCAGGATACCTTCAGAGTAGATGCCACATTGTGTTGCTGTACTTCTGCTTGCTCGTGGGGGCCCTACAATATATAAGGCAGGTGTTCCATTTTTTTCTGGTTCTTCAGTGCACTTTAACCCATTTAGGACCGCTCCGTCTTTCCTTTATTGGAAATGCACCAAACAGTTTTTTAACACTTCTTAGAACATTAATTACACAAATAAGTTGCTTCCATAAAATTAAATTTATTTTTACGAGAGTTACAAAATGTTGCGTTTTCGCAATATCAGTCCAAAGCGGTATAAAAATTTAAAAAATATAAAAATTTAAAACTATAAAATTTTTTTACATTTTTTAAAAATCTTTGAAACATTTAGCACAAAGAGGTACATTGCACTTATTTCATACAGAAATTTTTTGACTTTTGCAGTGTTTACATTTTTTTGTTAATTTTCACTATTTTTAGTAATAATATGGGCCATACGGTTTTTCCGAGTTTTGTTGAGAATTAGATTTTGAATTGAAGATTGTCTTCCAATATGTGAAGTTTTAGGTAAAACAGAATTCATCTGCATTTCTTCAAGCCTTTTTATCAAAGATATGGCTCTCTCAAAAATATAGATCTCTTAAACTGTAATAAACTTATTTTAGAATTCATTACATCCATGTAGAGTCTCCATTTTTCCCATACAATATGCTCCTTTTTCTTACTATATTGCTTACTTTTACATTTATTAGAAAAAAAAATGTCGATTTCACCTGCAATGTCTTTAGGTGATTCGACATTTTCACATAAAATATCATCAATAGTTTCTTCATCCGTCAAATCCTCCGGATCTGGAGGGATAATGACGAATTATGGTTCCTCATTAGCTTCTGTTGAGGACTATTCTGAAATATCATCATCTAGCCCATGAAAATACTCCAATGTCTCTTCCAATGTCAAAAATCGCTTTTTTCTAGAGACAAACTTATCCGAAATGCAAACAATACCAATTTACTGCATGAAAAACTAGGCAGCACTAATAAAAAACATTTGAAGTAAGTAATACACTTTGGACTGATGTTGCGTTTTCGCAACATTTTAAAAAATAGGAATTTAGAAACATAAAAACAAAAATTATAATTTATCTGTTGAAGCCATTTTGTTCTTTAGTCTCTAGTAAACTCGGAACAAGCATCAAATGGGAAATTTAACATGTGCTGCTATCTAAGGTTATTATTTGAAAATAGTCATTTTTTTCCCTTTCAAAACACCAGAAAAAAACAATTTCTTGCAAGTGCTAAAAGCGGGGAAATGAGGAAACAAAAAAAATATTATGATCAATTGAAGTATAGAGAATAAAATAAAAATGTTACTTCAGACCTACAAAATTTTGAACATGCCTTCAAAAAATACAGAAATTAATGTTGCGTTTTCGCAACGTCAGTCTTAAATGGGTTAAGGGAAAACAAATCTCCATCTAGCTCCTAAAATCTCGAATTTTACGAATATATCTATAAGCAAGACCCTACGCACTGGAGCGAAACGAATAAACGTGATAAGAATTTCCTTTTTGTTTAGGTCTTTCAGATTGTCTGAGAATCTTTATAATGGAAACACAAATTTTGAAGATTTTAAAGAGGATTCTTGCTATCAATTTTTGTTTGGTTCAACTATTGTTACGTCCATTTCGTTCTCAATATCTGATCGCTGCCGTATTAAGTACATTGAAAAAAAATTTTGCTTGTAAAAGCGATCAGAGTAAAAGTCGGAAATTTCCCTGTTTGTTTACGATTTTTCTTATTTGATGCAGAGTTATTATCTCTTCTTTGAGAACATGTCCTTGAAAATGTCCTCTTTCAAGTTTTCCTCTCCTGGCCTCGGAACATGAAGAAGCAAGGAATTATAAACAGTCTTCTTAATCATCCCGATTTGGCAGGTGTAATGCTGACACAAAATTTAACGTGGATGATATTTGAATGAAAGGTATGTTATGGTTTATTAAACTTTTTTTATCAGGTAGGATAAAGCCCTACCATATCAGGTAGGGCTTACTTGGAACTTCTGAGAAACGATAGTTTTTTTTATATAAGACAATGTGTCTAAATTAAAATTCAATAGCTCTTTTCTTGATCAACAATATAAATTTATTTTTGTACTCTAGTTCTTTCAGCTTTAGACCTCTCCCTTAAATGTCTGAAGGGCATTAGAGCTAAGATCATATTTTTTTGGTGACTTATTCATTTAGATTTCCAAATATTTATGGAAATAAATTTCTAATTTTAGTAGGAGTTTTGCGATTCACAATTAGAAACTGAAATTTTTAGGTACTAAGAAACTTTAGATTTAGATACTTCAAACTTTGATACATCTAACTGAGACTACCGTATCAGTTAGGTCTAACTTAGATTGTTTTAAAGAGGCCTCGGAGAATGAAAAAGCAAGGAAGAAATTAAAGACCGTTATCTTTACCATTCTGTTTTGACAAGTCTAATGCTGATAAATTATTAAGGTGCATGCAAGATATGTCATGGTCTATCGAACTTCTTTTATATTATATCGTTATCAAGAATTATTTGGTTATTGTGAGCAGCAATTGATAGTTTATCAGTCAGTTTATCTAATATTTAAATTCAGAGGTAATTTTCCTTTATACCATCAGAAATGTTATTCTGTACTTAGTTTTTTTAAGCTGTGACACGGCACAACAGTTTACTATTTCGCGAAAATTTCCTCAAAATTTCTTGAAAGAGACTCATTGGAATAATAAGTAAGTTACATTACCCCGTTTACGTTCATGTTTAAATTTCTTTATCTAAAATGGTAATAATTGATTTTCATAGCAATTCTAATAATCATGTTTAAAACAAAATAAAAACATGAACGGTAATAAAAACAGGATACTACCATACCACCAGTCTTTAAATTTGTATTTTAAGAACAGCTGTAAACTTCACATCATAAATCAGAATTTTAGTGTACTTATATATTAAATTTTTAATGATGACACGCAAAACTGTCGTATAGGCTCTAAACAATAAGATACCTGTTTTGGATATACTATAACATTCTCTCATTTTCTAAGAATAAATAGTGCTCCATCGAAATATTCCATAGCATCAAATTCAATTGTGCAATACTCAAATAGAAAAAAAAAACCAAATGTTTGTATTCATATCATATATTTATATACAATTAAACCTCCAATTCTTGGGATACGTTGAAAATCTATTATATCCGTTCTTATGATAGTGTGTACATCTGAAGGTTATGAAATTTTACATAAACAGATAAATTCTATAAACTATAATCGTTAAAATTAAAAGACTGTTAAAGTGAATAAGGTTAAAAACGAAGTATTTTCTTAATATTTAAAACAGTTAATGCAAATATAGCTTTCTTAATTTCTATTCCCATTTTTCGTTTATTACTTTACATCAAAACACGGTGTGTTAAAATCGGATACCTGAATTGTTTTAAACAAGGATAGTGAGAAAAAGATGAACCATCTTTTAAATTAAAAAAAAGTTATTTAAAGAAATTTATAAAAGAATAATTATTTTGTTAAAATACTTAATTAGGTAAGATTGAATTTATGAAGTTTTTGAGGTAATGCACAGCAGAACACATCCCAGGTTTTTTTCCGCTATGTGTTTAGTTCGGGAATAACATAAGTGAGTTATACAGATGCAACGATTACTCATGCCTGTCGAAATAATGGTATACTCAGAACTCAAATCTACTCTCTTACCGATGGTTTTAACATGAATAGAGTAATGAAGAAACAGTGCAACAGATTAAGATTAAAGAGATAAAACTGTTTGTTTGAGATCTGAAGTATATAAAAACACAAAGTGAAAAAGCATTATAAAATTAAAGATTAATCTCAAGATTCAGTGTAATTTTCATTTGGGATTTCTAAGCCTTACACAGCTTATTTTTTAATATAAAAAGAGAGTTTAAATGTTTGAGGACTTTCAACATGCTGTTAAAGTTTATAACAACTCTAATGATGAATTTTCTTTAAACGTTAAAACTAAAGTTAAATATCGAAATTTTGAAGTACATTCTTAGTTACATCAAAGTTTGTTAAGAAGCAATACAAGGTCGTAAACGTACCAAGTCTCTTACGGGAAGTGTGTTTGTGTAGCTCACAAATCTTCCAATTTCCAAGAGCAAATATTTCAAAAACTATTTCCCTATTCCCCTATTCTAGAGACTGATAAAGCAAGAAACCTCCTCCTGCTAAAATCACAGACAAAATTATCTGAATGTGTAATAACCCCGTGAAACTGTAATAACCCCGTTGGGTCATTAGACTGTGATCGTATAAAGTACAATTAGCGTGGCGTGGCGACCAATTCGGTTTCAGCAATTGACTCAGAGAAGGTGTACAACTCTCAACAAAACACACTTATTACATATATACACAATTTATTTGCACAAATCTATTTACATATCCATTATCTAGCATAATGCTGAATTCTTAATATTATCAATTATCTAAATTGTTCAGTATTACAAGTCATCATATACATCATATCTTTAGCAATGCCGACCCTTGTGGGCAAGTGGGGAGTATGTAATTATCAAGGATGTGAAATAAATACTGCAACAAATATGCTCACCCTTGGGGATGCCTTGACTGTCGCTTGATCTCGTCTCCACCACTTGTGCTCAAAAAAGTTCGTATAATATTTGATAGTCCCTGTGCACAAAGTCCGTCTGAAGGAGTTCTATCTCGTCACTAAAAGTTCAATGATCGATGATAAGTGGGAGTATATCTTGGACGTTGATTTTTAATGATTACCAATAGGTTGTTTCGCGGGTCGGTCAGCACTGGATGCCGGTCATATGCGCGTTCACCTCGCCACCTCGTAGCAAACTTCGTGCCGGTAGTCTCTGAAAGTTGGTCTCATATCTCAGTAGATTACCCCGTCGTCTCACCGTTGTTGTATAGTTGACGTTGTATCACTTTACGTAATTTCGTTGGTTAATCAATTTGCGTCGCCTCGGGATTCTTCTCGGTCTCGCAGCAGTTTAGTTAGTTTTTCTCATTCTTCGTATGAGACTCGCGCTGACATTCAATTTTTTTATATTATTCGGAATCTCTTTGGCCCTGTAGCAGCTTAGTTATTTCTCTTTTTTTTAATAAAGGGCTCTCTCGAAAATGCTTCAACACTGGTATATATATATATATATATATATATATATATATATATATATATATATATATATATATATATATATATATATACATATATATACATATATATATATACATATATATATATATATATATATATATATATATATATATATATATATATATACATATATATATATATATACATATATATACATATATATATATACATATATATATAATATATATATATATATATATATATATATATATATATATATATATATATATATATATATATATATATATATATTCTTTTCTTTTTTTACTATTGGCCGTTGCCTTCTTGGCTTCTCATTCGTTCTCCCCACCCCTTTATTGGGATGATGGACGAGCCACCTTGTTCGTAGGTTACTTCTCAGCAGCCTTTATCGCATTGGCTGCTTCTGAAATGTTTTGGTGCATTCTAAGTAAATCTGATGCCTGTCCGTGTCCGGTATGTCTTCTCAAGGGACAGTCCCCTGCTTCTTGATCTTTGACATCAGATTTATTGCTGCTGCCTTCTTAATTTTTGACGTTTTATGACCCGTGTTGTTGCACAGAACAACGCCTCTGTCTCTGGCGCCCCGAAGAGTCGGAACCGTAAATTCGCCTGACAGTTCCGGCTGGGTGGTACCTACCAATGTAGATACGCTTGGTTAGCTTACTTACTGTTAGCTGCGTATTCACATCCCGCTTATTACAGAATGTTTGTAGGCTTTTACGCTATCAAAATTTCTCTCTTTTCGATTTTCAAGTATTTTATTTTATACTTTCCCAATACCAGCATCTCTAGGAGAAATTATTGTTTCTAATTCATTGTTCTATTTATTCGAAATAAAGTTTAAAATTCTTCGGATATGAAGAATTTTATTTTTTATATAAATAAAAGTGTAAGGATTATTTTGCTCATTCCTAGAACCTATAGATTAAGCTATGAATAAGAAAAGATGTAGATTTTATAAGAGCTTACTCTGAGCGTAATTGTTTTTTTAAAATCTGATTTGTCTTATACACAGGAACAATACGCTAAGTTACGCATCATGCTAACAAAATGGATACCATCAGTTAAAGAATTCTTTGTCAGGCCCATTCTGAATCAGAGGCTGAGCGAGTGTTTGAATTTTACATAAAAACAGACATGCTCATTAGATCGTCATTATTATATGGTGAACAAATGGGTATTGTATTAAGAACCTTATAGAGGCCCTAGGGTAAACTACATTTTCAGGGCACATCCCCTTATCCCTCGGGACAAGAATTTGGTTCCCACCTGTAATTAACAAACACTTTCTTTGACCAGTAAAAAAATTTAACTGTAATCTTTTTTTTGGGGGGGGATCGTGCTGTTTGTCCGAACTAAAAATTTATCCCATAATTATCTTAATAATGCTATTTAAAAATTATAATAATAATGATAATATTTTCGGTTAACTTATTTAAAAGTTCATCGATTTTACTAGAATAATTTCAAATAATGAATTTTAATAGATTTTATAATTTCTTCAAAGCAGAATCTATGTATGTATTTAATATATATTTCACTATAAAACAATAATAGGATAAATAGTCTAAAACCAAAATTCTTCCTCGCGTGTATAATTTATTAGAAATGTCACGGAAGTTTGCGCAACAATTGTATAAACACGCAAATCCTTAAAAGGGACTTCATTATGAAATACTCCGTTATTATCTAATAATTTTGAGAAACATATTGAAGGACAAATACTCACATTGTATAAAGACCCACGTCATAATGTGGTTAGCGTCTTGAGCTTCCATATAGTCTTCCATATAGTTTCTATACTGTCCCTTATAGGAAGTAGCTCAGGAATTAGCGGTGTGGAGGGGTTGTTGTCTTCAGGACAAATCACTTGCAGCACAGGAATATAAATATATATATATATATATATATATATATATATATATATATATATATATATATATATATATATATATATATATGTGTGTGTGTGTGTGTGTGTGTGTGTGGTATGTGTGGGGGATTGGTGTGCAAGGTATTTATAGTAGACAACTTTTTAATTCTAATTACATTAAATTACTTTCTGGCTGAAATAAGCATTCTGCAGGTTTTAAGGATCTCAAAAGTTTGTTTCTGGAATTTCCCCAATTTGTATCAGTCTTAAAGCGCAAATTGTATTGTAGAGAAAAAAAAATCATGTGTGAGATATAAACAAATTATTTTCTTACCTTAATTATTGAAATTATGAGTGTGTTAATTGTTTTTCCTGCTGAAAATCTGAACGATTTCTAATCAAAGAGTTTACTACTGATATCCAAGTAAAAATTTCCTCTCATGTGGTCCCCTAAATAGTTTATCCTAAACATATTTAGGTACCATATTTATATTTCAGTTTAGAACTTTTGTTTTCTTCAGTAAATAAATTTTAGAAAATTTCATGATTTCGCATCTTTATTTTTATATTGCCTACTGATGCACGTCAGAAGATAACTTCAATTTTTTTGTAGTGTGCTCCCATATTATATTGAATAGTATAAGTTTCATCTCATAACATAAGTCCAAATTTCTTAGAAATATGCATTTTTGTCTAGGTCAATGAAATTCTCTTGAATATCTGACCGTCAATCTCAGACCATCAATTTATGAAAAAGAAATCCAGACAATCTCTCGAATTTTTATAGATAAAAATAGCATTATTTATGTTCATAGATAAGTTCTGTCAATACCGACTGAAATTTTACCGTTGGTAGTCCTCTTTTAGAGGTTGATATCTTTTGTATTGTAGAATAGAAAATGTTTTCGAGATAAACTTAACCACGCTTTTTAAATACATATCAGGAAGGTCAGATAAAAAGTACAATCGATTCAGAAAGCGAAGAGAAATTATCTCATTATGGGCACATACATCGGGAATTCAAATCCAAAATAAGTTTTGAAAAATAATCTTCTACCAATTAATCAGGAATTCTATCTTATGCACTCTGAATAATATGAAAAAAGCAGTATCATTTCGACGAGATCCTTGCAAACAAGCCTAATTTATTAAGAACCTTATAGCTTTTTTTTATTTGATTTGATATTTAATTACCTATTATTTAAATATCAAATAAGAGGCATAATAATAGTAGAATTTAAGTACATATTTTGATATTTAAATTCTATTATTGAAAACTATATTCAAGTAAAATAAGAGGAAAGAATATCATTATTGTTTTTACAAAACATTTTTTCTAATTATCTTTTTCGTATTTTATATCTTTCTCTATATAAAAAATTTTTATATAGCATAAATCTTTTGGTTTTTCAAACTACTAGTTCCAGTTTTTAAATATGTTATAAAATGAATTGCCAGAGCTTAAACATTGGTTATAACTCACACATTCCATTCCAATTTTGCCTGTTTACAATTCAACGCTCAATAGTATTTAAACGTCCTAATATTTGCGTACACTCGTAATCTACTGCAGCTGTTTCTAAATTCTGTTACAATTAATTAACTTGCTCGGCGGACCAACGTCTGATTGATTCATTGTTCAGTCAGTACAGTGAAATTGTAATGGTGTTTGCTATTCATGTTTCTTTTCCTTTTCTATTTTATATTACACAATTATGTTGCCAATTATGTTGCCAATATGTGTCTACAGGCATACGTCTTCACTTGGGTTTCATTTACTCATCATCATCTGGACTGGGACCCGACGAGTAACTGTCAGACACTGGCGATAAAAAAAAATGTAACTTTGAAAATGTAGCCAAACATTAACCTTGAAAACAAAATAATAAACTCCGACAATCACAAAATCCATAATCTACCTGTATGAAGATAACAATTTATTATCAGTCTTGGATAATTTGAAAACAGTTAGATTTGTGACTCTCCAATTGAAATTTGTCTGGACTGCTGATGTCGTAATATGATGACACACGTGCAATATTGGTATCTTTATTTATTGTATTAATTTTGTTTATCAGTTTCAAAGTTAACTTTCGAAAATGTCTTCATAACTGTAAACTGCCCTGAGCAGGATGAACTAAGCTTCCTAGTTTTCTGATATTGAAATTCTTAAAGCATGAGTAAATCACTAATTTTAAGACTAGCATCAACAAAATGTTGAACGCATCTGTTTTTACAGTTTTTGTGATGTTCAGTTGATAATTGGGCAGTCAGATTTCTTGCTCTCTTAGACGGAGGATGATTTGGAGTTTTTACATTTACTAGGGGTAAATTGAAAGGTAAGGGCCAAACATGATATCTGAAGTAGGAAATGTAGTTATACATATGGAGTAAGTTATTATATTCATTCGTTACCTGCTCTAGTAATTTTCGTCTAAGTTGAATTCGCAAATTTTAAATATTTTTTTAAATGGATTTTTAACGTTCTTGAATAGTTTGCATAATATAATGATATCATCAAAGTAATTACAAGTAAATTTTTACTGATATATTTTTAATTGCCTCATAGGGCTTTGGAAAACACTAGATGATTTTTCCATCAGCACGGAAGTCGAGACCATTTAATTAAACAAGAATTTTCAATGAGGGGCAGTTTTTGACTACTGTTCTCATGAGTTTTAAAACTTCGATAGCCTGATATCAAATCAAGAGTAGTAAATTACTTTGAATTGTCTAATCGATCAATAAAATCAGCAATCTGGAGAACAGGTTCTGTATCAACACGAGTATTTTGATTTCCTTTTCTGTTGTCGGTACATAAATTAGTTTTACGCCATTTTTTCTTAAAAGAAGTGTAACTGGGTCTGCATGAGGACTGTGGACTATTTTCGTTTTATCTAGTTCTATCATAACCACTACAAATATCAAAATTCAGGTTTCATAAATACAAAAATCTATTTTAATGCACTTAATGTCAAATTAAATATATTAATTGTAAACACATACCTTAAAGGGGAATTCTTTAACAGTTATGTTTTGAACGAGCTCCAGCTCTCATAATTTAGCATAATTTCCAGATTTACCAGCATTGCAACTAAAAGTATGAGGTGAAAAATTTTCAATAAGCCAATAATTAAATTTTGAAGTAATGTAAGATTCAATTGTTAAATTTTAAATGTTTGAAAATCAACTTATAATTAAAAAAGGAAGATATCATTTAATTCTATTAACAGGTAGGGAAAATCCGTATATGTAATATGTAAGATACTAAACTTTGTCCAATTTGTATGTTTAGCTCAGTTATTTTATTAAAACTAACTATGTCTGTTTAATGATTGGTTTTGTTAATGATTGACAAATTTAGATAATCACAGTATTATTTGGGTTTTTTTTCAAATACAGAAAAGATGTATTGGGGAAGATATTTGCTATTGTGTCCGAGTTTATACAAATTATTCTTCTATCAGGCAGTTGGCCCTTTACTTCTAATGAGAATAGGTTACAGTGACCTCTTGGTTCATCAGAATATTTTAGTATTGGGTTATTTCAATTAATCCTGTTCTGTGTTATCCATACTGATGCTAGGAATTTTTGCATTTATAATCGCCTGGTTCTCAGATAATGATCGCAAACAAATTCTTATCTCCATTTTCTTCTTTCTAGCTCTATATCATCTTTTCTGTGATTATGCAGCTTGCACAATTGTTGATATCGGTCATTAATACCAGATTCCTTATCTCGGAAGGACACCTTGACTCATTTGTGGTTATCAAACTATTCCATAAACTCGCCCCAGACTATATTTTTCAATGAAAAACGTCAATTTAACCTATTTCTTTTTAGAGTTGTGAGAGAAGTTAAGAATTATAAGTTTAGTGAATTGATTGAAATTCCTTTATATGTTAAATTAATTTGCATCAAGACTTAAGCCCAACATTATGAAGTGAGAAAGTGCATGTGATTAATTAGACTGGATTGCTGTCGTTTTTTAATGAAGTTTTCGTGATATAAAAGTGTGGAGTCACAAACATTCTTGCCTATTTTGAAAGATTTATTTCTTACAAATGCTCTAATTAATTTTTTTTTTATTTCAAAGGTTAGTATGTTAGAGTTTTATAGCTCAATATATCGCTACTTGATTTTGCACTCTAAAAATCCAATCCATTAATCTCAGAAACATAAAATGTATCGCCTCGGTGGCTTAAGTGAAATAATATCTGATGGAAAATACTCAGCATTTTATTTCATATTTCCTTGGCCTTTGTGTCATATAGCTAAACAGCACTAAATATGGAGGAAATTATCTGAGAATATTTCTTTTTTCAGGATATTTGTATCACTAATCCTCCTGAAATCTTGGAATAATGATTGATATCGACGGATTAAGCAGCGAAGAGAAGGAAGCGATGGAAGAGGTAAGTTTTCGTAAGCATTATTTCTACACTAAAGACAAACATGTTAATAATATAAAGTAACAAAACTTTAAGAAGAAAGTTGATATCTCCTACAACCTGTTTCGAATCTTCAAGTTAAAACAATAATTAGTATAAGTAGGTTTCCGATTCAAAATAAACAGTATCTGTCGAAAATTGCAAAACATGAAAGTTAGGTTTTATGACAGTATGACAATACCTATGGTAAGAAAAACATTATAGTTAAAATATATTTTTGACTCTGGTAAAGGTATAAAAGTAAAAACACATAAACTACTACTTTGTTTGTTTAATTACTAGAGTTTTTTTTTTTTTAATTTAGTATTTCTGATATTAAGTTGCCAAATTATAAGCAACTTCTTAATATCAGAAATGCAGGTGTTTCAGTAGCATTAGATTTTAGTCAAGAGAAATGGAATATGAACCAATTAAATTAACTACAGTAAATGTTGTTGTTACTTTTTTTAATAATGAGTTACATTACAATCCGCGGTACATTTCAGCTGAAAATAATGCTAAATGTACTTAGTCGTGTGTTACTCAGTTCAGCATAGATTTCATTTACAATTATTTTTGCTAACAAGAAAAATATATTTTTTTTCCATTTTTCCTGGTGAAATTAAAGCAAACTGAGTGCTCTCTGAGATGTAACAAAATCCTAGTTGTCTGATTTTTAAAAATTTTATTTTTTTTTTTAATCAAGAATGATATTCCATTGTCATCGCTTGCAGCTGTGGATCATTTGAATTCGAAAATCCATAGATAAACAAATAGATAGATAAACAAATTCTATCTCTGCAGAAATCCTAGTCTGCAGAAAGTCTCATAGTCTGCAACATCATGCTAATTTTATTGCTTTTAAAAGGTATTTAAACAGGTTGATATACAGTAGAATCTAAAAATTGCACATCTAATGAGAAACAGTATTTTCATTCAGTACCTCAGCAAATCCCAAGAAAAAGAGATAGATCATTTTAAGAAAAAAAAAATCTATTAATTTTTTTGTAGCTAATCTATTGTATATATTTTTGATACATTTCGATCCTGATAAAAGTTTGGTAGGATGTTTAAGAAAAATCAATTATTGTGCCATTGCTCAGATAATATTTAAATGAACTAAAATGGAATACTCTTAGTCAGTAAGTTGTAATTTTAATCGTGTACCTCTATATGCTTTTAAATTGAAAATAATTTAGTCAGATTTTTTGGCAGGTCAGTCAAAGTCCATTTGTAGATTATTCATAGTTAAGCATATCTTTTTCTGGCTCCAACAGTAACATATAAATAATGTCCCACCGTTTTAACACTGATGTGATTTGTTTATATATGAGAAAGGATTTAGCTGCCTTTAAATGACTAATTGAACTAAAATGGAGTACGCTTAGCTAGTAAATAGCAATTTTAATCGCGTACTTCCATATGCTTTTAAATAGAAATATATTTAGGGAGATTTTTTCACCAGGTCAACGAAAATCCATTTGAGGATTATTTAGAGTGAAGCATATCTTTCTATGACTCCAACAACAACATACGAATGCACTGTATTAACACTGCTGTGCCTTGTTAATATATAAAAAAGGGTTTCTCAACCTTTATATATTTCATCATAGCTACCTTAGTTTGTTATGTAATCTCATTAACATCAGACAGGCTTTGATTGTAGGCCCTCGGGACATCAGAAGTTTATTCCAAAAGCAACGCATGCCGTGCTATCTCTGCATGTACAAGACTTCATGAATTATTCATGAGTTGTTTTTTGTTTGGTTATTCTTGTTTTTTTGTAGGAAATTATAAAGAATTGATTATAAGTTATAAAGAATCAATATGCTCATAAAACTGTCTTTCCCCCAAAGTCATATGATTTGATTAAATAAAATTAAAAACTTAACTGTCATAGAAGGATAGTAGGTTCCAGATGTTAACAATATTTGTTCATTGCATTCTAATGGGGATTTTGAGTTTATAGGCTAGTCAAATTTCTCAACTCTCTATGTGAAAGCATAAAGACGCAGGGTAAATAAAATGAAAAAATAACTTAAGAAATTATTATTTCATTTTTGGTGTACTGAATAAAAAAGTGTAACAAGTCTCTTTATTCAACACACAGATGATATCTGAAATTCTCAAAGTGAATCAACCTAATTTTTTACAAGAACAGATGACACGATACGCACAAACAACATTTCATGCAAGTAGAAATTAATAGCATCTTTTACATGAATGAACTAAGTATCGGATTTAGAACATATCCTTTGATTCTGAATACATTGTATTTGTTTTTGTTCTATTTTTGTTGGATATAAAATTCATTTACACGTGTTATTTAGCTATTTTTTTATTTTCAAGATTTTTCTGTATATTGTTTAATTATTTACCGAGAATTTACGGCTGACATAATTGGGAATTATTGTAAAGATACGTTTTCATCGTTTAAAATAAACTGCTTGACCTATGAAAAGTCTATATTTAATAAAGTTAATATAACAATAATTATGAATGCTCACTGTACTAAAAAATATTTCATCTAATCTTCATGTCGTAAACATCTTGTATCCAATATTTGTGTTATATTAATGCATATCTTTCCTACACTGATGAAGTAAGAAATATACAAAGACCTGGAATTTTCATGTTATATATTAATATACTTCCTGGGCCTTTTTAATTTCTTACATTTCATTTATCAAAAGTTGAAACGCGCGCTTAAAGTTTGTAAGATATAGCGTTTTAAATTACGTTTTAAAAATTATAGTAACACCTAACTAACCCTAACTATCCCTATCGAAAAAGGATAATAAACGTTGGTCTTTCAACTGATTATTACAAGTAAAGAATAGCTTTATAACCTCATAACATATTTTAGTTGTTATAAACATTTTTTATTTATTTTATCCTATGAAAATAACAAACATAGAAAACTTACATTAGGGAACAGCTTTTAAAAAAAGTCATTTTTTACCATTTCAATTGTCCATTAATTCCACTAATGCCATTTCGTCAATACTTTATTTAATATTTCAATCACTTCAAATTTTAAAAATGACAAGTCACAAAATTTTTTAACATACACCTTAAAATTTTGTAGAAAAAAAAATTGTTGAAAAATCGTGTTTAATGTCTGATCTTTTACATCTATTTAGAAGATTATTTTTTGACGTGCGTAATTATTTTGAAGTATTTAAATCTTTCAAAATGTAATAGGTAAATATAATAACAGCAATGCAATTTTCTCAGCTTCAAAGGAGAGTGGAAACTGCTCTTGATCCTGAATTGATTGAAGATTTTACACTTTTCTACAGGTTTCTTAAAGGTAAGAAATTATCTCAGAATTTGTTAAATACTTGATTAATTATTCATGTCTTAAAACGTATGATAATAAAATTTATTAGTATAGGTCTGCATGCAAGATCCTGTTACATATCCTTAAAATGTAAATTTGAAGAAAAAGCAACAAAAGGACTTTCCTTGCATGGATTTAGGATTTCATGAGCAGCATTCGAAAGTTATCAGTTATACAATCTTCCCATTTACATTTAAATGATAATCAATGAAAATGCGATAACGAAAAAAAATTGGTAGAAAGGGTCTGAAATGAGGCCAGTGAAAATTTTTGCTTCTATAAGTGGAACTGTCCACTCCTGTTAATTGTTTATCAAAAGATCTTTCAAAAAGAGTTTTTGATACATGAATGTACATGCGATTTTTCTTTTAAATTATCCCTAGGGATTTTAATTCTTTCGGAGGATTTTTTTTTATGTTTAACACATAGGTCAAAATTATTTTTTAACTTTTGAAAGATGGACAACAATAAATGCTGAAAAATCCTTTACGTTGACAAAATTGGCTTTTTGAAGTTGATTTCTAAGTGCATTTTCCATAATTATTTCATAAGGATTTTAATACTGTCATATGATATTATATTTTATTATTCGGGTACTTATAAATAATCTAGTATTAATAAGATTTTGCCGCAAATTGTTAAATTTAAAATTCATTTATTTTGAATGGTTAGATTTAAAAAATGACAATGTTTATTATATTCTTATTTCATTGCTTCTAAAATGCAAATTCTTCCTTTGGTGACGAAGTTACCCTGAGATAAAAATGTAATTTATTTTTAGCTCGAGACTTCAATGTGGATAAAGCAGAGAAAATGCTCCTAAAAGTAAGATTTTTCTCTTTATAAATTATCTTTATTATGTGTGTATAAGTAAAAGTTGCCTTGCTGAAATAGATTTCTGGTTGATAGAAGGAATAATTTCCTTTTCATATCACTATACATAAAAAAATTAAATAATTTCTCCCCACTGCATGTTATTTTAAGTTTTATTGAAAAAAGGATCCGAAATACGTATATGTAAGAAGAATTTAAAATACAGATGTATACAGAATATTTTGAAAGATTCAATGTCTTAAATTCTTGCGAAATGATTCTCTTTGTTATAATGAAGACTTTCGGTATTTTTAAAGTTAAGTGAATGGATCATAGGAGCTGTGGAGAGAGTAACGTTTAAACCCTTAAACATACTGCAAATATTTTTCTCATCAAGAGGGAAATGTTTAGAAACGGCCCGTAAAATTACTTGAACCTATTAATCATAAACATCATTTCACATCATGACCTAAAAATTTTTAAGGCATTTGACAATAAAATTTGACTTGAAAATTTAAGAACATAGCTTTACACCGATTTATCTCATATTATAAAATATATTTTTAAAATTTATAATTTAGAATAATATAAAACCTCACAAGGAAAAAACATTCGTAGAGATCTTATAAAATGTGTGCTACCGAAGTTCAGCATAAAACAATTCTTAGAATGGTCTTCTTAGTAGAATTTTCATATGAATGTATTGTTGATTCATTTTAAGGAAGTTTCATAATTCCACTAAAAAAAATTTCGATGCACATCTGTTAAATAGAAACTGGGTTAAAATCTGAAAACACCACGTGAGTTGATTCTTTAACTTATGAGTTTATTAAATACATAGTTAATTAACTCATAAATTTTCTTGTCTTTCGACTTTACACATTTAAGAACTTATAAAATTACATTTTAATCGTTCTTTAGAAAAACTTAAAATGCTGTTATCGGCTGGTATAATTTCAAAAATGTTGTCAGGTAATAAAACTTTCTTAAAAGCAAAATTGTTTTTTTTAAAATCCGTTTATAACGAACGAGAAAAAATTTATAAAAAGCAGCAAATATTATGCGCAAAATTTAATTTAATAAATTTATTTGATAGATTTCTTAAAGCAAGTAAAAAATTTAAAGAAACAGTTTAATTATAAACTAAAAGAGTACACAATGAACATTTTAAAGATAGTTGTGGTTTGTGGAATTTCAATTTAGATAGGGAGTAAAGACTGTTTCGTTTTATATCGAATAACTGTTAAAAAAGGACAAATAAATAATATTGTCTGCTACAAACTTTTTATTCACAAGAGTTTTCCTTCATGTGCACTAATGATTCAATATTTCGGCACAGCTCCAATGAAAACATGGAACTCATGACACCGGCTGCTTTATTTGCTTTGATACCTGAAAAAAACTTCCGAGGATTGAAAATTTTCTCCTGATATAGAGATGATTTTGTTACGAAAGGTTTAAAGCAGGGATTCCCAACCTTTTTAAGTTTGCGGGTTCCATAAGAATGAGATCAGAAACTTGAAGCACTCTTGTTAGAATTTTAGTTTTTATTTTCAATTCTTTCATTATTAAATCAAAGCGGAATTTATGTCAGGGACATGCCAAATTTAAGTTCAAGTAAAGACTTACTCAATTGCTTATTATGTTTGTTAATTGAAACAAACACCAGAATAGAACATATTAATTCATTTTCAAAAATAGTCATGGGATTCAGTGTAGTATTACACTAGAGGAGTGCAATGGAAATCACTAAGAATAGTTTTGCTTTATTAATGCGAGACGTCCGATTAGTGCTGGGAGAACAATTGCTTGATATGGACTTACTATTTGTTTTAAGAGGGCCCTACTAATATTTTTTTGTTTATCTGGAGAGAAAAAATCTCGCGGAATACCGGTTGGAAATCACTCGTATAAAGCAAAAATTCAGGAAACGATATACTTTAACAGAGAATTTCTTTTAATGGAATTTCACTATATAGAGACTACTGTGTTGATAAATATTCAGAAATATATTGCAATAATTTATTTCTTTAATTAAAAGCTATAATATGCTATTTACTACTTTTTTACGCTAACAGTCAAAGTCCGGCCCTTTAACTGCGCACTTTCGATGTTACAGCTACTGATTAAACAGCTGTATCTCGACTTCTAATGACTTTAGAAACAAACTGAAAACTGTTTTCGAAAGCTAAAGATCTGATCTTTAAAATAAACGAATAAAATATTTTTCGATTTTTTTTTTCACGAAAATCACTATTTGAACGTGGTTGGATACCTTAAAAAGGAGTGAAAAAAAGAAATTGAAACCCTGGACATGAAAATCAATTGTTTCAAACTGAACATATAAAATCCACGTGAGCAGTATCATTATAAACATTTATAACTCCTGAACCCATGCAAAAAAAATAAATAAAATAAAATAAAAAATAAATAAAATAAATAAACAAATAAATAAAAAATTCAAGTTCATGATTAACAGTTTGCTTATTTGGAGCTTAATATTTAATTCCGATTACAAAAAATATTTAATCCCATATAAAAAATTTGAAACACTAGCGCAAATTTGATAGTGGAAATATTAATCGAAAAGATTCAATATTTGTTGAAATAATCTTTTAACAAAACTTCTAATTCTTTTCGCTAAATCTTACCGACATTCTATTTATTTATTATGGATATTTATTTATTCATTTATTTTTCCTTTCTAAATTTTGTTTAAAGTATTACAAGAAATGCTCTAACTCTATAATTAAACGTATAACATATAAACCAGCTAATAATGTTTCTTTCGCGAATTGCATTTTTTAATTTTTAGATTTACATGGCTTTAAGTTTTAATAACACTGAAAAATAATCTTTCAGCACGTCGCTTGGAGAAAATCACATCAAGTTAGCACCATTCTGCAGGATTTTGTACCGACAGAGGTAAATGCTACAAAAATGTTTTCCTCCATCCATAAAACGAAATTATTTTCTTGAAACATTTACATGCTAGTAAATAATTCCACTTCAGCTTTAAAGGTTTATCTACATTGTCTATTATGTATATTATATTTATTTCGAAAAAAGTTGATGCTGATATTCAAACTGCAAACACAACCAAAAATTAACATACTTGACGAATAATTTTTGTGTCACCAACAGTACCGACGTTATTGGAAAATAAATAATTTACAAAATGATATTTGAAAATGAATACAGATCATAATTGAAGCCACAAACTAAAGCATCGACAAAAGTCCGATATATTTGTATCTATAATTGTAGGTGTGCCTGTGTGCAGGACATTTAGGGAGAGAACAGAATATTATACTGCTGGTCTTAGATAGCCCACAAGCTGCAAGAATATTAGAACCCGTAGATTATAATACTATTGAATTATTGACCATCAAGCTTAGCCTTTCAAATAAGTTATGAAGATCTTCTAACTATTTCTACTTTTAATACTTATCGTTTATTATAAAAATGTTGGATAGCTGGTTCCATTTCCTATGTAATTCAATATTCCCGATACAAGTCACACATTACCTGTTTATTGAACACGCACAGAGGAACAAAATTGCTTCCAAATAAAATTCTTCAAATTTCTCATTAACATTTGTAATATTCACATCATTTGCTAGGCGTATGTTAATGACTGCAGCCGCCATATTTGCATCATCTCTGTAAGATGGTAAAAACTGAGCATCTTACAGACAAAAATATCAGTAAGAGACAGTTATATACTTATCAATAAGAGACAGTTATAACATATCACTTTATATATTAATTAAGGAATAATTTAATAGTAACGTCATGGTAGTAGGTATCCCTTCATCTTGTAAATTTGCATATTTATATCGTCTCCAAACATGTGTTATTATGACATGGTTAAATAGATGCGAACGGAAAGTAATAGCTTCGTCGTCACTCACCTGATACTGTACCTTATTCAAGGAACTCGCCTGATACTGTACCTTTTTCAAGGAACTCGCCTGATACTGTACCTTATTCAAGGAACAATGTCCCTACAGCAGGATTCCAGTGTAAACCGCTAGACCTATAGAAATTTTAATCAGTATCTTGCTAGAACATTGTAGAGGTATAACCTATTCCATCCTATCAGTTTAGCTGACGTATAAAATGTTTGCTGAAAAACATATATATATATATATATATATATATATATATATATATATATATATATATATATATATATATGTATATATACCAGATTCTCTGGGATGCTTCAGAGATTACCATGTAAATAAAGATACGTATAAATATTGTATAGAAGGATCCATTTAAATATACTTAGTAAGAAAATGATAATTTGCGCAGGAAATTTGTATGCCTGCGCTGTATTTCTTTGGAACCTGAGTAAATATATGAGAGGAAATTCATAAATAATTTTTAATTATGTTTATACAGATTAATTTTTAAAACAAAAATGTGAGGTAGTCTCAAATTGTTAAAAATTGAATTGTATTTATTTTTTATTAATACATACATGCGCATACCATACTCATTCAGTTATTCAGTGTCCCGACTAGACAATAAAAGTGCCCTTTTTTTTTTTTTTCGGTGGCAAAAAATACTTCTTTTCACTGGACATATTGAACGGCGAAAAGTAGTTACACCATTTCTTCACTTCTATAAACTAACACTGCACATTGCACTCAAACATTGCACTCCATATTTCTTATTCTTTTTAGAATTATTGGACCACGTTATTTCAATACTCTGCTAATCGAAAATCGGGTGCGTGTATATATATATATATATATATATATATATATATATATATATATATATATATATATGCATATATATATATATATATATATATATATATATATATATATATATATATATATATATATATGCATATATATATATATACATACATATATATATATATATATATATATATTTATATATATATATATTTTAAGTTTCAACTGTAAATTTATTAATTATAAGCGACAAACCTGAAGTAACATTTGAGTTCTTCATTGCCCCTTTTGAGATTTATAGCAGCACCAAATTGGCATATGTAGGTTTCTCTTAAATTATTTTCCAGTTTTTTCGCAAGTACCCAGAGCCCAGTTCTCTTGGGTTTGATAAAGAAGGGGATATAGTGCAGTATCTCCCGATGGGAAAAATTGACGGAAGAGGTAAATATGGATTTATTTCAATACTAATTTTTAAAATTCAAAAGTGTAAGCATAGGAAGAAAATATAAAAGTTTCTTTTTATACATTTTTTAATTTATAAATATAATATAAAATCATAAAATTTAAATAACTTTAGTCGTAAATAAACTTTTGAATGTGTGAAATTACGTATTTCAGATGTTGTGAAATGTATAACAATGAATGAATATATGAAACACTGGATATGGTTTTCTGAACGAAATAAAGCTGCCGTAAAACAACTAGTTGAAAAGGTAACTAATTTCAAGAATTTATAAATAAATTATTAATTGTATTAGTTTTTAACTAGTTACGGAATATTTTAATTCTTTACATAATTTAATAGAGTTTAAGAAATCGAATAAGTTAGGAATTATATATATATATATATATATATATATATATATACACACTGCTGGCCACCCAAAATGCAACACCAAGAAAGACAAGAGATATCACAACAAAATTTATTTTGTAGATAACATGTTGACCAAGTATCAAATGATTAAATTTATAGACTTCTGTGAAGTGTGGTTCCTGCCAAAATCAGTAGCCAGAGTAGCCGCCATTGTTGGAGATCACCGCTGCCACACGCCTCGGCATTGATTCAAAGAGACTTTGCGTGAGTTCTTGGGGTACAGCAGACCAAGCAGCTTCCACACGTTACCGAAGTTGATCTGTTTTGGCAGCTGGGGATGGAATCTGGGTCAATCGTAGAGCAACCATGGACCACATGTTTTCTATCGGCGAAAGATCCGGAGAGCGAGATAGCCAGGGAAGCAATTCAATCTGGCGATTGACGAAGAACCGTTGGACAATGCGTGCCACGTGTGGTCGCGCATTATCCTGTTGAAATATGGCTGTGGCCAAGCCCTGAAGGTAAGGAAGGACAACTGTCTCCAACACCTCGGAGATGTAGCGCTGGCTGTTTAAAGTACCGGCAATGCGTACTAGATATGTGCGAGAGTGATATCCAATACCGTCCCATACCATAATACCCGGTGCAGGACCAGTGTGGCGGTGCATAACGCAGCTGTTCAGCATCCTCTCTTCACGGTGTCTCCAGACTCGAATGCGACCATCGTGGTGTTGTAGACAGAAGCGTGACTCGTCAGTAAAGACAATTTCATTCCATTCTGCCGTCCACATCCTTCTGTCATCGCACCATTGGCGGCGGAGACGTCTGTGGTTCTGCGTCAAGGGTAGACAAAGCAATGGACGTCTTACGGACAGACCACTCTGTCCGCGCTGTAAACGGCGTCGAATGGTACGCGCAGACACTGGATGATGCGTTACAGACTGCATGTGCTGTGCTATGGTTCGTGATGTGACTGAGCTATCCGTCACTGCCATGCGCACAATTTGCCTGTCATCACGTGAAGTGGTGCGCTGAGGTGGATGCGATCGAACACGCCGGTCCGTCGTACCCTCCTGCATCCAACGATCACATATCCGAATTACAGTTGTTTGGTTTCGTCCAACACGACTACCGATTTCCCTGAAAGATAATCCACAATCTCGGTAGTCCACTATCCTTCCTCTGTCGAACTCGGATACTTGATCAAAAGATGATCGCTGTTTTCGACGAGGCATAATTGATCGTTTTTTTTAAACCACAAGAAAAACACAATTGCCGAACTTGAAATCGTCGAAATCTCCAAGCCTTAAATAGCTCTTTGAAGTGGCGCCACAGGCGCGCGTGATGTGCGTCTGCGCTGAAATAATAATCATTTGCATATCTCGCCTCCGCTAATGCATGTTGTAAATTTCATGTTATTTGCATGTTTCCTTCAGGGTGTTGCATTTACAGTGGCCAGCAGTGTATATATATATATATATATATATATATATGTGTGTGTGTGTGTGTGTGTGTGTATGTGTGTGTGTGTGTTACCGGCAAAGTATGAAGCGCCGGGAATTCTATAGATTGCCGGACGTTTTTAGGCAAAGTATGAAATATGAGAATTATTACATACTTTCCCTAGGCATTGTATATAATACCTAGGCATTCTATAGAATGACAAATGCTATTTAGGCAAAGTATGAAAAAAGGTTCTGATAAGGCTATTATATAAATGACGTGCATTCCTCAAAAATACAAATGTTATTCTGAAAAAAATGAGAGTACCAAAATACGTAAATTAAAATGAAAGTTGTATAAAACAAAATTTATGCCTTTCTTATTAAGGGAAACAAAATTTTCATAGAAACAATAAGAAATTTAAATTTACCTACTTATTGAAAAATTGTAGGCTTGACTGACATTTTAAATTACATTTCGTTACATATTTCATGCAAAGACATTTCATATTTTTGAACATTGTTTGACACGTACATTTGACGAATACTTGGCCGCTTCCACTGGACTGAGCAATTGCAACTGACCGGAGAGGAATTTCGTGGTCAGGAATGTCTTCAATTCTAAGCAAGTTCTTGGGGCATAAAGTGAATCGTGATCTCGCGTATGGTTGTTTTAAAATTCCCTCAGAAGTTCCAAGTCGGTAGAAACCATCCTCTGTCACACTCATTACAACTGCGAGTATATTGCGTGAATTACCTTGCCCCTTGTCGACGTCAGGAATAGGAACTCGCACAGTAGTTCCCAAGAAGCAGTGGGAACTTTTTTTCAGAACTCATTTTCATTTTTTTTTGGCTTGTATTTCCAGATTGATTTTAGAATTTATTTTACATTCAATAGCATTTTCAGTTTTGAAACAAAGGGTACACAAAATATCCATTTCATCATCTTTACTAGCATGGTCACAGAAGGTATGAATTTTTTGAAGACACTTTTTGCATGCAAGTACATCACTTGTTTCTTTTAAACACATACAACGGTTATCAGAAACGGAAATCACTTCGGTAAGCATGTCTTCATCATGTTAGTTTAATCCACTATCGACTATAATCTCGTCCATGTTTTTTAAACAGGCTCTTTTTCTTGCATAATCTGATTAGTTTCACCTTTTTCCATTTTTTGGACGATTTCTATTACTTTTTCTAGCTGCTCCTCTGTATTTGTCTTTTAAAACATCTTCGGGTAGAAAAGACGTTGTAAGCCCTACTTTAAGTTTGAAGACAAAGAGAGCTTCGTATGGTGTTCTTTTGATCCCAGAATAAGCTCAATTTTTCAGAAATTGAACGAAACGCAGTCCTTTACTCCAGCGGTCAGATTTCTTGTCCTGCATCCAAGTACAGAGCATATTTTCGATATCTTGATTAGCTCTTCCGACACTACCCTGGCTTTGTGGCGAGGCTTCCCATGGACGATCTTCAGTGCTGGCCAAAACTCCTTCAAGCTGGTCACCACATTATTGGCAAATTTCCTACCATTGTCAGACTGTAATTTAGATGGCGCCCCAAGCAACGAGAATGTGTCCACTAGGTTGTAGACTACTTCTTCAGCTCTCTTTGACGTTAGAGACTTGAGAATCACAAACTTGAGATGATCACACGTGAGATGATCTTGGTACACCATAATGAATTTGTATTCTCTATCTGGCTGAAACTGAAAATCAATATGATCTACCTGATAACGGGAATTAAATTCGGAAAAAATCATAGGTTTCACAACAATGCCCTTTTTAATACATTTCTGTTTTTTTTTCTGGCAAGGTTCACAAAGGTGGATGTACAGTTTAATATCATGACGTGTAACGTTTTTCTATTCGGTTGAAAGTTCTTTCAACATTCAATCACGTCCTCCATGCCCAATAGCCAAATGAGCTTCTTGAAGTACGAGAAATAACTCAGAGTCCGTGACGTAATACTGTATAGTACTGACGCCTTCTTTAACAGGATAAATGAGTTTACTTTTGTTTTCCACAATCTTCACATCATAGCGATTCAGCAACCAATAGTCCCTGGGTTCCTTCTTTGTTGTCATTTTGGCTTTTTGAACATCATTTATTAACTTCTGGTAAGTAGTTTCGGTTAAGAAAGAACTGTTTTTTGCAGCATTAACTCGAATTTTGGACAGTTCATCGTTGAATCGTTGTTTCATATCTATAGACCATGACTTCTTCTCCAACACTACAGCTTGCTCCTCAATTTTCATGCAGCACAGTAAAAAACTAATTTTTTGTTGAAAATTTAAATAAAATTGCGTATTTTGACACTCCCGAACAAACCGCAAAGTGCAACTGACAAATTCTGAGCTTGAGGCGCCCGTTAAAAGTCGAGTGCCTCGCCACGTGATATTCGAAACGAATCGGAGATGTATTTCATACTTTGCCGGTTTCTCATTTGGCATTCTATAGAATGCCTACTAAATATGTGAAATATGAATCGTTTCATACATTGCCGGCTAGTTTTAGGCGTTATATACAATGCCTAGGCATTCTATAGAATGCCGGATTTCATACTTTGCCGGTAACATATATATGATTAAAAGCTAATCGATTGTGGTTTACGAATATGTATGGTGCTGCATGCAATATAGGGTGGATAAACCTTAACGGCAGCGGAATTACCCCCCCCCCCCAAAAAAAAAAAAAAAAAAAAATAAATTTAAAAAAAAAAAAAAAAAAACAAAAAAAACCAGGCGAATTAACACCTAATGCCCGGTGCACACTTGCTGCAAAAGTTATCGGGACGCTGTGTCATTTTCAATCTGCGTCTTATCGGCGTTCCAATGCACGCTTTCCCGGTGTTAGGCGTCAGCGACAGGCTCTCATTTGCTACCAACCGAGGTGGATCGTACACGCGCCCAAATATTTAAGAAGAAAGTTGTTTTTTCATACTTAGTGCACAAGTACGTAAATCGTGAAAGTGAAATTAGAAAAAGGAAGTACTGGATTCATCCATAAAAAAGCGCGAGGTACTTGAAGGGAACTTTTAATGTATGCCTGGTGGATCTCAGGGAAGATGATGACAATGTTTTTTATTACTTTCGAATGTCGATTCGATACTTTGACGAATTAGCCGGTCGAATCATCGACGCACTACAAGGAAAAGAAACCTACACGAGATCTCCCATACCACCCTTGGAGATGCTGTCAGTAACATTGGGGTACATAAAAGACTTCAACTTCATATTTACATTATAGGTTGATTAAAATAATGTAATCTTATATGTAAGATGCTAACTGGCGTGGTGCATAAATTATTTCAAATATGTTACCTTTTCAAATAGATTCTTTGAGAAGGAAAGAAAATTATAGATTTATTTATTTATTTTATTATTTTTTATTTTCATTAAGCGCATTGGCATTTTGTAATCATCGTTATTTTCATTATTAATTAAACAATATTATATTTAAATATATAATGCACAGAATTACAAAGAATAACAATAAAAAAGTATAAACAATATGAAGCAAAAAATGTCATTAAACTACATCTAATCCACATTTTCATCAGCCATCGTGTAGAGAGACTTCAGAAGCTCAATAGGTGATACAACGCCGCGGCAGATGTGCACTCTCCTATAGACAAATGAGTACTGCCAGCTATCGAGGTATAGGAATGCGACGCGCGTCTCACAGAAACCTGCGGCAACCTCGATAGCTATCAGGAGTGACGCTGGCGTCAGATAGGTATCGGTGGCATGTGTGAATCCCGACAGCAGTTGCTCTGCATTTTTTCTTATCTAATTGAAGATGACAAAATGACGCCGCGACCGGATAACTTTTGCAGCAAGTGTGAACAATCCAGCACGAGGGGGAGTTTATAGGACTCTCCAATATAGGTTGCTGATTTGAAGCTCTGTGTACATTACGGTGTCTCAAACTGTTGCTCCCCGTGATTTTCTGGTTCCATTTGGGTACAAAAGAAAAAGTGTGATGTTTAAACACTGTAGGTTAAGGGCAGTGGTCACTTTTTTCTATTGTATGTGCTACCTTTATGTGCTACCTAAACCTTTGTTCTATTGTATGTGCTACTCAGGATTTTCGCTTGATTTACATTAATTTTTTTGCGTAACTGCCTAACATACTGTTTATTATATATATACATTATTTCAAAGTAATTAAAAAGAGTAAAATTATTTTTTATGCATAAAAGTGAATAATTTTTCTTAATCGAACATTTTGCAGTCAATTGTTGTGCGCATTCTGTCAAAATAAATTATTAAGGTACAGTAATAATTGGTTACTATATGTAATTGCAATACTTCAGGCAACAATATCCACCAATATTATTCTAAAATACATTAAAACATTTTAGTAGGTGCTATTTTTAATTAGAAATTTCAAAAATGATTGAGTGAAAAATTAAAATATGTTAAGGTTAAAAAATGTTGGTGGAATATGTTGCCTGAAGTATTGTAATTACATATAGTAACCAATTATTACTGTACCTTAATAATTTATTTTGACAGAATGTGCACAGCAGTTGACTACAAAATGCTCGATTAAAAAAAATATTCACTTTTCATGCATAAAAAAATATTTTTTTTAATTACCGTGAAATATTGTATATATATAATAAATATATATATGCATATATGTATGCATATATGTATATATATGCATATATATATATATATGTATATATATATATATATATATATATATATATATATAAAATAATTTTATTTTTTATATTACTTTGAAATAATGTATATATATAATAAAAAGTATGTTAGGCAGTTACTCAAAAAATTTCATGTAAATCAAGCAAAAATCCTGAGTAGCACATACAATCGAACATAGGTCTAAAAAAGATACTTTTAAAGGTACTTAAAAGTGATCACTCCCCTTAAACGGAAAGTTTGCCCCTAAAACCTTAAAATTGGAAGATATAATTAAAATTTCAATTTTTTTCACTTTTTTAAAAATTTATTTTATTTTTTTAAAAGAAAGATTTGTCTATTATAAGTGTTTTTTTATTATTTAAAAGTATTCTGAATAATATTTGTCTTTGAATTATTAACTCGAACAAATGTTAGTCGTAGAAAAATATACGTAATAAACAGAATCAATTTCAAAACTCGAAAATGATTGCTAATAGTTGTTACTAATTTTACATTGATCTGTGATTAATAAAAAACTGTTACTTACATTTTGTTTCGTTAATTTAGTTTTTGACTATATTTTCAAATTTTAGGCTTTTAGGGGAAAACATTCCCCTTAACCTACAATGTTTAAAATTCACACTTTTTTTTGTACAAAATGGAACCAGAAAAACCATGGGGAGCAACAGTTTTCAAAAAAAATTATTTTTTGAGACATCTTTTCTATGTACACAGAGCTTCAAATCAGCAACCCATATTGGAGAGTCCTATAAACTCCCCATCGTGCTTGAACATTTAGGTGTTAATTCGCCTGGTGCGTTTTTGTGGGAGGAGGGGGTTAATTCCCCTGCTGTTCAGGTTAATCCCCTGTACATTGCATGCAGCACCATACATATTCGCAAACCACAAACTTTTAGCTTTTAATTATACATATATATATATATATATATATATATATATATATATATATGGGGGATACAGTTTTCGAAAAAAAATATTTTATATATCCTAGTGTACGTTTTATGTATACGAAAACAATTAAGAAAGAAATTTTGGTGTTGGTAAATTTTATTAAAGACTCTACATGTTTCCCTTTAACTATCTCCTTGAAATATATTGTAGTTTCGCCACTTGTAAAATGTAGTCTACATTAATGGTAAATACCATACTTAAAATTTTAATTATGGTAAAAAGCGTAAAAATGCCTTTTTTTCAATGTGCATGCAGAATTAGGGTCAATAGTGTGGTTGATATTTTACGAGATTGTCGAAGCAAACTCAAATTACCAAAAAGATTGTGAAATTTTCTATCGTTCGATAAGACCGAATAAACGTTGTTAAAATAAATCGACCTTTACTCAAGGTGATTGTGCAGGCAGAACCTATTTATCTTTAGTTACTTCTCTCTCAAAAAACATAGTGCTTCTAATTGAAATAGATAAAATAACACACTTTTACATTTAAAAAAATTGAAATAATAAAGAAATATGCATTTATCTTTAAGAGCTTTTTTATCGAAAATTTTTTATTTTCTTCTTTTTGAGTAAATTTTATAATGCTACAATTGTTTTGAAGTTTGTCTTTTCCGCATTTTTTAACAGATTATTAATGCAGCGCGAATCAAAATTCTAAATAAAGATCGAGAATCATATGCAATAGACAAAGTAGTATTAAGACCTAGATAATTCTACTTATGATAATAAAATTGACTAGAAATATAAACAATTCTAACAATTACATCCATATGTCAACCTTTTATTATCTGATTTCAATGACATAAGTTTTTGTGAACGTTTACATTTTTGTTCTCTTTGCAGAGTGGAACTAAATTTGTTCATCAAATTTCTCTCATTATTGATTTAGATAAACTGTCTTTTGGAAATGCAACTAATAAATCATGTGAGTACACTTTAGTTCTTTTGTATTTAAAAATAAGAAATTGAATTTGCATTAAAACGGAGTTTAATGATTGTCTATATCAGGCCTGCACAACATACGGCCAGCGGGCTGTATACGGCCCACCAGTACAGTACTCACTCAAAGCCTTTTGTAGTGACGCATAATATTGCAAATCACAAAAATTGGATATATTATATTAAGATTCGAAATATTACGAAAGGAATATATAAGCAATGAATATTGATATTTATCTAATTTTCAAAATAATCAATAATTTATATTGTCTTGATAAAATATTTTTCGCTTTCGAACATAACCTATTTTCTTGTGGCAGCTTTCCATAAAAAAATATGGTAGTCATCACATTTCGAGTTTTGTAGGCCTGGTCCACATGAATAATACTAAGCAAAAATAATTTCCATAGAATTTTTTTAAAAAAAATTGTAGATCTGGTGAAGACAAGGATGCATATCTCACAGCTTCAGGAATATATAACAGTGACTAAGAATAACTGGCATAGAGGGCTGGCTGCATTGCATTCTAAGTATATATAAAACAATACTTATACAAACCTCAAAGTCAAAGAAAAAAAAATTCAAACCCTTTTGATAAGAATCAAGTTCAAAGTTCCGACATCTTAATTATAGCATTTAGTTCCATGATCCAAAAATTTATAACAAAATTTGAAAATAAAAAAATACTTCTTTTATTGACCAGGACTTGTATGCAATAAAATGTACATACATAAAAATTATAATTTTTTTTACGCAGAGGTATTGTTCTGTAATAAACAAATACTATATAAGACAAGTAATTCATTTAGTCAGTGTTGATGCTTTAGTTTACACCAAAAAAATCTGCTAAGGTATCATATTCAGTTTTATATACATGTTTCAATGTATGTACATTTTCGGATTAAAATTATAGTTTGATATGAATATTTTCTGATTTATTTTTTGGGGGAAGTAATAAGACATTGCCCTTTGCAGCTTCAGAAATATTGACACGTATAATGAATATTTTACAAGAGAATTACCCGGAAGGTATGAAATCGATGTATGTTATTAATGGTAAGTACAACATTAAGTTTTATATGCATATATATAAGTGTGTTTGTAAATACTCAAGTGAACTATTAGTCATTAGTTAACATTAATAATGGTGATAAACTCTACTAATGTATGTATATATATATATATATATATATATATATATATATATATATATATATATATATATATATATATATATATATATATATATATATATATATATATATATATATATATATATATATATATATATATGTATACATATATATATATATATATACATATATATACACACACACATATATATATCTATACTTATATATAAAGAGAGAGAGTGATTTTGTACGTGGAGGGTAATCTCCGGAACCACTGCACCTATTTGAAAAATTCTTTCACTGTTTGAAAGGTACATTATTCCAGATGGACATAGGCTATATATTATGTATATCTGATCAGTAAAAATAAAGTTAGGGGGGATACTCTAGATTTGTGTGCACGGCCGCCATCTTGGATTTTTCCGCCAGGGTTTGGCGCATTTCGCATGGCGATAATTATTGCGTTCTGGTAAAAATAACCCAATGTCAAATTCTCTAATTTTAAGATCAAACAGTTATTTCTGATGTGATCTTTTAATTACAGTATAATAATTTTAGGTCAGATCTTGGCTTTGACCTGGAAATCTGAGTCAAATTGACTATACTCAAAAGAGTAAATTATTTTTAAAACTAAGCGTCTTTTTGTTGAAAATTTTTTAATCCATTATCAGTGTTTCGTTAACTTATTAAATTTAAGTTGCTTTTAATTTTGTTATCGATTGTCAATTATTATACTATAATGATACACCATTTCATTTATTTGAAGTAAAAATTATCTGCCATCATTTTTTCGTAAAATGTAAAATACAGTATACATTTTAAATACAATATATTTTAAAACATTTTATGATTCCAAGTTGTAGTGGATTACAAATAAATTTAAATAACTGAAGTTCAACTTCTCTCTCCCCAGGAACATAAATTAAAAAGTTAGTTAAGGTTAAGTTATTTGTTTAGGAAAAGGTTTTTTTTTTCTTATTTCCAACACAGCAGGATAAATGGTCAAATAATCCTTGTCCCGATTTTATTGTATGCACCAAATATTTGGTTAAGGTCAAATCTGAAGTAAAGTTTCATTACCACAATGCCCTAACCAAAAGGAAAAAAAAAAGAAAAAAAAGAGGATCTGGTTACTCACCATAAATTTATGGGTTCAGAATTATTTTACATTTTTCAAAGCTGAATTTTAGATAATTTTTAAATTGCAAGTTATTTAGGTGGTACGAAAATGCTGTATTTTTTTTCTAATTAACAATATATTGGCATAATATTTTGGTGATTCATTGCTATTAGTCAAAGAGTTAGGGCAAACTGAATAGATGGCATTGAAATTTTATCTGTTAGTAAAATTCATTTGACCAAAATTTTCATATGGATCATAATTTGAAAAGGTAGTTTTTAATTAAAAATGACAAAAAAAATCTCAGTCCAACGATTAAATGATTTTTCAAAAATATTTCTACGTTTCACAATTTAAAAAGGTCGTTTTTATTAAAAAAGCTAAAAGAAAAACCCAAAATTTCCAATATTTGAGAATGATTTTTTCAAAAAAGCGGTTTTTATCAAAAACCCAAAAATCTCAGTCCAGCGTTTAAATGATTTTTCAAAAAATTTTCTAAGTTTCATAATTTAAACAGGTGGTTTTTATTAAAAAAGCTAAAAAAGCTAAAAAGTCCAGCGTTTTGAAAACACCGCTTAAAATACATTGGCAAGAAATTTTCCACTCCTCAAAACACGGTAAAATCGCCATGTTGGTGCAAAAAATTCCAAGATGGCGGCCGTGCACACAATTATTAAGTAACGCAATATTAATTTGAATATTATTTTAGGTGCTTAAAATAATTAAGAAAACATTCTTTACTTAAAATCCTTTTTTTATTTTTGTATTTTTATTTCATCTCTTACTCTAATTTTGAGATACCAATGTGTATCTATACTTATATATAAAGAGAGAGCGGTTTTGTACGTGGAGGGTAATCTTCAGAACCACTGTACCTATTTGAAAAATTCTTTCACTGTTTGAAAGGTACATTAGTCCAGATGGACATAGGCTATATATTATGTATATCTAATCAGTAGAAATAAAGTTAGGGGCTTAATCCTAACAATCTCCATTGTTACCGCTACTGTCCTCTACCGCTTTTTGTGCCGAAGTATTCAATGATCCTTAGCGTGGTGCTATCTATACTTATAAAAAGAGATCTATACTTATATAAAGAGAGAGCGATTTTAGAGAGCGATCCTTATCGTTGTGCTATCGCGGTGGGCTTCTGTTCTGACGCTAGCGGTTCGAACCTAGCCGTTCTCCGGCACGCCGTTTTCTTTTAAAAAAATTATTTTAATTATTAACTAACATAAAATTAATTTAAGGTATTATTTAGGTTATTATTAAGGTAAAAAAAGATTTACAATTTATTGGCTATCAACTGGAAATTTATTGGTATAATATTTTGTTCAACCCGGACAAAGTCGGGACGGGCCGCTAGTACTTATATATAAAGAGAGAGCGATTTTGTACGTGGAGGGTAATCTCCAGAACCACTGCACCTATTTGAAAAATTCTTTCACTGTTTGAAAGGTACATTATTCCAGATGGACATAGGCTATATATTATGTATATATGATCATCTACACTTATATATAAAGAGAGAGCAATTTTGTACGTGGAGGGTAATCTCCAGAACCACTGCACCTATTTGAAATTTTCTTTCACTGTTTGAATGGTACATTATTCCAGATGGACATAGGCTATATATTATGTATATCTGATCATCTAAACTTATATATAAAGAGAGAGAGATTTTGTACGTGGAGGGTAATCTCCAGAACCACTGCACCTATTTGAAATTTTCTTTCAGTGTTTGAAAGGTACATTATTCGAGATGGACATAGGCTATATATTATGTATATCTGATCATCTAAACTTATATATAAAGAGATAGCGATTTTGTACGTGGAGGGTAATCTCCCGAACCACTGCACCTATTTGAAAAATTCTTTCACTGTTTGAAAGGTACATTATACCAGATGGACATAGGCTATATATTATGTATATCTGATCAGTAGAAATAAAGTTAGGGGCTTAATCCGAACAATCTCCATTGTTATCGCTACTGTCCTCTACCGCTTTTTGTGTCGAAGTTTTCAACGATCCTTAGCGTGGTGCTATCGCGGTGGGCTTCTGTTCTGACGATAGTGGTTCGATCCTAGCCGTTCTCCGCCACGCCTTTTTCTTTTAAAAAATCAACTTTAATTATTTACTAACGCAATATTAATTTGAATATTATTTTAGGAATATTATTTGAAAAAAATTTTAATATTACTTTTAAAAAAACATTCTTTACTTAAAATCCTTTATTTATTTTTGTATTTTTATTTCATCTCTTAACCTCTCTCTTTTAAAAAAAATAACTTTAATTAATAACTAACGTAATATTAATTTGAATACTATTTTAGGTGCTTAAAATAATTAAAAATACATTCTTTACTTAAAATCCTTTTTTATTTTTGAATAAAACTACGGTTTCAAGCACACCTCTTTCTTTTAAAAAATTAACTATAATTAATAAATAACGTAATATTAATTTGAATATTATTTTAGGTGTTTAAAATAATTAAAAAAAAATTCTTTACTTAAAATCCTTTTTTATTTTGTATTTTTATTTCATCTCTTATTCTAATTTTGGGATACCAATGTGTATCTATACTTCTATAATAATATAAAAAGAGAGAGAGCAGATTTTGTATGGACGGTAATGTACAACTTTTGTACATTAAAATGTACCTTACATCTTTTCCTTTGTCAATCGCAGTCAAATAACCATAGCAACACCCTTTAGCTTATGGGGTCCGTTTTTCGAAATCGCTCTTTACAACGGGAAAATGTTATTTACTTCCTATCCCCATTTTACGTGGGGGACATTCAGCGTGGGGGATCAGGGGAAAGAGTGGTTAATTGCTTTATTATTGCTTTCTTACTATTGAAGAAGAATTTCAATAGTAGTTCATCGGCACTCCGTGCCTCATTCATCTCTCAAAGGGCTGAAAATGGATGAACCGCCCTTCTGATGTCTCTCGCCTGAAAAGAAATAGCCTCTAGCTAGAACGACAAAAGATTATTATTCAGTCTTTTTCGGCAAGATTGACCCTCCGTTCCCAGAATGTCACCCAATTGTTCTTTGGGGGCAAAGACGTTAGGAAAGTCACAACGAACTGGAATTCGAGACTATATCTCTGCCGACATCACACCGTATTTTTCGAGAGTATGTGCTTCGGATATATGCTATCCCACCCCGTAAGGAAAAGGTTTAATATTTTTAAGATTCAAGTAGAGGAGGTATTGATAAATACAAAAAGGATTTTTTAAACTGGCAACGTTAAAGGGTTTATTGAAGAAAACTACATTTGGAACTACGCTTTTTATTGGACATTTAAGGTAAAAAAAGATTTATAATTTATTGGCTATCAACTGGAAATTTATTGGTATATTTTGTTCAACCCGGACAAAGTCGGGACGGACCGCTAGTATATATATATATATATATATATATATATATATATATATATATATAAATAAATACATATATACATACATATATAAATATACATACATATATATATACATACATATATATATATATATATATATATATATATATATATATATATATATATATATATATATATATATATATATACATATATACATATATATATATATATATATATATATATATATATATATATATATGTGTGTATACGGAACAGACAATGCTACTCAGCTGCAAAGACAGTTGCTCTTGGCAACAGGACGAAGGGTGTCCAGCCAAACAGTACGTAATAGGCTTCATCAGGGAGGTCTCGTAGGCGAATGGTCTGAAATCCGTTTAGCTCACGCCACCGTGCGGCCCGAAGAAGATGGGCTGCTGGACTTCGAGATTGGGAGCAACATGATTGGAGCCAAGTGCTGTTTGCAGACGAGTCCCGATTCAGTTTGGAGTGTGACACCCGACGTGTTTTGGTTTGGAGGGAAAGGGGCACTCGAAATAACCCTACATTCGTTCTTGAAAGGTCACAATAAAGACGAGCTGGTTTTATGGTATGAGGTGGAATCAGCATAAGTAGACGTACGGAACTGCATATCATTCAGAAAGGTACTTTGATGGCTCAAAGTTATGCAGACGAGATACTGAGACCTCATCTCATATCTTACGCTGCAGCCATTGGAGATTCCTTTGTTTTCCAGCATGATAATGCCAGACAGCATACAGCTCGTCTTGAGGAGAACATGCTTGAAGCTGAAACAATACAGCGTATGGAATGGCCAGCGTGCTCTCCTGACATAAATCCAATCGAGCATGTTTGGGACATGCTTGGACGACGCATTGCTGCGAGACCAAGGCCTCATTTTACTCTCTGAGCCTTGGAGATTGAACTTCTTGATGAGGGGAGCAGTATTCCCCAAAGTCTTATCGATAACATCATCGCATCTATTGAAAACAGGTGTGCAGCAGTTTTAGCTGTTCAAGGAGACCACACGCCATATTAAAAATCTTGCATCATTTCTAAACAATACATTTTTTTATCATTTACATGTAACCAAATTGTTGCCCTAAATCATCTTTTCATGTTTTTTCCATATTTTCAAAGAATTAAAGCTTAATTACAAATTTTTTACGTCTTTTTTTTTCTGTTTTGCGCATTGATACGCGTGTACTATCCAATTTATGCCAATACGTGGCTGTCTCGCATGGTTTTCTTAACTTCTTTGCTTGCTCCCCTAATTTTTTTGAGCAGTGTATATATACATATATATATATATATATATATATATATATATATATATATATATATATATATATATATATATATATATATATACATATATACATACATATATATGTATATATACATACACATATATATATATATATATATATATATATATATATATATATATATATATATATATATATATATATATATATATATATACATACATATATACATACATATATATGTATATATACATACATATATATATATATATATATTCATACATATATATATACATATATATATATACATACATATATATATATATATATATACATATAAACATACATATATATATACATATATATATACATACATATATATATATATATACATATAAACATACATATATATATACATATATATATACATACATATATATATATATATATATACACTGCTGGCCACTGTAAATGCAACACCCTAAAGGAAACATGCAAATAACATGAAATTTACTGCATGCATTAGCGGAGGTGAGATATGCAAATGATTAGAATTTCAGCGCAGACGCACATCACGCGCGCCTGTGGCGCCACTTCAAAGCGCTATTTAAGGCTTGGAGATTTCGACGATTTCAAGTTCGGCAATTGTGTTTTTCTTGTGGTTTTTCAAAAAAACGATCAAATATGCCTCGTCGAAAACAGCGATCATCTTTTGATCAAGTATCCGAGTTCGACAGAGGAAGGATAGTGGCCTACCGAGATTGTGGATTATCTTTTAGGGAAATCGGTAGTCGTGTTGGACGAAACCAAACAACTGTAATGCGGATATATGATCGTTGGATGCAGGAGGGTACGACGGACAGGCGTGTGCGATCGCATCCACCTCAGCGCACCACTTCACATGATGACAGACAAATTGTGCTCATGGCAGTGACGGATCACTCAGTCACATCACGAACCATAGCACAGCACATGTAGTTTGTAACGCATCATCCAGTGTCTGCGCGTACCATTCGACGCCGTTTACAGCAGAGTGGTCTGTCCGCAAGACGTCCATTGCTTTGTCTACCCTTGACGCAGAACCACAGACGTCTCCGCCGCCAATGTTGCGATGACAGAAAGATGTGGACTGCAGAATGGAATGAAATTGTCTTTACTGACGAGTCACGCTTCTGTCTGCAACACCACGATGGTCGCATTCGAGTCTGGAGACACCGTGAAGAGAGGATGCTGAGCAGCTGCGTTATTCACCGCCACACTGGTCCTGCACCGGGTATTATGGTATGGGGCGGTATTGGATATCACTCTCGCACACCTCTAGTACGCATTGCCGCTACTTTAAATGGCCAGCGCTACATCTCCGAGGTGTTGGAGCCAGTTGTCCTTCCTTACCTTCAGCGTTTGCCCACAGCCATATTTCAACAGGATAATGCGCGACCACACGTGGCACGCATTGTCCAACGGTTCTTCGTCAATCGCGAGATTGAATTGCTTCCCTGGGCGCCTCGCTCTCCGGATCTTTCGCCGATAGAAAACATGTGGTCCATGGGTGCTCTACGATTGACCCAGATTCCATCCCCAGCTGCCTCAGCAGATTAACTTTGGCAACGTGTGGAAGCTGCTTGGTCTGCTGTACCCCAAGAACTCATCCAAATTCTCTTTTAATCAATGCCGAGACGTGTGGCAGCGGTGATCTCCATCAATGGCGGCTACTCTGGCTACTGGTTTTGGCAGGAACCACACTTCACAGAAGTCTATAAATTTAATCATTTGATACTTGGTCAACATGTTATCTACAAAATAAATTTTGTTGGGATATCTCTTGTCTTTCTTGGTGTTGCAATTTGGGTGGCCAGCAGTTTATATACATATATATATATACATATATATATATATATATATATATATATATATATATATATATATATATATATATATATATATATATATATATATATATATATATATATATATATATATATATATATATATATATATATATATATATAGGAGCTTGCACTGAGGGAGGATCTGTTCAGACGGATTTCAGACTGAGTTGCGGTTCTATTATTTCGTGCGCATATTTACAAATATCGGTCATCGGCATCCGCCGTAGCGTATGGCCGTCCTTGTCTGAACCTCCTGGATGCCAAATCCGTGGTTAGAAATTGTTGCTAAAGTCTATGAACTACATGCGGACTCACATTTAGCAATTCGGCCACTTTTGTCTGACTTTGTCCGGCCTCTTGTCTCCCAAAAGCTCACCATCTTAGTTCTTCTCTTAAATGATGCCTGGAGGTCATTGTTACAATTTGGCTATGCCAGATGTCTAATCTCAGCCTTGCAGCGGCAATTGCCGCCTTGTTCTGTGATATGCACTTTTATGCTCCTCGCAAATGACGTATTCCGACTGCAGCGCCACTATTTTCCGTAATGTAGTATTGTTCAACACCTTTTACTTAACAACATGTTCAAATTTTAAACAGATTGGTCTAGTTTTGAACGTGTTATCCCTCTTTTTGAGATTTTTCCTTAATTTTTGATAACTGGTGTAGTTTATCAAAAACGTTACTTATTCATTATGAAATCTTATTTGCAGATATGGTTGTCGGACTTTGAGTTGGGAGAGTGGAAAGCGAGAGACGCGCGATTGGAGGACAACACAAAGTTAGGGAAGAGAGTCGCATTTCATTGCTGCAAAAAGTTTAAAAAAAGCTAAAAAGTCCTTTGGTGAAAACCGTATACGAAATGGTCATTTTCTCATTATATCACCAGAGTTGGAAGTATTTAATTGTTTAGAATCAATCACATGGCCTATGCATGTGATGTATGATTAATGATGAAATAGTCCAGATTGAGTCACGCTCGCATTTCTGCGTTCTATTAGTAAGTAGGAATTTGAAAACACGCCTTATTTATTGTATGCAACTTGGCTGAGGCCTTCTGGTTCGTACTATGGCTATGTTATCGAATATTTTAATCGTTTACGGGGTTAGAATATGTCTAGTGCCTGATTCAGCGGCACACGCATTAAGAGCAAATATAAAATATTAATTAAGGTATTTGGAAGTGCCATTTTGAAATAGTGGTTGTGATTTGCTAAATGAGAGAATTTGGATTACGCATTTTTAGGTAGTTTTTGATATAAAACTCTTTTGACTGTCACCACTTTGCCTTTAACCGCCTCATATACACTGAAGTGCCACTGAATTAGGGATAGCAAAGCCTATGCAAATTGTGTAGCGCTGCGCATCATGTATGCGCAAGTGAGGGTGCTGTGGTAACTGCATATATAGCGCGTACTGTGGTTGTTCTGAATTAGTTGTTGGAATTGCCAGTATTGGTAAACTGCCTGATTTAGACGCCTTCGATCGCGGACAAATTGTAGGTGCGAGACGCATGGGCCATTCAATTTCCGAAATCGTCAGACAGCTAGGATTTTCAAGGTCGACAGTGTCAAGAGTATACCAAGAATACATAGATGGTGGAAAAAAAACTAGCGATCGGGCAAACTGCAAAGGACAATTAGCCTTGACAGTGCGTGGTGAGAGACGGCTCAGGCGTATTGTACGTAGCCAGCGAAGCCAAACATTAGCTCAAATTACCACCCAGTTTAATGACGGTCAGTAAACGGACTATGCAACGCTCGCTTCACCGTATGGGTTTCGGGAGCCGTCGACTTACGAGAGTACCATTGCTCTATACTCGCCATCGGGCTGCACGTCTTGCCTGGGCAAGAGAGCACAGAGACTGGAGTGTAGAGGACTGGAAACGAGTAGCATGGAGTGACGAGTCTCGATTCCGACTACTTAACGCCGACGGGAGGCTGAGAATATGGCGTCATGCTCATGAAGCCATGGATCCTGTATGCCTGGCTGGAACTGTACAAGGGCATGGTGGCTCAATCGTGGTCTGGGGTGTTTTTTCGTGGCACAGTTTGGGATCTTTGGTGCGTGTACTAACCTCCCTCAATGCAATTCAGTACGTAGAGTTGCTGGGTGATCACCTCCATCCGTTTATGCTGTTCTGTTATCCGCACGGTAATGGAGTTTTCCAGCAAGACAACTGTACCTCTCACAAGTCCCGGTTGGCTACTGGCTGGTTGGATGAGCATTCCTCTGACTTTTCTGTCATGAATTGGCCACCTAGAAGCCCAGACTTAAATGCTATTGAGCATCTTTGGGATGTTTTGGAACAGGGCGTGAAAGGCCATCACACAGCACCAAAGAACCTTACTGAATTATGGACAGCTTTAGCCAACATTTGTTGAATCTATGCCTCGTCGTGCGGCAGCCGTTATCAAGGCCAGAGGAGGCCCAACCCGTTACTAGGTAGGTATCCCTAATTCAGTGGCACTTCAATGTATATATATATATATATATATATATATATATATATATATATATATATATATATATATATATATATATATATATATATATATATAGAGAGAGAGAGAGAGAGAGAGAGAGAGAGAGTAAGTAAGTAATAATTGATATTTAACACTCTTAATATTAAGTGATAACATTTACTGTTTTCATGTTTTAGCTCCTGGTTACTACGTATTTGTGTTTTCGATTTTGAAAGCAATGATGTCAAACGCAATGTTTCAGAAGATTCACGTTTTCGGTCATGGTAAGCTCATAGATGATTTCTTTTTTGCTTTTATGATAATTTTTTGCTTATATATTCACGTGGCATATTTGGTAACAATCAATTTTATTTTCTCAATTTTGTTCTTTGAATTAAGACCTGTAATGACAAAAAGTTCAGAAAAATGCTTTATTAAATTTCTCTTCTGATAAGTGCTTTGAAACCCCTAAATAAAACTCCAACTTGCCGGCCACCAACGGCAAGACACGGTTGAAGACCTCTTAAATTAAACCATGATTCTTCTTTTGATTATTTATGCATAAGTGTAAGACGTCAAAATCGTTTCGCTGTGTGAAAGAAGATATTAATGGAAGTCTATTCTCTCAAATTCGAAGTCTTACAAACTGCCTGATAAAGATACATACATGCAAGAGCTCCAACTTGTCTAAAAAGATGATGCTGTCTGTTTGGTGAGATTTCAAGGGAATCATTTATTTTTTTTAGCTTCTGCCGGACAATATCACGATTAATTCTGAGGTATACTGTCATCAACTGGACAAATTTAATGATTCACTCGAACAGAAAAGGCCAGAATTGATAAATAGAAAAGGTATAATGTTTCACGTAGATAATGCAAGACCACATACTAGTTTGGTAACTCGCCAAAAGCTTGGATGGAATGTACTACTACACTCATAATATTCTCCAAATCTGGCACCTTCGGATCATTAATTGTTCCGGTCTCTACAAACATTTTTAGACGGCAAAACCTTTGCTTCAAATGGGGACGTCAAAAATGACTTGGATTAGTTTTTTGCCACAAAGATCAGAAGTTTTATGAGCGTGGAATCATGCTACTGCTAGAAATATGGCAAAAAGTATTGGACCAAAATGGAGAATATTTAATTCGTTAAAATGTTTATACACTATAAGAAAATTGTCTTTCATTTTCAACCCCCCCCAAAAAATAAATGACTCTCCCAACAACCTGATATATAACAGATAACATTTTTAATTCTCTATAATTTTTAAGAAAGATTTGGATATTAGTTTTAGTTACAGATAATTAAACTTGTCAAAAGTTCAAATCTTAATCCTACGTTTCTCATTAATTTAAGTTGCAGATTATAACAATATTCTTTTGACCATATTTCCGAGAGTCAATCAAAAATTTTCTCTTATTTTATCTTACATACAGATGGCTGGAAAGAACCACTTTTGGAAGTTATTGATGCAGATGTCTTACCAGCGTTCCTTGGAGGAAAACGAACTGATCCTGACGGAAATCCTATGTGCATGACTACTGTAAAGCATAAAAATTAGTTTTATATTAACTATATGTGTCACAAAATTTTTAGTTCTATGATACACAAATTTTTAACCTTAAGGGGGTCCGGGACACATTTAAAAAAAAATTATTTATTGAGTTATAATTTTGAATTTTTTTGTGATGGTCAACCATATAATTTGTAAACAAAATCACATCATAAAATTTCTCAAAAAGTTTTTAAAAAATTTTAAAGTTTAAAATTTTTAATAAAAGTGGGGTAATCTAAAATCTTTATAACTCGAAATATTATTTGTCGAATTTCAAAATTTTTTCATTTAATTAAATACAAATATATAAGTTTTAATTTTGATTCAGCATTTGTTGAAATATAAAATTTTAAAGAAATTAAAAATATTTAGATTAAAAATTACAAAAAAAATTATGTAACTTATTTTTAAAAATTCGTATTTTCAAAAGTAAATATTTTTTTTAAATTTTCTCCTTCAAAATTAAAGTAAAATAGTTGAAAAAGACATGTTCCAAGTTTCATCCATTTATCTTTAACGGTTCTTAACTTATAACAATTTAAAGACGAGAAATGAGGAAAAAACCCATCATGAAGATAAACGCACTTACAGGGCCGTGGCGGCCTTGTGGTACTGCGCAATGGTTTAATTTTGATTCAGCATTTGTTGAAATATAACTTTTTAAAGAAATTTAAAATATTTAGATTAAAAATTACAAAAAAAATTATGTAACTTATTTTTAAAAATTCGTATTTTCAAAAGTAAATATTTTTTTTTTAATTTGCTGCTTCAAAATTAAAGTAAAATAGTTGAAAAAGACATGTTCCAAGTTTCAACGATTTATCTTTAACGGTTCTTAACTTATAACAATTTAAAGACGAGAAATGAGGAAAAAACCCATCATGAAGAAAAACTCACTTACAGGGCCGTAGCGGCCTTGTGGTACAGCGCGCTGGTTTTCGATGATGAGGGTGCTCAGATCGAGTCCTGGCGATGCGCCACTAAAACGCCTCCATTTGTGTCGTCCTTTCATATGGGGCAATGCTGGTCTGCCTATATGGCGCCCCCATAAGAAAATGGCCAGCAAACCTGCTGTGAAATCTCGGTGAATGTCTTCGCGACAAGTACATCCGCATTAAAAAAAAAGGTTTAAACAATGATTGGCTACTATTAAAATATTGCAAAAAAATTATCCTGTTCTAATTAAGATAGAAACGCGATTTAAGCGTAAAAGAACAAAAAATAATTTAATGCAATAAAAATTTTTTTGAAAATTCGAACAATTTTGTGTCCTGGACCCCCTTAAAAAGTTAAAATTCATTGCTTTTTGTATATATTTTAACAGTCTCGATATATGAATTAAACTTTCAAAGCGTAAATTAACTAGAAAACGGGCTGGATGATAAAACATAATTTCACGCTCTGTACATTCCATATTAATAATGACATGAAAATTTAACATTTTTATCAAATGAGAAGAATTTAAGTAACTCCATATAATTAATAATAGTGTGTCTGTATATCACATGTTGATAGTGTATTTGTTGAGATGATATGATAAAAATATAGAAAAAAAAGGAATATAGAAAAATATAGAAAAATATAAATAAATTTGAGGGATTATAAATTTATAATCAAGTGTTATTCATATTAGCTACATTATTGCCACTCAAGTGAGTGTGTGTGTGTGTGTGTGTGTGTGTGTGTGTTTTAACAACATTTAAATATTCAACTTCCAATTCTTAGACATTTTAAGACATATTTAGACATTTTGTTTAAAGCTGCATGTTACTGTAAAATGAGGGTATAAAAAGACAAGTTTTCTGATAACGTATTTGAAGTCACTTAATGTAAGAAATTTTTAATATATAATCCAAATAAATTAAATATATAAAGAATGAAAAATTTAAATTTAAATTTTCTTTGAAAAGATTCCTGATAAATTATTGTAAATGATAAATCTTTCTTAAACAAATAAAACTAAAGAATGCAAATATTTTAAAATTTAGACATTATTCAAGTTCTGTTAAAATTTCTTGCTGTAGTAATATTTTCTTTCCTGTTCTGTTTAAACCTTGTGCACAAAAGCATAGTGATTGAGCTAAAAGCTCCAACCTAGTAATGTTACTACTGTCAAACGGCTTAGGAATATTATTTTTAAAGCCTCCTTTTCTAATTGCTAAGAAAATTTATTATATTACATTAAAATTTTATGACATTATTCCAAAAACTCTGCAAAGCCTTTATCTTTTTAAATCTATTGAACAAAATCTCTGATCACAAGAAACATTAAGTGCTCTGTACCAAGGAATAATATAAGTATTAGAAACAAAGATGGCGTTACTTTATACTGGAGAAATAGGATTATATTGATTAGTTTGTGCGTAATTATGCTTGTAAGCTTATGATTCCTTGATTTTTTTTTCAGCTTGCAATAAACATTTCTATAAAGTATTCTTTATTATCTCAAAAATTTATTTAAGAAGAATATATTAAAAAAATTTCAGGTAGTCTCTTCTAAAGAAACTACCGCGGGTTATTAACGTAGGGTTACTTATCGTTGCTTACCTCTTTTGTATGTATATATATATATATATATGTGTTATGTATATATGTATGTATCTATCTATCTATCTACCTATCTATCTATCTATCTATCTATCTATCTATCTATATATATATATATATATATATATATATATATGTGTGTGTGTGTGTGTGTCAGTCAAAATTTTGACGCATTTTGATACTTTTCTGTTTAACTGTTTACTTCTTGTCCTTGCGATACAGACTGGGTTTGGCGTGCTGCCAAAATGATAACTCAAGAGGTACGAACGACGGTTTTAGCGTCTGAAATTTTGCTTTCCAGAGGACCATTATGAAGGAAAATAATCCTACGTTAAAACATCTTTTATTCTAAAATGCTTAATATTCAATTTGTTGTTGTTCCTAATGCCCCCTAGCCGGAAGTCCCAGACAATGCCCATATGGGCTTCAGGTTACGTAGTGCGGCTCGGGTTTTTAATAACACACAATGGTCGGAGTCCGACTTGTCTAGGTGCCACCACAATTTTGACCGAACGCACCCCCCCCCCCCTCAGAGTCAACATCTGGCGGTGTCGTACCTTCCCCATCTACTGATCTCAATGAAGGACCTTTCGGTCTACTGATTTAACGAGCCTATATCCTGTCTAGACACGAAGGTATTTAACGGCGCGTATCGGAATTAGATCCGAGCACCCTGAGTACCGAAAGCAGAAGCGCTACCGCTAGGCTACCTCTGGCCTTTAACATTCGTTATAATTTTTTTATTTATCAGAAAACTCGACGAAACAAAATACCTCAGTATTATTACTGATTGTATGAAGACTCTGTTCAACAAAGATAAATTTCTTTATCTCCTTGTGCACTCATATCTAGTATATCTTGTTTACGTGATCGTAAATGACGTATTAGTGACGTTTCCTTTATCTTAAGCAAAACTGAACTACAAACTGTCATAAAAACAATCAAAAATTTTTATGTCTAAGATATTTTGTTATTTTCTTATGCTTAAAAATGTATATGTGCCTTTAACAGGTAAGACATGGCGGCAAAATACCTACGTGTTATTACTTATTGAATGAAGACAGATATTTCAAAGACAAGTCTCGAATTGCAAAGATAGTGATACCTAAGTTTGGCAAGAAAGAAGTTCATGTTGATGTCAAGGAAGAGGGGTCAGTGATTCAGTGGGAATTCTTGATCAAAAACAAAGATATAGGATTTGGATTATTTTATGAAGAATCAGAAAAAGTAATCGAAGTACTTCCAATACAAAGATATGACACTATAGATGGAGTTGAAGTAGGTTCCTATAAGACTAAAAAAACGGGAAAATGTAAGTATGAAAAAGTATTCTTAAAAGTTGGTAGTTTCGTTCTATGTAAATTGTGTCATGACGCACTGAATGTTAAGAATATGATTTAGATCGCATACAAAACATTAACCTCAGCTAGGAAAACATTGTTGTATTAGAGTGCCATATTGTTGATTAACCCCTTAACGGTCGCATAATTTTCAAGAAAACGGTAATAAAAGTGCTTATTTTTTCATGAAGATTCCATTTATTTCTTGATCTGCCACTTCTAATTTAAAAAAAACCATCCCCAATTACATTATAAATAGTCTGGTGCTGCCATCTGGTATGTAAAATAAGAAATTAAAAAAATTAGGATTAAATGAAATGGATTGTTTTAATCTTTTTTGGTGCGTTACTTCTAAACACTCAGCTCGGAAATATCACGGGCACGAGAAATAGAAGGCGAAAACCTCACACCGTAAGTTTGACGGGAGTGAGAAGAAAGGGGTTAAGAGAATACGATCTTTAGAAAGAGATTTTTTCACCTAATATATTACTACTCCAAAGCACGAGGCATTATGGTTATGCTGACCAGATCCCCCCCCCCTCTATGCCGGACAGGCAGGCGCGCGCGCTCGTGTGTTTGTACGTACACACACATACACACAGAGGCGTATCATTTTATAATGCACGTTTGCAAAATTGGACAAGACACGAAGGTTTTAGTATGCATTCAAAAATTAGTTTGAAGGAAACGTTACGTATTTTCAGGGAAATTCTTAAACTTTATTTTATTATCATCATATTTTAATGACAGTTTTTATAATAAAGGTTTCGCGTCTACACGATGCTAACACATCTACTTTATGTCAATTTATTCTTGCGTATCTCTCTGCTTGTTAGGTGGTTGAGATCACACAAGATTCAGATATGGAAGCAAGATTTTTTTTTATATACAAATTGCTCAGCTGTCAAGCAATGGGGTGTTTATATGTTTGAATTCTTTTACTGTGATTTGGTTTCAAATATGTATTTTTGCTGCTAATGGTTTGATTCTCATGATGAGACTTATTCACGATTCTTCTTCAATATTGCTTTATTTTATAGATGCCATCATGTTTGACAACTCGTACAGTTGGCTGAGCTCAAAGGAAATTGAATACAGTGTAACAGTAATAAAACCAAAACTTTGAAGTAAGGAAGCATGTGTAAACTATCTGTTGAACTCAATACAGTGAACCTTTTCAGGCCATTTTGTGAGTGTATAAAACCACCGTGAGATAAAATTATAATCTGCATGAATCGAAGTTTTCAATGTACATAAATTCTATGGATTTGTGTGACTCATAATTTCATTTCTAAATTAAAAATAAGTCTAATTGGATAGCCGGGGTAGCTTAACAGGATAATGCACCACCCGCTAAACAGAAGATCCTTCCTTAGTTCTAGACATGGCCGGTAAGTTTGGACACAGATTATTACAAATAACGGTAATTTACCGTAAGTTGAAATGAATAACAAATCAATCATGAGGGAAAAAAGAGTACTATTTCAGATAATAATAAAAAATAACAACTAAAATACGTAAAGCCATTTGCTGTGTAATTTCCCTCAAAATTAAAAGGAAAAAACGTGTGGTATACATTCAAAATGAGACTTCATATCATTAGGATAGTTGGACTTGGAATAATACCAACAAAGCTTTCGTGGTTCAAGACCCAGACCTGAAAGACAATTGCAATATTTTCAACTTATGTTTCACAAAATAAGCTTGAAACCTAATTGGAATTGTTAAAACTGCTAATAAATAATATTTTTCCATTGATGATATCATATTTATTAAGGTGATCACTTTATGCAAATTATATAAAACCTTGCTGTTTTGTATCACTGTGTCTGAAATCGTTCCATACTCATATCACATCAAAATGATTTGAGAGTTTTCCGTATTAATGGACTCCACGATAGACGATCGACATTGTTTGGTTACGATCAAATTGACAGATACTAGACAAAGCGACTGCGCAACTCCAAAGCTGTGCTGATCTAGTAACACTATGTGTAGCAAGTCAGTCAAACAAAGTAAACACAACATGGATATCAACTAATGGAAAAACATCATGAAATGTATTTGCGTAAAGGAAAGATACAAATTTGTTATCTGTTTATTTTTTATTGTTTGTTGTTTCATTATTTGTTGTTTGTAAAGGAAAAATAAAATTTTGTTAATTAGTTTATGCACACTATACTTCTCTCAGATATTTAAAGAGTTACAATGTTAAGCTTTGGTTTTCCACATGCTATACCAGATGAGTGAAAGTGCCTGAGAAAAGCTGATGAAATTTCTGAATATTTGCTGTGTTCGTACAAACCAAATTCTGATGAAATATAAAGCCCTCGAGGACATATTTTATTTCGAAATTCCTATCATTACATGAAAAATTCTTTTGATTCTAGTGTAACATTTTTAAAGCTACAGAAAATAATTGTCATTAAAAAATAGGTACTTTAAGCAGAAAGACTCTTACCAAATCTTATTATTTAAAAATATATATATTTTTGCTTCTTTTTAGGGAAAATATAAATTTGCATTATTTAACTGATTGTAGTGTTTTTATAGAAACTAAAAGTCGACGAAAAAATTATTTTGTTTAGAAAAGATGAATGAAAGTCAGCTATAACCGTTGACTAACATAACTTTATATAGTACATGAGAGGTCGCCCGAGCAATCCCCTTCCCCCGTTTCCCTCTCTATGGATACCAGTACTTCTTAATGATAAATACAATACACTCTTAAAATTAAGCATGGTTCTTAACCAAGTTCTAAAAAGAAATATTTCACAGCTTGGCTTATGAAATGCACTATCTACCAATAAGTAGGGCGTGACGTATTTCAGTACCGCAGATATCGTCATTTGCATAGGTGTACGAATAGTTATTCGTAGATAGCTTATAGTATATATATTTCTTTACAAACTAGTGTTATTGGGGGGAGAGAAGAAAAAGGTTAATGTTTTAATCGAACAAATAATTACACCACAATTTATGCAAAGCCAACTAAGTGCTGAACGGGGTGTAGACACTTCTTTAGATTTGTAGTCAATCGACTGAAGCAATTCCCAATTACCTTATGCATTATTCCCGCTCAAATATTTTATACCCCTATCGTAAAATAATTTGCTCTTTCAGCCGTTAGTACATGAATTCCAAATGAAGTGGTGCCATCTGTTGACAATATTTGAAACAATATTATAAAAAAAATGTTGTTCTCTTCTGAAGTTTGCGAGTATATTTTCTTGGTAAAATAAACTAGAATTTAGAGTTGGGAAGATTCCCTTGAGAAAAGGTAGGCTCAAGAAAACACCTGTTCTCTCTTCGTTCCTCCAGCATATTAGTCAAGATTCATTGTATCAGATTGATGCGGGATACGTTAACCCCTCATCCTCTCCGTTTCTTTTAGGACATGTAAGAAGTGCTATAGAGCAGAGGTGTCTAAACTTTATTCGACCGTGACTCACTTTCTTTAAATAAAATAACATTCCCTCCCCTCCCCCCCCAATAAAAATATTTTGGTAATAGCAAATTTAAAAAATGAATAAATGAATAAAATAAATTAAGGCAATGTCAACAAAAAAGTCAAAACAAGAAATAAGCAAATTTTGACAAATTATTTTAAATACCACGAACTGTAAATTTTCGGTACATATCTACTTTACATAGCAACACTAAAAAAAAATGCCTCACTTACCTTCTGCACTTGTTCTTGGCAAATCCCATGTGACTAAAACTTTTCGCATTTAAATATTAATATGTATTTCTATTTTATTCATGTAAAAATTTGAAAAAATTAAAAATTAAAAATTATTACCATATTTATAGCAAATTTTTTAATTAGATGATTCAATAGGATAAACATTTACTTCAACCTATCCACGACAGCTCTAGATATTTTCGCGGCACTCCTGTGGGTCGCCATCCACATTCTAAGCTCCAGTGCTATAGAGCAATGGTTCTAAACCATCAATTCTTCTCTAGACCTGTGGTCTATGGATTCCTTGGAGGTCTGTGAAGAAATTTCATGAGGTCCGCCGCCAACGAGAAGAATTCTAGCCCAGAAACTAGCTCAGGAGGGGAAAACAAATTTCAAGGATTTTTATTTTTTTTATTTTTTATTTTATTTTTTTTTAATTAAAAAATACACATAAAATTCCCGTGTACCACAAAGTATCGCACGGGACTTACAGAGGTAAGTATAAAACACTAAGAAAACAGAAGAAACAGACAAAACAAAACAAATAAATAAACTAAGAAGAATTACAAATATTTACAATAAATTTACAAAATAAGCCGAAAGCACACTTCCCAGAAACGAGCAGAAAGAAATTGGGAGGCCAATTAATATTTAAGTCCTTAAGAGCCAATTTAAAAATATTTCTCTCCCTGCCGTACTTCGAACACAAAAACAGAACATGTTCAGCATTTTCCTCGCCACCAACGCTGCAGTCACAGGGGGTCGCCGAACACAATTTGAATCTACTCAAATAGCTCTTAAAATTTCCATGTCCTGTGAGGAACTGAGTCAATTTGTAGTTAGCAAAGAAGTGATGGCAAGAGAGTCTCATTCTAATGGACGGGAATAATTTCTTGCTTAAACTACCATTATTTGAGCTGACGTATTCTTGGTTCCATGACTCCACCATACTCTCAAACATGACCTTCTTAAAAAAAGATTTGGGAACATTTGACACTAATGTCAATTTCACGCCTTGTGGCGGACTTGGCAAGGAAGTCGGCTCGCTCGTTGCCAAAGATACCAGTATGCCCACGAACAAAAGCAAAGAAAACAGAGACGTTTTTAAGGCTTTTTATTTGAAACTGAAATTGATGTTAAATTTGAAAATTAAAGAAACAACAACCACATAATAATAGCCTTTGAATCTGAATTCAGTCAGATTTGCAACTGTTCAATAGTCACTGGGTAAGGTGTTTTGAATAACTGTGACATTACTTCTCTACAATTTTGGTGTTTTAACTTTTTCTGTAAATAAATGATAAAGTATTTAATTAGAGATATTTTCCCGCATATTGCATATTCTGCAACTGTGTTCATATATAGCTGTTATAGGTGAGTCGTAAGCGCTTTTTGTAAAGTTTTCAGACGCTATTTCATTTAAATTTTGAGGCTTCACGCTCTGTAATAATCAGAAGAATGGGTCGATAGCTATCATGAGGTTATCAAAGGGGTCTACGCCACTAAAAATGCTTAACCCTCCAGAGAGAGTGCCAATTTTTGGATCACTAGCAGGCGCGTGGCACAAAGTGCAACGTCTCTTTCAACCTTGATTAATCCTTTTGTAGTAAACTTTTTCTTTGGAAATTGAAAATAATGATTTTCAATTTCCAAGTTTTTTGACAAAATATAAAATCTTGATAATATTGAGATATATTTATAATTAAAGGCCAAAAGAATGCAGATACAATCGCCTTATTTCAAAACTGTCCGGTTGGCTAAATCTAAGAACAACTTGCGATTTTTTTCCTATTATGTTCATAAACCTAAAAAACGATGAGATTGTCCATCTTCGTGATATGCGGGATACCGTGTAATTGCTGCACATTTGATCGACTACAACAACTCCTGCTTTTGTCGTATTGTAATCCAGTATATTCGCTGGTTTACCGCGGTTAAATTCCGACTAACAAATGAATGGACAGGAATACATGGGTCAGAAAATCAGACCTGCATTAGAAAGGGTGTAGCTATAAATAGAAACTGCTTGGAAAATTCGAACTTTACATGTAAAAACAAACCATTCAAAATTACGAAAATATTGCACTTTATACACGGGTGTGCCCGCTGAAGAGTTAAGAAACAATGTTGTTAACCCTTGTGACACCGCGGACGGAACATTTTTTTAAATTAGACGAGGGTCCTGTCCAAACAAATTTACTTGTATATCTTTCTCAAAATTTTAAAATTCATGCATTAAAGAATTATGGCATAAACATAATGATCATTAGTATATTTATGAATATGGTGAACCATGTTGACAAATATAAAATTACATTTAAATTAGTTATCAGTATCTGACTAATGCTACTTTATATCAGATAGAAGCTTTCTCAGGTCAACTTCATTAAATTAATTCTTGCTAATGTTCACTAACATATTCCATCCTGAGCAGCAAAAATTCATAACTTTATAGAACCATAGGACCATAGGAACTTGTGATTAACTGTGTTACCTAGGCCAACGCCTTCTAATACAGATTTTTCATGAGATTGGCAACGGAGAGCGAAAGTTCCACCGAAATGAGAAAAGGAATGTTCGTTTTTAAATACCTTCGGAAGCGTAAATTGCAACACAAAAGTGAAGGAGAGGGTTTATTGGCCATAGCTTTGGAGGGTGAAATGAAGAGTTCTCAACGGACGTCTCCAGGATCTTCGTGATGCTTCGAAGGTGGAAGCGGAGTCAATAGCTGTCTGAAAGCTGGTTTTCAGTTGGCAGGTAGAGAGAAGAGGAAGAAAAGAGTTTTGATAGAGAGATAAGGTTCAGAATCGGTGAGTTCTAAAACTAGGAAATCGAGCAAATTCCAAAAGGATTTACTCAGAGACAAATTTACTCAGAGACAAGTTTAAGGATTGTAAAATAGATTTTTATTTTATTTTATAAAAATTTAATAGCTTTAGCCTTGGCAATGCCAAGTATAGTTTTTTTTTATTTTTTTATATTTTATTTAAATAACGAGAACAAAGAATTTTAAGACGAAAGACTCAGGATGGCACGAGGCCTTTTCCTGTTAGTGGGGTCTGCGTGATCATAGTCTGCAAGATTAATTAAAAGTTCACTGTCAATTGAGTTGTGAAAGTTAATACCTTGATTTTTGAGATAATTTCGAATAGTAGGGATTCCTAACTCCCTGAAGATACAAGTTTTTCTGAAATACCAATCCACATTTTATTGGCTATGCTTAATTTGCTGTTCCGAGCAATTAATGGGTAAATTAATCTTCTGGCTGCTCGGAATTTGTCCCTGACGTGGAGGATATGGTGTTTCCATGTGACATTTTTGTCCAAAACGACACCAAGATATTTAACAGTATCAGACCAGTGAATTTTTTTGTTTCCTATTTGAATTTGGTGACTGCTGAATGTCTTTTTACGTTTAGATGTGAACATGACAGTAACGCATTTTTCAGAATTAATTTTAATTTTCTATTTGTCGAGCCAATTTTGAATTGAAGACATATGGGTATTGATATATTTAAAGTTTTTGTTGGTGGCGTAAAGGGCAGTGTCATCAGCGAAAATAGCAATATTGGTGTTTATATTTTAGGGTAAATCGTTTATAAATATGTTAAACAAAATTGGGGATGTAACGCTACCTTGAGGGACTCCAGAGTTAGTATTAAATTTACTAGAAAGTTGTCCGTTAATTTTAACTTGAAAGGTTGCGATTTTTAAGATAAGAAATAAGGAGGTGGATGATTTGGGGTGGGAAGTTGTAGTTAATAAGTTTATGAATGAGACCGTCAATACAAAGCTTATCAAAGGCTAGGGAAATATCAAGGAAAATGGCTGCTGTAGAGGATTTATTTTTCTTAGCACTAGCGATGTTTTCAGCAAGACGATAAACTTGGTGTGGGGCAGAAAGAGATTTTCTGAAGCCAAATTGGTAGGGAATAATGATTTGATTTTCGTCGAGGTGCTCGTTAATTTTCATGGCAATAAATTTTTCGGTTATTTTACTAAGAGAATTTAGAAGGCTGATAGGGCGGTAGCTGAAAGGGGAAGATTGGGGTTTATTAGGTTTTAAGATTGGGACAATAATGGAGTTTTTCCAGCTGTGGGGAAAATGTTCGAATTTAAAAATAGAGATGATTAGAATAGTAATTTTGAAGATATACCTAAAAGGGAGGTTCTTAAGCATTGCATTATTGATGTTATCTTCCCCAGAGGATTTTCTTTTAGGGAGATTTTTAATGATTTCTTTGACGTCTGTGGGAACAATATAGGGAGTGGGACTTTCGTGAGGGGTGTTTAAGAAGAGGTTAATACTATTTTTGACTATGTTTTCTGTACTTGGGTTAGAGATTTCATTTGGGGTGAAATTTTTTGCAAAATTTTTGCCAATAACTTGGCATTTTTCCATATCCGTAAGAACGTTAGCGTTATTGTCGGGGTCTTTAAGAGGGGGAATCGTCCGGTATTGATTTTTAAAACGCCTGGCGGCTCTCCAAATGGAATTGTCAGTTGTGTCTAAAGAGTCTAAATAATTATTCCAATTAATATTAGATTGATCACGAAGGTAAAATCTAAGATCTTCGTGAGTTTTATTCATAATTGTTTTGTTAGCAGTTGTTCTGTTATGCTGCCATGCTTTACATGCTCTGTTTTTGTTGTTTATAAGAATTTTAAGGTGAAGGTCGTGGAGTGTTTTAACACGGGGGGGGGGCTATTAATTTAGTGCTTTTATTTAAGCTATCATTTATATCAGTAGTTATACTTAAAGCTAGATTTTCCAAATCATTAATGTTATTGACAATGGGGGAATGTAGTTAATGGTATTAAGTTCATTTTTGAAGGTGTCCCAGTTGATTTGTTTGGTATGATTAATGATTAAGGGATTTGTGTCAAGAGGGATTCGAATTTGAACTGGGTTGTGGTCGGAAGTTAGCTCACAGTGGGAATTTATAGTAAGATCATCAGGGAAAACTTTAACAAGGGCAAAGTCAATTATGCTATCGGTATTAGTAGAGAAGTGGGTTGGGGAAGTGGGGGCGATAATGTCAAAGTCGGTTTTACTAGTAAAATTATAGATAAGTTTCCATAATAGTTATTAGTTTTACAATTCCAGAGTTTGTGTTGGCCATTGAGGTCACCGAAAATTAAGGTATTTAAATTAATAGAATTTAAAACATTAAGGTCTTCGTTAATTTCGATAGATTTTTGCATGGGTGGGATATAGGTAGAGATAATAGTATAGTAAGAAAGGTTGTTTAGTTTAATGTTGATAGCTGTAGCGTTAATACACTTAAGAGGGGGGAGAATAATTTCATGGTGTGGGAGGGTATTCTTAACTAAGATTGCAGTGCCTCTCATGGGGTAAGTAGAATTTTTGTAGTCGTTTCTATAGGTAAAGTAGTTGTAGACTTTGAGTTTGTCCACTTCTCTGAGTTTTAGTTTCTTGAATTAGAATAAGATCGGGGTTGTGCTCGTTAACAAACTCCTTGAACTCACGGATTTTAGCATTGATACCGTTTGCGTTCCATGAGAAAACAGACAGCGAAAGGAGGGCCATTATCCAGCAGTTTGAACATATTTAAAGTGCACGTGGAAGAAGCTAAAAAGTTTTTCCTCCGCGGTCTCCTTTATCTTAATATTTGCTCTTGCGATTTTTAAGTTATTGAGAATGAGTGAGAAATCTGCAGTATTTAGTTCGGTGGTTATTTCATTGATAATGGAATTTATCTCTTGGAATTGTTTAAGGAGGGTGAAGCCGTTGAATGGGGGAATGTTAGCATTAGAGGTTGATGGTTGATTGTTGAATTGAGCTGGGTTCATAGTTTCCGTTGAGTAGGTATTGACTTTGGCCATTTGCACAAAGGTGATATTTGGAGTAACTTGTTTAGTGGATTTTAAGGCTTCTTTGGCTTCCTTTTCAGCCTGTTTTTTAGCGGCTATATTATGAGGGAATTTTGGGTATCCTCTCCAGTTAGATGGGTGATTTCTTTCGCAGTTGCAGCACTTATCTGCTTCTACCTTTTTGCTTTCAGGTTGAATATTGGGGCAGTCATTAGTTAAGTGTTTTCCGGCACATTTTACACCTCTTGGGTCCATAAGGCAATATTTGCTATGATGGTGAAAGTGCTGACATTTAAAGCACTAGGCAGTTTTATAAAGGGAATTGTAGTATTCTATTGAGATTTTTATGTAAAAAAGAGAAGTTAGTTCAAAAATACTTTTAGCTTGATCGGTGGGGGTGAGTTGGACTTGAAAAAGGGGGAGGAAGGAACCATCTTTTCTGGTTAATTGTGTTACTTTCATAACTGTGAACCCGAGTGAAGTTAATTTTTCTTTAATTTCGTCAGTTGTGAATTCTTTAGGTAAGCCGCGAATTACTACTTTAATGGGGCAAAAAACTCCAAGGGGAAGGATAAAACCTTTAATGCTGTTAGTTTCTGGAATTTGGTTATATCTTTATGATTGTCTTCGGTGTTTGAGTCTATGCGAATAAATTCGCCGCCTATTTTCACGTGGAATTTTCTTTCATCATTTGGCCCAGCAATTGAAGCAAGAATATTTCTATAATTATCAGTTCTTACTATTGTTATGTGTTTAATTTTTGGTTTTGAAACAGTTACTCTATGGTTATTTCCATTTTTATCGTTTAAGTTAGCTTGTTTTGATGAACAGAATTTATTTTTAGTTGTTGCAGTGTCATAAAATTTTTTTTTTTTTTTTTTTTATCCAATGCGGAGGCACTTGTATTTCAAACATTGGCCCTTACTACGCCGCAGTTTTACTGTCCATTTTATTGTGGGGGCACCATATAGGCGGACAGCATTACCCCCTATGAAGGGACGACACGAACGGAGGCATTTTTCGTGGCGCAACGCTGGGACTCGATCTGAGCACCCTCAGCACCGAAAACCAGCGCGCTGTACCACTGGGCCGCCACAAGCCCAGTGTCATAAAATTATTCAATGTAAAATTGATTATATTAATGTTAAGTTAATTTTAATGATGCCAGTTAGGAAAAAAACTGCGTGAAAAAGATATTTATGTATGTAACTCACTATTGCAGTGATTTGAGCAGGGGAAGTAGCACAACGATTTTACAAGGATTACAAATGCCAGAATCACTTGTTATCACATGCATACGGTAAATACTTATACATACAAAGTATGTAATTTAATAAATAAAAATCTATGAGCCTCGCAATTCTAAACACTAGTTTCAACACTATTTTGAATTTAAAAAAGCAACACTTTAATACAGCAATTATAAGCTATTGAAAAACCTAAAAAATAAAAGTATTTTTGAAAGTTTTAGATAGACTGGTGAGACTTTTATTAGTTTTCTGTCGGTAAGCTTATCAATTCTGGAAGAAATTGAAGGAATAGCCAAAAATAGACACTCAGAGTTCCAGCTGTTGGTTGTTTTTAAGCACAGTCATGGCAGAAAACGTAGTTTCGCCAAGATATGTCATGAAGAAACAAAGGAGATATTTCATTGCAATTTCATGCAAATTTGAATATTTTTTTCTTGTTCTTATCCAGTATTATGAATGAATCATGGAATTAAAATAACTTTCCATTCTTTTGTCCGATGATGATTCAATAAGCTTTTATATTCAAGGAAAGGGGCTGTCTCTATGGGTTCAACAATCCACACATTTTGCATCTAGGAATCCTCATGTTGTGGATAATACTCTTCTAACGACAAGGGGCTGCAGTGATATTAGTAAGAACCAACTTATCAGTAACAAGTCTTATCAGTAAGAAACATTTTAACTTCCTCCCGAAAATCTTCCCCTTGAAAACTTTTCCGAGGAAAAAACGAACTTCCTATTTGAAAAGAAAATTTTAATTATGAGTGCCTGTTTCGTCACATAATACTTTTAAATGTCTTGTATTTAAAGTACTGTTCTTTATTATATAATAGTTTTAACATATTGAGACAGCACTTCATGAAGCACATGTGCAATTTTTTGTAAGCTAGGTTTTGTCTATGAATGAAGCAGTGCGCTGACAATAAGTTACCGCCCTCCATATCCCTAATTTGAGTAACTAAACCTGAATTCATCCCTGTAGGACAATGTTTAATTTTTTCATTCCACATTTGTCTCGTAAATGAAAGCGCATAAAATTTGGAACTTTCCCAGTTGGTATTGTACGTAGATAATGTCCTAAAAAGTCTTCCTCTATGTCACTTTCATCGTGGTCAATATATCTAAAGTAGAATGTTATTGTTCTGGTTATCTGCAGTGTCATCCAATTGCAATTCAAATAATTTTCGATTTAAAATTTTTTTTCAATGAGTTGCATTTCTGTATCTTTTGCCATATCAGATATAATCCGTTCACCATACAACCCCTCAACTCTATCATTATGATGTTCTTTTACCGCAGACTGGCCTAATACTTCATTTTAAGCACAATGAGTTCTTCTCCAGTGGAATACCGTTTATTACATTCAGCTATCTTTAGGCATATTAAAAATAGGATGCCCGCAGTGGGATGTACAAATGGATGAAGCTTGGTAAATATCACTGGTCAACAGCCATTTTGTATCAGATTTGTAATAAAACTTTTTTATGATATTTTGCACGTAGAATTTGAATTTGCTATCAGAAATTTTCTATCATGTAAGGGTTTTGCAAAATTTTAGAATGTAATTTTACATACATGGTAAATTACGTAGTGATATATAAATTATAATTTAAATATTGTGGTCAAATAATGAGGGAATAAATGACTATGTAGGTAAAAACCTTTATTTGGATGCATTCTGCTGTAAAAGTAACTATCAAAACACTATCACTCACATGAAAAGCACTTATGCAGGATCGTCATCAGAAGAAAGTGAATCAGTATCTGCCCAACCTATGGAAGAGTATATAATCAAAGGAGCCCATGACTTATCGACAGAGTCAGACAGCACTCTCTGCTTTATACCAGCAGCATAGCGTCTTTTAATCAGGAGTTTTGCCCAATGGAGTAAAAGGCTTTTCAGAGGTCTCTGAAGGACCTTAGCACCATTTTTTTGCCAAAAAGTCAGCATCTTCGTTCCCAGGGATCCCACAGTGCGCTGGAATCCACTGGAAAGAGACGGATTGACTTTGAAAGATCTCTGCACTCTAAAATATCAGTAATAATACCTCAATATTATTACTAATTGTATGAAGCTCTGTTCAACAAAGAAACGTTACTTTATCTTGTTGTGCACTCATATCTATGATACATTGTTTAAGTTATCGTAAAAGATGCATTAGTGACCTCTTCTTTATCTTTAGTTAAACTAAACCACCGACTATCATAAAAATAAACAAAATTTTTTATATCTAAGATATTTTATTTTTTTTTTTTGCGTAAAAATAATCTGTGTATTTTACAGGTAACTCATGGTGGCAAAATACCTCCATGTTATTACTTATCGGATGAAGACAGATACTTCAAAGACAAATCTCGAGTTGCAAAGATAGTGGTCCCTACGTTTGGCAAGAAAGAAGTTCATGTTGATGTCAAGGAAGAGGGGTCCGTGATTCAGTGGGAATTCTTGGTCAAAAACAAGGATATAGGATTTGGATTATTTTATGAAGAATCAGAAAAAGTAATCGAAGTACTACCAGTTCTAAGATATGACACTATGGATGGAGTAGAAGTAGGTTCCTATAGAACTAAACATGCGGGAAAATGTAAGTATGAAAAAATATTCCTAAAAATTAGTAGTTTCTTTGTAAATAAATTCTGTCATGCCGCATAGGATGTTAACAATATGATTTCGATGGTATACAAATAATTACCCTCGGATAGTTGAACATTGTTATATTAGAGTGTCATATTGTTAATTATTGGAATTAGAAATTTAGAAACAGATTTATTCACCTTATATACTACTACAGTGATTTCCGCTTATAAGAATCACGTTTGTTATTACTGTTTTTGATTCTTATAAGCGGTTGATTCTTATAACCGAAACTTCCCTTTGGACAGGCACACATACACAAATATATACTTGTACATATATATAAACACACAGGCACATATATACATAATTTACCATTAAATACTCTTTAATTTACGTTATTTATCATTTATTAAAATTATTTTTTATAATTTTAAAAATACTCAATTTCTAAACAAATACTATAACTCAATTTCTAGACCTATAAGTAACAACACATGATTATAAAATCAACAAGAGGCAGTTTCTCTTTGACTACACTTTGGAAGAGCATCATATCTAATTAACAGTTCTGTTTGTCAGAAAAACTAAGAGTTTTCCTTGTTTTTATCATATTTGAATTCGACTATCAAAAAGTTCTAACACTAACTGGCAATTTTCTTAGAAAACTAAAGTGAATACAAACGACGTATGCTTATTACAGTCTCAGACGAAGATTCACTTTATAGCTTACGTTTCACGGTTTGACTCTGAATCAAACCGTGAAACGTTTGATTCAGCATCTGGGTCATCTTATTCAGCAAAATGGATCCGTTTACGTTTCACGGTTTGAAGTGCTGAATCCACTGTCCCGTTTGCGTAAGTGATGGTGGACACTTCGCGGAAGATTTATGTGTTTCAGGGTCCAGAAATCCGCAACCAGGAAGTAAGTGGTGGGAAAAAAAGGAGTGCCTGTCTGGAGAAAAGTGAAATCGGACCCGGGCGGGTTAGATGCCCCTGGGTAAAGCTAATAAGACAGTGTTTAGCAAAAACGTATAAGGAGAAACTCTTATGTTATGTCTAAAGGAATGTATTTTACGACTGTTTTCCACCCTAAAATTTTATCAATATTTATTTTCAAAAACTTAAGAAAGAATTTCGTACCTTTTGAGAGTTCAAGTGGCATTTTTTAGAGAAATGAAAGGAAGGCGAAGATTGCAAACTGATTCTTATAACCGGTGGATTGATTCTTTAAAGCGGAAATTTTAACATGGAAATAATACATTTGTTTTTGTTTTTGCGATATTGATTCTTATAAACGGTTGATTCTTATAACCACTGATCACTATAAGCGGTGGTTACTGTATTCTAAAACATGTGGCACTTTAGATCGACTGACCAGATATTTCGCTCCTATGCCGAACAGCCTATGCGCGCGCCCTCGTGTATACAAGCGCGCGCACGCACACACACACACAGAGGGTTATCATTTCAGAATGCACGTTTGCAAGATTGGACAATATACGAGGGTTATACAGTATGCATTCAAAAATTAGTTTAAAGAAATCGGAACCTATTTTCAGGGAAATTCTTAAACTTTAGTTTATGCACATCAGAGTTCAATAAAATTTGTTAAAGGTAAAGGTGGTTGAAATAACACAGGATTTAGATATGAAAGTAAGCAAGATTATTTTCAAATCACTCAGTTACGAAGTAATGGGGTGTTTATACTTTTGGTTTTTACAGTGAAATGTGTTTTTGTCTCTAACACACTAAAACCTCGTTTATCTGGCCATCGTTGGTCTGAATATCCGGATAATCCGGAGCAAATTTGTAGACATTATTTTTATTTAATGTTCACATTAGATAGTAATTTTTAACTATGATAGCAAAAATGTAACTACGCCAAATATTCGCTTTTTAGTTTGATTCAAGATACAGTTCCTGTATAGAATGGACAATAAATTATGGTAATTAAATGCTTTTTTCTGAGTTTCAGAAAGCTTTACTGGACTTAATATTCTTTGTTAAGAAATGATGTGAAAAGTTATTTTTATATTTTTTAATGTCTTGTAAACAACACTATGTAACTTTGTAACAAAACATAGTTTTTTATCGTAATAAATGGTAAGTCTGCTTAGTTAAGGATTTTGTTTTGCCTATTACCCATATTTCCTGGATTATCCAGATTGCCCATGGTCCCAGTTCGTCCGGATAAACGAGGTTTTACCGTAGTTTGATTCTCATGATCAGACTAAATTCACTAACGATTCTGCTTCGATGCTCTTTTATTCAATAGATGTCATCATGTTTGACAACTCGTACAGTTGGCTGAGCTCAAAGGAAATTGAATACAGTGTAACAGTAATAAAACGAAAACTTTGAAGTAAGGAAGCATGTGCAATCTATCTGTTGAACTCAATACGATGAACCTTTTACGGCCATTTTGTGAGTGTTTGAAACCACCTTGGGAAAAAATTATAATCTACATGATTTGAAGTTTTAAACCTGCATAAATTTTATGGATATGTGTGACTCATATAATTACATTTCTACCGTGAAGTCTAATTGGATCGTCGGGGTAGCTTAATGCACCCCCCGCATAAAGGAAGATCCTTCCTTAGTTATAGATATGGACCTGACAGCCGTTGGTAAGTTTGGACACAGATTATGACAAATAACGGTAATCTACCGTAAGGTGAATTGAATAACTAATCAATCATGAGGGTAAAATGAATACTATTTTAGATAATGATAATAAAAAAATATCAGTAGAATAAGTAAAGTCATTTTCTGTGCCGTTTTCCTCAAAATGAAAAGGAGGTAACGTAAGACAAACCGGTTTCTCAACTATTCTCCATATAACTTCGGATACCTGATCTCATATCCTATACAGACAGTGTAACATAATGTCTTTTTTTTAGAGAAAAAAATTATTTAAGTTAATCAATCAAAGTAAATACAGCATGGAAATCGACTAATTGAAAAAACAGCATGGAAAGTATTAATAAAAAAGGAGAGTCACAAATTTATTATCTGTTTATTTGTTCTTGTTTGTTGTTACTTTATTTGCTATTTGTAAAGGTAAATTGTAAATTTGTTAATTAATTCATGCACCCTATACTTCTCTCAGATATTTAAAGAGTTTAAATGTTAAACACCAGTCTTGTCATTGTGTTAGTGTAAATAAATTTATTCATTATAATGCATGTCTTTGTGGGCAATTTCCTGGGTGTTAAATAAAACTACAGTGGCACACAAAGACTCGCAACTGAATATATTCATTATTCAGTACATATGTATATGAAAACCATACTATGTTACAGGTTTGAATCTTTTATTATCTGAAGTCACCTTATCTCTAGATAACTTCGGTTAACTGATCTCATATCCTATACAGAAAGTGTAACTTATTGTCTTTTATTAGAAAAAAAAATTATGTAACATTATCAGAGATAAGTCCACTACTTTGTCTTCTTAACTGAACCTCTACTAAAACAGTAAGAAAGGCAAAATAAAAGTTGATCGGAAAAATTTTGAATTACTACCGCAGCTAGAAGCAAATAAAATCGCACGGTTATTTTCCACATCCGATACGAGATGAGTGAAAGTGCTTACTGAGATAAGCTGATGAAATTACTGAATACTTGCCGTGTTCGTACAAACCAAATTATGGTGCAATATAAAACTCTAGTGGACATATTTTATTTTGAAATTCATATTATTATATAAAAAATTCTTGCATTTTTAATGTCAAAAATTTAAAACAACAGAGAAAACCTGTCATTACATATTAATATTATTGGGGGAGAGAAGAATACAGTTATGTTTTAATCGCACAAACAATTACACGACAGTTTATGCAAAACCCATTAAGTTCTGAATAGGATTTAGACCCTTTTTTAGGTCTATGCTGAATTCACTGAAAAAATTTCGCATTACCATACGAATTATTACATCTCAAGTCTTGGAATACCAATATCCCAATTAATTCGCTGGATTTGTTTCGTCTTCAGCCGATAGTCCATGAATTCTAAATGAAGTGGTGCCATCTGTTGGCAATATGGGAAACTTTTTTTCCTTCTGAAGTGGTTGAGTATATTTTCTTGGGCCGAGGTAAGCCCAAGAAAGCATGTGTTCTCCTTGTTCCTCCAGTTAATATGTCAATAAATATTGTTCCTCCAGTGTAATATGTTAAAATTCATTGTATAAGATTGATGCAGAATATGTTAGCCCAGGGGTAGTCAACCTTTTTATACCTACCGCCTACTTTTGTATCTCTGTTAATAGCAAAATCTTCTAACCGCCCAGCGGTTCCACAGTAATGGTGATTTATAAAGTAGGAAAGTAATTTTACTTTATAAAATTGTTAAAGCAGAGTTACAGAAAGTTAAAACATATAATAATAATTACTTACCAAATACTTTATGTCGGACTTTCGCAAAGCTTGGCAGAATAAATCTTTGTAAAACTAGCTACTGTAGTTAAATCTATCTTTTTACTTATACTTTACATACATAGAAGCATGAAGTCTGATGAAATTACATTTAACAAATTAAATTATTAATCAGATCTCTGGGGGGCTAACGGTTAGCCCCTCATCCTCTCTGCTTCTTATGGCATGTAAGAAGTGCTATAGAGCAGTCGTATGTAAACTTTATTCGACCATTACTCACTTTCTTTAAATAAAATATCACTCCCTCCCCCCCAAAAAAATATTTTGATGATAGCAAATTTATAAAAATAAATTAAAATAAAATTAGGACAATGTCAACAAAAAAGTCAAAACAAGAAATAAGAAAATTTTGAGAAACTATTTTAAATATCAACAAACTGTAAATTTTCGGTACATATCTACTTTACATAGAAACACTAAAAAAAATCTCACTTACCTTCTGCACTTGTTTTTGGTAATCTCATGTGACTAAAACTTTTCACATTTAAATATTAATATATATATTTCTATTTCATTTAGGTAACAATTAACGAAAATTAAAATTTAAAAAAAGTGTGACATTACTTCTCTATAGTTTTGGTGTTAACTTTTTCTTAAATAAATGATAAAATAATTAATTAGATATATTTTCCCGTATATTGCATACACTGCAACTGTGTACATATATAGCTGTTAACCCTTTCCAGCATGGTGGGATTAAAAGAGTCCCAGCTAATTAAAAAAAAATTCCTTAAATTCTATTAACTTCAGTTGCATTTCAAATATAGAATACAATAGGTTTTTAGTTATAGTTTTAGGTTCTAAATGGCAGAACATAACAGGATTCTTCATTTTTGTATGAAAATTGGCTAAAGTAATCAGTAAAATGTAATCAGTGCTCATTTTTTGAAGGATTTTGAAAATATTTATATATGTAAAATGTTATTAATTACAGTTTTCATTGTTTAAACTTATTTTCTAAACAAAAAAATATAATATCATTTATAAATTTTTTTAACGTTTATTTTTCACTTGAATTACTTGGAGCTAAAACAGTCACGCCACACACTTGATATTCTCACCGATAGATGGCAGCACTGCAATTTTCCGTTGTTTTGAATCAATTATTATATTTTTTCTGTTAATTTTGGTTAGTTTTTCAGCCATCTTAGTATCAGGCGACTTTATTTAGAGGCTGTCACGGATACTAAGATATAGAAATAGTTGGTGAACAACAGAGGTCTCCCAGGAACCTTCATCCTCACAGGACAAAGGAATTGTACGAAAAGTGCCTCAAGAAATTGCTTCTAGGAAAAGCGATTGTACGACATTGTCTAGCTAGAAACTCCAGCGAGACAGGTGTAAACCTCGACGGTTGCTGAAAGCCAAGGCAATATATTGACAATTGAGAATTGTGAAAGCCGGAACTTTCCATTCAGAATAGGAATTTTTTTTAAATTGATAATTCTAAATAAATGTTCCGTATATATTGTATTATACATACATATATATATATATATATATATATATATATATATATATATATATATATATACAGTAGACGCTCGTTAATTCGAACTCGGTTAATTCGAACTTTCGGTTAATTCGAACTAATCCAGAGGCCCCAAAAAACTTGTATTGGAGTTAATGTTAAAAATATCTCATTAATTCGAACTAAATTTTTATCAATTCGGTTAATTCGAACTAAAAATTTGACAAAAAATTTTTCTTTTTCCTCAGTTAAAGGAGAAAATACACGCTGTATTTATTATTTTGTGTGTCAAAATCACCTGTATTTTTTTCTATGTAAAGTGGCACATACCCGCATTCCTAGACTATTGCATTTCCGCTAAACGTTAGTGGCTATTGACCTTATCAGTTCTTAACGGACAAAGCGATTTTCCGTTATTTGTATCGATTTTCTTAGAATTTCAGAAAAACCACTCTTTACTACAGATTCTAGGGAGCTGCGTCAGTTATGCCTGCAGTGCAGACAAGTTAATGTGATCTAGTTTTTCTTCCTCAGTGTGTGATGTGAAAGTGTAAAAATTCAGGATGTCTACGCATGGAAAGTACAAAACCCTAATTTTGGAGACAAAGGTAGAAATTTTAAAGAGCGTAGAGAATGGCGAATGTACAACAAAGTTAGCAGCTGACTATGGAATTAAAAAAAATATATCTTGTCAACTTATTTGAAAAACAAGGAGTCAAGTTAAGATTCATGGGAAAAATAAAAATTTGCTAGAGGAAGGAAACGCATGAGAAATGCATCCCAAGAATATCTAGAAAAAGCTCTACTGCTATGGTTCCAGGATGCTAGATCTCGAATTTTTCTAATAAATGGACCCCTAGTGCTGACGAAGGCTGATGAATTGGCAAGTCGAATGGGCATTGAAGATTTTAAATGCCCGTGATGGATGGATTTCTCGATTAAGTCAAGGCACAATATTTCTTATCAAACTGCATGTGGCCAAAGCTCTGATGTAAACGAAGACGTATGCACTAATTTCGGTAGGAAACTGCCAGGGCCTTTCTCTACTCACCTGCCGAAAGATATTTTTAATGCGGCCATAATGGACAAAGCCATAATGGACTCTATTAAAACTCTGAAAGCATTTATTCATATGGAACCTTCCTCTGAAAATCAATTGAAATGTTTACTTCAAATCGAGAAGTTGGCTGAACAATGTAGGCATCATAAACAAAACCAAACATCCACTTTACAGTTTTTCCCCAAAGTGTAGTTCGAAGTTTTAATTAAAATTTACTTTCTACTGCATATTTTCTGCTTCATTTTATGATTAAGGCAAGTCTGTATTGCTTTTTAATATGTTAATTTTAGATAACATAGTATAATATATTTTCTGGGATTATACATACTAGGAGATTTTTCTTCTTGAGTGATACACTTTTAAATTTATATATTTTTTCTTAACATCGGATAATTCGAACTTCGGATAATTCGAACTTTTTTCCGAGAACCTTTGAGTTCGAATTAACGAGCGTCCACTGTATATATATATATATATATATATATATGTGTGTGTGTGTGTGTGTGTGTGTAAGTAAGTAATAAATATCGAAAATTTATTTTAAAGCAATTGATGACGAAATTTTATTGTATAATCTTATTTTCATTGATTTATATTATATACTGAAAAACTATTGTAATATCCACTATGGTGTAGAGAATGTATTTGTTCCATGGTGGGACAAACGGTATCCCATACTCCCCCTGTAAAAATAAAAACAGCAGAAATTTTTAGGGGGGCATAAAATATCTATGTAAGTGCATCTGATCCATTATACAATATTTTTTTTTCCAAATTTCAATTTTAATATAGCGTGTCGGAAAGGGTTAAAGGTGAGTCGTAAGCGTTTTTATTTGCAAAGTTTTCAGAAACTGTTTCATTTAAATTTTGAGTCTTCACGCTCTGTGATAATCAGAAGGAGGGGTACATAGCTATCACGAGTTTATCAAAGTAGTCCACGCCACTAAAAAAGTTTAACCCTCCAGCGGGAGTGCCAATTTTTGGAACACTTGGAATTTTTTTTTTCAATTAGACGACGGTCCGGTCCAAAGAAATGTACGTGTAAATCCTTTTCAAAGTTTTAAAATTCCTACATTAAACAATTATGGCATAAACATAATGATCATTAGTACATGTATGCATATGGCGAACCATGTTGACAAATATAAAATTACATTTAAATTAGTTATCAGTATCTGACTAATGAAACGTCATAGCAAATAGAAGCTTCCTCAGGCCAACATCATTAAATTAATTCTGATTCACGTATGCTCATTAACATATTTCATTCTGAACAGCAAAAATTCATGACATTGTTCAGTGTGAAATTGATTATATTATTGCAAATTAATTTTAATGATGCAAGTTTGAAAAAAAAAAAACCTCCGCGAGAAAGATAGTTATATAACTCACTATTGAAGTAAGCTGAGCAGGGAAGTAGCACAAGGATTTTACAAGGATAATAAATGTCAGATATACACTTGTTATCACATACATTCGCTAAATACTTATATAGGTAAAGTATATAACTTAATAAATACAAATCTGTGAATCTCCCAATTCTAAATACTAGTTTTAACATAAACTGGCATTTTGAATTTAAAAACGCAGCACTTTAATACAGCAATTATAGGCTATTGAAAAGCTTAAAAACTTAGTTATTTTCATTAGAACCGTATTTTTGAAAGTTTTAAGTACATTAATGATAATTTTATTAGTTTTCTGTCGGTTAGCTTATTAATTCTGTAAGAAATTGAAGTAATAGCCAAAAAGAGACAGCGTTTAAGGTGGTGGTAGGTCAAGCACAGTCATGACAGAAAATGTAGTTCCGCCAAGAAATGTGGTGAAGAAAGAAAGAACAAATTTATTTGCTATTTCATGCAAATCTGGATGTTTTTCTTGTTTTTATCCAGTATTACGAATACATCATGGAATTAAAATAACTTTCCAGTCTTTTGTCCGATGATAATTCATTAAGTTTTTTTTTTCACGGAAAGGGGCTGTCTCTATGTGTTCCACAATCCACACATTTTGCATCTAGGAATCCTCATGTTGTGGATAATACTCTTCTAACAACAAGGGGGTGCAGTGTTATCTGAAACTGAATTCTGGGAACAGAATTTATTTGCTTCCATAATATAATCTTAGTACCACTGAAACATTTTCTTATTTGGATTGTAATAATATTGAGCCAGAGTATCTTTTGGAGACACTCGATATTGCTCCAAGAGTTAAATAATGTGTATCTGGAAATATTTTCTTAAAATTCAACTGGTTTATCTAAGTTAGGGGTCTTTATCCTTTCACGTTCGCGGGCAACACCAATAAATTCGTAAAGCTCCGCAGGCCACACATCTGTGAAATACGTAGAGCAAAAAAATGTATTATTTGCAAACAAGGTTCAGCTTTTGAGATGATTGTTTGATTTTCTTTTTATAGCATGAAGATGAACGATTAATTCCTTCAAAACACGTCACTGAAATTTTGTGTGTATGATGCGCTTTAAAATGCATTTTGTACCTTTATAACTATAATAACTAAAAAATGAATTTTCATTATTTTCTACTAATAACAAAAAATGGGAGTTGAATCAATGTATTTTGTACTTTATATTGCATGAAATAGAATGTACGCAGGAGGACTAGACGCACGTGAGGTTCTGGAAAGAAAGAGTCTTGGCATGTTGCTTTTTGCGTTTATTTCGTCTTCAAATTCTGAAAATAAGGACCAGTTTATTATTTTGTAAACCTAAGTGCCTTGGGCTAATTTCTCCGTGATTTTTTATCTTTTTATCTGAGAGGATTTGCCGTTCTAAAGTGTGTGTTTTTTCAAATTTATATCAAACTTTCTTTTAGTCTGATCGAGATATTTCGGTGGGCCACTAAAATACCGTCGGCGGGCCACCTGTCTCCCGCGAGCCACGAGTTCAAGACCCCTAATCTAAGTAAATACGCCGCTGAGATGTGCCAACTTGGCTATTCATTTCTTATCCTTTAGATAATGGTACAAGTCACTTGTGTTATCTGCAAGAAACATCTTAACTTCCTCTCGAAAATCATATAACCCCTTGAAAACTTTGCCGCGGAGGCCAACGAACTTCCTATTTTAAAAGAAGATTTTGATTATCACTGCCTTTTTCATCAATTGATACATTGATGATTAAAAGTTTTGTATTTAAAGTACTGTTCTTTAATATATAATAGTTTTAACATGTTCAGACAGGACTTCGTAAAGCTGCAGTGCAATTTTTCGGAGGCTAGGTTTTGTCTATGAATGAAGCAGCGCGCTGACTATAAGTTACCATCCGCCATATCCCTAATTTGAATAACTAAACTTGAATTCATCCCTGTAAGACAACCTACGCATTCAGTAAAACTTCAGAGCATTTGTTTCTTTCCAGACCTGTCTCTTCAATGAAAAAGCATAAAACTTTGGAAGTTTTCCAGTTAGTAGTGTCCGTAGATAATGCCTTAAAGAGTCTTCCTCTATGTCGCTTTCATCATGGTCAATATATGGAAAGTAGGATGTTGTTGTTCTGACTATATGCAGCTTCGTCCAGCTGTAATGTAAACAATTTTCGATTTTTTAATTTTTTTCAATGAGTTGCAAGTCTGTATCTTTTGGTATATCAGATATAATCCTTTCACCATACAACATTCCAACTCTATCATTGGGACGTTCTTTTAGCGCAGACTGGCGTAATGCTTCATTTTAAGCAGAAATCAGAGAAGGCGTAATGAGTTCTTTTCCAGTGGAATACCGCTTTTTTGCATTCAGCTATTTTTAGTGATATTAAAAATAGGATTCCCACAAAGTAAAGTGTCAATGGTTGAAGCTTGGTAAATAACACTAGTGAACAGCCGTTTTGAATCTGATTTGAAATAAACAGTTTTTATGAAAATTTGCATCTAGAATCCGAATTTACTATCAGAAATTTTCTATGACGTAAGGGTTTTACAAAATTTTAGAATGTAATTTTTATATGCATGGTAAAATACGTGGTGAAATATAAATTATCATTTAAATATTGTTGTAAAATAATGAGAAAATAAATTTCTATGGAGACAAAAACCTTTATTTGGATGCATACTGCCTAAAAGTAACTATCAAAACGCTATCGCTCACATGAAAAGCATGGGATGAGCTTTTTATGTGAGACGGTAATGCAGGATCGTCATAAGAAGAAAGTGAGTCAGAATCTGCAGGAGCTGTGAAAGATTATATATTCCAGAATCACATGAGAAATTACCTCACCTCATAGAACAGAGGGATTTGAACGATTTGGTATGCGACTTAAAACTTTCTAATCAACAGTCAGAATTGTTATGTTCTAGGTTGCAAGAATGGAATCTACTAAACTGAAGCACAATGATTTCAATTTTTAGAAGAAGACATACATCTTTAAGTGTATTTTTTGCAATGAAAAATTCAATGTGCGTGTGTACAGATGTAAATGGTTTAATCACAGAGTTGTGTATTCTGTATGATTCCAACGAATGGAGAATTTCCATAGGTTCTTCCAAAGCTAGACCGAAAGCTGTGCTTTTGCATAATGACAACAAACTACCATCAATACCTTTGGCTCATGGAGTGAGAGTGAAGGAAAATATGGCCCTGCTCTTGGTGGCAGTCAAATATAAAGATCCTGGGTGGCAGATTTGCTGCGATTTAAATGCAGTGGCAGTGCTGTTAGGTGTGCAGGATGAGTTTACAAAATTCTGCTGTTTTGGGACAGCCTATGGGACAGCCGAGATTCAAAGAACCAATACAAAGGCAAACAATTGTCTCTGAAGGAATCACACGTTCCTGGAGAGAAAAATGTCAAAATTACACCACTGGTTGAGCCGAGTAAAATCGTTTTGGCCGCCCTTCGTAACAAGTTGGTATTGATGAAAAACTTTGTCAAAGTTCTTGCTAAAAATGACCACGGCTTTAAAAGAATTTGCGTGAACTATTTCAAAAATTCGCTGAAACAGAGGTGAAGGAGGGTATATTTATTGGGCCACAAATCAGAAAATTATTGAAAGATCAAACGTTAGATGTTAAGCTCACGAATCTGGAGTTTGCTGCTTGGACGTCTTTCATAGCCATTCACGATTTCTTGGGTAGCAAAAAAGACGCTGGATCTGATTGTATAGTGCCTGGTCTACTGGACAACTAAAAGAATATGGGTTGTAAAATGTCACTAAAAATACTTTTTTTGCACTCCTACCTAGATTTTTTTCCAGAGAACTTTGGTGCTATGTGTGATGAACCGGGTGAATGTTTTCCCCAAGGCATCATTACAATAGAGCGTCATTATCAAGGCCGCTGGGATCCTGCATTGATGGGCAACTACTCTTGGTTTCTGTTCAGGGAGAATCATCAGACATCTTAAAACATGAAAGCACTATCATCAAGAAAGACATCGTCCAATTTTGAAAAATAACATTGATATTTTCAACATTATGTGTTACTGTGCAACAGTTTCGTGCTATTAATTCATAGTATTTTGTTAAATAATAAAGAAAACTGGTGGGATGCAGAATTTTCTTCTTGAGTGGATGCAGAATTTTCCATCTGTGTGCTGGTAGTTATCACCTACTTTTCTACATCCATGAGATCTCTCTGCAAGCTTGAGCTAGAGCAATCACTATTTTTTTTCGTCAAAACATCTTCAGACAAGACAATTTCAGAAACAACTTCAATACAAGATATTTTAACACCAAAACTAAAGAAGATCCCTAGTCTTTTATACATATTAAAACTAAAATTTCCGGGCATCTTACTTTTAAAAAATCATGACATTCAGGTTTAAGAACAAGTACTCACACACTGCAGTGCGAACTTGCGAAGGAAAAGTATTCAGTATTACTATATTTGAGAACCGGATATAGACTGCGCTGATCTTTTGAGTGAATTTTTTTTTTAATTTCTTTGTTGATTAATCACTGATATTAACAACAGATTCCATTTTGATCAGCTCTGAGAATAGGGGATACGCCATCTATTGTTGTAATCAGCTTTCAGGCAATTTTTATGAACGTTCGTAAACAGAGATATTGCTTCTCTCGAATGTTGTACGATTTCGATGGCTGAAAATTCCCGATCGTTCATGAATACTTCCATGTTTAAAAATTTGCGACTTGTTCCCTAGTGACACTTTCTACGGAGATATAAGTTAGGCATTCTTGAAGAGAGATTTTCAATGCATTCACGAATATTATGTTTTTCATAATATATCCGTTATAAAATATTTATTCATAGAGTATGTATTGAAAACTAAAATGATGAAGTCCAGGAAAATATCTCATGGCTAGGTATAATTTATGACAGAGACCAGTACTGCTCCGAAACAGTTCTACAAAGGCATAAGTACAGGATACAAAAGAAGGTGGGTACCCTGGAATAGCATTTAGAGAAACGATAAAAATTAAACGACGTAATATAGACCCACCAGTCTTTTTTATTGTTAAACACTGAATGCTAAGCCCACTTTTAACGAGATTAGTACTATAACGCCTGAACATGAATGTAATCGTGGCATTTCAGTTTCAGGTTCCATTTCCTACATGATTTTTTTTTTAGTTTTAAAGAATAAGTTTAATTAAATTTTAAAGATTTCAGCTTTCGTTCATTATATATTTCTGCTTTCTGTTATAACCGTTTCGCAAAAATGAGGGAGCAAATACTAGAACACTGTAAAAACAGTTACGACTGTGACTGATAAGTGGTCAGATAAATGTGGTCAGATAAATGAGATATATTGTATCAATGAACCATAAAGAAAAACTGGGTTTTAATAAAAATACTAAACGTTACCCCTAAGTTCTTAAAAAAAAAGCCGGAGATGGCCGAATGGCTAGGGTGCTGGCATTTGTTACCAAAGTCTGTGGGTTTGAATCCCTCTCTTGGTATGGACGTTTGTAGACGTTCGGAATCGGCTCTAAGCAGTAGGTCCCTGTCTAATTAGCCCTCGTGTAGCAAAAATTGACCGTAGCGCACCAAACCAAACCAACCGCTTAAAAAAAAAGCAGTTGTTAGCTGCCTCCCCTCCCAACGAAGAAAAAAAAAATTTACTTCTAACTCATGGTTAATATTTCTTATAAGAGTTTATAAAAAAGTGTTAATAACAAATCTTTCTGGAAGCTTCTAAGGATGGAGAAAAGTGGCACCAAGGAAGAGAAAATATCGAGAACTCCTGATAATGTGTTAGCGGATTATCTCTCCCATTTTGAACGTGAAAAGTTAAAACATATACACAAACTGACTGAATGGTTCGGAAACGACGATTTATAAACACTTTATTGAAACCAAAAACTGCAATTTTATGAAAACTGTATATGATGTTTATTAGTTTCTGAAGAGCTTATCTTTTATCAACATAATGGACGATTTTTGGGTTATCCGCAAACACTAAGGTATTAATTTGTCCTGATCAGCCATATCAACCTTTTTATCTCTCGGTCGACATACATGTGTTTGTTACGTTAGGTAGGCCGGAATATGGTACACTATACCACATAATAAAATAATGTAAAAGATAAAATTCAAAACCTAAATGTATTCAAACGTTTATTTAAAAATGAGTGTGATTTTTTTTATGTTGAGACAATTTTTTGACTATTTTTATCATGTTTTTATTAATTCGCTTTCTGTTTTGTGTGTGTGTGTGTGTGTTTGTCCAGTTCAAATCTTGCAATCGATTTTTAACTAACTTCCCGACTAGCTAGACATTTGAAACTTTTACAATAGTTCAGAACACGATGTTAATGCATTATTTTAATACTTTTAGCCATCTTTAAGCAGAATTGAATTAATTTTCAGTTAATTTTGTTTTGTAGACTGGTGGAGCCATCTATGGGCCTGACGGGAACGAAAAGTTAAATGCAAGTTAACTTCCGATTAACTTCATTTTCTTTCAAGTTGATGGGGCAATTCATTAAAAAAATTTTTTAAAGTATTTATTAATACATAGAATTGTCAAGTTTATATGATTCAACAGAAAATTTAAAAACATGGTATATAAAAATTTCTTTTTATCTTGTAATTATTTTAGATAGATCAGGTTCATATTTGCTCAATACGTCATCTCAAGAAAGCTTCATAGGTAAGAATCAGTAAGCCGATTTCTAAATAGTACGTTGTTCGCATATTTTATTTTAGAATTGGATGTTTCACAAATATATGTTGATGCGAACAATGTGAGAGTAGCAGGTGGCACAGATTTGTACAGTTTTGAATTTTTCAGGCACTGATTTCCAATATTTTGTTTGGAAAAGCACCAGCCTGGTGATGAATTTGAGTGTTTCAGGCCACATATAATAGCTGGGTGGGACGCATATGGCCCGCGGGACGCAATTTGATAATCTCCGGTCCATGTAATAGAGAGTTTATTGACCTACAGAGCTTTCTATGATATTTTGAACAAATACTTCACTCTGATAGCAAAAAAGGATTAAGGGGGTCCAGGACATAAAATTGTTCAAATTAAAAAAAAAAAATTATTGCATTAAAAATTTCTGTGTTCTTTTACGCTTAAAATGACGTTTAAATCATGTTTTTTTATCTTAATTATAGTAGGAGAAATTATTATTATTATTATTATTATTTTGCGACATTCTAATAGCAGCCAATCGTTTTTTAAACCTGTAAGAGCGTTTTTCTTCATGATGATTTTTTTCCCCATTTCTCGTCTTTAAATTGTTATAAGTCAAGAACCGTTAAAGATAAATAGTTGAAACCTGGAACATGTCTTTTTCAACTATTTTACTTTAATTTTGATTCAGCAATTTAAAAAAAAATGTTTGCTTTTTAAAATATGATTTTTTAAAAACAAGTTGCATTTAAAACAAGTTACATCGGAATTTTAAATCTAAATATTTTTAATTTTTTCAAAAAATAATATTTAAAAAAATGCTGAATCAAAATTAAAACTTATATATTTCTGTTTAATTAACTAAAAAGTTTTGAAATTCCACAAATACTATTTCGAATTATAACGATTTTAAATTACCCCACTTTTTTTTAATTTTAAATTTTAAAATTTTTCAAAAACTTTATGAGAAGTTTTATGATGTTATTTTGTTTATAAATTATATGGTTAACCATGACAAAAAAATTCAAAATTATAACTCAATAAATATTTTTTTTTAAATGTGTCCATGGCCCCTTAATATAATGAAACAAAACCCACACTGAATTAATGGATCATCATATGTTTGATCGCACCTTTACTGTGAGATAAAGTTGACATTGAGTACGAAACTGATGTGTGTTAATCATTATCTATAAAAAGACATTATTTTAGAAATGGTCTTTATGTATGAAAATGCGTTCTAAAAAAGAATAAAGGTTTGCGCTGATAACTAGCGTCACGAGGCTTTGAGGTCTCCAAATAAAGCGAACATGAATTTGCGATTGCCTATAATCTATGTTCAGTAGTTCTTCTATTAATAGTTTTCAAGATTTAATAACTTCAACATTGAAGAGCTTTGTAGTAACCGTATGCATAATAAATACGTCAAGTGGATATTAAGCGAAATGAGGATACTCCGTGATTCTCTTCTTAAAAATTCAAATTTCAGCAAAGATAATTTTTTAAATTTCTTAGAAATTTTATTTTTATTTTTATTAAATATTCGCTTGATTTCTCAACTGAAATGTCGCCTTTGTGACTGGACGGGATGCTCCCAAAGTACTTTGATTCTACTCTTCTTGAGGCTGTTTTGTTTTCTTCCTTTTTTCAAAGATAGTCCAGTGCCAACTATTGTCTGTGTTGAAAATCACTATTTTTAGAAACAATACTTAATTAATAAAGATGTAAGCTCTTTTACCAAGCAATACTATCACTAAACTATTTTTACTGTTATCTTAATCTCTGTTTACCTCCGTGTATTTGATTTCAGTTCCAATATATATATATAATATATATACACTATATATAATGATGAATGAATTTTCTTGAACGAATCATGTACTTTTGCCCTTCGAAAATGTGTAATGTAGAAGTAACAAGCAGCCAAAAGACTGTAAACGAAGGAAATTTCATAGATTTTACATCCTTAGATTATTATTTATATGTGCCTGTGTTTAACCCTTCAGTGGGCGCGCCAATTTTTGGAACACCAGCACACGCGCGTGGCACAAAGTGCAACGTCTCTTTCAACCTTGATTATTCCTTTTGTAATAAATATTTTTTTTTCAAATTGAAAATAATAATTCTACATTTTATGACAAGATATAAATGTTGATAATACTGAGATATATTTATAATTAAAGGCCAAAAGAATGCAGATACAATCGTCTTATTTCAAAATTGTCCGGTTTGTTGGATCTAAGGACAACTTGCAAATTGATTCCTATTATGTCCAAAATCCTAAAAAACAATGAGAGAGTCAGTCTTCGTGATATGCGGAAGCCGTGTAATAGCTACACATTTGATCGACTACATCAACTCCTACTTTTCTCATATTATAATCCTGTATAATCACTGTTTACCACGGTTAAATCACGACTAACAATGAATGGAAAGGAATACAAGGGTTAGAAAATCATACCTGCATTATAAAGGGTGTAGCTTTAAATAGAAACTGCATAGAACATACAAGTCTTACATGTGAAAACAAACCATTCAAAATTTAAAAAATGTTCTACTTTGTACACGGGTGCTCTCGCTAAAGGGTTAAATCACTAAATTTTTAATGATTTTTCTTTCATTGTTAAATGATGGGAATCTTATATTGTTATCGTACTCAGATAAATAAACAAAGTAAACTTAAATTTTGAAATATTTTATAAGTAGCAAAAAATTTCAAAATTCGATGTCGCATGTCTAACTTTAAAACTTAAATGTGAGCAGTTTAACCATTATTTCTGTCTTGCAGAAAAACCTTTAGGTTTTCTTGAGGACGCTGTTTTCATGAGATTACCCCTTTCTGTCACTTAAAAATTACTTTCCTTTCAATTTCTCCTGAATTCCTGTCAAATGTTTCTGGAAACAAACTAGTGCTGATAAAGTTTTCTGAAAACAAATATGATGAAATCTTTTGTGAAGCGTTGACCTTTAAGTTGAGGATGTAGTCTATTTTCAAAAAATCTTATCTCTTGTTTATCACAACTTTAACGTGCGTCAGAGTCTGTTTTGTGTATCACCATAGAGTACAATGAGAAGGAAAATACACACACATATTTTACTTTATTTGACAGGACAGTGTCAATTATAGACAATACAATAAGTGATAAAAATCATGGAACATTCTAACAATATTAATGTAATAAAAAAGACCAGCCATTTCTCCTGTTTAAGAAAGAATAACAACATGGTTTTCCCCGTTTTTTAACTTTCGCTTTACAACATAGCAGCATCAAAACCTAGTATCTTTTGCTTACATGTTAAAAAATTAACTCATTCTATCTTATTCTTTTACACTGCTAAAATCGGTGTAATATTCCTAAGCTTTGAATGATAAATTTCTATGTACTGGTTTTATATAGAGTTTCTGCAACATTGATGTATATTTAGGAATATTATTTTGCATATTTAGGTATAGTAAAGGTTCTGCAGCGTGACATCACAGTGAATTTGTAAGGTATACACAAGATTCGATTCACAAGAATCGAACTTTTGAGTGAATGAATTAAAGAAACTGCTTGAGATATGCTAATTTCGGCATACGCGCTTAGTATAAATACCATGCAGCGTCATAAATAAAAAAGGTTGTTAAGGTTGAACAAAGGTTGTTAAAGTTGATAGATAAGCGAGAGGGAGCTACGGGGTAAGTAGCTCCAGGTGTTATCCTGTTTAGGGGGCCCAAAGTTTAAAAGCAAAGCCTACATGTGCAAGAATATTCAATAAACATTGTTTCATGTATAAACTGTGTCTGTATCAAATTCATTTAGAGTGCCACTTCAAATTATATACACCCAAGTCTGGGTAGAAGTGAGCTATTTTCTCTATAAATTTTCAAGAAAGAGCAACAGTCTCATATGAGAACCAACTTTACATATTAAGGAGCTCCGAAACACATTTTTAAAAAAAATTTATTTATTGATTCAAAATTTTGAATTTTTTTGTGATGGTTAACCATATAATTTATAAATAAAATCACATCATAAAACTTCTCATAATGACTTTTAAAAATTTGACAATTTAAAATTTTTTAAAAAGTGGGGTAATATAAAATCATTGTAACTAGAAATATTATTTGTCGAATTTCATATTTTTTCATTTAGTTAAACATAAATGTATAAGTTTTAATTTTAATTCAGCATTTTTAAAACATTAATTTAAAAAAATAAAAATATTTAGAGTGAGAATTTTAAAAAAATTATGTAACTTATAATTAAAAAATCATATTTTCAAAAGTAAATATTTTTTTCAAATTCTTTTCAAATTAAAGTAAAAAAATATGAAAAAGACACGTTCCAAGTTTAAACCATTTATCTTTAGCGGTTCTTCACTTATAAAAATTTAAAGACGAGAAAAGGCGAATAAACCCATCATGCAGACAAACGCATTTAAATGTTTAAACAAAGAATGACTGCTATTAGAATGTTACAAAACAAAAAAATTATATCTACTGTTCTAATTAAGATAGAAACATTATTTAAACGTCATTTTAGGCTGAAAATAACAGAAACTTTTTTAACGAAATAAATTTTTTTTTCAAAAATTTGAAGAATTTTTAAACAGACTTTCAAACCCAATTTTCAGCTTACAGTAGAGCAAAATTAAAGCACACCCTAATTTTCTCTATTGAACTGTGGTACGAGATCCGAGAAAAAGTGATAATACAATTTGGGGTTGTTGCTTAGTGTTTCTAATAGCGCATATAGATTGGTGCAGAGTTCTCTGCCTGCAGACCCCCGACTCCTGTCATCACATTAGTCACGGTAACATTAGACACGGTATTTAGAACCACCCCCATTCCCAACCCCAAGATTTCTTTGATCTGGTGTCTCCCCCGACCCCGCTCGACACCATTTGACCCGCTGAACACCCGCCCTTTCTTTGATGGACCGCCAGAGGAGGCGATCCACGCATAGTACAGAGTACAGAGTGAACATAAATCACTGGATTCCCCAAGGCACAGGCAGAGAACTCTGCACCAATGTATATGCACCATAAGGTTCCCGTGGCTGACGACTACCTCGCACCCCAATAAGGTGTAAATACGAAGAAAAGGCAGGAAACAGAAGCATAAACACAAGAGAAATTTTATTTACAAACGATGACATCGGCGAAGGACGTTGGATTGCAGCTCCCCTTTCTAGACGGGGATCCTTTTGCAGGCGGATGAATGACAAGTTCCCCGGATTACAACCAGGTCTTGTAGAGCAGTGCTCCCCAACCTTTCAGTCGCCGCGGACCGGTCAACATTTGATAATTTAATCACGGCCCGCTAAGGAAGGACGCTGATTGTTTATATTTTTGATTGTTTTGGTTTAATTATTGATGTTATTATAATTTTGATGTATAAATGACGTTACGTTTATTTATTGTTCAATAAAAAACTAGTTTTATTTATATATATTTGTTTCTTTTTTCTTCTTTCTTTCAGGAAAAACGCCTTAATTTTCAATTTTATGACTGCAATTTTAATTCATAATCTTGAAATGTTTAATAAACAATTAACTAATTTAAAATAGTTACAAGATTTATTATGTTACAAAGGTATAAATTAGCACAAACGCGACAAAGTCGCACAAACCCGAGAGAAATACACCACAGTAAATAAAATGGAAATAATTTAATGTCCCTTGGGCGGCCCGGTACCATTTGATCCACGGATCGGTACCTGTCCGCGGCCCGGGGGTTGGGGACCACTGGTGTAGAGCACTGCTCCCCAACCTTTTTATCGCCGCGGACCGGTCAACGTTTGATAATTTTACCGCGGCGCGTTGAGGGGGGGGGGGGGGCGTTGATTGTTTATATTTTAGATTGTTATGATTTAATAATTTTAATTTAATTGTATATAAACATGCCTTGAAAATAAAATACAGTTACACCAAAAAATTTATATAAAGTGATTTAACATTTTAACTCACTAGAACGCCAAATCAATGAGAACCCTGAGCTTGTTTCTTTGCAACGAGACGGTTCCATATGGGGGTAATAGGAAACAATGACACTCGAAGCGTGTTGCTTATGTCCAGTTTATTCCGTTGTTTTGTTTTGGTTGCTGTCACTGCAGAAAAACCCGCTTCACACAGATAGGTTGTAGGATATGGCAATAGGGATTTAAGTACTGTGGTAGCAATCTCAGAGTATTTTGATGTATAAATGACGTTACGTTTATTGTTCAGTAAACAAACTCGTCCTATTTATTTATTTATTTCGTTTTTTTTTCTTTCAAGAAAGCGTATTTATTTTCAATTTTATGACTGCAATTTTAATTAATAATCTTGAAATGTTTAATAAACAATAAACTTATTTAAAATGGTTACAAGATTTCATCTGTTACAAAGGTATAAATTAGCACAAACCCGAAAGAAATACACCAGAGTAAATAAAATGGAATTAATTTAATGTTCCTTGGGCGGCCCGGTACCATTTGATCCACGGACCAGTACCGGTCCGCGGCCCGGGGGTTGGGGACCACTGCTGTAGAGGAATCGTACCTCCGTCTCCAGTGTGACAGGTTGATGACATAGTCACTGAGCGACACCTCTTTTGTGTACTCCACTTTTGTATCTCAAACATGTTTTCCTACCCTTCTAGTCATACATCTACAGGGTGGTCCAAAATTATTGAGCTCATTTCATGTTTGGAAAAAAAAGAACAAAATGAGGTACGTACATGTTTATTGTTTTCTTGGAAAGACTATTTAACCCTTTGAGGGGCGTCGTTTGCACATTGCAAACGCCAAAATCTAGTATTTTTTTTCACTTGCATTCGATGTAATCCAGTTAAATGAGCAGAAAAATGGTTAGTACTGCCATCAGTTATCAGTTTAAAGAAGTAAAAACATTTTGCAACCTTTAATTGGAAAATGTTTCACGATTCTTTCGTTTAAAAAAACGGGAAAAAAATCTCCACCGCGCAAACAGTGGAGGTTGTTGCCTCTGAAAGGACTAAACAGCTTTACACAACAAAATTTTAAACATTAAATAACTTCCACATAAGCCACATTGTGGTTCCATGAAAGCAAATCTGTTGTAACTAATTTTGTTCTCTTTTTTATCAATTTTGGACCATCCTGGGGTAATCCAAAATTATTGAGCGCATTTCATGTTTGAAAAAAGAAATGAGTTACAACGGATTTGCTTTCTTGGAACCTCAAAACGCACATTGCTTTTTCCTATATGGTAGGTAATTTTTTCTTGCGAAATGTTGTCACGCCATCTACCGGATTATGTGGAAGTTATTTAATGTTTAAAATTTTGTTGTGTAGAACCGTTTCAAATTGTCTTTCCAAGAAAATAATAAATGCACGTACCTCATTTTGTTCTTCTTTTTTTCAAACATGAAATGCGCTCAATAATTTTGGACCACCCTTTATTTTTGTAATATACCCCAAACAGCACTTCATGTTTACTGCTTATTAAGATACAGTAAATGAAGGTACAATAAGCTAAATACAAATAGTATAAAGAAGAAATAAGTACGGGCAATCCTTCGCAGTGTTATTTACTTGAATACGAAAAAAATAAAAACAAACACATACTGATTGGCGAAATCTAGCGTAGTGAAGGGTGAATTCCACGTGTGGGCAAGACTAATAAATATCCAATCTGACGAACCAGGCGTTTTGTTGTTCACTGTCATTTCGGTTTTACTTCGTATATTAGTTTTCAGTTCGAACTTTTATACTGAGAGTCTGAGTGTGTGTGATTGCGCGAGTGATCTCATGAGTACTCACTCTTCGTGGTTTTGAGGTGTAGACGATGGTAAAAAGTAACGGTAACGTATATTGAAAATAAGTAACCTGACTTTTAAAGCTGGTTTTATAGGGTGGCATCATTATGTAAAATCTCATAAAGTGAATATGATTCTTTATAATACGTGTAAGGTATACACAAGATTCGATTCACAAGAATCGAACTTTTGAGTGAATTAAAGAAGCTGCTTCAGATATGCTAATTTTGGCATACGCGCTTAGTATAAATACCACGCAGCGTCATTAATGAGAGGGAGTTGTTGTTAAGGTTGAAAAGGTGTTATCCTGCGCTAGTGCTTTACGGGCCAGAAGTTTACGTGGCAGTACTGCTGGTTTGACTTACTGTTCGTGAGTATAAAAATATATTGTCCTTAAAAGCTGTATTTACATTCCGTACAAGTAGTACGCATGCTTATTGCTGTAAAAGCCAATTATATGTGCAGCGAATTCAATAAACATTATTTCATGTATAAACTGTGTTTGTATATAATTCAAATAGAGTGCCACTTCAAATTATATACACCCAAGTCTGGGTAGAAGTGAGCATAGATTCTCTATACTGGCGCCCGAAAGATATATATACCCTGGTAGTTAGCGTTACATTTGTAACGAACAACATAATTGAAATTAAAAACTGTGTACTGTGTACTTATATTGATAAAATTGTTGCAAGTACTTATATACTATTTAAAAAATGAGTGTTGTAGAACAAAATCCTGCTGGAAATTTTCCTCGGGTAATTATGGTTCAGCAAATTGCGCCATTCGAAGCCACCTTCAATGGCGGCCCCTCAAGCCAATTCCTAAAGAAAATTGAGCATTACTTTCAGCAACAATGCACCCCAGAGGGGGATAAACTTAAAATTGCTCTAGCCGCTTTAAGAGGTAGTGCACATCAGTGGTACACGTGTATGAAAAGCAGTAATCTGATTTTTGACTATTTGTCATTCAAGCAACAGTTTCTTAGTGTTTTTCCAAAGACCTTTAATCAAAGTGAAATTGAAGCGGAAATTTATTCGCTAAGGCAACGTGAAGGTCAGTCTGCATTAGATTTTGCTATGGAAAAGATTTCCAAGTGTGAGGAATATTTAGAGGGAATGACGGAAGCGATAATCTTAAAAATAGTTATCCAACGTTTGAAGCCAAGTGTTCAAGATTTTTTAGATAATCAAACAATTACAAGCAAGGTTACCCTCCTTCAAGCTTTAGCTAAATATGACAATAGACATTTCTTCGCTACCCCTCACCGTCATTCAAGTACGAGAAGTTTTATACAGCCGCGCCAAAATTTTTCGCGAGTTTCAAACCAGCAGCGTAAGCAGTACCGCAGGCAAAATAATAGAAGCGCACGGCGTGATAATGAAATTAGTGCACTTAAAGAAAATATGCAAGCACCTTACTTGCACTGGCAAGTTGATTCACATGATATGGTTCAACCTGTTGAAACTGTTTGGTCAAATGTATTATTTTGTCCGAGCAGTAATCATTATTTTGAGAATAGTGAAAGTCAGGGTATTTTTGTGGCTTATAAAGAAAGTGAGTCTAGCTGGAATGATGAGGTAATTCCAGTACAAATTTCTGAAAATAGTGCCGATAATAATGCTAGTGGTTTAGAAAATAAATCATCTGACACTTCTATTAATGCTATACCTGATATTATTAATGCTATACCTGATATTATTGATGCTATACCTGATATTTTAGATGATATTCACACATCTGTTAATGAAGGAAATTTAGTAGATGACGAAGTATGCGTTACGGAAGTTAGTGAATACTTATTAGTTGACGACAATAAAAATTCTTTAAACGATAGTAGGAACTTGCTAGGTGATGATATTATTTCAAGTTTCCAGCCGAATGGGGATTGTGTAGGCCAGGTTGATAATATGGTTTTAAATAAAGTACATGAAAACCAGACTGAGAATCAGGATGAAAAGTTGACACAGAGTTATACTGTAGGTAGTTTAGCTGATGCTTCGGAAGTTATAGAGAAAGTTTGCAATAAAACGCACGAGTACGAAAAGCTTAATCTTCCTAAAACTGAAGCAGTGTTAAAGAATTTAAATGATAACGATTCTGATATCGCAAGTTTCAAAGAGACTTTTTCGTCAAAAGAGGATAAAACTAAAGTTAAGGGGGATAAAAAACGTGAAAAAGCGCCTTCAGGTTCCAGCATTAAAACTGCTAATACTGAAGTAATTAAGGCGGTAAAAAAGAAGTCGTATAAGCACAAATACGAAAAACAGAGTCAGGTTGTTGAAAAACATGACACAAGCATCGAGATAAAGCCAGGAACTAAACACGTTGGTGCGGTGTATAAATTTGAAACAATAGAATCTGCATTAAAATCTAATGCCTATACTCTAAAAGGTACGGAGAAAAGTAAAGTGTGCACTACAAAACCTCCATCTAAGGATGAACGTGGCACACATAAGGTACACAAGGTTATAAAAAGGAAGAATGACAATTTTAAAGCTCCTTTGCATAAGTACAGGGAACGCAAGATTTCTGCCGCCCAGCAAGGTTGGCCTCCTCCCAAGAGACCTCCTGTCCATCGTCAAGCCGGACCAGCGCCTCAGGACCAACGACCTGCTGCACGAAGGATGCCCACACGGTCAACGAACCCCTTTACTAGGACTGCGACCATCAAGAGAGGTTCAGCGGATTGGACAAACTGGTGCAGTGAAGTTTCTGCATTCATGAGGAACAAGTCTTGTATCAATTCTCTTATTCTAACTCCCACCCTTTAATAAAATCGAACCAAATTGGTTTGAAGTTCCCCAGTGTATATACTGTGTAAACATTTTGAGGGGAAGTGGTGAGGCACTGAAAAAAAACGGTATACTGTTGTTTTATAAATTTTTGAAGGGGACATGTAGTGAAAAAAAATGCATACTAACTACAGATAACAAACAACTAACATACTAACTTCGCAAATCATAACACATGTACATTATAAATTGGGGGAGAGCAGATACAGTCAAGAAATGTCATGCTGTGCAATTGTGTTGTCACTTTTAATTAAAATAGGTTTTTTAGGGCGCAGTTGGCCAGCCCAGTATCCGCAACTCTGCAAATCCACTGTGTAATGGTGTCACCTGGACCCTTCGGGGTTAGTTTTGTAAAATGGTAGTGGCGTTTTTCCCCCACACAACGTGTGGAAGGTTTTTTGGCTTTGCCACCCATTACGTAAAAAGTCAGACCAGCACGCGTTTTCAATTAGTTAACTGAAGCCGTTCAGACCTCAGTTACCTAATTTTTTTTTTCGAGGGAGGCCAGTGTAAGGTATACACAAGATTCGATTCACAAGAAACGAACTTTTGAGTGAATTAAAGAAGCTGCTTCAGATATGCTAATTTTGGCATACGCGCTTAGTATAAATACCACGCAGCGTCATTAATGAGAGGGAGTTGTTGTTAAGGTTGAAAAGGTGTTATCCTGCGCTAGTGCTTTACGGGCCAGAAGTTTACGTGGCAGTACTGCTGGTTTGACTTACTGTTCGTGAGTATAAAAATATATTGTCCTTAAAAGCTGTATTTACATTCCGTACAAGTAGTACGCATGCTTATTGCTGTAAAAGCCAATTATATGTGCAGCGAATTCAATAAACATTATTTCATGTATAAACTGCGTTTGTATATAATTCAAATAGAGTGCCACTTCAAATTATATGCACCCAAGTCTGGGTAGAAGTGAGCATAGATTCTCTATATACGCTCTATGTAAACATAATTAAAAAAAAATCACATCGCATATGCGCTCATGCATAGTTCCTTAACTGTGATAGCGCTGTTTTTTCAACGAGTAGAAGTGTAATCATACTCTTAATTATTATCATTTTTGTGCCTCATTTAAAAACATTTTAACAAAACAAAAAGAAGCATTTAAAGCAGGTATTCCCAATGCGGTCCAGGTGTACCCCTTGGAGGTCGATAGAAGTTTAAAAAGGGTTTATAGTATTCCAGGGGTCTATTGGGGGTCGATGATAAAATTTTCAGTTTTAAAATTTAATTTATTTTTTTATGAATGCAATTATTAGATAATAATATCCGTTTTAATATGTATAAATATATATTTATATTATGTCAGTTATTGTGACTATACAATGATAAGAGATTTCAGGCCAAACATTAAAAAAATTGTATCAGTGCATCAAGCACAACCACCACATTAATTGAAATCGAACTTTTGTGCAATAACAATCTGTGTTTCTGAAATCTTGTTTATATTTGAGGTGGTGAAAGGTAAAGTGGTGTAAGTACAAAGCGTTTTACTGCAAAAACTACAAAAAAATTCCACTATAAATTGAACATATTATAATTCATACTAATTATTATAATATTTCAAATAATAATTATTTGCAATCCCACTATAAATTGAACATGGAGATTACATTTTTGCCCTCAAATTAAAAAAAAGTTGGAAATGTTACTTACACCACTTTGCCTTTCACTGTCTCATTTGTGAAATTGAAAATTAAAACAGTACAAAAATAATAGTACATAAACCTAATGAACCACTTTCTCTAATTTTTTGTTCATATTCTTAGTGAAATTGTTATCTTTGAGTGTTTTATGTGCAATTATTAGTGCTATAATTATGTTGTATACTGTATATTATAGAGAAAAACGTGAGGGGGTCGATGAAGAAAATCCTTCTTTTAAAAGGGGTCGATGTAGGAAAAAGGTTGGGAACCCCTGATTTAAAGCAAGACATGTAACCCCTATTCCTTAAACACACCATACATGGAGGCATTTCCTTACAACAATGTTTTAGCTCTTTAATCATCACCTCTTATAATTTTGTTACAATATGATTTAAGAGATTCTTAAGACGCCCTTAACTTATAGATAAAATCCTATCAGAAAAGCTGAAATATTGAATGGCTTTATTTTGCAGTTAGTATATGTTGAGGACCTTATTTTACTGCAAAATTATTTTAAATCATATATCAAAAAACGGCGCCAAATCTTACATGTGACTTAAAACTCTAAGTAAGCGACTTTGATGCCGTTCGAGAAAATTAATTAATGCCTTAAAGAAAGAGCTAAGAAAATCCTGTCAGAAAATCTGAATTGCTTTATTTTGCAGTTAGGATATGTTGAGGACCTTAGTTTACTTCAAAATCATTTTCAGTCATGCATTAAAAAAAAAGACAAATGTTACATATACATGTGACTTCAAACTCTAGGTAAGCGACTTTGATGCTGTTCGAGAAAATTCATTAATTCATTATTAAAGAAAGAGCTAAAAAAATCTCATTCGGTCATGGTCATGACACTGGGAATTTATCACACGGAAGAAAATAAAGAGAAAGTGATCCTTGCATTACAGAATACCTGGGTCAGAAGGAAACCGGTTCTTATTTATTGAAGCTCAAGATGTATATACCAGATACTATTTACACTCTCCTCCTCTTTTTGTTTTGACGCATGGATTGAGCTAATTTTAAAGCCAAGACAATTATTTCCCTGAACATGCTTGGAGATTGAACTAATTTTCTCTGGAACATATTATGTGTTTCTAGCGGCTTATCAAATGAAACTGTGATACACTATCGCTGAACGTCGCCCTTTTATCTGCAGGAATTGATATACTACTTCGCGCATACAGAGAAACGTCAAAGCTCGGAATTTTCAAAACATCTATTGTAAGTACCTTTAGGCAAAAAGTAGAAATACATTTAGGTATTAGATAATTTTTCACAATTACTTTGCAAACTATTTTTAATGAATGGTATGTATTTTGCATTCATCATAGCTATATTTAAAACATGTATCTTTATAACTCATGACTTTAATAATTAAAACTTTTTTTGCAATTTTGTTTGTTTATAAAAATAAAATTTCGCGCCATGAATTACTTTTTTAATCAAATGAAATTAAATAAAATTATTGAAAAATTTATTAATCTTTGTAATAATGGAATTTTAAAATAAGAAATAGAAATATATATACAAATTATCGCTAAAAAAGGGTCTTTATTTTTGGTCTTTATTTTTTTATTTATTTATTTACTTGCTTCAATGAAAATATTATTTTAATCACTAATTTTAAATGAAACAAAACATTTTTGCGCAATTTCTAGTGATTAATTTTTAATATATATATATATATATATATATATATATATATATATATATATATATATATATATATATATATATATATATATATATACATCTGTGGCGTTATGGCAGATGTTGATATGTCCGATAAATTCAATTTCCTGTCTTAAATTAATATGTCATACTTAAAATTGGTTCTTTAATGTGGCAAAAGCTGAAAGTGGAATTATGAAATAATACTAAGTTATTCGCATTTGCAAATGCTGTTATGTATAAAAGAGGCAATATTTGGTCCCAAATTGAATATTTTAGTCCCTAATTGAACATTTTCATTGAAGATCTGCCATATGCTTGAGGATGAATATTAGTATTAAATAAAGAATATTTGGATTGAAAAACTTAATTGAGCAATTTTATATTTCACAACAAATGTTACTTTTTTAATTTGCCAAAAATATCATAAAATGACCTATTAACATCTGACATAATGACATATATATATATATATATATATATATATATATATATATATATATATATATATATAGTTTCTTGATTTGCTTAAATGCTTTTAAGTATCCATAGTAATTTGCGTATTATTGCTTGTCTCAGTATCTATCAATGTAACATTTTAAAGAAAATTATCTAGTTATTATTATTTCATTTTATTGCGTTATGTTATGGTTTCCTATCTTGCTTTTATAAAATATTTGTCATTTTTTTATTCACAATGATCTCAGTTTGTCGACAAGTTTTTAAAAGTGTTGCGCTCAAGTTATGCAGTATAAACATTTCTTAAAATAGTCATAAATCTTTTAAAATTATCAAATCAGATGCGTAACGTAACTCAAAAACTGATTAATTGAAATATTTATCATTAGAATCTTAAGTTTTACAACAATGATTCCTCTAAATTGTATACCCCATCAAAGAAATAATTTGTTTTACAACTATGGACCCTATATATATACCAGAGGACAAATTTTTTTTTTAATATAAACAACACACAATGGGCATTATATAGTTGCGACGGCAAAATCTTTCAAAAAATAATTAAAAAGAACTCTCAAATTGGAACGGGAACCCACGTTATATATTTAAAGGAAGAAAATTTTCAAATTTTGAATCGCATTTTTTCAACACACCAAAAGGTAATAAACACCGACTTTAGTCATCTGTAAAAGACATTTTATCAAAGAGAAAAACTTTTTAAAATTTTTAGTCTTAGTTTTTCATCTGAACAAGAAATGACAAATACAGACTTTAAACATCTGTAAGAAACATTCTATAAATAAAAAGAAACAAAAGTTTCATCTTGTATTTGAAAAGATTGTTATTGCTGAAACTTGGTGCAAACACTTTGCTGAAATGGTATGAAACTGTTTACTCAGAAGTTAGAGTTTAGAAAATACTTCCATAGAAAAAAAATGTTTAATGCATCCTTATTGATCTTTTGAATACAATTTTATGCAAAAAGATAACATTATGAGGAAATATTAAAAATCTATTATGCAGACATATAAAAAGTCTAGAAATTTCACGCTGAACTCTCAATTATCCATACAATGCAATGCAAAGATGGGCGCTGTAAACATGGAAAATCCAATTATTTAAATCAGGTTTCATCTGACTTTTAAATAGCCTTTATTAAAGGCACTAAAACTTTAAAAGGTATTCAATCGTTCTGAGAAAACCTTATATTTTCAATTGTTTTCAAGTTATTTGCTGTCTTTTTTCTGACAGATCGTATTAGCGGCTTCTTTTGTGATGCGGTCAATTAATAAACCATCCATGGATTATCGGTAGTTCAGTCTAGAAAATTTTGATTATATCTGTTTTCAAATCTGTGTTTTCCTGGTGTGAAAAACAAATGAAAAAACGCAATAAAGATATAATCAATTAGAGAGAACAAACTAGAAATAAAGCTGAAAATTATAGAAAAACGAGGAAAAAATAGAAAAAATAAAAATTGTTTCTTCATTCATTGTTTTTTTTCTTTTCTGGAACGTTTTAAATCACTCAAATACATTTCCTTACCAAATCACTCAACTGCATTTCCTTACCTTTTATTTTATTTTCATCAGAGACTACGCGAGATAGTGAAACAAAGCCCTTTCTTATCAGGGCTTTATTTTGGAAAGTCATTCAGATGTGTAACTATTGATAATGTATAAATTAAAACTAAATGCTGTCGTACGGAATAGTGAACCACGAAAAAAAATACAGAGATATCACAATTAGTTTTCTTGACATTTCTAAAAATATCTGCTACTTAAAAGTTTATTATTATTTATTTTTTAGTCTGAGTAACAACATGACTTTCATTGACAAGCTGAACTGTGATGAAAAAGAAGCAATCGAGGAGGTAAGATTATTTTGCATTATGTACAGTAAATATAAACGATATAATATACGATAAGCATAATTCACTTTTATTATATATTATTATTTATTATAAAATTATATTATATGCATAGTTATTAATATATATACGCACAGCATATATTGAATTATTTCATGTTCATATTAAAATAAATATTGCATAAGTCTGGAATATTTAATTATAATATCCAGTCTATATAATACCATACTTTTATAAAAGTGTAATATTTAATCCAGAAGAAATTTCGCATATATTCTGAATTTTTTATTAATATTCTGCCTTATACATAGTTACGATCCATGTGTATAATACAGTAAATTATTTACTGGTCATATTAATATAAATATTGCATATATATGCAATATTCTAGTTATATTCTGAAGGTATTGTTACACAATACTTTCGATAAATGAGCAACATTTATTTAACATTATTGGACTATTATTTGAATTTTTCAAACTTTAATTAAAGAAATTTCTCCACGTAAGCATGTACTTATCGTATGTCATTAACATTTTCGTAATAGGAATTAAGTGCTCATTATCCTAGTTTATAAAGAACAGAGCCATTAAAAACTTAAATTTATTTTCATTGATTACTTATATAAGCGCCGTTTATGAGTATTTGAATCTGCACTGAAATTCCACCTGAGATAAAAATATAATCGGGGTAATTTTTAAGCGGTTATTGGCAATAAAATGTGATCAAACCTCTCTTTAAAAATACTACATCTCATACAATTCATTCCCTTTTTTGACCGCTTGTATCTATCTGATTTTCTATATGTATAGGTTTGTTCTTTATACGCTTATTGATATAGCCTAAAAAATATTTAACAGTGGATAACATGTGAATGAAATCACACCACCAATGAAAAATTTTACTAATAATTATTTCTATGAAAAAGAATACACAAAAAACGGACAAAAAGCTATTTTTCATCAGGTGCCTATACAATTTACTAAGTGTGTTCCTCTTAAGTTCACTTATTTTTCATATTTATTACGTTTCAAGGTAAATTTTCTTTCACATTACAACCAAAAATTCTTAAATTATCTGGATTAAAATCCACCAAAATATTTTTATCATTTTGACTAAAATATTACTTTAAGTGACTGATCTCTTATTCAAACTTATTTTAATAATACGAGAAAGTTATTTCCTTATGCTTACTGTTAAGCTACAATCAAACAGTTATTCCTATTCCTTACTGCTAAGGGGTCTTTTAACCTCGTTTTGTAAATTTTCAATATTTTACTCTATATACAAAACGAGAAATAATTAATATTATTTTTTTCTACATTGAAGGCACTTAGAAATCACAATTTAGTATTTTGTGGAAGTATAAGACCTGTTTTTCAAAAAAAATCTTCAAAATTGCTAGAATTCTTCAAAATGCTCCATGCCCCTTAATTTTCATCAGATTTCTTCCAAATTTCTCCCGATTGTCAATGAAAGTATTTGTCAAAAAACTGTGTATCATTCTTCGAAGCCACAAATATTTTTCAAATTTATAGATCATGAAATGAAGTAGAAAATGCCAAAAACACTAAAAAAAATAACAAGCAGAATTAAAAAAAAAATTTTTTTGACTTTTTATTTATACAAAAAGAAATGCAATGCACAATTATGTTTATATATATATAGTAAACCTATATTATAAAAATTGAAGCTTTTTAAAGGATATGGTATGTGCATATAAAAATGCTAGCATTTTTGAAAAAAAAAAACTTTGGAAAGTAGCCATTATTTTGCTAAAAGTTTTTATTTTGAATTCTAAGAATCTTTAATGTAGTAAAAATAATATTAATTATTCTCATTCTGTATATAGAGTTAAAAATTGAAAATTAAAAAATTCAAGGTTAAGGGTCTTTTGTTCTCTTAAGTTATAATCTGCAAGTTTATCGTCATTGCACCATACTGATTTTCCACTACATTCGAGATAGTGGAAAGAGTGTGCAATCTAATTATAGGATGTTGTTTCCTTCTGAAAAGCAAGATTCAGGTACTCAATGTCACTTGTATTCCGACCAACATTTTTTCACAGTCCAAATTACTCGAATGGCCTATAAAGCCGAAAGCGCCCCGCTGTTGTAGTTTTTAGGCACTTTCAACCAGTTTCTACCCGTTGTCCTTGAGTATCAGACGTTAAAACAAGCTTAATTGGAAGAATTCGTTTCTCACGTGCCATGTTAACAGTAAACAACATTTATTACTGAGCGGGTACGTTGCAAACATACAAAATATATTTGAATATTCATAGAAAATACACATTCAGAGACATTTTACTTCAAAACTTCTGCACGGTCATGAAGTCAAAAATTGTTTGATGCAGTCCTGTATTGAATTAAAGAAATCTTTTTATACTGGATATTCTGTATGAATTTTAGTTTTAGAGAGAATTGAACCGAATCTAATGATATATTACACTTTTTTTACTGTAAAATCTCATACTAAAGTGTGATGAGTTGTAAAAATATTCAATTATTTTTTATTGCTTCACGACAGCCAGTTTCATATATACACCTATCGCTCGATTTATCTGGTAGATACGTTCCACGACAAATCGTGTAAATCGAAACCGTGTAAAATATGATACAGCATTCATAATTAAATAAGAGGATAGGTGCAAACCGTAGTTATGTTTATAACAGTGTAAAAAGGCATAGTTTATGCCAAAGTGAAGACAAATCAATTTAAGTAAAATGCAATGATAAATTATTTATTTACATACGCATTTCAATAATTATCGTCTTACCTCGTGTAGAACTTAACTAGGAATGACAGTATGGAAATGAAACAAAATCTACTTTTATGACACCAATGCTAAACGCAACGCAACGCAATGCACTTTTGACGTCTGTGCTGATAATTAATAGGTGCATTCAATGTCAAACACTCAAATAATAAAATAATATGTCTATATATATTTTTTAATTTATAAAATTTAGAAACCGTGTAAACCGAGTACCGTACAAATCGAGGGACAAGGTATACATATATATATATATATATATATATATATATATATATATATATATATATTAAATCTTTGTATATTTTTATTATAATAAATCTTTTAAGGACAGCTTCTGTCCTAATGTACCATTTGAATAAAAATTTTATCGCTGTATGTAACGCATGTAAACGGTAGATTCCCTTACTAAAATACAGTGATTTTCACTACAATTGCAACCAAGCTTTTACAAGCGATTAATTAAATGTTCTTTAATTAAGTTCAGAGAGTCATAGAATCCAGACAAAAATGCATGGTGATTTTAAATATCTTTAAAAGAATTTAAATCCCTTTGAAAATAGATCATCATCATCAAGATGACTTTGAGCCGTACAAGATTAATTTAAAATTTATAACTTAAACTAAAGAGATTCAAATGAAACGAGACACAGAAGTTGAGAAAACCCAAGGCTTTAACAGATAAACAAATAATGTTAGAATCAAACCCTCTAACTATTTTATTCTTAACGGACTTTAATGTAATTTTAGCTGCGAGAAAAGATGCATAATCTAGTTTTTTTTTTAATCATCGCCTGGAAAATACTTTTCCCAAAGGTCATTTAATTGTAAACAGTTTTAAATTTTTCATGACATTCCACTTTGATCAGATTTTAACGCCTTGTTTAACAAATCGGTGTTTGTTTCACTTTCCTCTCTTCCAAACACAACTTTCTTCGACAAAAAGTTGAATGACCTAATTTTTTTTTTATTTTATCTTGTATAGAGGTAAGGAAATGAAAGATGAATTAAAAATTTTAACTTTTATATATACATTTCGTTATAAATCCTAACCCTATTAGTCATTGGATTTTACGCCACTTAATCCCGAAAAGAATCTTGTAAACAGACTAGGAACTTTAAATTCTAACTTTGTAGTACCACCTTTTGCTATGAAAAGAATCTTTCGATTTTTGAGAAGGCAATACTGCAGTCCCCATAACATAAGACTTAAAATTAAATTTTCTTTAATATTTTAATTAAAGGAAGAAAAAATAATCTAGGCTGGGAAATTTTTAAGTAAAAAACATGAAATTAAAATCTGTATATTAAAAAATTATCCAAATTAAATATAGCCAATGCTATCAATATTATAAGCTAATATTTTTATTTATGATATTTGTTACCTAATCAAAATCAGTTCATTGTACCTACTTGGTTTTCAGTGATGATCATAACGAATATATACGCCTCATTTTAATAATTCATTTAAAAAACTATTTTATTTCAGCTTCGAGTGCGATTGAAGAATGCCTTGCCGTCTGAATTGAGTGATGATACTTTTTTTTTCTACAGATTTTTGAAAGGTAAGTTTCAAAATTTTAGACTGATACAACTTCCAATCTTTATTTCCTATTTAAAAGTTTTCAAAATTGGTAGAAAACACAATAGACATTTTTATTAAACTTTATACTTTTTAAATCCCCTCTCATTTTCTTTAAAATACATTTTGTTTATTTTTCCTTTTATCAACACATGAAAGACCATATAAGATAAATGTTGCGGTTGGAAACATATCAAATAAGTTAATCTTAAAACATATCGCTTTTAATAATGGATAGTTGAACCTAAAATATTTTAAGCGAAATCTGTGAACAGAAAATACATCCCTCGAACATTGATGCTCATATCATAGAAGAAAGTGCCTTTCCCGTTAGTGAGTTTTCACGTATTACATAGGTGCTAAATATAGAATTAATGACATAATTCTATATGCGCAATCTCTCTACATCTATACCAGGTGAGAACGTTCTAAGTTTGTCTTGAAATGAGACAAAATTTCTTTGAACAAGACCCAAGGAAGCCTAATGTAGCCCGTTGAGCTTCGGAAGGAAGATGCTCAGTTCGAACGCCAATAAATACCTTCGTGTCTAGGCCGGATATGCGCACGTTAAATCCGTGGACCGAAAAGTCCGTTTATGAGGTCAGTAGGTAGGAGAATATATGAGCGCTCCAGATATCGCCCCCGTGGGTTCTCGGTCAAAATTGAGGTGGCATCAGAGGGTGGCGTTGGTTCTTCTTTAGGGTGTCTCCAGTGATAGCAACCGATGACTCTCGCGGTAAAGTGAGAATATCCTCAAATATATATACATATATACACACACACACACACACACACACATATATATATATATATATATATATATATATATATATAAACTCCTGTGATCAACTCCTGTTTGTGTCTCATTCAACTCCACAAAACTTCTAGCTTTGACCACTTTTCCTTGAACAATTTGTGAACTAGTCATTGATTGACGGGCGCATCGCGAATTGACCGACCAAAGCCCAAAGTAGTTGTACATTCTCTCTTATTTCGGTCTTTGGCCAAGTGACTTGGCCATTACTAGAAGTGGTCAGCCATTTTGCGAATTGGCCAGACTTGGGACTTTGGCAGTAACATATATAATATGTACTGAAGCATATACAATGAGCATATATACTGAAGTTGATATATGAAAATTCAGGTTTAAGTTCAAACGCCTTAAAAAATGAGCTGAAAAAGGCAAATGAACCCGTCCTTTTCGTCATCATAAATTTTTAACCTTTCGGTTAACACGAAATTCGTCTATGAATTTCTGTTGAACTTCAAAAGTTCTAGATTAAAAGGATTTTTTTATTCAAATGTCACTTAAAACTTACTTGTTATCATTAAAGATTTACGAAATGTGGATTTCATAAATATATAATAAATGTACAATTTTTTTTATTATTTGAAAATAATATTTTGAAGCAATATCTTCAAATTTTCAAGGCCATTGAACTTACAAACCTGAAATTTTTTTCATTAACCTTGAGATGACGTAAAGTTCGAGTTTATTTGCCCTTTTCAGCTCATTTTTATCAACAATACTTAGATAATTATTTTGTCTCGATAGCCCTAAAACCGATAAAGAGATTATGCATATTCTCGTAAGTCAACATACGTTTTTAGACTGCAGTTCATGTTATTTACCATCGCTGTGTTATCAATGTAAGGAAATAACATCAAACCCTATCGGTGTATGGATAATTCACTAACCTTGCAATTCTTGCGCACTGTCTGTCAGACTTAACTTTTTTCTTATCTTAGAGTTCTCATAAATCTTTCTTCATAAAATGATTTAATAAGTAAAAGAAAATAAATATGTACTGATATTTTTCAACTTTTTAATTATTTATTTTCACTTCGAATACTGGGTCTTTATTCCGGAGCTTACGAAAATTTTGCAGTGTAAACATGGCGTCATCGTGACATATTTTCTTAATTGACAATAATACTAAATGGTAGTTTTTAAAATAATTCATCACAGAAAAACAGCTTTTCTCTCTCTCGATTCCAACCTGTGTGTGTTCACTTTTAAAATACCTGTAGCGAAGTTCCTCAACAAAAAAGCGCGTGAAAGTATGAGAATTAGTCAGCAATGAACACATAATCTTATGATTATGATTCAGCGAGCGCGTTATTCAGCACGACGTTCCCTGAATTCGGAGAACTAATTATACTGGTGCCATCTATTGACTTTTTCCCGAACTATTATTCTGAATCTCCTGTAATTACTATAATTTCCCGAAAAAAGTTTCATTTTCTTCAATTGGGTTTACTTATTAGTTTTCAGATCTGACATATATATATATATATATATATATATATATATATATATATATATATATATATATATATATATATATATACAAAGAGGGAGAGAAAGAGAAGAAGATATAATAGTAAGGAAGAGAATTCTAACAAATAAAGGTGAACTAAAGTCATGAAACTTATGAAATAAAGTCGAACTATGACATGTAACTTTATAATCAATGCCTTACTGTTGCTGACAATAAATATAAGTTACATGCACAACTTTAGGACAAGTCAAGGGAGAGTCATTCTACGTAGAACTTTCTGATGAAATTTGATCAGGGGTGCTAAAACCGGAAGAAACAAATTCAAACTAAGTTAAATTATCTGACATGTAATTTTTTAATATGTGTTTCAATTAATATTATTTTTAAAAAATACTAAACGTTTATTAAAAAAATTACAAACCTGACTATTATTTTCATCGAAAATTTTGAATCAATTAAAATATTAGCTATTTTGAAACATCTTCAGAATTAATATGCAATTATAATTAAAACAGGTTGATTTTTTTTAAAACTGACACTACTCAGAGCCATCTGTAGCGCAATCTATCAGCCGGAATTCCACCAAAATTGATAGGGGGACTCAGACGACATAGAAAAGAAGTTCCGTGAAAAAAAATTAATTCCAAAAGTCGCCGATAGGGAAAGATTTGGCACTATTGTTGTCGGCGCACCCGAGAATTTGCACAAAACGCAAGTAAAACATCAAATCTGCAAATTCACGACTACGTAGTCGACAGCTGCGACAGTATTTCGGGCTATAAAGATAAGAGGTGAATACCGAAAAAGCTGTAATAAACAGACATTGAATAACAAAGAAATTTCACTGCAACACCGCTTTATTTAGCAAATTCACTTCTCCCTCCTTCAATGTGACCACCGTCCTGGTGGACACATTGCATCCTGAATCCTATGTTCTCAACGACCGAGCGTAACATGTCACCAGGAATGTTCATAACTCACCGGAATATGCTGTCCTTTAGGGCCGCCAAGTTTGAGACTGCACAAAGATACGCCTTAGACTTTAAATTACCCCACAGAAAGAAGTCACATGAGTTAGGTCCGGGGAGCGAGGTGGCCCCGCTGGTTGGAAAAAGCGACTGATGATCATTTCTTCTGTAAAGCGACGGCGCAACAGATTCCGCACTTTATAGCCCAAAATACTGGCGCCGCTGTCGACTACGTAGTCATGAATTTGCATTTTGATGTTTTACTTGCATTTTATGCAAATTCTCGGGTGCGCCGACAACTAACAGCTTCCCCTATCGGCGACTTTTGGAACTAATTTGTTTTTCACGAAAACTCTTTCCCATGTCGTTCTTCGTCCCTCTATCAATTTTGGTGGAATTCCGGCTGATAGATCGCGCTACAGATGGCTCTCAGTAGTGTCAGTTTTAAAAAAATCATCCTGTATTATCACCTAATAACAGATTCTCTGCCAAGGCCACCTATATACCCCTTTCAAATGCGTATCAGTTCTGTTAGCTGTCTGTCCCTCCTGTAAGGCATATATATTGCACACACATTTTAGGCTTGATGCTGTATGATCTGATCTTTTCACAAAACAGCATTTATATTTTGTTAAAAATTTAATTTAGAAAACTTGTAATTGCAAAATTGGTATTTGGTATGGAATACAATACGATTAAAAGTTGACCTTTATAAACGTAAAATTTATAAGGTTATCATTAATTCCATTTTTTGTGAGACTTTCACATTTTCTATATATAAATCTAAATAATATCAATTTTTTTCTTCAAGTAAAACTGACAACAGGCATTTCTTCTGCTAAATTTTAAATCAATAATATTTTATAATTTTTAGCGAGGACTAGCTGCTTATTACTGAATTTCGTTGCTCATTGTAGACCATATTTTATCAATACCTTAAATAATAATAAAAGGTATGATGGTGTATGATCTGATCTTTTCACAAAACATCATTTATATTTTGTTAAAAATTTAATTTAGAAAACTTGTAATTGCAAAATTGGTACTTCGTATGGAATACAATGTACAAATGCCTTTCATGTGTGCAGAAATTTTCGCATACCCTTGTTTTCATTCTATTTCAGCTCGAGACTTCGATATTGAAAAAGCAGAAGCGATGATCAGAAAGGTAAATAAATATTCGTTTTCCCTTATTAAAAATCTGACAAACTAACTGACAGATATTATTCTCAAATTATCATCCTTTTTCGTATGTTATCAAGTTCCAATGCATACAACTCGCCAGATAGGGTCCGCCATACAACTTAGACCAATGATTTTCAACCACTGTGCCGCGGCACTTTAGTGTGCCACCACTGCTAATTATTTTGTATGCTAATTTTACAAAATATATTATGGGTACATCAATCAATTATCCAAGTAAAATTCTTTTAAATTTATCTTATTGTTAGTGTGCTGCCAAGTTTTTAAATTATTAAAAGTGTACCATGAGAAAAATGTTGAGAATCACTGATTCAGACCTTCCAGGGTTGAATCCCTGTCAGTTAATATGCTGCCAACGCGAGTACAGTAACTTATCCCAACGTTCCAACCACTAGGGAGCTATTTCATCTAGTTAAAAAGTGCTTGTGTATAAATGTCGCTAAAAAATCTGAAAATTCTCGAACGCGGATTATTCTAGGTCATTTTCAGTTCTTCGAGACTCAAAGAGTTGTTCTTTATATATGTAAGGTATACATAAGATTCGATTCACAAGAATCGAACTTTTGAGTGAATGAATTAAAGAAGCTGCTTGAGATATGCTAATTTCGGCATACGCGCTTGGTATAAATACCATGCGGCTTGATTAACGAGAGGTTGAAAAAGGTTGTTAAAGTTGATAGATAAGCAAGGGGGAGCTACGAGTTAGGCAGCTCCAGGTGTTAACCGGCGCTTGTGCTTATCAGGCCCAAAGTTTACGTGGCAGTACTGCTGGTTTGACTCTCTGCTGGTTTGTGAATATTTGCAAAGTGTATTATTATTGAATGTTAATATATATTCCGTACAAGTAGTACGTATGCTTATTGCTGTAAAAGCAAATTCTATATGTGAAATGAATTCAATAAACATTGTTTCACGTATAAACTGTGTTTGTATCAAATTCAAATAGAGTGACCCTTAGTATAATACTCTATTTAAATACAATTCACTCTTAAAAACTCAACTAATGATCTCTAGCCAGAAAAAAATGGCTCCGAGATTAGTCCGAAACTAGTTGCCAATGTGGAGTGTTGCTGGGGATTTTGAGAGGTTATAAAATTTTTTTTAATTCGCTAAAGATATATGCGTCCCTTTCAATGTACCAAGTACAATAAATTATGTGTTAAACAAAAATTAAGGAAAGATATTTATGAGAGAAATGTTTATTATCTTTTACCGTTTCGTGAAATAAAGTAGCATGTTATACCTCTTAAGTATTTCATTTTTTGACATAAGTTTTAATTCAACTTGTTTGCATTTCATTATGATTTTTGTTGATTAAGAAAACGTCTTATTAATATGTAATTAAATTTATTTGTTTATTATTATTGCTAAATAATTAAACTTTATGACTCCCAAAAAAGGTAGTATATTTATTATTTTTTTTGTTTACCACAACTCTAGTTTTCATAAATCTAAATGTTCAAACAAAAAAATAGACACTGGGTGCTAATTTTTTTATACAATAACTTTTTACATTGGTTTTTATATCAACATTTAAAATTATTCCAGATTAATAAAAACGTAATGTATTTCAGCATATCATATGGAGAAAAGCCTATCAAGCCGATAAAGTGCTGGAAACGCTCAAAACTCGTGAAGTAAGTATAATATTTATTTATTTGGTCCTGAAAATAGAGTAACTATTTTTAAATATTATGGAATATTCTGGTTCTTTTTTTATATATTATTTAAGAGCTAGTGGATTCGAAGTTAATGCTTCATACTCTGCAACTTCACCTAATTACTATGTTTCCTGTGATCTGGCTGATTTTCATCCATTATTACATCGAGAGAAATACGAGGTGCATTCAAGTTCTGAGGTCTTCTATTTTCTTCCCTGAAAAGCACATACCCTCGGAAAGCTTAAACTACTGTCACACCTGAACATAGCGTGCTATGTAGAGGTGTGCGCTAGCAGCACACATTTCCCCAACGTTGAAACCACAACTGCATAGCCGCTGAGGACAGTTTTTTGGGGGCAAGTGGAGACTTCTGGAAAATCGCTCATGGAAAGGCCAATCAGCTGATGCATGGTCATGGCTATTTCGGTTCATCACTCGTTTCTAAAACGCTCCTGCTAGAAGTTGGAGCCACGAGCATTCTATGAATCAGATGATGCTGCCAATTATCCTTCATAACCGTAAAGAACGCCAGCGTCTATTCAAAATTATCCCAAGTTTCCCTTTCTCGAGAACAAGAGACCATAGAACTTGAATCCACTTCTTACATCACTTATGTACTATATTTCCTTCATAGCAGGAAATATTGATGATAAAAACCCGTAGCTAGACCAAAAGCTTTTCTGCTGTGTTGAGTTGAATGGATATAACAGCATTACACTGCATAATTTTGACTCCTTTTGACAAATCAAATGCCTTGGCACAAGTTTTTAACACCATAAAAAAATGTATCTTTGAATACTAGCAGTTTCTTTAAAACTGAATTTTAAAAGTCATGATTACTTCCAATTAATCCTGTTTAAAAGGGTTCAATGAGATGAAGCTGAAATAACATTCTTTTGGGAAATCAACCTTAAGTATTACACTTAAAAAAATCATTCTATTGGCCATATATAAAATTGAGATATGAGAAAAAAGTTTTAACCTTCTCCATACGGGGTTGGGATATCATGTATCCCAAGAATACGGGCCCAACAATGAATATATATATATATATATATATATATATATATATATATATATATATATATATATATATATATATATATATATATATATATATATATATATATATATATATATATATATATATATATATATATATATATAGATATATATATATATATTTTATATTTTTTTAATTTTTTTTTATTTATTTTTTTTCGCTAATCTCTAAACTACTACACATGCCTACAGTGGTTTTGGTGCCGGGATATTTGGAGCTGATTTCAATATGAGTTTGATGCTCTGAATTAAAATATGGCGTTAGTTTTTGTTTAGGAGCTCAAATTTCCAAGATATAACATTTTAGTGAAATATACGTTACACTATTTTAAGTGAAATCCCTGGATCAAATAAAAAAACTAAACATGGAAATTTTTATTCTTATTATATATTTTTTAAATGTTAAAGGAACATAAAAATCATAGAGAATATTGCAGTAGTACTTCTCTAATTGCAAAGAGCAAGAAAGAAAAAAAGTCATCGAAGAAACCAACTAGTCACTGAACATTTCGGAAACTTCTTTTCCGCGACATTCTTGAATGCATTTTGGAACAGTCCCTTTTCAAACTCCAGCAGTAATCTCCCATCATGTATATATCCCATTATCCTTGGCAGCGGTCCTCGATAGTTTTAATATCCTTGTGAAATCTTTTCACCTGGTTTCTCACTGTTGTCTCCTAAATTTTTAGAAAAATGGTCTAAGTGGCTATGTGAATAGTGCTCCTTAATGCTCGTGTTACACCTAAGGGATCTGAAACTGTTTAGCATCTCGTTTACCAGTTGAACACAGTTTTCATCTTTGCATTTGTCCAGAAAATTTCCGACAACTGTAACAAATGAAGTCCAGGCTTTTCGCTCAACCTCATTCATGGAATTTATGAAGGCAGGATCCTTAATGAGTTGTCTCTGTTATCTCGGAGGTAAACGATGCAAGGATATTTGACGTAGCCACTTTTCTGTCCTAGGAGAAAGTTTACCATTTTTAAGTCCACACAAATCACCCATTGATGTTCATGATACTTTATCTTCTCGAAGACCAAAGATATAGTGTCATATTCTTCTTTCATTTTCGTTGAGTGAGCAATTGGTATTGAACCATATTTGTTTCCATTGTGTAGAAGGACACATTTCAAACTTCGCTTTGAGCTGTCAATAAATAGACGCCAATCATCTGGAAAATATTCAGGAAGACCTCTTTTTACCAGGAGGACAAATTAGCCATACTTGAATGTATCGAATAGAAAAAAAACATCCATAGATACGTGGATGTACAGTAAAACCTTTTTTATCCGGATCTCGTTGATCCGGATCAGATTTGTAAACTTTTTATTTAATAAACAGGAAAACCAACGTAAATAAAGTACAAATAGCAATAAGATGCAATTATTTTGAATACGGCCGTTTCGAAGCTACAAAGGAGCTTCTTCATCAGTGTAACGAACTTAGTGGCAGCTCAAGGTTTATGTAATGTTCACATTAGATAATAATTTTTAACTATGATAGCAAGAACGTAACCACAAGTACGCCAAATATTCGCTTTTTATTTTGATTCAATGTACAGTTCCTGCATAGATTTTACAATAAATTGTGATAATAAAATATTTTTGTTAAGAAGACTTTTCTAGACTTACCTATTCTTTGTTAAGAAATGATATGAAAAGTTATTTTTATATTTCCTAATGTCTTGTAAACAATACTATGTAATTTTTTTATAAAACAAAGTAAGTCTTCTCAGTTAAGGATTTTGTATTGCTTATTACCCATATTTCCCGGATTATCCGGATTTTCGATTGGTTCCAGTTAGTCCGAATAAACGAGGTTTTACTGTATCTAAAAAAATTGCTGATAGAGAAAACCAATTTAGATTCAGCGCCCCAAATATAGCTAAAATCCTAGGCAACCCCCCCCCCCCCAAAAAAAAAAAAAAAAAAAAATTGTAGGCCTGTATTATGTATAAAAGATGTTAATTTACATCATTATTTCTGAACATGTATTTTCGTAACGTTATAATTCTAACAAGCACAGTTATAGGTAAAAGAAGTTCACCTAACTAGTTGAAAATTCCATTATTCTCTGTAAGGGCATTGATCATGTATATGACAGCCATTCAGAAGAAGTCGTAGATTCGTGGATTCTACGGTACATTAATAAAGAAGACCATTGTGTTATAAACCAACCAATCCCCTGTAGATAAAATTAAAAGTTGTATTTTATTATGTGAGATACTCTTGAATGACTTAACATACCTATTGTAGAAAACTCTAAAATAGTTTTTCATCTTTTGAAATGAAAATAGAAATAATTTAAGAATTTATAACGATGCTTCTTTACTCGAATCAACCATATTTTTAAAAAAATGTTTTAAATAAATCAAGTAAACCATTTTTTTTAAATATTACCCATTGTTTTCATTCCAAAATAATGTTATAGCGTTACATTTTGTATTTCCTGTAGACAAGTCTACAAGCAAGCTCATTAGCTTCCAAAGACTTTAGAGAAGTTATTCCCCCTGTTTTAACGAATTACATCAGTTTTTAAAATGAATCGTTTCTTTTCAGAAGGAAAAATATTTGTATAAAGAGAATACTAATACACACTCACCAACCCATAAAATTATTCCTTCTCAAGGATTCTGTTGAATTCATTATTTTACTTTTGTCACCATTTTTGAAAGAAATTTAAAGTATTTAATTATTTGAGCGACTCTGCCAACTTATCGATCCAAATAATTCTTTTTTTTTCCTAAAAGGACGTAAATTACAAAACTACTTCAACCGCACTAGAAGCCTTATTATCTTTAACATAATAATTAAAATAAATCGTGCCAGTTCAATTTAAACGAAGGTTGTTACGTGAGATAGATTCCATGTAAATATTTCCGAGAAGTATGACGTATCTGATAAGTATGACGTAGTTATTGCTAGACCTCCCGTAGGCCATTTGTCATCCATTATTCATACGATATGAAGAATTTTAAAGTAGTTTTCACACTGCACACAAATGAAGGTTTTTGTAAGATAATTACTTATCATTCAAGAACCAGTATTAATGATTCCTCGTTATCTTTCAGTAGTAACAAGTCTGAGATCGAATAAAAGTGCTTTCAATGACATTTTTGGTTCCTGTTGCCAGCTGTCTATAGCACTTGAACATTTTATTTCTATATTAGTCGGTTTTAAACAACGTTAAACAGCTACAGCCATTTTTTATAATAAAATAGTTTAACCATTAATAAAAGATTCCTCTTTCGGCCGACAGATGACAGCAATGAAATTTGAATAGCATCTTTTATTAGGTCGTCATTCTCCTAAACTTTGTAACATTCCGATCACCAACTGTTTGTGATTTTAATATATTTTCGGGTGATTTCTTGCCGACTCTGCCAACCTTAGTTTTCCTTTCTTTGTTTTAGCGATGATCTTTAGATAAGGGCCGGATCCATGGGTGAAATTTAGAGGTGGCCACCTCTAACCGACTCTTCCAATGACATACCAATCATCTATACCAATCAACTATACCAATCATCCTTGCGAACAAGGAGAGAAAGTCCTCATAGTTAAAAAAAAATACATAAAAAACATGTAATTACTCAAGGCCTATTAATCAATTAAAGGATAAGCTGTTAGTCGAAAAGTAATAAATATCTAAAAGGAAGGTAAAATTTCCTTTTTAAAATTAATTATTTAATTCAAGATGCATAACTAATAAGGCATTTGCAAAATAATTTTGTTGAGTAATACTTAACACAGAACGTAACTATAGAGAAAGTAAACATAGACCGTAACTAATGAATTAATTATAAATATTTTTTATACATTAAGAAGTATATGAGACAATTTCTTAGAGTATTAACTGATGTGGTAAAATAAGAGTTTTTTTGCATGTATGGGCAAGCGTCAGAGAGTGCACATGAGACAGAGGGAGTGGCATGAGGGTAAAAATTCGCTCTCGCCTCAGGTGCTGAAAATCTTGATACAGCTCTGCACTAGACATCATTTCAAGGGACATTCTCTTCGAAATCTAAAAAAAAAAATCCACAAATGATAAGTGGAAATATTTTTGGAATGGACTTAGACATGGAAATATTGTTCTTCAATACGATCAGTAATTCAGTAACTCCTCACCTGGTTTTAATGAAGGTTCTAAAAGATTCAGTTTCTACTTCATTCAAGGTGTTCGATTATTAGCGCTATCAAGCACCGGTTTATGCTGTATTCAATTATAAGTTACAAATTCAGAGTTTCGTAATCATATAGAAAAGCTAACGGAAAAAACCCACAGAAAATCCGTTTTGTACACTTCAACTTTTAAAACTCATGACTTGCGTAAAAGGAATCCCGAGTATGAAATGTTTTCATGCACACGCGGCCATGTACTCTTCAGGGGCGAAATATATAAAAAAATTAATCACAGGTCTTAAACTGACTCTCATATTTTTTTAAAGCATAGCGCATTCATAATCTTTATATTTTTTCTATTCTTATAGTTTGTGATAAAATATTTAAGAGGAAGTTTAATTGGATTTGACAAAGAAGGCTGCATTATGAGGTATTCTCCAACAGGGAATATAGACATCAGAGGTAATATTCAGTTAACGAGTTACTTGCATAACTCTTCATAATATCTCTTCATAAAAAATTGTAATTGTGTTGTTAGTTATTTTAATATAGAATTTATTCAATTATTCGTAATTATTTTACTTCACTTACATTTAAAAACAAAAGGTAATCCATTTTATATCTTCCTGAGGATATATAAAACATCCCCATTTGATGCTGGATTCATCATTCATGAATATCAAGAATTATTTTCGAAACACAGTTTGGTTAGTTTTCTCTCTCTGTCTTTTATATGAAGCAATTTTCTTTTAATTTCAAATTTAATATTTTCCAGCATTTTAAATAACTTCTCTTTTTGAGTTTTCCTTTTATAATTAGAAATGTGGCTGTGACAATAATATATGTATATATTAACAATAAGATATGTAGTTTATCTTTGCTTTTAGTCATCATGTTTGTACCTACTGACAATCTTTCAGGTTTTCAGATCATGTGCATTCATAAAGATTTATATATATATAGAGAGAGAGAGGTTGCGTCATAAATTCGTGCAAAGTTCAAAAATTAGTAATAAAAGAAGTAATGCTCGGAAAATTTTTCTGTTTGCGCCAATGGGATCAGAGGGACATTAGATTTTTTTTCCATGTAAAAAAAAAAGTATACAAAAGTAACCGAAAGAGGGCGCTCACACGTCATACTGAGACGTTTTATGAAAATCAGGCTATCAATGTTGAACATCTGTTACTTTAAAATAAATGCACAGTCTCATGTTATTGTGATCTGTTTGATTTTCTGTTTGTGTTTGCCTGATTTGTATAAAACGTCTCAATATGACTCGTGAGCTCCCTCTTTTCGGTTACTTTGGAAACTTTTTTTTATATGGAAAAAAATATAATGCCCCTGTGATCCTATTGGCGCAAACAGAAAAATTTTCCGAATATTACTTCTTTTATTACGGATTTTTGAACTTTGCGCGAATTTATGACGCACTTAGTATATATATATATATATATATATATATATAAGTAAGAATAAGATGAAAGAGAAAACCAGTAATAGCTCTAAAGCTTCTTGAAGCCAGGAACATCCAACATGTAAAGAAAAGTATGAATAAGGTTTTTGACCGCATTTCTTCATCAGCGGTGTCAATACTGTCTAAAAACCAATGGATTGTTTCTGATGAGTATGATCTATTAAATAAACACACTCAGACACCGTACAATCCATTATTAACAGAAGAATTGAATAATAAATGAATTAAGTTTGAATAAAAGTACTTAACCAAAGAACACCAAGCCTGGCGCTAGTCAGAGTGGAAGTTAAGAACTTGTAACCGCAAGATGACTGACGTCATAAAACTTGCAACCATTGAGGTAGTGGATACTCAGTTACAGACTTACTTAGGTTACCCTATTTTAAGACTATTATTTCTTTATTTATTTAGTTTTTATTATTATTACTACTATGAGTTAATTTTATTTTTATTTTATTTTACTTATGATTTTTTTTATTATATATATATATATATATATATATATATATATATATATATATATATATATATATATACATATACTTCAAATATAATGTAATGTACAGTCTGCTTCAAGTCATTGTTTTTTCATTCACTTTATAGATGTCATGAAATGTGTTAAAATGAGTGATTACATGAAGCACTGCATTTGGTTTGCGGAACAAGACCTCGTTTTGCTAAGACAAGAGAACGAAAAGGTAATTTAAAGTTAAATAATAAAATTCGACTATAATTTACATTGTTGGATTTTAAATTATTTAATCATTGAAAATTTATATCTCCTGAGCTTCTAAAATGCAATATAAACAGTTGAAAGTTTAGACAAATTTATAGCCCATTACATATGCCACTAGGTTCAAAAGTATTCATATTTACACTCATATTACCTCGTAATAAATAACTCCTGCAATTTAAGATACTTTAATGATATATTACTGAAATTGTTATGTTTGAATTATTTAGTAGATAAATGATTTAATAAGAATCTTTGGAGAAGCAATAGAATAGAATCGCCACATTTTATCTATTTAAAATAGTTTTCAGTCGTAGAAAATTCGTTGTGGTAGTGAATACAATTTCTAAAAAGTCTGAAAATAGTGCGACAAAACAAATTAATTGCTAAATCCACAAACTATTAGTATTTCGAGAATCTGTTCCTTACACAGCAGCTAAAGAGTAATTATTTATTTACTCAAGGATAATCGATAAATATACATTATCTTACTCATTTTGATACAAACTGGGCAGATCTGATAAACTGTTGTAGACCACACTTTATAATGTAGAAGTGAAAAATAACCTTAATTTTTGTAAGGTCAATATCAAAAATAAAATTTCTCACATCGAAAAGCCTACATAAACTTTTTCTCAAGTGCTGATAAGAAAAATTTAATTTCGAAAAAAGTTAAATATTACTAATTTCAGTCTTAAAATTGTAAAGAAAAAGTCCTATTAGACCAAATTTCATTGTCTTCATTGTGAGACCTTTTGAAATCAAATAAAATGCGTTAAAGTAGAAACACATTTCGCAATCAAGCACCAAAACATTAAAACGAGTCTTCTATATCTAGATTTCAAAAGTTTTCAATGACTTGTGGTTTGGAGCAACAAAGGTAGCAGAAAATTCCCGAAAGAGGTGAAGGTAAAGAACGTGACTCGAGTGATAATCCCGAATAGGAAGTAAAAGCGTAGTCGTACTGATAACCTTTGGCAACGAACGGCAATTCAAAATCAGTTTTTGTCTTCATATCAGTGACGATCTGCCTGAATTATCTCGGTTGTTAAGTGTAATGCCCGAACAAGGGCCTCTGACAATGAATTGTGTAGGGAACAAGAGTGATAAAAATACGCTTTGCAATGTACCTGATTCAGCAGTTATCAAATAGTATTTTACAAATATTTACTTCAGATTTCGGTACTTTAGGATTATTCCATCGACCTGTCAATGCTCGCGATAATACGAAAAATCCTTTGGCACCATCATAATGAAAAGCAATTTCCAAAATAAACATTCTAAACACATTAAATTTATTATTAATACAGTATTATTAAATTACATTATTAATAAAAAGAATCAAAACACAATAAAAACCTCTATTTTTTTATAATTACACATTGAATTATTCTTGAATCTAACCATATATATTATTATCAATCATTTCGGCGGCCAAAAGTCTTTGATAGCTTTTAAAGCGCAAACAAACAAGTCATTATCTTTGTGCAGTCGCCATTCACGCACATTTTCTTAGAACAAATGATTCCATACTCTTGAAAATATGCCACTGCACTCTCTTCTGTGATAGGCAAATTCGAAATTCGAATCATTTTGCAGCGGAGTAAAGAAAACAGTATATTTCAACACGCTAAAGAACACTAACTCGCGTAGTCAAGGATTACACAGTAAATGTGATAAAATTTGCGGTTATTGGCGCAAAAGCTACCTTTTGGTGATAATATCGGGTTTGGCGAAAATGGTCGACGGGATAATCCCAAAGTACCCAGATTTATTGCCCCCCAAAAAAGTGCCGTAAATTAAAATATGTGTCGGCACAAGGTACATCTCATTTCTTACATGTTCTGTAGTACATTCCTGACATAAAACATTATGTTTCCCCCCAAAAAGCCCTTTTTTATTGCAAAAATAATTAACTAAAAGGCTACTAGGATAAATAACAAATCTTACTGAAAATATACTTTTAAAGGAAATTTTTTCAGTTGGAGGACTCTTTTTTTTTTAATGCCACGGGAAGTCAACCATAATGCCCCGCACTTAAAAACACATCCTGGGCCCGTGGACCTTTCGTTAACCAAACTGCCGTTTCACGAATAGGATTTGCTTGAGCCGTTCATTGTGAGACTCATAAGAACTAGCCCAAATTAATTAATTTTCTGAAACACATCAAATCTATTAAATAATTTTTATTTCATGCCAATTTATTGATCTAAGTGAAGGACTTAGGTTAATAGAGCTAGAGAGGTCCAGCGAAAAGCTAGAGGTCGTGCGAGTGGTGTAGAAGTAAGATCGGTTTTTAAGTTTCTAGAGCACCAAGGCCTAAAAATTCCTAAACTGCTTCAGCCCGGAATGTATATATTACAGTATATATTACAGTAAATATGTTCATGTATACATTACAGTAAAGGAAGTTTAATACAAAATCAATGAAACTTTTAGACGTCTTATTAAATCTTTAAAAAGCGCAAAAAAAAATATTCATAATTATTTTTGCAATATCCTATTTTCAAAAATCTCTTATCTTTCCGACGATGGTGAATCACGTATGACTGTAAACTCACTCGATTTTCTTATTTTATTAGAAAGCACTTTTTGGGTGTACGATTGTTCTTCTGAACATCTGTAAAAGGTGCTCAGATTTTCTTAAAAAGTGCAAAAGTCATTAATATAAATCCGACCTTGGTGCTCACGTGTAAACATAGTGCTCTTATAAAAAACAATCTAGTGTTTAGAAAATAACTAAAAGTCAACAAAAACAAGCTTTGACGGTAAACAGGTTTTTTTTTCTTCAGGTGAAAACATGCTCTTCACTGAGTAAACAAATGAAGATATTTTTTGCAGAAAAGAACTTAAATGAGTATCCGATGTTCATTACAGACAAAGAACATAGGGAAGAGGGACTCACCATGAACGTATTTATATTTCCAGGGAATGGAAGCAAGTGGTTAAGCCATCGTTGTGATTAATCCATTTCGAAACACATTTCACCATCATTATTCCTTTTTTAGGGGGTCCCGGACACATTTTAATTTTTTTTTTATTTATTGTGTTAAAATTTTGAATTTTTTGTGATGGTTAACCATATAATTTGTAAACAAACTCACTTCGTAAAACTTCTCAAAAAGTTTTTAAAGAATTTAAAATTTAAAAATTTTAATAAAAGTGGGGTAATTTAAAATCGTTATAACTCGAAACATTATTTGTCGAATTTCAAAATATTTTCATGAAATTAAACAGAAATATATAGGCTTTAATTTTGATTCACCATTTTTTAAAATATTAATTTTTTTTTAATTTAAAATATTTAGATGAAAATTACAAAAAAAATTATGTAACTTATTTTTAAAAAATCATATTTTCAAAAGTAAATATTTTTTTCAAATTTGCTGAACCAAAATCGAAGTAAAATAGTTGAAAAAGACACGTTACAAGTTTCAACCATTTATCTTTTACGGTTTTTGACTTATAACAATTTAATGACGAGAAATGGGGAAAAAAATGTACTTACAGGTTTAAACAACGATTGGCTACTATTAGAATGTTGCAAAAAAAAATATTCATTTCTCCTGTTCTAATTAAGATAGAAACATTACTTAAACGTCATTTTAAGCATAAAAGAACACAGAAATCTTTAATGCAATAAAAAAAATTTCGAAAATTTGAACAATTTTGTGTCCTGGACCCCCTTAAAGTATTCATAAAGTAATGTTTTGTAATTGCTAGTCCGTTAAGCCTAATGAAAGCGATTCATTATTACCATTGAGAAGCAAATAAATATAATTAGTCTCTAGTCCCTAGGACATAGTTCCCTTTAAGTTCTTTCAAACTGATTTCGCTTACACGTACTGCTCTAGATAATTCTAGTTTACATTCCTGTCATCCCATTCCTAGCATTTCTACAGGAACGGTATGTGCAGGCGAGACCGAGCTCTCCTGAGTCCGGGTCCAACACGGGTTTTGCTCGTATAACAACTAGATTTTTTTTTTTTTGGGGGGGGGGGACTGAAAAAGCAAGGGGTACACTGTCTTGCGAGTTTTTTGAGCTCACAGCCGATGCTAGATAAATTAAAAACTCTAAAAATTTGTTATGCCTCACTTTAAAATAAACTGATGCTACAATTGGACAACTAGAATATGAGTTTTAAACTGTCCTCCAATCATTATGAAAAAAATCATAGAGCACCCCCATCCTGGCGGAGTCAATCGCAAATGTATTTTTCTTCTGCGCACCAGGAAGCCTTATAACGAGGTTTCGATCTAGGTATAGACTACTCAGTAAGGTATAGCTCATAGTACGCTGGAGTAAAAAAAGAAATTCCAAAGGATTTACAGCAGTAACCAGTAAAAACTTTAGGGAAATTCAACATTTGGTATTAAGGTGACAATGGACCTTCAGATTGACAAAAATATGTCCCCAACACGATTTTTTTTTCTTTGAGAAAATTATTCTGCAACTCATCAGCTTTAAATTTTAAAAAAAAGTATGTGGATCCGATCATTATTAACAGAGTTATAAGTATTATTTTCAAATGTAAACAATGGAAATATTACGTTAAATTAAAACTTTAAATGCTATTTTCTCAAAACAACTTTTCATGTCGTTTCGGTAAGTTCAAAATGTTCCATGCATCATAATTTTTCTTAAATTTCCATAAAATTTCATAAAATAATTCTTTATATATGTTAGAATTAAACTTACTAATAAATTCATTATACTATTTTAAAACAACTTAAAATTTTTACAGTCAAAAAAGAAAATTTTTGGTAAAATTTTGCATAAAATGACTTATGTTTATCGATTTCTCTTCTAGTTTTTATAAATATGACTGTAAATCAAATATTGCTAGTAACTTTTATTATAACTATACAAGGCTAGCTTAAGAAAGAAAATTCGATATCTGAGACAAAAATTGATGCGCATGGAGCATTTTTAAATACAGTAATTAACAAACTGATTTTAATTAATATCTTAATTAATTACATTCTGATTTTTTTAATTTAGAATTTTCATCTCTAAACAACACTATATAAGTATACAAAATTTCATAGCAATTGGTTGATAAATAATTAAAAAGAGTTTCAGGATCCATTATCGCCTTAATTCCTTTCTCTTTAGTGCAAGATTTCACAACTCGAAATGTGATGGGGGGGGGGGGGCGCGTTACTTTATGGAAAGTTGCTGCGGGCCGCAAGTAAATAGAATAAAAGGGAAAGCGGAAAATATTTTATCTACAAAAATATAAATTAGTAATTATTTTGGAATTAAATAAACATTAATATTCACTGCTTGTATATTCCCTTCGTATTATTATAAATACAAAAATAGTATTCAGTAAACTATATATATAAAACAGTTCCGTAACTGACAGACTCACTGACTGACTGATTGACTGACTGACATACAACTCACAGACTAAACCGTTGGACCTAAAGTGCTGAAATTTTGCCTGGCGATTCTTTTTGTAGTGTAAGGGTGCACTAAAAAAGATTTAAAAAGATTAAAAAAGACCCAAAGTGACCTAGTAAATGGAAATGTATATATTTTCCCCTGCAAACAATTGCTGAGATGCAAATACTTCCAAAAAAATAATTTAATAACGATATTTTCATTCATACACTCACAATAAGGAGCAAAAGGAACTCATTTTAATCTATTTAAAGGAGTACATATTTTTACATTGGTTAAAATTATGGCTGAAGAAAGTTCTCTTTTACCTTGCAAGAAAAGTAGTTGATGAATCTACATTTCAACGTATTGAAATTAAATCTATTAGGTCTTTAATCTATGCATGTTTTCGTTGATGTTTCAGACAGGAAAAAATGCTTCTCAGGTATCATTCATTTTTGATCTGAACAACCTTTCATTCTCTAACGTGACAAACAAAGCATGTGAGTATATGTTTTTCTTGTTTTAATATTAATTTGATTAATAATTTTAATTTATTCCTTCAAAACCATTAACTTTTATACCTTCATATTTTCTTATAACAAGAGAGTCCAATCATTGATTAACCAATAATATTTTTCAAAAAGTTGTCTTTAAATTATCATGATTTTCTTTCAAATTAACCTTAAAAAATTTGCTATTAGAAGTTAAAAGCTGAAGTGCTTCATCAATCCTCCAATATATTATAACTTTGGCAAAATTTTACAATCAAAAGTAGCATCTTATTTTAGTTTAATAGTGAAATTATGCTAGTCTCACGGTGCTACTATAAAATATCGAAAATTTTGCAAAACTTTTAATATTTTATAGGTTTCAGTACTTAAATAAATTATGTGCTGTATGTTGTTGAAATACCTGTACTGAAATGAGAATTTTTACCCCATATTTTCAAACTTTATTATTTTTCTTCGAATAAGGATTATATATATAATAGCCGTTGTCTCTGTATAACACTTCCGGGCTGTACTCATCTTTCAATTGAAGCCCTCAGTAAAAAACAGCCGGTTAGGCTTAATTTCAATTTCAGATGTGGATCAGAATTTTTTCTTACCTAAAAACTAATATCTTCTCCATCAAATCACGTTTGTTTAGCCTATTTTTCTATAAAACATTCAGAACTAAAAAAAATTGGATGCTTTTAGCTGTATATTTAACAGTTTTTAAAAATCTGTTTACTTTTTGCGATGAATTCTGAATGTAAACAGACTTGAATGTGAATGAATCAAGTAGCTCAAGTATGCATATCGCGTAGTGAGCTGTAAAACCTGGATGGCAGTCTACTACTCCAATCGCATGAAAAACTAAATAAGTAAAAAAAATAATGAAAGGGTTTGCTTTTACAAGGTGTGGATTAAATGCAATATTGTTAGATAATTCGGGATATTTTTTAACTTTCATATACTTTTTCCATTATGACGTCATTATTAGTATTATGACGTCAAAATGACGGGTTGGATGGCAGTCTACTACTCCAATCGCATGAAAACCTAAATAAATAAAAAATAATGAAAGGATTTGCTTTTACAAGGTGTGTATTAAAGGCAATATTGTTAGATAATTCGGGATATTTTTTTAACTTTCATATACTTTTTCCATTATGACATCATTATTAGTATTATGACGTCAAAATGATGGGTTACTTTCTAGTTATTAAATAAGAATGTAACGCAAAACATTGATTTTTTTTTATATTTGCGCCTCCAACCGCATACAAGAACAAAATGTGACAAAAAACAGTACATATCAATATATTTTTGAGATAATATTTTACTGCACAGTAACGTAAATGATAGAATATTTTTTCTGCCTTTTTTTTTACTATTTCTATTCAGTTTTATTATAGCAATATATGACTAAATCTGACAGTTAATATTTTTTTTATAGCCACGGATCTGTTCTTAAAATTAACGCATTTGAACCAAGACAATTATCCAGAGAGAATGAAAGCGCTGTATATCATCAATGGTTTGTGTATCTTTGCATAAAAGTTTCAAGTTTAGTCTTATTGATTATATTAATGTATACAAACATATTGCAGAAATATTTTCTTATTTACAGCTCCTGCATACTTCACTTTAGTGTATTCTGTTGTAAAGAGAGTTATGTCGGGAGCAATGATACGCAAAATCCACGTTTTCGGTCAAAGTAAGTACACTTAGTATTCAAACATTATGGCTTAAAAGTTAGTTTATGAATAATATTTTTTTAAAGTTTTTTTTTTCTAAATTTTGAATTTTATACTTAAAATGCGACATTTTTATGCTTAAATTTGACCTCATCAGTTATGCGTATTCCCTTAAAAATGAAAACTTAACGAAATTCATAACATCAAGCGAAGGACTTATTTGAATAGTTGGCCAACTCCATTTAAAAAATAAAATGGAGTTAGCCTCACTTTCATGTTCATACAAGTCATTTCTATCTTATTTTAAAACTGGTACACCTCCAGCTGATTTCTGCTGCCAACAGATGCTGCGACAAATCTGACTTCAGCAGTCATTTTTCGGCACTCATTATAGTACTTTAATGCTTACTCCACTTAAACGGCGGCAGCAATGAAAGACAGACACATTTTGCCACCTGTCTCTGTGGCTGTCATAAAAGACTTCACACCGCTAGGAGACGGGGAGAAGAGGTAATTTATTTGCGCATGCGCATAATCTTCTCTTTCTATTCCGATTGGCTGTCGAGCATGGCGGCAGAGACAAAAGTTGAACCTTTTGCAACTTGAAACCGCAGAGACCAAACTGTAATGGTGCATATACATTGGTGCAGAGTTCCCTGCCTGTGCCTTGGGGAATCCAGTGATTTATGTTCATTCTGTACTCTGTACTATGCGTGGATCGCCTCCTCTGGCGGTCCATCAAAGAAAGGGCGGGGGTTGAGCGGGTCAAATGGTGTCGAGCGGGGTCGGGGGAGACACCACATCAAAGAAACCTTGGGGGCGGGAACTGGGATGGTTCTAAATACCGTGTCTAATGTTACCGTGACTAATGGGATGACAGGAGTCGGGGGTCTGCAGGCAGAGAACTCTGCACCAATCTATATGCGCTATCAGGACTGTTCGTCATCGTCTGTGCGGTGACGAACCGGGGGAGTAAAAATTTGTTTGTAATACGCATGCGCAACAACGAAGATACTTGATTTTCGTCTCCGTCGCCGTTGCTGTGATGTAAGCATAAGGCTCTGTATCTCAAAATGAACAAAAATGAAGTTGAACCACTATTCAAATAAAGCCTTCAAGTAATAGCATAATGATTAACTCTAATTACTTAAGTAGTGTTTAAAAATTGTTCAAAAGAAAAATGTAACAAAGAAATGCCTGCTGCTTTCTTCCAAGCAAGCCAAACTTTCTTCCAATTTTAGAAAGCAACCCAAGTATCTTTATTTTAAGACTGGTATCTTATCTATAAAAATTGATGGCTTTACAATAAAAGGATTTGAAATTTTAAAAATAAAAATCCCCCAAAATGTTACTAATAAGTTCTAGAGGGAGATAGTAATGTAAATGCATATTTTAAATTGAACTTTCGTATGGAGGATTGAATGCAATTCGTCAGGAAAATTTAGTTTGTTGGTGAGAGACTTGCATACATGCATTACTGTAATCCTCTCAAAAAATATTGGTATTAACACTAGAAAGACAGGAATTTTTTTTCTTACTAAAAGACTGAACGCCGTCATTTTTACGGTTAAAAATAAAATCAAGAATTTAAAGTATTTAATATTTTTTTCTAAAAAAAATGGTTAAATACTTTAAATTTTGAAGTATTTCGTACCAATATATAATAAATTAGTATATATTTAGGTCTATTTTTATGCTGCTATGCCGGGCTGATAACCTGGTATGGTTTATCCGTAAAAGTACATGCAAGGTTTGTGCAGTTCTTATTTTAAATACCAATATTTCTGTTATTGGGAAAAGGGGGAAGAGGCGAAAAGTAACTAACATTTTTTCGGTATTATTTTAAAGATTTCTGCCTGTTTTCTATATTGCCGTCAAATCGACGGCTTTCAGTCATAGTAGGTATAGAACACATTTTCTACCCCTCTTTACTATCGAACATAATTTTGTAAATGTGTGTGCATATTTCTCGTAAAATTAGAAAAAGTCATAAAATTGCAGAAGCCTGCGGACATAAATGCAGACATAGCGCTCAATAGTATGCCCAAAACCGTCAAAATGACGGCAGCCCTCTTTCCAGTGTTAAAAAATATATAACTCTCTTCAATTATATTCAAATTTTGGGCTTTTTTAAAAGACAAAGTTTGAAGTTCGTTTTGGAGTAAGAATAATACTAGCAGAACGATTTTAAAAGAAGTAAATAAAATGAAATAAAGTATTAGAGAAGGGTAAAGCTCTAATGTGTCTTTCTTTGAACCCGTTTACCTTTTACTTAAAAGAACAAAATATTCACCTTCGTCCAGTCTTTATATACTATATAATCATTACAAAAGCTCCCTAAATATGTAAGTTTAAACCTTGAAAACGAGTTTAACTTTTGAGCGTGGGTCAGTATTTTTAATATTTGTCAAACATATGAACTCCCAGACGCTAACAGTAATTTGAAAGAATTCAGAAGCCTATTCTTACGATTCGATTTGAAAGATGCGTTTTCATACTTTTTTAACGTTTCTTACTAACTAGTAATAACAGTTTGAAGATTATATGAGCTTGTATTTCACTACTGAGTGTTTTGTGAAACGTTTCATAATATCTGTGCTCAGATGTCAAAATGTTATAAGTCCCTTTTCTTAAAAAACTGAGTTTTTCACACTCCAGATTCTCGTTCGCCGATATTTTCTATTTATTGTAACTACTGTAAGTAATAGCCAACTATTTTTCTGAAACACTGGTACCACGTTTGCTTATGTAAAACAAATTACTGATTTTTCATGACATCTTGAGTCTTAGAATTGCTGTCACGCAATTTTTAAAAAAAGTGACATAACATTTTGCCATCTGAGCACAGATATATTCCTGTAAAGAATAACTGACATCAAAATCAATATTCATTAAAATTTCGCACTCAGCAAATTAATTTGTAATAACGAATCTCAATCATTCATCTGCACCAGGGACAGCCAACTTGTGGTGTCTCTTCTGTGGTCGACAATCATTCTGGAAATGACTTGCTATTGACTTTCGTGCTCTCAGCTTATGCGCCTTTTCTGCTCTGTAACACCGTTGAGATCTACCAAATTCACAAAAGTTCACATTTGCTCCTTAACAAATTATATTCTAACATTAAACATAATTTATACGAAAGTCCAACATACACTCTTTATGTTGCAATGCCCTGCAGTTTTAAATGTTGTGATTTGAGTCTTCAAATAAGATTAATTTTTAATATAGATAATGTTTCGTTTGAGAAAAAACTGGCAGTTGTCTGTAATTTCATATTTTTTTTTAACTAGTTTTTAGAACTATAACCAAGTACATAGATTTACCTACTGTACTTAAAAGCTTAGCAGTTCTGAATTTCATATTTACGTTGCTTTAAAGCAACGATAAGGTGTAATAAATAAAAGATAAGATGTAATAAATTTAAAGATAAGATATAATAAATATACCTGGTGTCCCAAAAATGACCGACGATTTGAAAAATCAATTAAAGAAAAACAGATGGGGATAGAAATGTACGGTTTGCTGCATTCTGCTTAGGTAACCAGCGAATTTATTCTCACCAATTTTCAAAATTATTTACAAAGTTCGTCAACAGATGGCGCTGCTGACTCGGAAAAACAATAAAACAATGTTTTCAAACCAAGAAGCATACGCAAAGTGGCATTCATTGGCCTCCCTATTCGCCAGTTTTGGTGTCATGCGATTTTTTCTTTGGGGGTACTTGAAAGACTAGGTGTATCGTCACAATCCACAAACTGTAGATGAACTGGAACAATACATCTCTGCTGCTTGGCAGAACATTCAAACTGAAATGTTTGCACGGTCGTCTGCGAATTTTGACCTCAGACTGCGCCACGTTGTTCCTGCGGTGGTTATTTTGAAAACATTGTTTTATAGTTTTCCCAGTCAGCAGCGCCATCTGTTGACGAACTTTGTAACTAATTTTGAACATTGGTGAGAATAAATTCCCTAGTTACCTAAGCAGAATGCAGCAAACCGTACATTTCTATCGCCTTCCGTTTTTCTTTAATTGATTTTTCGAATCGTCGGCTATTTTTGGGACACCCGGTGTGATCAAAATGATATTGTGAAGATTTTTCCTGTTGACGCAGCTAATATGTAAATTGAAAACATAAAACCTACTGTGGATACAATGGACCCGAAAACTTGCGTTTATCAATCTGTTAATCATCTATACAATACATTAATATTTTAACGTAGGATTACGTTCCTCCATAACGGTTCTCGGGAAAGGAAAATTTCAGACTCTAAAATCATCCGTTCGTCCGTCCTCGCGAGTTATAATTTTGGCAGCGCGCCAAACCCAGTCTGTCGCTTGGACAAGCAGTAAACAGTTAAACAGAAAATTATCAAGATGCGTCAAAATTTTGACATACATATATGTGTATATATATGTGTATATATATATATATATATATATATATATATATATATATATATATATATATATATATATATATATATATATATATATATATATATATATATATATATATATATATATATATATATATATATACATATGTACATATATATAGATAAATACATAACACATACATACATATATGCTTACAAAAGAAGTAACAGACGATAAGTAATACTGAGTTAATAACCCGTGGTAGTTTCGTTAGAAGAGACAAACTGAACTTTTTTTTTAATCTTCAAGTATGATAAATACTTTTCAATATGTTGCTTATGTTTCTATAGGGTGTCCCAATGAAAGCACTGCATTTAGTTTTTGAATTAAGCACATTATTTATTTGAAAAGGGATAATATTTTTATATCATTGCAAAGTACGAATGTTCCGATTATGTATGGAATAAAATATCGGACAAATGCACACCACGGCTCTCATTTCAAACGCTTGCTCTTTTGATGAAATTTAAGATAACGCCATTGCATAACACCGGATATAAAGTAAGCGTTATTCTTTGTTATCAAATTTGCAGTTCTAAAAATTCCATATGTTTTATCCGTCATCCTTGCGATTAGTAACTGAACTCTACGCGTTATTATTGTTAAAACTCATTATAGAAATGGAGAAAGATTTGCAAAAATAGTTCCTAATCTTCGTGCATTTTTGGTCGAATTAATGGTCTGGATGTGTCATTTGTTTGACATTTTATTCCATACATGATCGGAACATTTGTACTTTGCAATGAAAGAAAAATATTATCGATTTCGAAATAAATAATGTGTTTATCTCAAAAACTAAATCCGGCGATCTTATTGGAACGCCCTTTGCATAGTAAAAGACACAGCAGAACTATTAAAGTTTTTTAAGAGTCGCTCGTTTCCCTGTAACATAAAATAAGCTTTCTTTAAACACATGGCAATCAAAACGATAACACGGTAGATTGCAGATAATTTTGACGCATATAGAAAGAAAAGGAAGCGGACCATTTTTTATAAGGCACCAATAAGTATTTCTTTCTAATTTATGTGTAATCTATGACGTTCAGACCAACCTTGAAAAGAAGATTTTCTGCCATCTTCTAAAAACAGGTTGAGTTTCCAAGCAAGGAAAGTGAGTGATTTTGATAAATGACTATTAAGATAAAATGAAGATATAAATATGCGTGTATACAATTTTTGGCCGGAAAAGGAATAATGTAAACCTAAGTTAAAGACGTCATAGTTGGAGAAGAGTCTAGATTTAATTAGAATTTAAGTAACTGGTTTATAATTGTATGGAAAAAATAATTTGATTCAGAAAGAAGTTACGATACTTTAGAGCATATGCTGATTGCATAATAATGTGAAATTAGTCTACATGTCTAATGGGGATACGCTTCGGTTTATCTCGTTATGACGTAGATACAAAAGCAAAATAATTGGAAGATGTTATGCAACATAGAACCAACCACAAAAGTATAAGAGTTGATAGGTGGCGCCACCAAAAAACAAGCACGATTTCAGTGTAAAAAAACATGACGTCAACAAAAACTCTTAATTGAAGATAACAGGATTTGAAAGGGAATGAATGCTTTATCAAAACTTATTTTTTTCAGTTTCAGTCCAGTGTGGATTAGTTCCTTGTTGCGTAACAATGTCCAACTGTTCTTGTAAAAAAACAAGCATGATTTCGGTATAAAAAACATGACGTGAATAAAAACTCTTAATTGAAGATAGCAGGATTTGAAAGGACACAAAATACTATCCTCCCGAGCAGCACCAATAAATGTGCATGCTAACTTTTCTCAGAACAAATCATTTTGTTCGGTAAATACGTACAGCTGCCTCCTTTGATTGGTCTGGATGCTGGTGCAGACCAGTTTATGAGTTACAGTGACATATCACACGCACTTTGTTTTTGATGAAATTTCTCCCGACCAGTCCACACCAGATGATATCTAGTATCCCTTATAATCTGATACGAGATTCATCTTGGAATTATGACTTAGGGCCTGTTCACATAGGAGTCCGTTACGTTGCGTTAAGGAAAAGATGACGTTGAGAATAAACCAATCATAGGCGTTAAAAATTTCATTGCTAATCGTTTGGAGGCATATGATTGGTTTATTTTCGTCTCAACGTCATCTTTTCCTTAACGAAACGCAACGGACTCCTATGTAAACAGTCCCTTAGGATCCCTTTGGATGTATTCTACTCGTTTGTTACGTGACATGATGACTTGTAAAACGTATGTCAAAGGGGGCCTGATGCTTTGCAGAGGCTGATTCTGAGAATTAAGCATTCCTCTTGCTTAAAATTTGAGCAAATGCATGAGGCATTATGAGATTCACTTCGTGTTGATTATACCTTTGGTAGCTCATACGGTAAAAGTGACTAAAAGTCATGACATCGCAAAAAAAGGCGGATGATCAGTGATAAATTGTCCCTCATTCGAGAAATGAACTTCAGATGTTTAGATTTCCAAGTGATGACTAAAAAATGGGACATGAACTGTAAAACATTTATAAAGCTTACCAGATATATTATTTTAAAATACAACGAATTATTTATATTTTTTTGACTTTTATAAATATTAAAAATTTTTTAATGATTTTTAGAATGTATATAGGTTTGCATATACCACATATCATGTCTCACTAAATGTTTACACACTCATTTTATGCCATTTTAAAGCTTCAATACATTTAGTTAGAGTATTCTGTAAGAAGGATGATATTTGAAATAATAATACATTCACGAGCAACTGAATTAAATGTTATTTTATGCCTTACCACATATACCACATATCATGGATATCCAAAGTGCATAGTACCAAAAATAACTTATTCTATCACACATAAGAATATATTAACAATAATAATAATAAGCTTTGTATTGTTGTTATATTCCTGTTCGAACAGGATAAATTATAAATAACCATTTTAAGAAAGTAGACGCCAAAAACAGGTAACATTTTATAATCTCGCCCAGCAGAAATTTCTCTAAGGCAAAAGAATAATGATCATAATTCAGCCTGGGTTTTAGGACTCTTTGCCTCAGGGTCTATGTACTAGTACTCTTTTGACTTTGGGGACATTCCATTAATTTTCTTGAATCATGGGGCACCTCACCTACATTGTCTTTAAGAACAGGAAATCAAAATCTTTTGCTCTTTAGACATCGCTGTCGCAACTTCCTTTACCGTTTGGTTCATGTCTTCCCGATGAACATTTCATCAGTATTCATGTAAAATATTTCATTTTTTTTTTACGGGAAGGCTTCCTCAAAATTAAGCTATGCCCACCTCCCCCTCTCTCCTAATTGTGTCGTATTCTCGAATTTCCACAGTATGGGCCCTGGATCCCGGCCAGTGCATGAATGTCGCTAATCAAATTTTAGTTCAAATCAAATTTTAACGTTTCAGCGTTATTTCCTCTAATATTTACATAAAATTATTAAACTAAACTCAAATACACGGATTAGTGAAGAATTAAGAACTCCGGATCTTCATATATTTAACTATTCGGATGTCCCACTATCAAAATAGACTTGCTTGTCTGATACCAGTTGGCCTTAAGATGGTTGAGAAACTAAATAATAATAAAATTTTTATTTCTTGATTCGATAAAATTCCATTGCAACAGTAGCTATGTCATTTGTTGTTACATTTCTCTTAATTAACCTTTGTATATATATATATATATATATATAGGGTGATTTTTATTTAAACTGACACTACTCAGAGCCATCTGAAGCTTGATGTATCAGCAGGAATTCTACCAAAATTCATAGAGAGACTAAGGACGACATGGGACAGAGTTTCCATAGAAAAAATTAGTTCGAAAGATCACCGATATGCGAAGATATGGCGCTGTTGTTGTCGAAGCACCCGAGAATTTGCATAAAAGGTAAGTAAAGCATCAAAATGTAAATTCGTGACTACGTAGTCGACAGCAGCGCCAGTATTTTGGGCTATAAAGTGCGGAATCTGTTGCGCCTTCGCTTAACAGAAAAAAGGGTCATCCGTCACTTTTCTCCACGTGCATGGCCACCTAGCTCCCCGAACCTAACCCATGTGACATTTTTCTGTCGGGTTATTTAAAGTCTAAAGTGTATTTTGGTGGAGTCTTGAACTTGGCGGCCATCAAAGTCCGGGAAAGGACATTTCCCGGACTTTCATGAACATTCCTGGTGGCATGTTATGCTTGGCCGTTGAGAATATAGTGCTCAGGATGAAATGTGTCATCCATCAAGACTTTGGTCACATTGAAGGAAGGAGAAGTGAATTTGCAGCATGAAGGGGTGTTGCAGTGAGATTTCTTTGTTATTCATTTGTCTGCTTACAATTTTTTCAGTATTCATCCCTTATCTCCATAGCCCGAAGTGCTGGCGCTGCTATCGACTACATAGTCGTTAATTTGTATTTTGATGTTTTACTTATCTTTTATGCAAATTTTCGGGTGCGCTGACAACAACAGCGCCATATCTTCCCTTATCGGCGACTTTTGGAAAAATTTTTTCCCAAAAAACTCTTTCTCGTGTCGTCCTTAGTCTCTCTATCAATTTTGGTGGCATTCCGACTGATAGATCGTGCTACAGATGGCTTTGAATAGTGTCCGTTTAAAAAAATCCTCCTGTATATACAATAAACTTCCTCTAATCCAGCACGTTCGGGACTTGCCAGAGTACGAAATATTCCGGATTGCAGGATGAATAAAGGGAAAAACATGAATTAAGTAAAACATGTTTTTTTATTATTTAAACAGCTTAAGTAGAATAAAAAATTACATAATAATGTAAAATAACTGACTATGAAACAAAAAGGGCACTGTAGGCTTACACAAAATTTAATTCGAAGTTGAACAAGACGCTTGATCTAAGCCCATGGGATTGTTCTTCTTGCTAAAAGCCATCTTAAACAAATCTCGAATATTGATATATTTTTTAGCCTTCTCTTTTCTTTTTTTATGAAGTCATTTCATGTGATGTGGAGTTTTATAGTTTCAGTACCACTAAACGAACTGCTGCGTACAGAAAACTTGATAAATGTATTCAAGGCATCAAGGGCTTGATTCCAAGTGATGTTTTTTTAACTCGTCTACATCCTTTTAATTTCATTAAACGTTTTTTTTGTTTTTTTCGTGTGGGAGGGGGGGTCTGTTGGATTGATAATACTCTGTATGAGGGCCTCATGTGTCAGAATTTCCTCTGTCGGCTCATTAAAATCTGCTTCAACCCACTCTCTTATTTCTTCCCGATTCAGCTGTGACATGGGGTTCTCTAAAGGCAAATCACCTAAAAAAGTTTTAGTTTATCATCAACTGTAGCGCTTTCAGAAACTTCGACATTTTCGTCCGTTACGTCAGGCCAGAGTTTATGCCATGATTTTTTCAAAGTTTCCTCTTTTACTTCACCCCAATTCAAAGCAGTAGCAATGATTTAATGGAAAACTGTCCTTGAAAATATTTCACATTGAAATCTGATGCAAGTAAATTCTGAATAAAGTAGCGTCTGTAGTGTGACTTGAAGTTCAGGATCACTCCCCTTGATTCATGGGTTGAAGCAAGGATGTGACATTGGGGGGAAGATAGACTACTGAAATGTTACCAGACACTAATTCTTCTTTATCTAAATGAGCTTCACAGTTGTCTAAAAACAAAATAGCCTTACTGTCTTCAGACAGTTTAAATTTTTAACAACTGACACAGAATCTTCGAAGAACCAGTTTTTAAACAACTCCTGATTCATCCATGCACTTAATTGTGTCCCATAATTCACATGCAAGGTTTTCACGTCTTTTAAGGCCATAGGCTTCTTTGACTTTCTTATCACAGAAGGTTTTAGTTTGTGATTACCGGATGAATTTGAACACAGCAGAACTGTTAACAGATCTTTTTTTTATTTTTCTTAAAACCTTTAACACTTTTCTCATCCCCCACCAACAAGGGTACAATTTGGAAGGCAACGCCACAAAAGGCTGGTCTCATCCGCGTTTTAAATTTGAGAAGCTGTCAGTTCATTTTCAGACACAATAGACTTGAATTTAACTTTGAACTCTTCACCACCTACAACATCGGCAGAGTTCCCCCACCAGAAATATTTAATTTTCTGATACCATAATGAGTCTTGAAGCTCATAAGGCAGCCCTCAGAAAAATTCGCAATCGACATCAATGTTCACATCTCGCTGAAACTGCTTAGATTTTTCAACAACCATAGGACCAGTTATGGGTTTACCCTCTGATCTTTTTACTATAAACCAATTAAACAAAACCGAATCTAATTGGTCTAACTTGGGGGATTTTAAGTTTGCCTTACAATTAGATTTTTTAAAATTTCTGATTCATTGAAAAACTGTTTTCACTTGGCTTTTTTTTTAATGTCGAAAATTGTAGACGACCCTATGTCATAATCTATAAATATAAAACAGTTCAGCGACTGACTGACTGACAGATAAAGCACAGACCAAACCGGTGGACATAAAAGGCTGAAGTAGTCATATTGTTTGACTCCATGGCGGCAATATAGGATATTTAGCCAAGAAATTCAACCATTTCTAATGGCGTTCATGAGAGTCGATATCTTCATGAAAAGCTAAAAAATGAGGAAATATATTTTGTTTTACAATGGATTCTGGGGCATTATAGATTATTTGCTAGCGACTAAAAGAAATGATGACAAAAGGGGTTCTATGGTGCAGCAGCTGGCATAAAGAGAAACATCATTTTATACTACAAAACGATTAATCAAATAGATGTCAAAGTTAAAATTTCGCAAGAACCCACTGAACAAAAGTGCCTCAAAGAGTTGCAGTCGCAGTGTGAAGTCTGATGTACATGATTGGACCCAAACTTATGCAGTAGCAGCTTTTAGTTTAGTCATTGACTGTTTGGCAAGACACCTATATCGTATTGGTGTCCTGCCAACATCAAATTGTCCCCTATGCAGGGATGAAGTTACGGGTAAAAATCACATCCGGCAGTGTAGAGCTATTCGTGAAGTCACTCAATCGAAGTGAAGTTCTGAGTGGGTCAATAGGCTTTACTCTTTTTGTTGTTTCATGTCATGTGCCCATGCAATTAAAGATAATTAATATATATATATATATATATATATATATATATATATATATATATATATATATATATATATATATATATATATATATATATATCTATATATATATATATATATATATATGTGTGTGTGTGTGTGTGTGTGTGGGATACCTTTCGTGTGAAGGAGTATTTGCACTCATTAAAGCAGTAATCATTAAAGAAATCTAACAATAACAAATGTATATTTATTTAAAGTATGGTTAAAATGGTATGAAAGCGCCTACAGTTCGTCTTTAAGCGTCTGACTCTTCCCCGTCTCAGAGTCCGTCTATATCTCCCAACGGCAAACCGTCGTGTTCCCCCAAAAAACTCTCCTCTCCCAGAAAAGGGGTTGCTAGAAGCGGGGTCACTGCCCCCTCAGGCACGACTCAACAGTTCTGGTGTCAGGAGCGGGGCAGGCGGTTTTCGGGAACTGCCGGGGAATTCGTCTCACATATATATACCCTGCTCAAAACAATTAGTGGAGCACATGGTTTTAACGAAATTACGCAAATACTTACACAAATAAGTAACATAAAATAAATCATCCATAATTTAAAGCCTAGCAGGAAACAGAATAAGTAAACCTCATATACAAATCAAAGTTCATAACGTCAAAAACCAGAAAAAGAACATAAGGGCGAAAATCGGGATGTTGCAGAAACGTCTGTTTCACTGCCTTAACTGGGAAATTCGATTACTCAGTTATTCTTTTTGAGAAAAGGTAACTTCAAAATGTCTCAACAACGTGATTTACCGAAATCCACGGCATGGCGTATTATAGGCAGACTTGAATCCGAGCAAACACAACGTGGTGTCTCGGACGCTGTTGGAGTAGCCAGAAGTGTCGTTGCAAGACTGGAATCGATTCCAAGAAACAGGGAATGTTAGACGTCGACAAGGGCAAGGTCGGCCACGCGCCACTACAGCAACTGATGACCGGTATATACTGTTAACAGCTCGTCGAAACAGAACAGACAATGCGACTCAGCTGCAAAGACAGTTGCTCTTGGCAACAGGACGAAGGGTGTCCAGCCAAACAGTACGTAATAGGCTTCATTAGGGAGGACTCTATGCACGTAGGCCAATGGTCTGCATTTCGTTGACCTCACGCCACCGTGCGGCCCGAAGAAGATGGGCTGCTGAACATCGAGATTGGGAGCAACATGATTGGAGCCAAGTGCTGTTTACAGACGAGTCCCGATTCAGTCTGTAGTGTGACACCCGACGTGTTTTGGTATGGAGGGAAAGGGACACTCGAAATAACCCCACATTCGTTCGTGAAAGGTCACGATACAGACGAGCTGGTTTTATGGTATGAGGTGGAATCAGCATGGGTGGACGTATGGACCTGCATATCATTCGGAATGGTACTTTGACGACCCGAAGGTATGCAGACGAGATACTGAGACCTTATGTCATACCTTACGGTGCAGCCAGTGGGGATTCCTTTGTTTTCCAGAATGATAATGACAGACCGCATACAGCTCGTCTTGTTGAGAACATGTTTGAAGCTCAAACAATACAGCGTATGGAATGGCCAGCGGGCTCTCCTGACCTGAATCCAATCGAGCATGTTTCGGATATGCTCTGACGACGCATTGCTGCGAGACCAAGGCCTCCTTTTACTCTCCGAGACTTGGAGATTGCACTTCTTGAGGAGTGGAACAGTATTCCCCAAAGTCTTGTATTCCCCAAAGTCCCAAAGGTGTGCAGCAGTCTTAGCTGTTCGAGGAGACCACACGTCATATTAAAAATCTTGCATCATTTCTAAACAATACTTTTTTTTATCGTTTACATGTAACCAAATTATTGCCCTAAATTATCTTTACATGTTTTTTCCATATTTTCAAACAATTAAAGCTTAATTACAATTTTTTTACGTATTTTTTTCTGTATTACGCATTGATACGCGTGTATTATCCATTTTATGCCAATACATGGCTGTCTCGCACGGTTTTCTTATTTTCTTTGCATGGTCCCCTATTTTATTTGAGCAGTGTATATATATATATATACACTGCTGGCCACTGCAAATGCAACACCCTGAAGGAAACATGCAAATAACATAAAATTTACAATATGCATTAGCGGAGGTGAGATATGCAAATGATAAGAATTTCAGCGCAGACGCACATCACGCGCGCCTGTGGCGCCACTTCAAAGTGCTATTTAAGGCTTGGAGATTTCGACGATTTCAAGTTCGGCAATTGTGTTTTTCTTATGGTTTTTTAAAAAAACGATCAATTATGCCTCGTCGAAAACACCGATCATCTTTTGATCAAGTATCCGAGTTTGACAGAGGAAGGATAGTGGCCTACCGAGATTGTGGATTATCTTTCAGGGAAATCGGTAGTCGTGTTGGAAGAAACCAAACAACTGTAATGCGGATATGTGATCGTTGGATGCAGGCGGGTAAGAGGGACCGGCGTGTTCGATCGCATCCACCTCAGCGCACCACTTCACGTGATGACAGGCAAATTGTGCGCATGGCAGTGACGGATCGCTCAGTCACATCACGAACCATAGCACAGCACATGCAGTCTGTAACGCATCATCCAGTGTCTGCGCATACCATTCGACGCCGTTTACAGCAGAGTGGTATGTCCGCAAGACGTCCATTGCTTTGTCTACCCTTGACGCAGAACCACAGACGTCTCCGCCGCCAATGGTGCGATGACAGAAGGATGTGGACGGCAGAATGGAATCAAATTATCTTTACTGACGAATCACGCTTCTGTCTGCAACACCACGCTGGTCGCATTCGAGTCTGGAGACACCGTGAAGAGAGGATGCTGAACAGCTGCGTTATGCACCGCCACACTGGTCCTGCACCGGGTATTATGGTATGGGGCGGTATGGGATATCACTCTCGCACACCTCTAGTACGCTTTGCCGGTACTTTAAACAGCCAGCGCTACATCTCCGAGGTGTTGGAGCCAGTTGTCCTTCCTTATCTTCAGGGCTTGCCCACAGCCATATTTCAACAGGATAATGCGCGACCACACGTGGCACGCATTGTCCAACGGTTCTTCGTCAATCGCCAGATTGAATTGCTTCCCTGGCCGCCTCGCTCTCCGGATCTTTCGCCGATAGAAAACATGTGGTCCATGGTTGCTCTACGATTGACCCAGATTCCATCCCCAGCTGCCACAACAGATCTACTTTGGCAACGTGTGGAAGCTGCTTGGTCTGCTGTACCCCAAGAACTCATCCAAAGTCTCTTTGAATCAATGCCGAGGCGTGTGGCAGCGGTGATCTCCAACAATGGCGGCTACTCTGGCTACTGATTTTGGCAGGAACCACACTTCACAGAAGTCTATAAATTTAATCATTTGATACTTGGTCAACTTGTTATCTACAAAATAAATTTTGTTGTGATATCTCTTGTCTTTCTTGGTGTTGCAATTTGGGTGGCCAGCAGTGTATATACACAGAGAAAAAAAAGTCGGTCAGTCGCCGGAATAAGTGGGTTCTGCAACCCACTTCGCGTGGGTTATTGTGGGTGGTGAGTTAAACAAACCACTATCCGTGATTTTGAACGCGGATGTAAGTGAGTTCAAATACTACTGAGTCATCGCAACTGTGTTATCGAAACAAGTGTGTTAAATAACTTATGTTATCTGAGTTTACTGTGCTGAAAAACCAACTTTAAGTATTAGACCGTAAATGTCATGCAACTTGAAAGGCTGAAATGAAGTATTCGGGTTCAAAATTTTTAATGTACTTAAATTTTTATTTATTATTTTTTATAAGGAATTTAATTTTTGGAATACGATGTCTATTTTTTTAGACGAGATTAACAAAAATTCTTTTCTGATATTCTAAATCAATTTTGTGTTTATATTTAATTTTTGCCTAATGACTATTGTTCTCAACGTAGAAATTATATCCTTTATGTAGAAATGTTTTAATTTAATAGAGTATCTTTTAAATCCAAGTTATTGAAAAATTTTGCAGATTTTTTTTATGACGTAATAAATGTACAAAGCAACTATCAGTTTCAGACAAATTTTGCAACAAAATTAACATTCTTTTACGAAAAGAAGCTGAAGTTCTTATGCGTAGGTTGTTAATATTTTACGTCTTGATCTGTAAGGCAGACGCTTAGAGGTCGAAAATAAAAGGCTGGGATTCGCAGGTTTGCATTTTCATAATTTGCTCCTAAAGTTAGCTTAATAGGTCACTTACGATTCGCACGCGTCATAAGGAGTACTTGTGAAAATATTTTAAAAAAGAAGTCGTTGTTACGGGACATCGCTTATTAAAAATCACGTAAAATTTATCGCTATAGAATATACCTCCATCGCACAGCTATCAAAAAGTTATGTTTACCCACCCTTACACACATATATCGGATACATTATATATATATATATATATATATATATATATATATATATATATATATATATATATATATATATATATATATATATATATATATATAAATATATATATTTATATTTATATATATATATTTATATTTATATAAACCCAAACAAAGACTATAATTATTTTCATTTTACAGACTTTGCGACACTGAAGCTTCTTATTTTAAAATGTTTACGATTTTAACTGTATATTATATTTTTCTCTAATATGTTTTTTTCACACCCTTTTTTATTATAATTTCCCGGCCAAAATCTAGCCACTACTAGCCTCTTATATTCACAGAACCTTGACGTTTATCATTAATAATAGTTTAAAATGTATATCTCGGTTTCATAACTTTTTAAATATGAAATTTATAATGCTGAAAAGATTAGTTTAACAGCTATTAAGAATTGTCATTAGCAAATAGAGGTCATCTCTTTTTTTTTGAATTCCATTGTCCGAGTTATCCGTGGAAACTCTCTTTACATGTGCTCGCCAGAGGACAGGAAATAGGTATTTTTTCTCCCGCCGAAAGTTTTTCCAATTAGGGTCTCTAGTGTCCGCCATGTGTTAGTACGTACCAGTAATGGCGGGAACCTCTTTATGATTTGAAGGAAAGGAGTCTTAAATTAAACTGAACTAAGATGTCGTAAACACAGGTGTGCCACCTAACAAGTGCTAAATGGGTGCATGATTGCTAAGATGTGTCTGACACACATATGTGTGTTTACACGTGGAAAGAGGAATAAATGTTCAGGGCACTGCCAGCTCGGACTCGGACTTGACTACCATGCTGTTGCAAGTTTACAATGGCTGCGCTGCCAGTATAGATTGCGGCTTTAAAATCATCCCTTTCCTGAGTTAGCCAAGGTGAGTTCAATTTCGTTATTTAATTCTTTTATTATTGAGACTATTTCTATGTCAATGAACGTAATCCTTATCTATTTTACTTTTTAAAATTTATCAGTAATATGTAATAGTAGAAATTGTATGGAAAAGCTATTGATTTTCACACATACTATATGTGCAAATATATAAAATTTGTGTGTTTTCGTCTATTTAAAAAAATATTATTGTAGATGATCATAAGGGTCTAAGTATTAAAGACCGATGCTCCTGAGACCTATAAATTTAATAAGTCGATGCTATCTCTGATATAGATTTGCTTTATTTTATTGGGCTCAGATATATATTTGTGGTGTCTGATTTTACATATTCTGTTTCCATATAACAAGATAACAGAATATGTAAATAATAATCTTGTTTTAACATTTTCATCTTGCATATAGTACTCAGATAATTTTTCTGTCTCTTAATTAAATTTACTAGGCATGCTACGAAATAAGAGCTTCGGCACTTTATTATTTAACTTAAACTATAAAAGAAAGGGACAGTGTAATAAATTTTGTATGTGAACATATTTTTATTCAAATGAGTTTAAAAGTGCAATTTTAAGCAATTTCTATCTTTCTACTTATCATTATCTATATCTATATCTATATCTACATCTGTGTATAGTACATCTATATCTATTTATATCCATATCTACACACACACACACACACACACACACACATATATATATATATATATATATGTGTATTGGAAGGGGAATTTAGCAATATATAATAATGAATTAATATGCTGTTTTTGTATTCAGCTGATGAAACATTTATATTCTGCTCTAAATTTTATTTTATACCTATGTAAATATTATAGTTAACATTTTCTTCTGAAGTACCAATTTCAAAAGGATTTATCAGTAATTTTATTATTCATCTGAGAATGCTGAAAATAAAACAATACAGGATATTGGTGTTTCAGGCATGCATAAAGTATTAATTTTTAAATACAAAATGAGAGGTTCTGTCTCTTCAGTTCCTTTTGTTTTAGCTGAAATATTAACTGGAGGCACACACACACACATATACATATATGTGTGTGTTTGATTCTTTTTTTAAATTTCAAGTACTGTAATTGGTTACACACATAGCTTTTTATCAAAAACAAAACTGAATTTCATGTGTTAAAACGTCATGTTTTGTTTACATTTGTTAATTTTTGTTGTTCACATATTTCCTGTAGTATTTTAACAATTTTAAGTTCTTTATATTTTTTTCTGTGTTAAAAACTGAAAGTATACTTCAGTTTTGTCTTTGCACAAACACTGCCTAGTGTCTACTATGCATGTCATATCTTACTGGTATAATGATAGTTAGTATTCTACCTTCATATTTAAATACTATATATACAGCATATTTCGTTTCCCACTCATGCATTATTTAACTGTTCAAAAGTCACTACTCTGTGGGTAGTTTAACCCCTAATAAACCCATCTAGGTTTGTCTGTATGGATGGTAAAGTTATTGTAATTAATAAAATTTGAAAAGTTATTTTTTTATTAGTAAAAATAAAATATATTGTTTTTGCTCCTGTTATTGAAAAGTTTGCTATTTAGGTTGATGAGCTTGTTGAGGATTTATTTATTAGACTGAATTCTTAAGGTTTTTTTTTTAAACTTTCATTCAAAAAAGTTTATTGTAGTACAAAACAAAATAACTAAAATTATTTAAAAGGCAAAATAATATTTTAGTTTATATGTATTTCTTCTTAATTTTATGCAAAATATGTATTCTGATTTTCAAAGAAATGTCTGTTAAAAAAGTTAAAAAATTTATGAATTTTAATTTTGGAATAAATAACATACCTTTTTGTATTTTTTAAAGTTTGGCTTTATTTTAAATATAGTATGGAGAAATATAGTTGAGTTTATTAATGTTCTGAGAAAATATGGATCTGCATTCTCAAAGTAAAAAAAAAATATAAATCTTGCCATAAGTTTATTAGGATTTTTGACCATTGGAAATAATGTGTTAAGACAAAATACTTTTTTTTTTCTTTTTTTGAAAATAAATATCAATACAGGTTAAGAATAACATAGCTATATCATTTTTACTGCAGACATAGTTGAAGATTTGTTAAAATCTTGAGGCAAAATTACTTTTATCTTTTCCCAAGCAAGTTTGTATATGTTAATGTATTATGCACTTTAACATCCTTTTATAAACAATTTAAAAAATACTTTATCATAAGTGCTGAATAGATGTGAACATGTATAAAATGTTGCTAAATAGTTACTAGTTTTTAGGATAAATTAATATTTTTTTTCTGTTGATTTAGCTACTTAGTCTAGATTCAGTTAGTGTAGGGAAACAATTTCTTCATGACATCTGCACTTTTTAAGTCTTTTTCTCCATTTTCAGATATTAGAAGCTCCATTAGACCTACATGGCTTTTCACATTTCACCAGATTCAAAAAGCATTGACTCAAGAGGGACTCAAAATGGTAACAATAAGGATCTTTTATTTCAAAATTGTCTTTTGCTGTATTTGAAATATATGTTACAGTATATGCATTTTGCATCATTTGCTAATTCTAATTCATGCATTAAAATAAATTTATCTTCAACATCATGAATTATAAAGTTTTTGTTATGCACATTTTTAAATTAATGTATTAGTAGTGCTTGTATGAGATTCATCCTTAAAATAATAATAATAATAATAGTAATAATGCACACATTAAGATTTATACTTTGGAGAGACTAGTCTATTAATGTAGCAGTTACTTTCTTGAAACATGGATAATCAGTTCTCTATGCTGCATCTGCAGTTAAAATTTTGTTATGGACTGGTAATGACAGATATATTCACTCACTCTCACGAACCTTTTTAGCTTAGTATGGAAAAAAATGTTTGCTCCTGTGTGTCATTTCTTGCTAGCTTTTATTTCAAAATTGAAAATCCTAATGAAATAATTTTCAAACATTGCAGTAAAAATCGGGCAAAACAATGTCCATTGATGTAGAAGCTGTCAGTGGGCACTTTAAAAGTTTAATTACATGAACATTAAAATCAACTTTGATGCTGAAATGCATAACATTTATGAAGTTTATTTTATATTTCAGGTGAATAATCCTCCACATTCGAAAGAAAGCTTGACTATCTGAAGGGTTTTGAAGATTTTAATTTCAAAATAAATTTTTTTTATAAAATTGTACCTAGTTGTTTAAAAACAAAGATATGTATATTACATGTTAATAAAGTTTCTCTGTATTTGTAATTTTGTTTGATGGGATTTATTTTTTGTTTGAAATGTGAGTTTATATTCATTCTCATTAAAGTGTGCATTTGAAACCATAAGATTTAACAAGAAGAGTCAATGCATTTTACACGAGTTATTTTATTTCTATGTAGAAAAGTATATAGTAAATATATATTAGCACAATATAAAATTTTCAGATTATGTGCACAAAGCTATTTTATTTAGAGCAACTAGGTAAGTATATTAACACATTATGAAGTTTACAAACCATGTAAGTATAAATGGGTGATTTATCGAATAGACCTAGTTTATACTCGTGAAAAAATTGTGTCTTAGAAAATAATTATCTATATTTTCTTAAATCTTTGTTGTTGCAATTTGAAATATTGTAATTGTTTCTGAACTAGTTGTGTTGGGATATGGTATCTCTACCAATTAGAAATATTTATTTCTGAAATCAATGTAATTAATTTTTGATTTCATTAAAAAAAAATTGTTAATATCTCTCCTATGTTAAAGCTAAGATCTGAAACTTTCGTGATCAAATATTTGTATCGCAGTTTAATCAAACTAAAAGTTGTAAAGGAAAACTTTTTGACCTACGAAATTTTAAGGTTTTATACATAATATTCTTAAGTTTCCTGAAAATTTTATTTCACTGGTATCTAGAAGCCCCACCACTAAATCTCAACGCATAAAATTCAGTTAAAAGTTGTTGTTTTTAATTTGGAGGGTTGTTCCTCTCTGTTACTCCTATGAGGGAAACTGATTCAAAAAAATAATGGATGCTTGATTAACATTTTAAATTTCTGATATCTTCACAAGTTTTAGACATCCTTTAATCACTTATGATATAAGTTTGCAGGATTTTATAACAGATATTTAGCTTTGTTTTTATGAGATTTTGAAAAAATATCCTTAAATTTTAATGCCAGTTATATTCCACATATGAGAGTATAGCGCAGGGTTTCTTTTTCTTTTCACGAGAAAGAATATGAGCGAATTGAGATAACAAATACATATAACAATGAATAATGAATTACGGGAGAAAATAGTCAACCTTTCGAGTACTTTAGCGTAAACTCATTTACTTAAAAGAACTCATTACACATGGGTTTTATAACCCGAAATAAAGTAAAATATTGAACTCTAAAGAAGAGTTTGTCTGCTCATGTTGGTGTGATTTTCGACACACTTTAAAGTGAGTCGTATAACCATTTTAATGTGTTGGTGGCGAGTAAATCAACACGCTTAGGATCTGGGTTCTAGAACCCATTTTTCCACATGGGTTGTACGACTCACCAAATGCGGGTTCCCTTGCTCATGTTGGTGTGTTTTTTCGACACACATTAAAGTGAGTCGTATAACCCATTTTAATGAGTTGGTGGCGAGTAAATCAACCCACTTGCGATCTGGGTTCTAGAACCCACTTTCCCACATGGGTTGTACGACTCACCAAAAGCGAGTTCCCCTGTGCAGTGGATTTGAACTCGGAGAAGTGGGTTCACCGAACGACTTTTTTTTCTCCGTGTATATATATATATATATATATATATATATATATATATATATATATATATATATATATATATATATATATATATATATATGTGTGTGTGTGTGTGTGTGTGTGTGTGTTGTTGTTGTTGATGATGAACTTTTGTTTAGAATATCACTCTTCTACATTTTTTGTGTTTGTCTTTTAGCAAATTCTATATCTATTCTATGAGTTTTCTTTTACTGCAGATGGATGGAAAGAAGCTCTTTTGAAACAAATTGATGCAGATGTATTACCAGCGTTCTTAGGAGGAAATCGAACTGATCCAGATGGAAATCCAGATTGCAATACATTTGTAAGTGATTTCGAATCTTTTAAAACTTATGAGCATATCAGTATACCCAAACTGAATTTCGAGTCTTGTTACTTTTGAAATTTACTTCCAATTACTTTGAACTGACTAACACCTTTTTTATAATGAGCGGTGTAGCGTGCAGGGCAAATTTTATTTGTCACTCTAGATGCACGAATGGCTCAATCAGGTGGCTTCCAAGGGTCAATTCAGTAAGTGAAAGGGTGTTCTTAAGAGAGAAAATATCTGAGATCTGAAAGTGGAATTAGGGAAGAATGTGAACTTTGTCCCTGAAAATAGTTTTAGAATGTTGAAGATTTTGTGTTTTCAGATATATATATATATATATATATATATATATATATATATATATATATATATATATATATATATATATATATATATATAAAGTTGAAAGGCATGTCAAGAAGAAAGAGAAGTAGGGGAATTCTGTTGTTTTGATAAGAATTCATTCAGTCTTCATATTGAGAATCAGAGAAAAAAGCTGTAATTCTATTTTAGTCACTATTAATTATTTTTAGTAATTTGTTAATTGGTCTATTTTAATTACTTTCATAACGAAATATTTTTTTTCAAATTTTCTTCTAATTTATAGAATTTAGGGATTTAACTAAATTTTTATAAAACTTAAATCCATTGGAACCTTTATCCCTGTATATATTATCTACAAAGTCCATATGTGCACCTGAAGAGACAAATGGAATCTAACTGCCTTTGTTTAGTAATGTATGTCGGTAATTCTACTGAAAAAAAAATGTCGCTCAGTTGAGCAGAGAATTTTATCTCCCCTGCCCTCAGCTATTGCTGTATTTGAACTTTCAAAACATCAACCGATTGGTTTATCCATGACAACGTGAAGAGGTGACGGTGCAGCTGTGTTTTTCACAAAGTAGAAGCTTTGCTGAGGAAAGAGAGGACTTCTTCGAGTAATATCGCACTCGCAAGATTGTTAGCAGCAGTTATGCGGTTTTTATAGTTTTTTTGTTGTTGTTGTTTTCTGTATGAAGGGTCAATGAATAAGTTTTGATACTACGTGTTTTCTTGAATTTATTTTATTTTATTTATTTATTTATTTTTTACGAATTCGGAGGCACTTGTCGTGAAGACATGCGTCCATAACACATCGCAGTTTTGCTGGCCATTTTAATTATAGGGACACCATATAGGCTGATCATCATTACCCCCTATGAAGGGATGACACAAACGGGGGTATTTTAGTGGCGCAACGCTGGGATTCGATCCTAGCACCCTCAGCACCGAAAGCCTGCGCGCTGCACCACAAGGCCGCCTACTACCTACTTGACAATTGTATTTAAAGTTAAAATGAGAGATATTATTTGTGTGGACAGTATAAAAATTCATTTTAATGGTTTACAAATAAAGATAAGCTTCAATTTGTTCTTTGAAAAAGCGTTGTACGGCTTAATTAAAGCTTAAAATCGATTGCCATAAGCACGAGTAATGCGAAGAAGTCTTATTTTTGAACGAAGCAAAACCTTTTATTGAGACAATTTTCATAGGTATAATGTATTAGCCCCTTTTGATAAATATAAAAAAATAACTGGTAACTTTACTGACATTTGGAAGTCAAAGAGTCCCTAAAGAACAAGTGCGCTTGAGATACTAGACTGTATTGTCAAGAGCTAAACCTATTCCTTTGAATATGAAAACGCTAACTTCTTTTTTGAAAGAAGGAATGTTCAAGTTCACAAAAATAAAAAAAAATTTCAGGTAGTCTCTTCGAACGAAACATATATAGGGTGTCCAGAATTAAACGTCCCTACTTTAAAGTTGTCTACAGTCGAAACTATTGTTCAGAGAGTTATGAAATTTTGTGTAGGATATATTGAAGGGAAGGGAATATGTTTGAGCGAATAAAAAAATAGTTCAAAATTTCAACACCAGAGGGCGTTTTTTGATGAATTACACATTTAGCCAACATTTACTAAAGTTAAAAAAATTTTTTACAACAAGACTTTTTTAACATGACGGCCATCTTTTTCAGTTACCATTTGAAATCGTAAGATGTTCGCATGTTCTACAGTTGACCGCAGTGTGTCCGGGGAAATTGCTGAGAACAAATAGGTCGTGAAATGCTGTCTTTCAGATCAGGTATAATTCTTGGATTATCAAGACTGACAAGATGTTTCACATGTCCCCAAAAGCCAAAAGTCGCATGGGTTGGGGTCTGGGGAAAAGAATTTTACTAGCAAAGCTCGATCTGGTAATCGCAACGATGACATTCTGATTAGCAATAGCAAGTACGCTGAAAACAAAATCTCCATGAAAGTTTCTAGGTTTTATAACAGCTTCTGCTCTGCGTCTACAAAAATTAATTGGCATATTTGTTTCTTCTTCGTTCCTTCAAATCTTTTGTTTGAAAATTAGTTATCGAACAAGTTTCCTATCGACTTTGCAATCACTTTAAAGATGGTAAAATTTAATGAGTATGAGTTACTGTGTTAGGGTGACCTATGGATAAAAAGATGGTGAAATCTTAAGTAAAGAACCAGTCGTAAATGTGTAAATCATCAAAAAACGTCCTCTGGTGGTGAAATTTTTAACTATTATTTTTATTCGCTCAAACAAATTCCCATCCCTTCAATATGTCCTATACACAATTTCATAACTGTCTGAACAATAGTTTCGACTATGGACAACTTTAAAATGGGGATGTTTAATTCTAAACACCCTAGAGATCCCATTTTTTATGGGAAAATATATCATGTTTTTTTCTATAAAATGAGCAAAAGGTATTCTATCAAAACGTTTATTTGCGTATTCAGTGATGTAATACAATTTTGTAACACTATCACTCAAACAGTCATTTAGTTCTACATTACAACCACTGCTCCTATACTTAATAAGATCCAAAATGATTGGGATAAAATGCTTATTAGTTTTGATGTGATTGTTTAATGCTTTGTTTTTACAATAACACCAAAAATCAAGTAGCCAAGCTTTTTTAATGCGGAAAATAAAGTTTTTTAACCATTTGATAGGATAGTTAGCCATTGCATCTAAAGTTTTACATAAAGTATTAAAATGTATAATATATTGTTGAAAATTTAATTTTCTTTTATGACTTCCCCTTTGTTTACGTTTTTTATCCATACTAACATTGTGTCTGATTACATTGCACATTATGCTGGGGTTGGAAGACTTATTAATAAAATGCCAATTATAATTTTTTTCATAAAGGTTGGTGTTTAAACCATATGGATATAAGGTATTGTAAGAGCTAATGTGTCTACTCTCCCACCATAAACGTGTATTTTTATCCGGTACAATATCAATCACCGGTACAATAATATTTTCAATGCCATGATTTTTAAAATGGGAAATTTCAAGAGTGTTTTCATCAACACTATCATTGCAAGATCTATAAACATTGCTACGATGTTGGTTTAGTCGTATGTTTAAAGTGTTTTGAGTTTGTCCAATGTAAGACACGTTGCATACTCTACAAGTAATGATATATATGCAATTAAAGACTTTACAAAATGTTTTAAAGGACAATTTTTCTCAAATTTGACATTCGTTGGCCTTTGGGCATAGTTTACATCTTTTATCGTTACATTTTTTATAAAGAAACTTGTGTATGTTAGGATAACAACTATTCTTTAGTATTTCTGGTCCAACAGCTATGCTTCCGTAGGGGGAGCCAGCATCAACATTGACAATTTTTTTGTTATCACTATTTTCGGGTGCATTGCTTTTAAAATAAGAAGTAATTAACCCAGGGTCGCAGGCTGACGATATGTCACTTACCCTATTGGTGACACACCGAGCTACTGTTACATTAGTACCAGCTTTGCCAGGCGCTAAACACCTAAAAGACTTATCTATAATTTTTATAAAAGGTTAAAAGGTTAAAACCCAAAGCGAAGACTAAAAGGTAAAAAGCTAAAAGCAACAATGGCTAAACCATTACATAAGCAAGCAAGTTAAAAACCGCAATGCATGCAATAAGACAAAAATCACAAAAACCCAGGTAACTCTGCATAAAGACAAGACAATTGCAAACACCTTCCAACAGTGATATTTTTACATCATTTAAAAAAATTTTTTAAATAACATGTTTTTAAAATAACATGTTTTTAAAATAACACATTTATCTGTTGTTGAAAATCGCATAAGAGCCTAATATCGTAGAGCCGGTATTAAAATACCACAACAAATAAAATTTCCTTATCTTGTATTAATCCCTAAATTTCAAAAATCTCCCATTAAATTTCGTTCAATTACAATAGGTTGTAATACATATTTAACTATAGCCAATAATAAACTTTTAACGATACTTAATACAGTTATAAAAAAACTCATTTCTGAAGGTGCTTTTATTTTATTCAAAATAGTTATACCTGTAGTAAAACAGTTGAAGGGTACTGGTGATATCACAGACATAAAAAGTTTTGATTTTGAAGATTTATTTAACTCTATAAACCTAAAGGACCTCTACGATATTATTATCGGGTTATATGAACCTTATGACTTACAAGAATTTATATCTTTGAAAAAATTTATTGCCCTTTTAGACATCGTATTATTTGAAACTGTTTTGTACAATGGGGAAAATTTTTATCGACAGATACATGGAGTGCCTATGGGGGGAGGTTGCTCTTCAGCTTTGGCTGACATTTATTTGCACCATTATGAAAAGGGTGTTATGTTGCTAAATGAAATTGTATTTTTTAGGTATGTAGACGACATTCTCGTATGTTTAAATAACAATTTTAATTCATTAGATTTGGGATTTTACCCTAGCGGTTTAAAACTTGTGGAAACCCAGCGGGACAACACTGGGGGAATTGCTTTTCTTGATCTTATCATTTATATTGATAAAAAACAAAACATTGCTTATAAACTATACGACAAACGTGATAGCTATTCTTTTAACACCGTTCGTATTATGTCTTGGGATAGTGCTGTACATAAAAACATTAAACGCAACATAAATTTAAACTACTTGGTTAGAAAAGATTGCCTTGCAAAAGATTACATTCAAATCAAGAACAAATGGACTATAAAATCAATAAATTCCTACTGGTCGCAAGTGATAAGGGATTTCCCTATTACTTTTTAAAATACATTTTAACTAGCTTTTTTAACATAGTTGACTGCGACCGTGGACGTCGATTCTCTATATGGTTCAATGAGCCTGAAGTAAACCGTGCTAACGACGGCGATGCATTAGGGTGTTGAGTCGGTGTCTTGGTGTCATGTATATGTAAGTTTGGTGTTTTGTGTTAGTAATATTGTTATTTTTGGTACATTTGTCTTTTTATTTTTATTTTCTATAAAAAGGTCTCAGTTTTGTAGCAGACTTCCGAGAGTGTTGCCATGGTTTAAAACATTGTTTAATCGGAGTGGGGGGTCACAACTCCCCCCGGTCATTAACTACAAAACTTCCATTTCTGTTGTGAATTTCATTCTCTCATTCTTAAATCCGTGTAGATATGGTCACTTCTTTCTTCTTCATCGGTTTAGTATTTTCATTGCTTATTTTGTAACTAATTTGTTAGCAGCTTAGCGTTATAGATTACGCTTACGGATCTAAATGATGTTCTTGATTTTTAGAAAAACTTATTAGCTTTAGACACTTATATATATATATATATATATATATATATATATATATATAGAGAGAGAGAGAGAGAGAGAGAGAGATAAATAGATACATAGAAACACAACACATACATATATATATATACATACAAAAGAAGTAAGCAACGATAAGTAATCCTAAGTTAATAACCCGCGGTATTTTCGAGACTATCTGATTTTTTTTATACTCTGGACCAGGGTTCGTTGATATATATTAACCGATATATATCATGATATATATCCGATATTTATTTTTAAAATATCGGGATTTTTGATATTTTTGATATTTTTATTTATGTGAAGTATTCTGAAAATAGCATTATGCATCATATTTTTTTGTCTAAAAATTAGAACTTTAAATGTTCAATTGTTATTGAAAATTAAATTGAAAATTAAACTATAATTTGTAAATAAAATGCTAAAAGGAGCTAACAAAAATAATTTCTACACATCTAAAAATGTTTTTTTACAAATGTCTCTCATTTTTTTGGAAATGTCAAAAAAATGAGAGAGGAGCTTGCTAAATCTGCATATTTTCATATCATTTATTACGGTTGTTCTGCTCATATTTTAAATCTCTTAGCAAAAGACTTAGAACTTCCAAATGTAAGTAAAAATGTAATCTAAATAATTAAGTATTTTAGAAATACTCATTTACCAAATGCCTGGTACAAAGCAAATGGTGGCAAACTGTTAGTAATAGCTCAAACTGTAAGATGGAACACAATGTTTGATATAATGAAGTCTTTTTTAGATAACAGGGGAAAACTGTTTCAAGTCTGTAGGATCATAAACATGAAATTGATAAAGACATTTTTAATTTAGTTAATGATGTGAACTTAATGGTTAATAGTACGGACTATACAAACATTCTAAAACCCATTGCAGAAGCATTAGATGAAATGCAAAAAGATTAGACTAAAATTGCACAATGTGTAGAAATTTGGATTAACTTAAGAAATAAATTGAAAGGAATAAAAGAGGTGCAAGAAACATTATCAGAAAGAGAAGAAATGGCTCTTTCACCAGCACATTTAGCGGCGAATATGTTGGATCATCGATATTGTGGAAGAAAATTATCTGAAGAACAAAAGCAGGGTGCATTTGATTTTTTGCATTCTACAGACAAAGAACTTTTGCCTCTAGTAATGACTTTTTAGCAAAAAAATTCCCCTTTCCGAACTTTATGTTTGAAGACTATTTCTTAGCTGTAGAACCATTGATTTGGTGGGACAATATTAAAATTGAACAGCCACTAAAAGAAAACATTTCTAATTTAGTTTTTAAATTTCTAAAAGAAAAATTTTCAACTGTTTACTACTTCACCAACTACAGCACCGTTAGAGAGAATTTTCTCTAGCTTTGGTTTAGTTCAGTCTAAATTGAGCAAAAGGCTAGGAACTCAGAAAGCAGAAAAACTTACGTAGGAGATCACTTATGATAGTAAACATCCAGTTTACACGCAACCGAATAACAACAATAATAACACTTACATTTTTGTTTAAATTTTTGAACAAATATAAATAATTTTCATTTTGTGATTAACGTTTTGTTAAAGAAATAAAACATTCTTGAAATTTGAGATAGTTTTATAATTTGTGTTTTGAAAGAGAAAATTGTTTAACTTAAAATTTTGTTATCAGTGCTTAAAAAAAAGAAAAAAAATATTTATAATAATTGTATGTATAAAATTAAGTACTATTTTATATTAGAATAATGTTTTATATTAGTTTTTATATAATGTGTAATACGTATTGGTGTTTAAGTTGTATGAAATCTAAAAATATTTATCATCAGCAATAAGTTGACAATTTTGAAAATATCGGATATTTTGGATATTTTCGAAAATATCATGATATTTACGAACCCTGCTCTGGACGCAATACATATTTAGATTTCGGCAAAATTCTGAAATGAAACCTATTTTTAACTGTTAAATTCCAAACTTCAAACGTCGGTGTAAATGTCATATCTACCTTTCTTTGTAATCCCGCGTAAAATACCACGAGAGGAAAATGACCTCCGCATAAGAAGTTGAATAACCTTGTACTCCGATGACACGGGATTTCGGATCAACCTTTACTTTCAACCCTGACATACATATTTCCTGTCTTTGGCTATTTTGTTTCTTCTGTGTTGCGTCAAACGGAGTTCTAGAAAATCATACAGAACATTCATCCTATCCTTGAATTGAGAACATTCTTGAACACAAAATGGAAAAATTCTCTGAAATGAATTAAATAATATTTTAAAGAGAATGCTGAAAAACGAGATTCATAAACGAGACACATGAGCCGTGTTTAAATAAATGAGGGAAAGTTTCCTTGAAACAGGCATGCATTCTTAAGAGATATATAAATACGAGAGAAACATTCCCCAATAACAAAAAAAAGCTGAAAAACTGAGATATAATGGTAAAAATTAGAATAATAAATTATGACTGTATAGTTTAATATTTTATAAACTAATAAATTTTATTTTACATTATAATTAGTAACTGACATTATTTGTGTCGTTTATTCAAAATTATTTAAATAGAACTAAATTATTATTATATTTTTTCTGAAATGCGGAGGCACTTGTCGTTTCTAGACATTCTCCCGAATGTGAATTACCGGGCAGACAATGCCTTGCAGACACCAGACCAATAGTGGTCAACATCGAATGCTGACGGCCGTCCTAACTCGCACCGCAAGACTGCTGGCCATTCATTTAAGGTGGCAACATATAGGCGTAGAACTAAATTATTCATCAAACTCAAGAATTAGTACACAGCATTAGAATACATTAGAATACTGCTGATACATCTGATTCAAATTACATTAACTGTACATTATAATACAGCTGAAAAATTAATTTCAAGATATATAGAGGAATATAAGAATTAGCTAATCTAGAAATATAATTAAGATAATTATAACACCATTATTTATATTAATAAGGAAAATACAATTCAATAATATTTAAAATGGATCCCAGACAAGTCTAAATTTACGCACCTAAAATAAAACTGTGTCTTAGTCTCGGTAAGTATTTAAGTTGTGCTGTAAATTACAGTATAAAACAGTGAAATCAAACGTTATTAGAAATTTGTTTACACACTAATTTTTCTTATGATATTTTACGTAAAAAAGATTTTACTTGTGATATTATGATATTTTATGCAAAAAAAGGGATTTTACTTATGAAGTTTTACGTAAAAAATAGGGGACTTAAACTTGAAACTTTCCAATTTAACCTTCTTTAAAACTGATGCACATTCATGGAAATGTTATTAAATTTGTTAAATGTAGTATAAAATGGGATTTTTTAACTTCTTACACTCCTGATTTGAGTTGCGGGAAACATGGCCCAGGGTTGCAACTGCACCTTCTCAAGACTCACCAGATACCGGTTTATTTTTTGGGTAGTTCCTCGGTAATCGTTGTTGCGATACCCACAATTTAATTATACGCTTTGATCTCGTCTCTGGGTTCGCGCTGTCTCGCCTCCAATTCTAACTGCGTGCCGCAGGTGGTTTTCTAAAGCCATTAGCAACCATCGACAACTTTGCTACATATTACGCAGTACTGGTCGGATGCATTCCAGGTTACTAAAATACGCGACGGATATGCTAGCTAAGGCTCAAGTAAATTGATAATCAACTTATAAATAAGGTAGTTAAAGGCAAAGTGCTGAAAGTCAAGATAGGGTCATTTTGAGAAACGAAGCGTTTTTCTGCAAAAACTGCAAAAAATTCTACTATCTGCTTTCCTACAAAAAATGCTTTAGCAATAGATAATTGTTGTATGTCCTCAGAATTGAACATGGAAATGACATTTTTTCCCCCAGCTAAAAAAAGTTGTAAATGTGACTTAACCACTTTGCCTTTCGCCGCCTCAAATGCTGGTGGTCCTTAAGCCAACACCTCGCAACTCTTCGTCGTGATGTTACACATTCTATGGACTTTGACAAGCATTGAATACATGCTAGTTCCAGGTTTAAAATAATACGATATCAAAATTAACTAAACATAATCAAAATTACAGAAATAAGCTAGCAATACATTTTTATACATCTTGAGGTAATCAGTATTTTGACAAATGAAGGAATTAAAACCGAAACTAAACTTTTAAGTAGTAGCATTACTGGTTAAGAAGTATTGTTACTTGCAATTTGAATTTGGTGAAAACGCTTGCCTTTTTTTTAGAAAACATTATTTTCTATCCATTTCTCTCAAAACTTATCCATGTTTTCTCTCTATATATACACTCATGGACAAAAAAATTAGCGCACCAAGAAATTATTGCAGGATCGTAACGAAACTTGCAATGAAGGTACATGTCGGGGAGATATGCAAATGATTAGAAATGCAGCGTGATTGCGCATTACGTATAGCCGGTAGAGGGCGTTGAACATCGTACTCTGTGGAGTATAAAACAGGTAACCAAAGCTTGTTTGAGTGTGCTGAATCATTTACAAAGGAAGAGCTGAGATAGACATGCCATTACGCCGTGTTCGAAGACAATATAAGCAGTTGTCGCAGTTTGAGAGGGGGAGAATTGTCGGGATGATGGAAGCTGGGTGGTCAGCTAGGCGAATAGCTCGTCAATTAGGCCTCTCTGATTGTGTTGTGAGGAGGTGTTGGGACCAGTGAACCCGAGAGATGTCATGTACACGAAGACCAGGCTCAGGACGCCCTCGACAGACCAGTCGTCGAGAAGACCGCCACATCGTAAGAAATGTACGCGTACAGCCAACTGCTTCATCGGCCGCCATCCAGGCACAGGTAGCACCTTCACTAGGGGTCTCTGTGTCTTCTCGAACCATACGAAGGCGCCTGGCTGAAGGACAGTTGATATCGCGGCGCCCATTACGTGTGCTGCCCTTGACGCCCACCCGTCGACGCCTCCGTTTGGAGTTTTGCCGCGCACGAGGAAACTGGACCGCAGCGGAATGGAACCAGGTCGTCTTTAGCGACGAATCCAGATTCAATCTCGGCAGTGATGACAATCGTGTTCGTGTGTAGCTTAGGTAAGCCCGTGGTAAACGCTTCAATCCTGCCTTTGCTGTACAGCGACACATCGCTCCCACAGCTGGTGTGATGGTATGGGGTGCCATTGCCTACAATACACGGTCACCCCTAGTATTGTTCCGTGGCACCATGACAGCCCAGCGGTATGTTCATGAAATCCTGCAACCACATGTGTTGCCACTCATGCAACGGCTCCCAGGAGCCATTTTTCAACAAGACAATGCTCGGCCTCATACGGCAAGGGTGTCACAAGACTGTCTCCGCACTGTTACTACCCTTCCTTGGCCTGCCCGATCCCCAGATTTGTCTCCAATCAAGCATATCTCGGATCATTTGGGACGACGAGTTGGGCATCCCACGAGTTTGAACGAACTAGAGGCAAGGTTACAGCAAATATGGAACGAAATGTCTCAAGACATCATACAGAACTTGTATGACTCAATGCCCGATCGTATCGCATCGTGCATTCGCGCTAGAGGGGGTCCAACGGAGTATTAACTACTCCGTTCTTTTGCCTTTTTCTCTGAAATAAATTATCCTTTTTCTTTGATTTTCTTATCATTTACTTATATCAAAGTAGTCATTACGTATGTAAAATTTCGTTTCATTTTGACGACTCCTTCTTGGTGCGCTAATTTTTTTGTCCATGAGTGTATATAAGTGAATGCTAGAGAGATTTTGTCACAATGAGTCTAAGTGATAAATTGTTCTAATCAAAAATGGTTGATCGCTATATGTTCTCAAGCTTTTATAACATGTTTGCTTTTCTTTTGATTTCTACATTACGACTTTTAAGCTGAGAAAAACTCTAAGATAATCAATAACTTTTTAAGCAGTAGTCCTTTGCATTTTAAGAGGTCAACAGACTTCCTTTTAAAAGAAAAAAGTTAATCGATTTTTTTTGTATGACCCTAAGCAATATATAGCTAGCTTAGGTAATGGCTCTTTCTTTTCAAACTACCGACGCAATGAAGAATTTGAATAAAAGGGGCTAAATTTTTTTGCATAAACGTAGGACTCATACAAACATTTGTGAGACAATTACAAACAACGTTAGTGTTACTGAACTCTTCTGTGAATGCAATTAATTTTTTGTGTGTATCTATGCGCTATATTATCCTAAATTTGTAATAATTTATTGGTACGCAAAAGAGTTGTAATTAATAAGTTTCAGTTTTACATTTAAAAAAATGTCAAATATCTTCCATATATATAGTTATGTGTATTTCAGATATTCCATGGAGGTAAAGTCCCTCCAAAGTATTACCTCACAAAAGAAGATCGGACCTTCAAGGATTGGTCCAGTGTTCAAAAGATAACTGTCCCACAAATGTCAAAAAAAGAAGTGTATGTGGAAGTAAAGGAACCTGGATCCCACATCGAATGGGTTTTTGAAACTGTGAGCAAAGACATCGGATTCGGACTCTTTTACCAAGAGGCTGAAAACGAGCTCGAGGAAGTGCTTCCCATTCTTAAGTTCGATACATCAGACGGCACAGAAACGAGTTCTTATGAGTGTCCACGGTCAGGAACGTGTAAGTATATACTGCCTTTTAATTTGTTATAGTTATAGGACTTTCCATGTGACAAAATAGGGGTTTGACTTAAACAATATATAGCTATAAAAACAATTAAGGAGTCAGTACACGCTTGAAATGTAATTTCCTGTTAAAACATCTGGTCGATATTGTGAAATAAAATGGAATTTTTAGACTCAAATAACATTTCTGTGAAGGTAGAGAACTGAGTTTTAATAATACACCAGAAATTACAAGATGGTTTAAAATGCCGTTTTCAGTCAAATTATATGCTATTTTGACGAAAATTGACAGTTTTGAAACAAAAGAAATTTTTGTAGTGATGCTAAAGTCGAAATCTTCGTGTCACAATCTTTGTTTTCCTTCTTTCTCAGGTAACAAGTGACAGCTAATTAAATATTTCTTCACAGTGACAAAAAACTCTTGATAAATATGTTGGGGGTTTTATCAGTGTTGTAAATATTAATTTTTTATATTTCTCATAAATATTGTATAGCAAAAATCTATGCTTTTACCACAAACGTTTGACATATTTAAAAAGGGCTCGAAGGTTAAAGAGAATAGACTAGGCTTAAGATTTTGTAGTGCACGTAGTTATATGTTTGACTTGTAAAAATTAATTATTATAATAATTTTTGGGAGAATTTTCTCTATGAAAGTTTTCAAACTGCTAAAGCTTTCCTAATTATGGTATGATTATTACGTGAATAATTTATATGAAAGGGGGGGGGGGGATTTTAGGCTCATTAGGAAATATGATGATATGGATTACTGGTGTAATGATTAGTACATCGGTTTGAAAAGGTAGAAAGTTTGTGAAACATTTTACTTTGTAAAATGGAAGCAGCGGATGAAAAGAAAATTGATCACTATTTCGCTTCCAAAATATATCTTAAATATATACTTTCCTCGCAATAAAAGTGCTTTTATCTGAGTTGTAGTGGTCAGAACCCTTACAAAAAGTCTAAGAAAATTTACTGCAATTTTCACTTAATGCCAAAGTAAAAGGGTACCTATTAGTTTACCTATATGAACATCATCATTAGTTTACCTGTAAGAGCATTATTCGATAACTGGATTGATAGTTGGATGTCAAATTCTTAAAACTCCTATGCTTCTCCAATAAAATTAATTGTAATATTCAATTTTTAGCAAAGATATAAAAATGATTAATGAATGTACAATCAAACGCATATATCGAGGCCGGATAGACTGTTGTACAAGGTGTCTCAAAAAGCATTGACACATTTTAAAAATTAAAAAAAGCATACAATGGAGAAACTGGAAATTCACCGAAGTGTTACCGCATATATTAGAGTTTTTTCTGTGTCAAAAAAGTTCACCAGAGGGGATTAGTTGTTCCTTGAAAACGAAAGTTGTAAAATGGATCAAGTTGTAAATGGCTATTTTGCTGTCCCGCAAATTTCTTATTTATATACCAAAAACGGTTGGCAACAAGACGGTGCACCGCCGTCATTGAGGTATGATTGTACGAGACTTTTTGAATGAGGAATATCCAAACAGGTGGATTTGGCGAGATGTTCCCACCCAATGGCCGCCTTGATCTTCAGACATTACACCTCTTGACTTTTTTCTTTGGGGATTTGTCAAAATTTATTCACTTTTGTTGACAAAATTTATTCAACAAAAGTGGACAGTCTTAAAGAACTCAAAAAATGCATAATTGCTGCATTTTCATGCGTTACGGAATCCTTTTAGGAACGCATATGGGCTGAAATGGATTACCGAATCGATATTCTCCGTGCCACAAAGGGAGAACATATTGAAATTTATTGACTAAAATAAAAATAAAAACTCTGATATATAAGGTAACACGTATGTGAATTTCTAGTTTCTACCATGAGTACTTTTTTATATAAATTTTTAAAATCTGTCGCGGTATTTTGAGACACACTGTATTATTTGTTCTAGTACTTAAAGCACATGTCTTGAAAATCTCCTAAAATTGACTGTCATTTACTTATACTAGAAATATAAAACAGAGGAAGCCTGATATTTAATCAAGAGCATAAAGTTCATTTCCTGGGTTAGCCAGTTGTATATTAAGCAAATAAAAAATAGATAAACTTCCTGAAATCTTAATGTGATTAAACTGTCAAAGTTATTTAAATTTTTCTAAATATGAAAGTAATTTAATATTTATACTAGAATAATAAACGGACTAATGTACCGATACTCATGAGAACATTCCGTACATCGGGTAAGTCATCAATCGCATATCAAGTGAAGGAAAAAATATCAATCGCCTAATATAGTTCGGAATTATAAATTAATAGCAAAACTAGAAAAGTATTACATCAGCTTCTTCACAAATTCACTTCGGTTACTGAGAACCACTTGCGGATTTAAGAAAAAACTTATAAATTTCTGATATAAATTATACTATAAATTTCAAACTATACCAAAGTTAAAAATGAATGAATTAATTCGCAACCACAAGCTTAAGTCAGTTTCTCGGTTGAAGATCTGTATATTAAGTAAAAGAAAATAAAGAGAGAATGCATTGCAGAGGGTCGTTCGAACCTGAACAAATTAAAGTGATTTCTACTCGTACCTGAAGTTAAAAGTCCCTCCTTTCCAGTGACGAAAAAGAGACAACAAGATTCGATAACGAAGATTACGAAAGCTATGGTGTAGAGGTTATAAGGTCAGCACGTGTGTTCGAATGTCAGTTTCCAATCTATACAATTTTTATTTCAAATAAAGAAAAAGATTGATAAACTTATGGAAAGGTCATTAAATGGCTACAGGTATACTTTTTGACACGGCAAATTGCTCTGTAAAACACTCATTTGTTTTTTGATGTGACATAGTATTACGGAAAAAAATAAGCCATCAGATGTTGCAGACAATCGTTGAGGATTTAAGTAAAGCTCTGTGACAATAACGTCATATTGACCTTGTAGTTTTACAATTGAGGATTTCAGTAAGCATTTGATGTGTGAAGGCCTCTTTAATTAATAGATGTTTTTATAGTAAAAATATGTTTGATGTAAGGGGAAAAATGCATTTGAAAAACAAAACGGTGTCAAAGTATAAATTTTACTTATTTCAAGGAAAAAATTTGTTTTCACACTTTTGTGTTTAGAATGGGTTTTACAATGAAAATTTAATTTCTAACTACTTTATCATTTTCGAATTGTACTAAAATAATACATTTATATATATATAAATATATATATATATATATATATATATGTGTGTGTGTGTGTGTGTGTGTGTATGTATAGGAAATTATGCCCATTTAAAATACACTATCTTGTTTATTTTAAATGTGCATAATTTCCTAACTACTACACATCTAATAGAATATTTAAGTTACGTATTAACTTATTTTTACATATTTCAAATGTATGTAATTTAGTTTAATTTATGATGTTTAGAAACTATATTTTTCTGTTAAACAGATGTTATTGTTTTTGACAACTCCTACAGTTGGATGAACTCAAAAGAAGTACACTACTGCATTACAGTTGTAAAACCAGAATTGTGAAAAGTATTCATTCTAACTTTGAAGTATCACTGTAAATAAGAATTTCTTTTTCATATGAATTTTGTATATAAGTTACAAAAAATACTTAACTCATATTCACATTTGTTTTTATACATGTAATATTTTTAGAGAAATTAATAATTGAAAATAAACTACAACTTCGCAATGTTTGAAAAAATCATATAATCTTGTTTGCCAAAGAATACTGGTATTACCTTTTCTTAATAACTGCACCTTAACTTTTAACTTAATTTCAAGGTCTTGATTAATGATTTTCATCTTTTCTAATACTTTATGAGGAATTTGACATTCGCAGAATATAATATGTACATGCTTTATTAGATTCTGACCATCAAAAACTGTCTAAAGAAAATTTTTAACTTGTTTTGATACACGTCGTTTCTAATACAATATGCATTACAGAAATATATTTACGATTGATTTACACATAAGCTTTGACGTATATATCTATTCAGTTTGAGCATCCCTTTGGTGAAATCTGAAATTTTTCCAAGTCATAAATGTTTTTAAACGAGAGCTGGCGTTTGCAAGAGGAAAATACCCCTTTGACCTCACTTATCATTATCACAATAAAGATCATATTTTTAATGTGGAGTACTCAAAGCTAAATAAATGTAAGAAAATTGATTGTATTTTATAATCATACCAACTTAGAATAATGCTGATGTCAAACAGCCTCATATAATCTACATGGCTAACACTTTGTGTGCTACTGAGCCATCAACCTGATAAAATTATTTACTAAGTGTACAAAATTTCGAAAAGTATGGTGTAAATCTCTTTCAGGCCATATGAACAAGATGGAATAGAAACGTACGTGAATTTTGTGTTCAAATTCCGGTCTACTCTTAGGATATTTCATTAAGTTTACAAAAATGTTCCAAAAAGAGAAATACTTATGGTTCCATGCATTTTTGATGTTTGCGCATGTGAGAGATTCTAAGCTTGTTTATGCATCCAAGTGAAAGCATCAAAATTCTAATACAGACTATAAATACATCTTTTCCCGTAGCATTTGTGTTTTCGTAGATGCCAATATAGACTGTGCATAAATGTATATAAAAGTCTATATTTTGATAAATATATTCAGCTTTCGCACATTGCCCTTTATACTACTTCTTTTACTATCGCAGTTTCTTATTTTTTTAGGTATTTTTACTATACATAACTATGTGTTATACAATAGAAAAATCTATTTTTTGAAGGCATCTTGTGTATTTTTACTATGCATAATTGAAAAATCTATGAATCTATTTTTGAAGCGCATTATATAATTGAAAAATCTATGTTTGAAGTGCATTATATAACAGAAAAATCTATTTTTTAAAGGTATCTTATGAAATTTTACTGTGTATTATGTAATTGAACAATCTATTTTTTATGTGCATTATATAATGTAAAACTCTATCTTGTGAGCACTTATAAATTAGTTGACATTAGCTGTAATATGGAAACTATTCAGGTAATTTGTAAAAATACTGTCTATTTTCCAGTTTAGATATGTCATATATTTTACAGCATTTTGTTGGCTTCATCTTTTCAAATGTAGTGCTTTGTGAGTATAAAAATACTAATCAATATATGTGCATGTAATCTTCTTTTTAAGAATAGTGCTTTATGAGTACCAAAATGTTAATCAACATATGTAACATTTAATGGTAAAAGTGCCATAACATTTTAAAACATTTTTTTCTGCAAAGGAAATCCATTTCTATTTGTAACAGAGTATCTCTGTAAAACTTGTGTTCTTGCATTCCATTTTCTGTGGTTAATAAAATTTAAAAGAAAATTTGTTCGGTTTTTATTCTTACAGACAGCTTTATCTTAAATTCCTGGTTTTTAAAAAAAATATAGCATTCTGCATTCTTCTACAAATTATAATTATTTTCCCCCTAAGTAAAAGACTTTGTTTAAAATCACTAAAATTTGGATGATTATTAATTATTTAGTGATATTTAAAAAAACATGATAGAAAATTCCTTCTGAATTTTTTTTAAACATGAAATCAACATTGGAATTTTTGTGATTGTATTTCTATTCTTTAAAAAACCCAGCAATATCATTTACATTATTTCTAAAATAATTCATTTTCTTTTCGTTGATTCTTAAATGCATCGTTCTTGCCCACACTTTCAAACATGGAGCCAAGAATCATCAGTATACCTTGCAGTGATGGTAGGATAGTAGTCAGGACTGATATCCTTCATTTTATCTCCACAGACCGTTTCTTGCCAACAGGAACATCCCCTACCAAGTCTGTAGTCCTTCAGATGAATCTGTCTGTAAAAATTAACATTATTAAACAATGGCTGTCTAGCAATACTGAGAATGTCAAGTTTATCTGTACGCTTAACAATCACCCCATAAAAAGTATTTGATTTCACTCTAAGGTTGGACTATAGGATGACCAAAAATGCCTCCAAACCAGTCGGTCCATTAATTTACGTATAACACTGGTATGAGATCTAGGTCTATAACTAGTAGAGCTTTATGAACCTTTCCAATTTAAAGAACTGGGATAACCTCAGCCGTACGCCCTTCACTTGGAATGTCTTTATCCAGATAAAATTTGTGACTTTGAATAATACTTTTAAAAGATTCCCCACCAAACGCAAAGCAGAAAATTCTGTCTGGACCAGTAATATCTCCACGTGACATGCTCAAAAGGTCACTCTTAAGATCCCAGTCAGTAAAAGGATTGTTAAAAATGTCATCCTGCTCTTGATCAAATATGTGTGTGTGTGTATACAGGGTATTCGTAAACTAAGTCGACATGTTTTGTCCACTGCAACAACGATTCTCGCTACGAGATCTTCCGCGGAGTCCACATGTGTCCCGTACACCCATGATTTCATGTGTTTCCAAAAGAAGAAGTCTAATGGATTTGGGTTCGGTGAACTTGGCGGCCCAGCCACATGCCCTCTATGTCCAGTCCACTGTCCAGGATACGTGGTATTCAGGAAATGGCGGGCTGCGGTGCTTAAGTGTGGTGGGGCTCCATTATTCGTGAACAACATCTCTCTATGCATGGTGAGTGGAATAGCTTGCATGAAACCAAGAAGCACTTGCTCCAAGAAGACACGATACGCTGCGACAGTCAGATGTTATGGCAAGAGATATCGTCCCATCAGCCAATCACTAACAATACCTGTCAGATGTTCATTGAAAATCTCTTCTGCTGTTTACGAGGGGCAGTAGCTTGGAGACTGTCATCAGCGTGGCAATTGGGCAACTTATGATTGAGTTAATTCACATTTTAAGAAAGTTCAACTCGGGAATTGAGCTTTAAATGTTTCTGACACACTGAGTTGAATGCGGCCCTAGGTTGCATTGTAAATATTGTTCATCTTGATAAGTAATATCACCCCTCTTATTTTTTCAACATAGTTTACGAACACACTGTGTATATATATACACTGAAGTGTCAGAATAACTGGGATAGACAATTTCTTTCGGAACATATAGCAATTCTCACTTTCTCGTCGAGGCTTTCGGCCCCAAGCACTTTATATAGAGCGACAGATATCTGCGGATGCTTCAACAGTTGATTGAGCAGTGAGAATTGCAGGCAATCAGGATTTACACTGATGGCGACTGTAAATGCAACACCCTGAAGGAAACATGCAAATAACATGAAATTTACAACATGCATTAGCGGAGGTGAGACATGTAAATGATTAGAATTTCAGCGCAGACGCACATCACGCGCCCCTGTGGCGCCACTTCAAAGCGCTATTTAAGGCTTGGAGATTTCGACGATTTCAAATTCGGCAATTGTGTTTTTCTTGTGGTTTTTTCAAAAAAACGATCAATTATGCCTTGTCGAAAACAGCGATCATCTTCTGATCAAGTATCCGAGTTCGACAGAGAAAGGATAGTGGCCTACCGAGATTGTTGATTATCTTTCAGGGAAATCGGTAGTCGTGTTGGACGAAACCAAACAACTGTATGGACCAAACAACAGAATGGAATGAAATTGTCTTTACTGACGAGTCACGCTTCTGTCTGCAACACCACGATGGTCGCATTCGAGTCTGGAGACACCGTGAAGAGAGGATGCTGAACAGCTGCGTTATGCACCGCCACACTGGTCCTGCAACGGGTATTATGGTATGGGGCGGTATTGGATATGACTCTCGCACACCTCTAGTACGCATTGCCAGTACTTTAAACAGCCAGCGCTACATCTCCGAGGTGTTGGAGCCAGTTGTCCTTCCTTACCTTCAGGGCTTGCCCACAGCCATATTTCAACAGGATAAAGCGCGACAACACGTGGCACGCATTGTCCAACGGTTCTTCGTCAATCGCCAGATTGAATTGCTTCCCTGGCCGCCTCGCTCTCCGGATCTTTCGCCGATAGAAAGCATGTGGTCCATGGTCGTTCTATGATTGACCCAGATTCCATCCCCAGCTGCCACAGCAGATCAACTTTGGCAACGTGTCGAAGCTGCTTGGTCTGCTGTACCCCACGAACTCATCGAAAGTCTCTTTGAATCAATGCCGAGGCGTGTGGCAGCGGTGATATCCAACAATGGCGGCTACTCTGTCTACTGATTTTGGCAGGAACCACACTTCACAGAAGTCTATAAATTTAATCATTTGATACTTGGTCAACATGTTATCTACAAAATAAATTTTGTTGTGATATCTCTTGTCTTTCTTGGTGTTGCAATTTGGGTGGACAGCAGTGTATATACATTGGCTAACGTCACCGACAAACTCCATGCCCTATAGTCAAAGCGGCATCAAAAGACGTTCCCGACCTTAAACACAAAATGTAATAAATCAAGCTTTCGAACTTTTTATTTTCTCTTAAATTATTAATTTTAATTTTTTGAAAGCGCTTCATTACAATAGACTATTCTGAAGATCAAACTGTGTGTATCTCAGAGTTTGTAGCACTTAAAGTACTGATGTTCATAAAAATCACTTAAAATTCATTGTCCCTTGCAATTTATACCAACGTAAGCAAAAAAAAAACTAATCAATCTGTAATCCTAAGCATAGTCTATTCCCTTTATAAATATATATAGATAAAGTATGCACAATTTTAATGGCGGCTACTCTGGCTACTACAATAATGGCGGCTACTCTGGCTACTGATTTTGGCAGGAACCACACTTCACAGAAGAAGTCTATAAATTTAATCATTTGATACTTGGTCAACATGTTATCTACAAAATAAATTTTGTTGTGATATCTCTTGTCTTTCTTGTGGTTGCAATTTGGGTGGCCAGCAGTGTAGGTGAATTTCAACGAGGTATGATAGTGGTTGCTCGTGCGATGGGTCATGGTATTTTGGAAATACAGGCAAAGTTTGGATTTTCAACTTTTTCAAGGGTGTACATTCAATAGAAGTGGAATTCAATAGTGTGATCGTCGGAAGAATCTGAATGACCGTGTTGAACTCGTGTATAATGCAGCCATTTAATTTTATCACGCCTTTTAATATTTGAAAATAAAAATTCAATTTTTTTTATTTGTATTTTTTAAAAGAATTTCCCCCCCCCCCCAATATTCTATTATTATCTACTGATCTTACTCATTGGATGAAAAAGTATTTATTTGCCTCAGTGATATGTTTATGCTCAAGAATTAACGGGCTGAATATTTATGAAAAGCAAATATTCATTTTCTGGGAACAATAGAAGTATTTCACTTCTTGAACTATAGAAGTAAAATTTACATCATTTTTGTCCTTAGAATTATAGAAATGCAAAATTGACGTACGTTATGTATGCAGGGCCGGATTTCTGCCTAGGCCTACAAGGCCTAGGGGCCCAGCCAGCCTAAGGGCCCCGGTGGCTTTACATTAGTTCAAAAGCCTGGCTTGCCTTATCGAAAATAATATATAAAGAATTACTTAAGAACTAACATAGGAGAGAACAGGCTCAATTCACTCTCTGTAATGTACATAGAGTCAGAAATAATGCAGTCAATTGACTAAGATGACGTCATTCGTTCTTTTGCACAGAAGAAAGTTCGTCGAATGATTCTGTAAATTTTATAGAATAACGTAACTATAGTAACATAGACTGTATTATTCTGATGTTTATTAATTCATTAAAGTCGATTAAAAATTACATGTTCTGTACTAGTGCATTTAATTTGCTAAATTTCCAAAATAGCTTCGAGATGGTCGGGGGGCCTAAATTTCAAGTGCCTTGGGGCCCTGGGTCTCTTTGTCCGGGCCTGTATGTATGTCATTAAAAGAAAAACACAACACCAAAAAAATTTAGATCTCACGTAATTCAGCATATTGTTCTTGAAGTTATTAGTTTCGATTTAATAACTAAAATAAAGCAAATATTAATGAATTTAGCAACTGAAAATTTTATAAAATACTACTCAACTCTCAAATCTTCTTAATTTGTATAGAATTAAGTAATATGTTTAACCGGTGGCAATTCTCGAAGCGTCGAAAGCTTGTTATATCAGCCTCAAAATTTCATGCTAAATATGTTCTCATAATTTTTCATACTTTATTACTCAAAATTAATTTTATTTATTTGAAGAGTGTCTCCTGTATAAGCTTTTATAATTCTATTACAATGAAATATCATATAATTTAAAACAATGCATTAATAGAAAACAGTACTTCCGAAACGTTTATACTTTCTACTTTGTTAACTAGATGGCAGCACCATCTAATAGATTCGTTAAGGAAGTTTCATGTCATAGCTTCAAAAACATAAAGATATTACCATACATATTAGGTGGACCCCGAAACAATTTTACTCATGCTTTAATATTTAACATTTCGAATTCGTGTCGTGTATTCCTACACACCTACAAATTTGTAGTACAGAGGTAATTAATTATATTTACATTTATCATTTTTATTCGTAAGACAACTTGAATGGTTTTTAACCTTTCCCTACATGAGAATAAAAAATTAATGTTTTGAATGGGGTATAGAATTACACAGGTGGCCATTACGCCCCACATGGGAATAAAAAATCAATGTTTTGAATGCTGTATAGAATGACACAGGTAGCATTTCACGATACATATATCATAATTATTCACCCATATTATTTTTAAAAATTGAATTGAAATTTTAAAAAAAATACCCTTTACGGCCATAAGCAAAGATAAATCTATAAAATCCGTCCTTGCAAAAATCTGCATCACTCTCAAATAAGCTCCAACTAAAATTTATTCTTACAGTAGAATGATAAATAACTCCTATAGTCGTTTCTTTCACCAGTTAATCAATTTTCAAAACATAAAGAAGGGAATAATGGGCTGACTGTCATTAAGGTTAAGGAAAAAAATACCGGTTCCATAACGAAACGTTAAGCAGAGTGGTTCTTTTCAATCTTAACACTTTGATCACGGGAGACGTAGATTTACACCGTTTGACACCTCACGGTAATGTCGTGTCAGAAATTGCAATTACAAGTAAATAAAACATTATATGAAGAACTCTTGCTTTAAACAAACATGTGATGAATGCGTGTTTACATTTTAAACTTGAATAACAAGGAAAAGTTATTAGAGTACATTAGAATTTCATAAAATTTGATTGAAAACCTTTCATTCAGTAATGAGAAGACAGTCAAAAATGTCCAGTCTTTGGAATTTAGAAAGGAAATTTTTGCAGATGTGTTGTTAGATATTCAATGTGATGTTGGAAGTGGGAATAACATAAGTGATGATAATGATAGAGATAATTTCTTTAATAAGGGTCGTGGCGGCCTTGTGGTACAGCGAGCTGGTTTTCGGTGCTGAGGGTGCTCAGATCAAATCCTCCCGAAGCGCCACTAAAATGCCTCCGTTTGTGTCGTCTTTCATAGGGGGCAAAGCTGGTCTGCCTATATGGCGCCCCCATAATGAAATGGCCAGCAAAACTGCGAAACTTATAGGTGAATGTCTTCGCGACAAGTGCCTCCGCATTGGAAAACAACATTTTTTTTTATAATGCTTGTCGAAAGAAAAAGTACACTCGTCCTTTACCGACCGAATCGAATTCTAGTGAAATGTAACACACTGTTTTGAATATTTTCACTTTTTTTAATTAAATAATTGAAAACAACATGCAGGAGTTCAGGCTAAGGGTTTTTCATAGCATACCGTCACTAAAGTTTTAAAAGTATGGTTTTTAAAACTTCTAATTCTAAAAGTCAACAGAATACCATTGTAAAACTATATGACGATTCTATAATATAACAATAATAAATACTATATTACGATAATTTTTTGTAACTATGCATTTTTGTGATTATGTTTAATGTGATTATCAAAAAAGGATCTCAATTTCGAATGAAAATGCGTTTGGGTAGCAAATCAGCATGCTTTAAAACGTTCTCTTTGGGCATTATACGGAATGTTATTTTCTAACTATATTAACGAGCAATTGGACGAACGTAGCATCCAGTTTGTTCCTAAGGAAAATGTAAATCTCCAGGTTTTCAAATAAGTAATACATAATAAGGAATAAGGAACATAACAGCATTAAAAATTATGAAAGAGTTGATAGAAACATCATGTATTTCCATTTTAAGCTAGTATAAAAGATACAGATTATCCCTATGTTATTAGTAAGGTTATTCCGATTTGTATTTGATTGAAGTTTCTGTTTGTAGCAATATAAGCTTTACTGTTTGGTCTTCTCTACTGATGGTTTTAGGGTGTAGGGCTTACGCACAAGTGAAAAAAAACCGAAACATCTTTAAGTTCTAGAACTTTAACCCTCAATATTGTTGGCATTATTCAGCAGACAAAAAAGAGAGGCAAAGATGAATCTATAAAATCCGACCGGCACGCTGCTTGACACCCGTATATTTCATTGATTCAGAATTATGCAGCAGTAACTGATTAGGCTAACACACGGGGATATAGGAATGATGAAATACAGTATGAAAACTACGAATATGGAATGGAGAACCTTAACATTATTTCGATAGCAGTGAAATTATTGAAGCATATAGAACACAGTTAAATTCAGCATAGTTCTTCGTTTTGTAGCGTTAAATAGTTTCAGTAAACCAACAGTTAGCCAAATTGCCCCCGTCCCTCCCCCTTCAAAATAACCCCTCTGTTTAAATACTTATCACTAAACTTTAATGTAATCAATTGTCGGAATGCTAATCCCACAAAAGTCGGGTCTCTCTAAATTCCAAGTTAAATAACAAATTTGTAATGCAATGAATTTACATTTACTAAGTACACTGAAGTGCCACTGAATTAGGGATACCTACCTAGTAACGATTTGGGCCCCCTCTGGCCTTGATAACGTCTGCCACACGACGAGGCATAGATTCAACAAGTTTCTGGAAACGTTCCACGGGAATGGCTTGCCAAATATTGGCTAAAGCTGTCCATAATTCAGTAAGGTTCTTTGGTGCTGTGTGATGGCCTTTCACGCCTTGTTCCAAAACATCCCAAAGATGCTCAATAGGATTTAAGTCTGGGCTTCTAGGTGGCCAATTCATGACAGAGAAGTCAGAGGAATGCTCATCCAACCAGCCAGTAGCTAACCGGGACTTGTGAGAGGTACAGTTGTCTTGCTGGATAACTCCATTACCGTGCGGATAACAGAACAGCATAAACGGATGGAGGTGATCACCCAGCAACTCTACGTACCGAATTGCATTGAGGGAGGTTGGTACACGCACCAAAGATCCCAAACTGTGCCACAAAAAAAACACCCCAGACCATGATTGAGCCACCATGCCCTTGTACAGTTCCAGCCAGGCATGCAGGATCCTTGGCTTCATGATACTGTCGCCATATTCTCAGCCTCCCGTCGGCGTTAGTCGGAATCGAGACTCATCACTCCATGCTACTCGTTTCCAGTCCTCTACACTTCAGTCTCTGTGCTCTCTTGCCCAGGCAAGACGTGCAGCCCGATGGCGAGTATAGAGCAATGGTAGTCTCGTAGGTCGACGGCTCCCGAAACCCATACGGTAAAGCGAGCGTTGCACAGTCCCTTTACTGACTGTACGACTGGCACCGTCATTAAACTGGGTGGTAATTTGAGCTAATGTTTGGCTTCGCTGGGTACATACAATACGCCTGAACCATGTCTCACCACGCACTGTCAAGGCTAATTGTCCTTTGCAGTTTGCCCGATCACTAGTTTTTTTTCCACCATCCATGTATACTTGGTATACTCTTGACACTGTCGACCTTGAAAATCCTAGCTGTCTGACGATTTCGGAAATTGAATGGCCCATGCGTCGCTCACCTACGATTTGTCCGCGATCGAAGGCGTCTAAATCAGGCAGTTTACCATACTGGCAATTCCAACAACTAATTCAGAACAACCAGAGTACGCGCTATATATGCAGTTATCACAGCGCCCTCACTTACGCATATATGATGCGCAGCGCTACACAATTTGCATAGGCTTTGCTATCCCTAATTCAGTGGCACTTCAATATATTACTTAATTATTTTACTTTATGTAATTCCGACGACCAATGAAAGGTGAACATTTATACCAGGGGTGTCAAACTCAAAGTCTACCTTGGGCCAAACAAACAAGGTTTAACTATAGGTGGGCCGCAAAAAAAAATCAATATTAATAGAAACGTAGGTTTATTTACCTAATTACAGCATATTCAACATAAATATATGCATTTTGTTTAATAATAGCAAAAAAGAGTATCATTAAAAAAACATTTAGCGAATTCTTCCTATCTTATTATAATTCTGCGTCGGTTATTTTATTATATATTATTGTGGGCCAATATATTGGCCGGGCCGCAAAAATGTTCGTCGCGGGCCGCGAGTTTGACACCCCTGATTTAGACACATGCACTGCACTTGGTGGTTTTGTTTTAATTGATCAGAAATACTGGGAACCTAGAAGGCTAAAGAATGTCAAATGCTCAGCGTTGGTAAATACTAAATAAATAACAACAGGATTATTTCAGTTTAGGGCAAACTCACACTGAATGAAATTCCTCAATGTTAATAACGTGATGGTAATGGTTCAAATGTATTTTCATTCAAATAAGCATGTTTGCCCAGAAACAAGTTCGAACTTGCTAATTATTATGTAATTATTTCAGTTTGAGGCAAATTCACAAATAAATGAAATCCTTTAAAGTTTAACTCGCGAAGTTCGGGTTCAACTATATTTTTATTCAAATGAGTAAGTTTTCCCTGTAGCAAATCCAGATTTATTATTTATTACTGTGTAATTATTTTAGTTTGAGGCAAACTGACAAAAAATGAATTCTCTGAATGTTAAACTTGCTAAGGTCGGGATCCGACTGCATTCCTGTTCAAATATGAAAGTCTGTCCCTAACAAATTTAAGTTTTTTAATAATTATATAATCATTTCAGATTTAGATGAGCTCGTGAAAAATCAAATTCGTGAAACTTAATCTCGCGAAGTTCGGTATTCAACTGCATTCTCATTTAAATGAACAATATTTCTCAGCATCTAAGTATAATTTGTGAAGCACAATATTATTGTTTAATTTTTTTAAATTTCATATCATTTATTTCTCTTCATAATTTGTCTCTTGAATTTTGATTTAACAGCCCTCTATAATCACTACCCCTCAAGTTTAAAGTTTGTTTTTCTCTTCTTAATTCTTTCGTTACATGAAATTTTTAGGTAGATATTTTCTAGACGAAATTTTCGTGATTAGATACCACGAACCAAGAAATTTTCCGGATAAAAAAATGATATGAATCAACAAAATTATTAGTATGTTATAGTTTAATTTTCCGTTCTGCAGAATTTTAGTTAAAATATCATTATATATATATATATATATATATATATATATATATTTAAATATATATAATCTTTTTGACAAAATAAGCCACAAGCACATCGCAAATAATTCTGTTTTCCCGTTTACCGGAGTAGTATAGGAATGTGTGATTTCACCACAGTTTTTCCACTTTGAAGAATTGACTGCATAACAAAAGATATGATAACTTAATTTCGTTATGTGATGAATTTACGATCAAATTTTTGCATAACAAGAGCATTTAGAAATATGCTTTTAACAATAATTTTTTATTTATTTTAGATATGATCAAGAAGATTAAATATCCACGTTTTTTCTTACGTAGTTAACCTAGGGCTGGCATGGAGCTTCCTGGAATCTGTTCTAGAAGGCAACTTTCACAAATTCGCCGCATAAAGCAAGATATTGCAAGAGGAAAAATACATCGTAACCTTGATCGTCGCATTGTATGTTTCGGGGTTATAATAATGAATGATTATATTACATTGTCGCTGAAAGAACATTTGATGGATTTCAAATTTCCTTGAAAAAACGAGTCTTGGAAAACGTTAAATGACTGAATCTCTTACATTATCGCTAAAAGAACATTCGATAGATTTCAAATTTCCTTGCCATCAATTGTGAAATACGTGTTTTTTTTCGGGGGGGGGGGGGGTGTGATGAGTTTGGCCAACAAGCTGTTAAATGTCAAACGATAAAATACCGAAATGAATTTTACTTCTTTTTTTTAAACTTCAATAATTTTATTGTTTTCTAAATAGTATTGTTCGGTTAATCAATACAATGCTACATGTATTGTATAATGCAGTGATTCTCAACTTTTTTAAAACTGCCGCCACCCTAAGGAGCGGAAAAATTTTCAACGTCCCCCTTTTTGAAAATCCTGTAATTTAGGGTAGGGGGTAGGGAGGAGTTACTGAATTATAAAAGGCAAATATTTTAAGTAATTTTTTCAGTAGACTTACATACCAAATTTGTTTGATTTAACTCGATACGTTTGCCCTGGAAGATAATAATTGCATTCCTTTTGTTAAAATTAAAATGACTAATGCTTAAATGCTTTTTTATGTTTAAAAATTCTTTATTCTTAATTAAATAATTAAAAAAGAACAGCAAAAAAATTACACTAAAAGAGTAATATTAATGAAATAATCAAGTATGTTAGTGGGATGGTTGTGCTTGATGGTTCACAGCCAGTTTCTGAACGTTTGTTTCAATATTTTTAGAGAGATGAAGGCGCAAGTCCCCTCTTCCCACGATTTGGAGTCGACTTCTCTTTTTTTGTAGTTAGATCAGTCACAGCACTGAATAATCTCTGGACAAGGTAGGAGGAAGGGAAGGCAATTAAAAAATTTTTGACGATAGTTCACAGTCCTTGGTAGAGGCGACTGATGTTACTTTGAAACCGAAATTCTGTGAGACGATTACCATTCTAGAAGCTGGCTTTCAAAGATTTATTAGTTGAAAGTTCGACCAATTCCTTCTGAATCTGAACCTATTCTGTCTCAATATTCATAAAAGTGTTCATGACCCACTGAGGGACTTCCAGGGACAAAATATCCTCAAAACGCCCAGAAAAGTCCTTGTGCAAAGACTCAAGGTGTTGACAGTAAACTTGTGTTTCATCGAAGGGGATTTTACTGCTCTTGTGCAGATCCGAAAAGATTGAAAACTGGCTGAACTCGTTGCGACCAAAATTCTACTTCCATGAAGTGAGTTTTTTTAGGAAAATATAACTATTTCTCAAAATTAATAATTCACGATCACTATAAAGAACAAATAAGCTCACTTACCTAGCCGACTGGCCAAATAAACAATGAAAGTAATCGAAACTGAGGGAAAAAACAGTAATGAAGCGAACGAAAAGCAACACAAGAAACACGGGTCAAATCAAACATTCATATTCAAAGGACACTAAACGCATACTACACTGCGATTAATAGCACGCGAAAACAGCTGACGCATGCGGTGTGCTGCTTCGGATCGGAGATTAATCTTAATGTCAAGTTCTTAAAGGTCATCCTACCTAGAATACAAATTCCTCTCACCATTCTTAGAATTGTGTGAGTGGAGCCGTCTAATTCGTTTAATTGCTGGTATAAATGGTGTACACCGGATAATCGATTTAATCATTTTTTGGGGGAGTTTTAAAATTAAGTTCGAATGCCAAAACATGGTCATTGCCCCCTACCACCCAAAACAAGTTCATCGCCCCTCAACATCCTACCACCGTCCCCGTTTAGAACTAATGGTATAATGCATGTGCATTACCCCCCCCCCCCACTGAATCCACGGTCAAAGTTCTTCAAACTATTTATATTATAACTTTAAATCAATAAAACATATTGCTTGACTACAGTGTTTCGCTTTACTTTTTTGTCCTCTAAGTATGGTCAACAGTAATTATAATAGTTAATGTTTGAGAACCTAAATAGTTTCGAGATATTTCATTTGCGCGGATGACCTTCGAAAATCTCACATCAAAAAGTTCTAAGTTATTGAAATACAATGTGAGGCCATCAATTTCCAGGACTGATCTAATAACCCTAGAAAATATTACATGAAATACATACCCATTTAATATATTTCCCACCTGCTCTTACCTGCCATAACTCCCACCTGCCGTAATGCACTTCTGTGCTCGGCTGTATAAGTTTCAGAAACAACTTATTAAGTCCTCGTTCGGAATGCTGTTTAATGTGGACGTCACAGTTTTCTTGATGGCTTCGACATACTCAAATCTTGTTTCCTTCAGCAAATTGGCCCAGCATGAGGTCATGGAGATGCAGCATCCTCCGTACTCTCGAAACTTAGCACCGGCAGACTTTTTCTTGTTTCCAAAACTGAAAGATTTTCTGAAGGGAACAAGATTTGGGGATGTCAATACCATCAAGAAAACGATAACGTCCACATTAAAGAGCATTCCGAAAGAGAACTTTAAAAGTTGTTTCCGAAACTTATACAGCTAAGCACAGAAGTGCATTACAGCAGGTGGGAGTTACTTCGAAATAGTATATTAAATAGACATGTATTTCATGTAATATTTATTAGATCAGTCCTTGAAATTAATGGCCGCACATTGTAGCTCTGATGTCCTCTGAAGGAAATATAATTTTGATGCTCGCCTGAAGTATTGTAAGCATATCACTAACAGCCAGGATTCTGATACCTCTGAAAAAAAAGGAAAGGACACAAATTCAACTACTCTCTTCCTCTTTAAGGTTTTATGAATACTAAGCCTATTGTATTCGCTTACCTCAATGTTAACCTATGGAGAATGTGTGTCTACTATTGAGAGCTACATAAATGTTGATAATCCAATAAAAATAGTATTTTTAGATAGCCTGAACTTTTCTGCACCTTGCAACGGGATTTATTTTATAAATTGCGTCCACCAAAGGAATTCAGAGTGTTTACAACATACAATACCAGATTTTTTTCACGAATAATTTAAATTTTTAAATATTATTTGCTTTTAAAAAAATAAAAAATGTCTCAACGTGTAAAATTTCTTTCTCTATTACAGAGTACAATTTTTAAAAGCAATCTTTCAATCCAAGTTGTCAATCCTTGGACACATTTTCTCTATAGGTTAACATTAAGGTGAGCGAATCCAATTGGGTTCGTACACATAAGCTTTAACAGAGTCTAAAGCTTTCTTCTGCTTCATATTATAATTCTTCTTCATCTCATTTAAAAGTTCTGTCGGTTCGGAATTCGAATCTCAGTTGACTGAACTGTCCATATTATGTATAATAAAACTTGAAACCTAAAGTAATAATAAACGCAGGAATTATAAGGTTAGAAAAAATGTGGCTACAAAAAGTTGGAATAATCAATGTTTCAGCACAATTTCATTTAATAGAATTCGGTTGTAATAAATCAGTGTAGGAAGCTAAAATATAGTGGTGGTGGTAGTTACCACGAAATGTTAACTTCAGCCGTCTGAGGTTCGATGGTGGCTGGTACAAGAGATTAAGTTATTGGAGAGAGAAGAAGAGAGTTATCTCATCAGTGTCGGTATCCGTCAGGGAATGCGGGTCAATAATGTCTACCTTCAACTTAAAGACAAACCTTTGCCACTAATTTTACATTTTATTAAAGAGAAAATATGCTTCAGTTTTTTGTTCGAAAATAGGTACTTTTAACGTAGGTTGTTTCTTAAATGCGAAATAACGTAACGCGAATTCTCGAAAAACTGGGGATGACGGTATATGTTATAATGTAAAAAAACATTATTCCAGTCATCCTGAAAAAATATTACTAATAGTAAAAAAAAAAAAATTCGAATTCTCAGAGAGGGTATACTTTACAAAGTGACGAGTAAAAATATGAATAGTTAAAATCAGGAATCGGGTGATTTTTGCTTTACAAATGAAATACTCCTCGGATTACACAATTAGGTTTGGGGAAAATTTTCTACGGTTTATCGTTCAAGAAAATAGGTACTTTTAACGTGGGCTGTACATAAACGAGAATTCTCGAAAAACTGAGGTTACAGAATGTGTGATAATCTAAGCCATTATTCCAGTCACCCTGAAAAAAAATATATTATTAATGATAAAACACTTTTCAAGTTCTCAGTCAGGGTATACTTTACAAAGTGAAGAGGAAAAATATGAATAGTTAAAATCAGGAATAGGGTGATATTTGCTTTACGAAAAAAATACTCTTCGGATTACACAATTAGGTTTGGGGATTTCGTATTGTTTGGTTTGCCCTTGACTCTCCCACATTACTTTTAAAGTTGCTTTATTCGTACTTCCCAGCAAGGATAAATCCCTCTAAAGATAAACATCCCTACTGAAAAACATATTTTTGACGTCTTTCGTGACAAATGAGAAGTTACAATCGTTTCTGAAAGTTTCTTGTCTTTCAGAAATCTAGCGGCGTAGTAATATAGATGTATCGATTTCAAACATTTTCTTTAAGTCAAGTACTTCTTCCTCCAAATGTTTATATCATAGACGAACACACTTCCTGCTTTGGAAACCTGTTTTATAGTTTCTATATTAGAGTATTTTTCAATTATTTATCTTAATTGGCTCTACAGAGTTTTAACTATTTATTAGGGATAGGGGAATTATCAGACCAATTGGGTATAAGACCAATTGGTTTTATTTAAAAATTGTTTAAGGTTTGCTGGATGTGACATTCACTGTCCTCTTATAGTGTCTGTTTATAACTTTTGAAGAATGACATTTAAAAAGCATATTTCCTCAAATATCCGTAATAATTCAGTTGAATAGCACAACGCTAGAGGTTAGGCACACGGTCTTCTAGTGTTCCCAGGCACCTAGGGGCAGGCACCCAGGCATCAGGGTTCTACACGGTCTGTCCAAGGCTTTGTTACAGGGCATCGTTACATCTCTTTAAGGAATGGCAATGGAAAATGGAGTTAACTTACAGCAAGTATTCTTGGGGTGAAAAAAAATTCAGCTACATTTGATAACTAAAAAAATTATAAATCTGTACCGGCCCTGCATAGTTAGTCTCAGTAAAGGAAAGAAGGAAGTTTTGAGGAGTAACACTCAAAACTTGCTTTCAAAAATAATTTTTTTCCATTTAAGTTTTAATTGGTAGGAAAATAGTCCACTTTAATTCAGAAAAAAGCATTAAAATATAAATATTTTGGTATGTAAAATACAGGAACATCGACATCTATATTCCCTAAATACGATTTTTGAATAAAACCAGGAGAAACTTGAATTTGACAGGTATTAAGTTAGTAGAATTGCTTGTTATAGCAAATTCCTCCGTTAAATTACTACATAATTAACAGTTAAGAAATATTATTATAAATCTTATAAATCTTATGTTTCCTATGGAAATGATCCTTTTCACTGCAACACTTTCACTTAAATCTGAATATGAAAAGAAATAATTTTGTTGCTTAGGAACAACTTTTAAGGTCCATACCTAGAAATTATCATTGATAACAGTAAAGTATATATTTCAAAAGACAAGATATAATTCACAAGAAGAGAAGTTTGTGAATCCAAAACGAATAGCTAAAATCGGGAATGACTGATCATCGCTATCTATGTATTTAAGTTGCTAGGCCGATTCTTTGGGCAGTCATTGGAAAAAATTACTACATCAATTTACTTCACTTTGGTCTTAAACGAAAGAGTTTAATCTATAGATGTGTCAAATTTGGGTTTTGTAACCGCAATTTCTACTAATTAGCGATACTTAAAAATTAAAAACTTTATAATTAAAAAGTGGGGCTAACAAAATTTATAAGTTATGGTGCAAACAAGAGGTTGTAAATTTTTCGTGTCAAATAGTTTTTGCACCCATTCACTAAAGGAAACTTTCGCTGCAGTGATCTTATGTAGCATTGTTTCACTCAGTGTTTCGCAACCTTTTTGGAATCCAGATCCCCTTCGACTGTTTCTACGTATCTTATGGCTCCACACTACATATTGTCATTAAAAATACATTTTAAGACAAAGACAAAACAATAAAAGGCATTTTCCAAAATTTAATTTCAACTCAATGTTTAATTTATCTAAAATTATATTTGTAAGAAATAGAGACCATTAAAAAACATTCATCGATCAGTCAGATATGTGTAAAAACAAGAACAGAACAGATATTCAAGAGAAATAATGCCCCTACCATACTCATTCAGAATTATATAACAGTAAAAATAGAAAAACACTGCATAAAATAAAATTGCTTTATTCCGTTAGAGAAATTACAACAGCAACGCCAAAAGTAACATCACAGACTGGTGAAAGACAAAATTACGTTTAGAATTTCTGTACTGTATGTACTAACAGAGATTTTCATGTACTATCAAATAAAGACGGTAGGTTTATAATGACCTGAGTTTGATTTTTGAATGAGACTTTTACAGTAAAAAGCATCACTTCCTTACAATTTCCTGATAAGTAAATATAGACAATTTTTTATCTATGAAATTCGCTAAAAAGTAATTTTGTTGAATAAAACCGTGTTTTCTGCCTCATGCCAGAAAGCACTTCACTAACCCTAACAGGATCGCTCCCCACAAGTTGGGAACACTGGTTCAACTGAATGTGGATTTATAAATAAATCCATGTTAAATAGCAATTGATTTTTGGGATACTATACAAAAATAATGCTCGTGAAGATATTAGACATCCAATATATGTACCGCAATTTTCATATCGTTACATTTAAAATAATAGTCCATTTCATCGCATAATTTATTGTTGCATAATAATATTAATAGCCGTATTAATTTACTACCAATGTTCAATGGACATCTAATGTATTTAAGTAAAAACAAAATCAATCTTCTCAACATTTATATATGTTGAGTGTACAAACAATATGAAACGTTATTTGTTCCTGTTTTCAATAATCAAATTGGGCGTTTTCTTTTTCAAAAATGCAGTGAGAGCCAATATACAAAACTTTTAGTCTTTAAATTCAAGTCACTGGGGAAAATTCTGCACCTCACATCGGCTCGTTATATGGAGAACTGCTCCATGTCATTGCTAGTTTGTGACTTTATTGTCAACGCTAGACCTTTACTCATAGTGCTTATTCTCCGAGATAAGGATAGATGAGGTGCACAGTACAAAATGATAAAAAAGGCTTAAGAAAGCGAGTGACAGGAAGCGTTTATATAGGGCAGAGAGTAAGCTGTTGTAGAAACTTGACATCAGTGTGAGAGGGAAAGTTATCAAGATGTCAAACAACACTGGGTTGTGGCGTCAGGCTCAGACTTAGTAGCTGTGATGTCCAATTAGATGCATTGTTTTCAAAGCCTTTTTACAGCCAATCAGTAGAAGAACTTGACAGAAATTTTAGAGGGAAACGTCTTACATGTGAGTATCTTGAAGCCAAACTGCCAATGATTGTATCATGGGTTGTGACGCCTTAGATTCCTGATTGGTTCAGTCAAGACCAGCTTTAGAAGTTCTGAGGTCCAATTAGATATATTTTTTTATGCGGCCTAGAGTTTGTTGACAATTTAGACTATTTTATAGAGTAGGTTTATACTTAAGATTTAGAAGAAACTGAGAAGTGGTGTGAGCAGGAATAGTATCGTATCGTTTAGAAATATCTGATTGCTTCATGGGTTGAGACATCGTAGTTTGGACAATGTCTTGAGAATATTTGAACTATTTAAAAATGTATTATCAACTTTATTGATCTGTTATAGAAGTAGCAGAAATATTTTCTAGATAAGGATTCTGTGCTACATAAGGGAATTTCAGTACACAATTGCATTCATGTAAGTCAACATGTAAAAAAATCAAAATGTCTAGATTTACCTTGGGAAGTTAATAGTTCTAAAGAAATGTAATGTTTACCGCAAAATATATTATTAAGAACGTTAGTTTTAATTTTCTTTTAAAGAAAAAAATTGTAAATGATCATTTTTGGCTTAAATTATCTTTAAAATATAAATTACAGAATTTCGAAGGATTTAGAATAAGGGTTAGAAAGATTTAGAAGAAGGATTAAAACTACTTTGATTTATTGAGAGCGTGCCACATTAGGCTGTTAAACGTATGTTGCTATATGCTTCTGTACTGAAGTAAATGACCCAAGCATGAAGCCCGTTTCAGAATAATGTTAATCTGATAGCTGGTCCGGCTCCAGAAAGATAAATTTTCTTTGGGTTTAAAATTATAAAAACTATTGTATTAATTACCTTTAGGCTATGTATCTTAGGTGTACATGAATCATTAATGGATTTTTTTGTTTAGATTTGGGTCTATGTGAAGGATACTTACGCATACTTTCGGATACCGAAATCCATCTGGTTCCAGTCATTTGGGATAAAGATCACTCAACCTGTAATTTCTTTTGCTATTTATAGGGGTTTTCTGAGATAAGAAGATCTGCTCTTGTTTTATCAGAGACGGGTGATGCTGAACTTGAACCGTCATTATTTCATGATCTATAAAAGTAAACTGATCTTTTGCATCTAATTACTAATAAGAATGTATAAACGAGAGATAAGAGATATGAAATGTAGTTTATTATTTTTTATTCACTAAAGTAACAAACTAAAACATTTTTATTGCTCATGTTTCACTTTCCTTTTCTCTACTTAAAAAATTAATTCGGAGTAAAATGACCCCCCCCTCTATTTATGACATTTAATACGTTATGTTTACCTCTAGTTGTGTCTTATGTGATGGTGTACTTATAGTGTTCCATGTTAGAGTTATTCACTTAAGCCCCATATTATAATCTTTCGTTGAAAATTTGTTTATGGTAGAAAATATCTGACAGTGTATTATTTTTGGAAGCGTGTTTCGAAACTGTTAATTCGGTTTCATTATTATGAATCTTTTTGAAACGTAATCTTTAAAGTATCTTTTTAATGTTTATTTGACAGCTGCAAAACTCATTTGACAACGGGACAACTCCACCTTATTAGTAACATTATATAAAACGTTGCAAACCTATGGTACTCTTCCTTTATAGGTGGCTTTCGAGCGATTGACATTTGATAGGTTGAACTTAGAGGACCTTGAAATTCAGTTAATAGTAGGTTTTCAGGAAACAAAGATTTGTCGGTAAGAGAAATGATCTTGGAACAATTGGACATGGTCGATTATCGGACGTAATGAATGAAAATGCAGAGAAGGAAAGAATGACAGTTAGTTGGAGTGTCAAACCTGCAAATTTATTTGCTTAAAACACCCGAACTAGAAACGGCTGTTTTGACAGTCTTTTTACATTCTGCATACTTCCTTTTCAGAAATTTTGAAAGTGACGTCATCAAAGATGAATCTAATTTGGTATGAGTCTTACTCAGGGATTTAATATTAACCTGATATAAAATATTTGAATTTATAAATCAAAGATCACATGAATGAGTGATAGATAAGAATTATCATAGCTTATTTTGCATAAAATAAGAAATAAATTTGCGTTCTATTTCTCCTGTTAATATTACAATAAATATTTGTTATTATTAATTCTAATCTACTGTATTAAATTAACCATATCAGTTAATAAACTATAGTAGCTAAGGCAGCTCCTCAAGAAATGTTACTGCTTAATCCTTTAGAAAAATTTTTAAAGATGTTTGTTATCCTCGTCCAGGAGTACGTTTAAACATTTCTGGAACTAACCCAAACCGAAAACACTAAAACACTCTTCATACCAATCATCTCTCTCTAAAATGGTATATTTTTGTGTACTAAAATTAACAAAGCTCATACATTAGAACGGATAAGTTTTAAATGGAAAAAAAGTTTTCATGCTAAGTTGGACTTTGTTTGCTTGTATTACATACTTTATGAAATAATAGAAAAAGTGCTAAAAATGTATTTCTGTCTATGGATGCAAATGCGGTTTTCCAAAGCTTGTTTGTATACAGCTCATGAAACAAACGTAAATATACTTTCATGGGTTTGATTTGAAAATTCGGAAGACTTTATTTCATTAAGGTCTAGAGAACTTCAGCTTTGAGGTGTGCAGAAACTGTCTATTCGGCTGACTGTTTGCAGCAATTCAACCTGAAAATAAAGTTTCACTTTTCTCAATCTTCATTAAATACAAATCCCGTTTCAAATAGTCATACATTTGTATCTAAGGATTAGGTTTTATTACGCAAGATAGAAAGAACCAGCTTAGGGACCGGATTTTATCTAACTTTGCTCTGAGAAGACACTTTAAATTATAACCCTTTTAACTAATTAATGAAGAAAGCTCTGACAACTTGTTAATGGACTCTGACAACCGTTTACTGGGAATGAGCCAATATTTTTCCCAAGGACTTGATGATTTCATTGTATGGATTGTAATTATTTTTTCCTTTTGAGAGAATTCTGTTATACTTTCCTTCTATGAACTGACAACTGTCATCATCCTTTATTTTTTTGTTTCTTCCCTATGACCAAGAGGACAACTCTGGTGGAGAGTAACACTATTTAAATCTTTGCTGACGGGCACGAGGAGGTCTTCTAGTATTGATCTAAGGTTCGGTTTTTAGAGTTTCTGCTCCAGGTATGAAATGTTTATTATATAAAAAATAGCATTCAGCTGTATATTTTAAAAAGAGTCTCGTGAATTTATAAAGTAAATTAATTTTTATAAGCTTATAATATTGTGTGCATGATTAATAATTCTATGTCACCTAATAGCGGATTTTGTATTTTTAAAGTTAAATTGTAGACTTCTCGTCTATAACATTCAAATTTGTATTCGTAATTAATTCCTACCGGATGAATATAACTATGAATTTATATCGTAAATTAATTTATGTCTGCATATAATATAGAAAAAAATGTTAATAACACGATCCCAAGAAGTGTACGTTTTTGTATTATTCAAAAAAAAAATTCTACGCCTCTCGTCTTTATCATGATTTATAATTTTCCATTTTTATTATATACTTTATGGAGATTTTATTTACTACTCTCAATTAATTTACCTCCAACCTAAAATCAAGAAATAATATTCACATCAATAAAATCGCTAACTCTTAGTCTGCAAGTAAAGCTATTAGTAAAAAGTTTATAATTTATAATACCTGCGATATGCTTTCAAAACAAATTTTAGGCCAAATCTAGAAGGTTTAGTTTTACTCTGCTAAGGGGAAAATTATAATCTTGGTATTTGTATAGCATTGTGTTAAATCGTAAAGTAGCAATATTAAATTTGATGACTTTATGTTTACTTTTTGAAATATTTGTGTCTAAAATTGAAGTAATTCAAAAGCCTTTCTACCCTTAATATTCATCAAAAGTATATAATGCTATTTACAATAAAGATAAAATATGATTATAAAACAATAGGTTGCACTTAAGAATTCAAAAGTAAATTACATTTTAAGTAGCTTGAAAGAATCATTACGGCTTGGCGTAATATAAATCTGAAACTTGATTTAAGTGAAATAATGTAGTTTGTAATTAAGTATTTTTTTTATTTGTTTTTTATTCATTAGTGGAGAATTAAATATCATATTCTGCTTCGTTTAAGAAGCGCTATTGATTTTTTTATTTGTTTAAAAATGTTTTATCAGACATCGTTAATCCACACTTACTGTTATATCTGAATATATCTAGCTTTATTCTGCTGCAACATAAATCGTACTTTGAGGGCACTTTTTTTAACATTGATATGAATACATTTTATTAAGAATTGTCATACAAAAGCGTGAATTTTTCTTTTAAGTTTTTTGCTTAGCTGAATCGTTTCGTTTCTGTTCCTTTTATTGTAAAATGTTGAAAATATGCTTATTATTATTATCGATTTAAAAAATTTTAATCTGAGCTTATATTTTGAAATCTCACTCTAAATTTGTGTCTCAAAATCTCATTCGTTTGTAATCTAATCCCATATCTACTATGTGTATTTGCTCATTTTAAGATGATATGTGGTGCATTTTAACGTACTCTTTCATTGAACAAAATTACTGTTTAAATTATATGTTGTGCGTGTGTGTTATGATTAAGGGTTACAGTTTAACAAAATAAGGAGAGAGAGAAAAAAGATTTCCAGATATTTTTTTAATCACATCAAAAGATGTGTTAAAGGTGATGGGAGGAATAATTTTCATAAGAAGTTTTCGGTCACTGTTATTATAAATGGCAGGTAGGATTTTAATAATGAAAACATTCAATTAAGTAATCCCCCCCCCCTCAACTCCTGCTGTTAGACTCAACGTGGCGGGGGGTTGCCATTGGGCGGAATGGGTGAAGTACGTCGGAAGATCCTTTCCTGGTAGGGCCACCCTAGGCATAAAGGCTATTCCGTTTTGCCCAGCTAATATCAGCAGGCACATGAAGCTAAGTCAGTCTTCTGCCTTCATGTGTTCCAGGTCTCGACCCTCAGAATCTGTCCCCCTTTTCCTTTCCCATGAACCAATCTTCTATAGTGATACAAGAAAACATATAAACCAGCATTCATGGAAGACCCCCTCCGACACACCACTGGTACGACCGAAAATCTCCTGGTGGTGCCCTTACTGTCAAGGGTGACAGAAGGATACAGACCACAATTAGCAGATTTGCTAGTGGACACCTAAAGAGTCTTGTTTACAATCAAGGACAAAAATCTTACCCTCTTTGCTCCAGATGCAATACTGCTGAAGCCACTCCTCACCATATTTTAAACTGCCTGGGGCTTGCCAAGGAGGATATTTATAGAGACCCTTTGCTTGTTTCTGATTTCATTGTAACTTTTGGCCTCTTGGACCTGGTCTAGCCTACGGCTAGAGCGGGTGGAATAAGTCACACACACACACACACACACACACACACAAACATTCATTTATAATCGATCAGTAGCTTGATACATTCAGTTGGTCTGGTGTACTACGGTCATTTGTTATTTCGAGAGCCAAGTGGAATATAAAGTTTAAAACCCATTCCGGAAGGTTGTAAATATCCATATTAACCGCGGGACTCGAACATCCCTGCTCCAAAGATCCTGTGTCCAAATCGATTATCATCCCTGAAAAAATATAAGTTAGCATAAGGATTTTTTTAAAATATTCTGAGAGGTTCTAATTATACAGTTAAGTAAATATGCAAAATTAATTGTGCAACAGAGACTTCTGAGGGCAGGCGCACTTATAAATTTCTCCAAGTGGGACCACATATATAAGTCGTGACACAGTACCATGTGTCTCTTATTGAATCGAATCAGGGCACAGAGGGACAATGAGAGATGCTTTTGCGTCGTTTCGTTCATTGCTCCAGTCTACTTTGATTTCCACAATTCGATTTCCGTATGAGAAACCTATAGCATTAATGTCATGGAGTCTGTTGCCGAGCTATGAAAGTGTCTGTATGGCTGTATTTTGACTTTATATATTTCAAAATACAGCTATAAAGACACACACACACACATATATATATATATATATATATATATATATATATATATATATATATATATATATATATATATAACATATATATATATACTAGAAGGTAACCCGTCATTTTGACATCATAATACTAATAATGACGTCATAATGGAAAAAGTATATGAAAGTTAAAAAATATCCCGAATTATCTAACAATATTGCATTTAATCCACACCTTGTAAAAGCAAACCCTTTCATTATTTTTTGTTTATTTAGTTTTTCATGCGATTGGAGTAGTAGACTGCCATCCAGCTTTTTACAGCTCACTACGCGATATGAATACTTGAGCTGCTTGATTCATTCACATTCAAGTTTGTTTACTTTCAGAATTAATCGCAAAAGTAAACAGATTTTTATAAACTGTTAAATATACAGCTAAAAGCATCCAATTTTTTTTTAGTTCTGAATGTTTTATAGAAAAATAGGCTGAACAAACGTGATTTGATGGAGAAGATATTAGTTTTTAGGTAAGAAAAAATTCTGATCCACATCTGAAATTGAAATTAAGCCTAACCGGCTGTTTGTTTACTGAGGGCTTCAATTGAAAGATGAGTACAGCCCGGAAGTGTTATACAGAGACAACGGCTATTATATATATATATATATATATATATATATATATATATATATATATATATATATATATATATATAGTCGATTCCGATTAATCGGACCACATCGGGACGCGATGATTTTGGACCTAATAACCGGCTGGCCCGATTAACGAACATGCCTTATGTTACAAGACGGGATTCGGTCCGAATAAGCTGCTGGTCCGATTAACCGGTGGTCCAATTAACCGGAATCGACTGTATATACAGAAAGATATATCTTTCGTGGTTTAGAGCCCAGCTCGAGTGAATCAAGGTCTAGGCGTATCTGTGAAAAAATCCTGACACGTTAGTGGGAGGAACGGAGTCCTCCTTAGCTACTTCAAAGGATAACCTAATAATTTTACCAGTGAATATACCGGTTTTGAGCAATAAAATACGTCTAATATGACAGGTTAAAGTGTCTATACGATTGAACCTTTACAAATATTATTCCTTCTACGTTTCGGCGTCAGACCGAGGTAGCGTTTTGATACGTGTAAGAGGAATATTAAAAGGTGAATGACATTTAGAGGCATTAGGCGAATTCTTAAAAATATGATGTTATTAAATAGAAATGGAGTTCGATTTGGAAGTATTTTGGGTTAATGTCAAATACTCTTTTCTATCGTTATATTTCAAAAGACAAATAACATTTAATTTCAAAACCCAAGTGCTTAAAATCTAATAAGAAACTCTTCGCAAAACAGCTCAGAATGAAACATATTAATTGATGATTTCAGCTTCAATTTTTTATAGTCATGTGTATTATGCAATTTACATTTGTAAAATATAAAACATTTTTCATGACTTATCCTGTCAAGGTGTATGTGCTGTTTTTATATAAAATATGCTTAAAGATTGGGCTGCTTATTACTGTTATTTTTTAAATAATGAATAAGAGGTTTCCTTTTTTTCAGAAAGTTTCTGATTCCCAAGGCCTGAGGACTTCAACACCAAAATGACGACCAAGAGTGACTTGCAGGATCATGAAATGAAAGCTATTGATGAGGTAACAAATATTAGACACCAAATTCGATGTTATGTTTGCTAGAATCAAGACAACTTGAAAAATCCTCTCTATTAGTTTTGTATTTTGTGTAGAAATTCCATAGCGTTTACTAAATTCATTGTTTTATCAAAATGAAGAATTTCATTAATAGTTTCTACAGTATATAAATAATGAGCAGCATTAGAATGCCTAACAGTGTAACATTCCGTATGTGAAATTCTAATCGCTACTGTTATTGATTTTATTATTATGTGTTATAAGTCTCGTAAATATAAGTTGAAAAATCCTGAACGTCATTACCGATTCATTGTTGATGCAAGATTATTTCTATGACAACGATCTTCATTCCTCCTGGAAGGGAAACTTTTACCGTTTAGGTAATTTGTTTTCAGTTTGAAATTAGCATTTTCGCATAAAGTTTCATACATCTCATCTTTATGAACTAATGCATTCCTTTAAAAGATGATTTAAATAACTAAATGATAGTTTTCCATTCGATGAACTCTTCTCCTATTCATCATTTCAATTTATTCTACCTGTATATTACTGCTTTTTATGACGTAAAGGATAATTTGCAGAAAGAGGGATGAAATAATTTCCATCTTATTTTTGGTGAACGTTAATTTAATGCAGCTATTAATTTTTACCCCATGCATTAAAAGTGTAAACATCAGTAAACTGTTTCTATTCATAAAATAAAATATTATTTTCAGTCAAATATATTTTTCCATCCAAAAATTTCTGAACACAATCTCTGATAAAGCAATGTTAAGTCTGAGCTGTGGTTGCCTACTAGAGGAATGTAATCTTCTCCGTAACTTTGATACACGATTTATATCATTTGGAATTAGAAATAGCTATTTTCCAATCTCAAATATATGAAACAATTGAATATATAATTAAAATTTTCTTTCATTCTTGATTACGTTAGGAACATGAATGCATTCATGTCATAGGAAGCCCAGCTCTCATGTAATGCTTGCTACATCAGATTATTTGTTTCTTTTTTTTAAATTCTCGACTTTCCATTGGAAATGGACAAATTTTTTAACCCTGGCAAATTGCGAATTATTCTGGAAAGCGATGCATTATATATAAAAAGGACGTTTTATGCAGATCCTTTTTGCATATGTCTAAAAACCACTAATTCTTGAAAAAATATATATATAAAATTTAGTATTAAATATCTTCATTACAGTTACGAATACAGTTTAAAATTTCATGACAGTTAGAGATCTCATTTTTATTTGCATTCTTTAAGCCCTCCGCCTAGGTACTGCAAAATCAGAAAACGTATTTTATAAAAAGTTTTCAGCATTTATCCATTTCTTAAACAACAAAAAAAGCAGGGAATTAGAAATTTAAAGAATGTTATATCGTGTAAAAGAATCCTTATATCGTGTTTGATAAATAGAAAACTTTTATATTAATTCAAGCGAATGTTATTTTAATAAATTGAAGTTGTTTTATTAATCATTTAAGGTAAAATAGACATTTTTCAAACAGTAATTTATATGCATTAAGACAACTTATCCATTTTTTTGTAATTTGTAAAATCTCATTTTCCAATGATGTACATGCTTTAAAGTGAAAATATTTACAGATGCAGATATAATAATAGTTTGAACTGTCTAAGTTGCTAAAACATTAAAATTCAAACTTTCAATGTTTGATCAATGCATGTCCCTTTCCTTCCCTGTGTTTCTTTCAAACGCAGTTTTCTTGCACTGAATCATATTGCCCATAAAAAACTTTTAATCATATTGTCGACTAAAAAATTTTAACCATATTACACACTAAAAGCTTATGTTATTTTTATGACCAATTTTTTTTATTCGTAACTTCGTACTTTTGTATTAAGCCTACTAAAGAATAAGCGTTTGATTCTTTGTCAATAATATTAGATATACTGTTTTATCAAGCAATACAAATGCATAAAATCAGTTTAGGAATATGTCTTACAGTCCATTTTAGTCGATTAAAATTTGTAACATAAAGCATGATGTTCAGTTTCAAAAAATTTCCCATCATGAAACAAACTACAGGGAAAAAGATTTCACAAAGTTTTCTACAGATATTTGAGTAAGTTATGACTAGTTTGCTTTCTTATATAAGTAGACATATGACTTTGGATGTCTTGGTAAATTATAATTCTTAATTAGTATGTTCATTTAAAATATTTCCTCTGAAACCAACCAAATTCCAGCAATTATATAGAGACTGAAAAAAGCTGTCTATTTTTTAATAAATATAGATATCTCATTATTTTAGCTACGGAAAAGAATGAAAGGAGATATGGATACAGATATGTATGAGGACACATACTTGCTTCTCAGATTTCTCAAAGGTAAGCAATTTAAAAAAATTCCTCTAATTAGTATCATGTTAGAAATTTTGATAATTCAAATAATATCCTTAAATAATATCCTCTATGACTTTCTCTAATAAAAAATTGAAAATTAAACAATATAAATTTACAAGACACGAAAAAAATTTCCAAATTTAAGATTTTGTCTTAAAATTTCAAGCCCATAGTTCAATTAATTGAAAAAAAATTGTGTTCTTAAAATCGATTACTGTATTTCAAGCTAAAACTTACAATAATACAGAAATGCTACAACTAATATCCCTGTGGCTACACACTGAGATTTTGAAAAGGGAGGGTAAGGCAAAACATACTTACCAATGTTCAACCTTCATCTACCAAACAGAACGAGAAATTAAACGCCATGGGGTTGTCATTCCAGATTAATAAAACTAATGAAACAGAGATGGTGAGGTACTGGAGATAGCTCCAGTAAATTTGGTTGGAGAAAAGGAAACGTCGGCGATACTGCTGTCGTAACGTTTATCAGCTTTTTTAGACTGGATATATTCTACCCTTTTCATCATATTCACCATCTGAGGATTGTTCCCTTAAGAACGCCTCGCATCTGGTAGATATGGATACGGCCCCGTCTGCAAGCCTTTTCAATTCAACAAAAAATCCTCTTTTTGCGCGATTTTAGACGCTGTGTTCATGTCTACACATTCCAGGATGCACGTGCAAAAGGGGTAGTCTCAATGTCCAGTCCACTTCGGCGCCTTCCCTCCTTAGACACACAAAAACCACTAATCTTTGTTCTCTAAGCTCCGCTCCACTGATTGGCGGTCGCGGCTCCACTGCTTGGCGGCGCCAAATTCCACATCTGATCAGCTCATCAAGACCACGTGATCATCCTAGACTCAAGCGGGAATTTTAACGTCAATCACAGAGAGCACCTTTTCCCACGATCCATGATGGACGTAGCCATGAGGGGCAGAACAGAAGGGTTCCGCGGCCTACCAGTTCCAGCGAGCAGATGTACCAAGCCGAGATGGAGACGCCCTCCAGATGCTAAAAGAACCTCCTAATACCTTTTTTTTGTCATGGCCTTTTCATTTATTTCAACCAAATAAAATAAAGAGATGATCATCATTCCAATTTTCGACCCTTTTACTGTCACAGTCTTGTTCTTAATTTTTGCAGATCATCAATGGAGGGGTTATATTCGATCTCCATCTTTTCTCATCATAAAAGTAATCCGACAACACTTAATTTTACGACAACTAAAGATTAGTGGTTTTTGTGTGTCTAAGGAGGGAAGGCGAGGAATGCGCCAAAGTGGACTGGACATTGAGACTAACCCTTTTGCACGTGCGTCCTGGAATGTGTAGACATGAACACAGCTTCTAAAATCGCGCAAAAAGAGGATTTTTGTTGAATTGAAAAGGCTTGCAGACGGGGCCGTATCCATATCTACGAGATGCGAGGCGTTCTTAAGGGAACAATCCTTAGATGGTGAATATGATGAAAAGGGTAGAATATATCCAGTCTAAAAAAGCTGATAAACGTTATGACAACTGTTTTGCACTTTTTACCACTTTTCAACAATTTTCCACAATGTATAGCCACAATAATATTATTTGAAATATTCATCAGTATTTAGTCTACTGCTAATTGGGTTTTTATGTTTAGTTATATATATTTCACTTCTTTTTATTAATTATATATATATATATATATCACAAATTTTTCGCGAGCGCCTTATATTTTCTCTTGATGACCCTTGAAACAAAACTAAAATCAAAACATAGCCAGATTTTGGAAAAATTGCTCCGTAAAGATATCATAGTATGAAAAATAGCTAAAAATCATTTATAATCATGTTTCATAGCGTAATCCTCATTTAGACGTAAGAGGTTTTTTTTTATCTTATCTTAATCTATCTGGAGGAAAATTCTATTCACAGCGAAGTTATTATTTTTCTTTTGAAAAATGGCATTAAGTTAGAAATATGGCTCTAAAATGCATTTTGAATGACAAATCTGTGAACAAATAGTGTCAACAAGGACAATCTTTAATAAGTTTGAACACGTTACATGTAAGAATAATGACGATTGATAATTTTTGATTCTTAGTTAACAATAGCCTTAATAGATTAAAATACTTGAATTATTTCTAAATAAATATTCTTTTCGGTCAAAGAATGAGACTACCTTGAATTATTCATAACCTAAAAATAAAGGAACACCAGCGGGTTACGGTGGTTACAGTTATTGATAATGAAAAGTTGAAGATGCTAATCAGATTTACGTTCTTTCAGCCCGAGATTTCAATATCGACAATGCCGAAACAATGCTGACAAAAGTAAGTAATTTAGATGAGTTCCTTCATTTCTTAGTCGCAAATTTAATTTCTCGGATGCTCAAAGACATGTGAGCTTGTGATTATATAAAAATCATTTGAATATAACTATCATTCGTTTTATTTTCTACTAGCTGAAGTACCCGGCGTTGCCCGGAATTTTAAGAAGGTTTGTTAACCAAAATCAATTTAAAAAATTAACAAAGTATGAATTAGCCAAAAAAAAGCATGTGAAATGTTATACATATCTCAGTATTTTGGTAGATGCAGTCTTTCATCATTGTACCACTAAAAGCTATAAAGTAAAAATGTCAAATTGTGGAATGTTTGTTAACCAAAATCAATTTAAAAACTTAACACAGTATATATTACATAACCAAAAAAAAAAGAGCATGTGAAATGTTATACATATCTCAGCATTTTGGTAGATGCAGTCTTTCATCATTGTACCACTAAAAGCTGTAAAGTAAAAATGTCAAATTGTGGAATGTTTGTTATCCAAAATCAATTTAAAATCTAAACAATTTAGCAAGATTTAACCTTCTATGTTTGGAGCAAAAGAAGCTGATAAGTAAAACATAAAATATACATACATTTATAATAAACCACTAAAAGCTGAAAAGGAAAAATGTCAAATTGTCTTTTGGAAAGTAAAGCTGAAAAGTAAAAATGTCAATTTGTCGAATGTTTGTTAACCAAAATCAATTTAAAGACTAAACACAGTATAAATAACATAGAAAAATAAGCATGTGAAATGTTATACACCCAAATAATTTTTAAAAAATCCAATATAAAAATATATAAATTTATAATTAACTCCTCAGAATTCATCTAGATTTAACCTTTCATCTTTGGAGCAAGAGAAGCTGAAAAGTAAAACATAAAATATATACATTTATAATAAACCATTAAAAGCTGAAAAGGAAAAAATGTCAAATTGTCTCTTGGAAAGTTAAGAGTTTTAAAAAGTAAAGCTGAAAAGTAAAAATGTCATTTTGTCGAATGTTTGTTAAACAAAATTGATTAAAAAAGTAAACACAGCATAAATAACATTTAAAAAAAACATGTGAAATGTTATACACATCTCAGAATTTTAGTAGATTCAGCCTTTCATTTTTCAAGTTTAAATTAAAAATGTCAAATTGTCTAATGTTTGTTAACAAAAAGTAATTTAAAAACTAAACACAGTATAAATAACATAGATTTAATAACAGTATAAATATCATAAAATATATACATTTATAATAAATCACTAAAAGCTTAAAAGTAAAAATGTCTAATTGTCCATATAAATACCTCCATAAATGCAGGATTCTGTAGCCAAAAAAATATATAAATAAAGTATTAAAGTATTTGTTAAAGGCACTGACTGATGAAAAAATTAACAGAAATCTGCAGTTTGGGCTACACGCACCATAAATGCAAGATTCTGTAGCAATAATAGAAACATTCTGTCCTTATTAAACTCCATATAAATCTCTGTTCAATTAAACTGATCCAAATATCATCTGAAGTACCTTCATAAACTATGTTTCTCGTTTCTTGATTCGGGGTTCAATATGAATGTTTGTTAACCAAAGTCAACTTAAAAACTAAACACAGTATAAATAGCATAGGAAAAAAACATGTGAAATGTTATACACATCTCAGAATTTAGATAGATTCAGCCTTTCATCACTAAAAGCTGAAAAGTAAAATTGTCTTTTGCCTTGTGAACTCTGCATGAAAAATTAAACATAGTATAAAAAAGGGATGGGAAATGTCATACACATCAATACTAAAAAACAACGAATAAATTTTGGTTCGAATTTGACTCTTAGTGTGCTTCAAAATAGTTGAAACTCTTGAAAATAGTTGTTCTCAGATGTACGTGCTTCCAAACGTTGATGACCAGAATAACGATTGACTATGCAGTGAAGGATATTTATATCTGGGCAGGTATGATTCATGAGTACAACAAAGAGACTCGATTGAATTTCTCTTTAAGTTAGATGTCAGATTGCAACTCTATGCATTCCATTTGACAATTTGCTAGCATTATATCTATATCGACTGTAAATAGAATAGAAAACATGCAAAAACAAAAATTGTTTATTTTCCCCGAAGTCCTGAAATCAATTTTAAATTCTTGTACTAAATCGGAAAGTAGGGCTGCGTATTTTATAACATTTTTAGAATTGTGCTTGGGAAATTAAAATAGTAGCATTAAGATTTTTATGCAGTTATAGGCATTTTAGCTAAATTTCAATAAAAATTACTTCAAATTGACCAATTTATAGAAAAAGTATGCTATTTACAGTTAAGTTTTTGTTTCTTTTTTTTTATTTTTAAGTGCTATTTTACCATAAAGCACCAAAAAAAAACCTTTAAAAAATCATTTTTTAAAACAAACAAATGGAATAGCTAAACACAAACATAGTTAACCGTAAATAAATCGCAAAACTGTGCTTAAGTTTAGACTGATTCTTTTTAGTTAAGATATACTAATTTTTATGCTTTTAAAAGTACATCGTGAATTATAAAATTAAGAACAATATAAAATACAGTAACGGATTATTGCTTCTTTTAGGAAACAACAAAACAATGTTTCAAATTCAAACTTGTGTAACTACTGCCACTCGCTGCTACTGTCGTCTGATGAGCAAAAAAAATTAAATAATTCAATATTATTCTGATTTATCACGCTAGTGGAAAAAATGCCACGCCCACTTTAGAGTCACTTGAAATAATTAAACACACACAAATATATAAATTACACAAAAGGTTTTTTTTTAAAATTCTGTAATGTGTCTAAATCTCCACTATGGAAATATATCAGAGAATTCCATCATTTTAATAAGAAATTTCTAAAATGAAAATAGCAACAAATAACGTCTGTTTATAATCTGAAGACGATGTTAATTTCACTGAAATGTTTTAAAATATAAATTTTAGATAAGAAATATTTAACGCATTTACTACGTATTACATCGTTTCAATAAGAAATGTCTGAAATGAAAATGGCAACAGAGAACGTTTGTTTACAAAATAACACGACGAAAATAAACGACTATCGTTAATCGAAATGTCTTAAAGTATAAAATCTGACTTGAAAGATTATTATTTTCATTTATTATTCTGGTTTAATATATAACTTGAAACTTTTTGATTTTATTTATTTTTATCTTTTCGCTCGCTGTCAGCTAACCCTAACGTGGACGCCATATTCAGAGGGATGATGCCACAAAGTGTAACAGCTTACATTTAGTTTCAAAATTGTGGTTTTTTATTAATTAAAAATCAACGGTAATTAATTTCGATTTTTGAAGTTCTTCAGACCCTCGGCTGTTTTTAAAGACGCCTGTATTTAAAATTTCACGATCGTTGCTCCTAAACTGTGGATTTCTATACAATTACAGAGATACAAACATTCATTTTTATATATTAGATTATACTGCTCGCGGAAAACAAATACATCAATCATCCTTTCTACATTAACCCCCATGCGTACCATGACGTACATGCGTACGTCATAAAATTCTCGTAACCCAAAACCATGACGTACACTTATACGTCATTATTCTGTTTCAGCTCATTCACTGTAAGGGCCTGTTCACATAGGAGTCCGTTGCGTTGCGTTAAGGAAAAGATGACGTTGAGACGAAAATAAACCAATCATAGGGGTTAAAAATTTCGTTGCTAATCGTTTGAATTTTGTCATTGGTTAAATATACAGTAACCACCGCTTATAGTGATCACTGGTTATAAGAATCAATATCGCGAAAACAAAAACAAATGTATTATTTCCATGTTAAAATTTTCGCTTTAAAGAATCAATCCACCGGTTTTAAGAATCAGTTTACACTCTTCGCTTTCCTTTCATTTTTCCAATAAAGCTACTTAAACCCTCAAAAGGCACGAAGTTCTCTATTTTTTTAAGAAAGATTGATAAGATGGGATGGAATATAGTCCTAAAATTCACCCCTTTCTTTATTAGATATAACATAATAGTTTCCCCTTAAACGCTTTACCACAACAGTGTCCTATTAGCTTGACCCGGGGGCATCTTTACCCGATTGTCCGATTTCACTTTTCTCCACTGACAAACAAAAATAGGGACTCTTTTTTCCCACCTCCCACATCCTGGTTGCGGCTTCCTGGACCCTAAAAAACATAAATCTTCGGCGGAGTGTCCACTATTATTCAGGCAAACGTGACATTAGTAGATTCAGCACGTTATCAAACCGTGAAACGTAAGGTAGAAAGTGAATCTTCGTCTGAGATTATTAGTATTGAAAGAGGTATAAACAGCCTCCTGAAAATTTCATTACGTCAAACTACCGTAGAAAACCTTTTCTTGCTCCCTTCCTGTAGTTGAAATGTTAAAACTGTTAAGCAAGTATGTTGTAACTTGTAACAAATATCGTATTTTTTTCTTCTCTCACTATAATCATGTGTATCTACTTATAGGTCTAAAAATTAAGTTGTATTTTTAAAACTATAAAAAATAATTTTAATAAAAGATAATTAATGTAAATTAAAGAGTATTTTATGGCAAATTATCTAATATATGTATATATAGGTGTGTGTGTTCGTGTCCAAAAACCTAAATTTCGGCTATAAGAATCAACCGCTACAAGAATCAAAAACAGTAATAACAAACGTGATTCTTATAAGCGGAAATCACTGTATTTCAATACTTTAACGCTACGCAACGGACTCCTATGTGAACAGGCCCTAATTGTTTCTTGGTTATTACACTATGCGTGAAAATTGTGGTTTGGTAATGTGAGCTGTATGATGTTGTCATTTTCACACATTCATTTTCCGTTATGTATTTGCTATATAATTTTGCTTCTATATTTTTTACTGAAACGTAGTTTTTTCAGTATTTTGCAAGTTTTTTCAGATCTTTGTAAACAGGATAATTATAGTGTAATAATAGCTGGGATAATTATAGTGTAATAATAAGTACAAATAATGTATAATTTTCCTAAATTACATATTACTGATGTATTCTGAATTCAAATACATCCAAAACTTCACTTTCAAGAAAATCGAAGAAATCTGGTTTTCAGTGTATTTAATGGTAAAGTCAACGTGGTGTGCAAGGTGTTAATGTATCCAGCTAAATTGAAAACGCCGATTTTGGGACATTAATTGTTCATTTAGAGCTGAGTTTATAGGAAATTTCATAACAAATGGCTGAAATTTTAGATGTTATTGCTTAGAATCACCTTTTTTTTCTTTAAGATTTCAAAATGTCGATTATCACACCAACGAGTGTCTCAAGTACATATGATAAAGGGAAATGTTGTTGCTTATCCCACTTGACCGACAGTAACATCAGATCAAGTCCATAAAGCTATTCGGCAAAGGGAGGCGACTCCGGTTTTAATTAGCACCACAAGGGTCGGAGTGCGACTTGGCTACGATCCGATCCCGTAATTTTGAACCGAGTCAAGTGACGAAACCGGTACACTTGATCTGCATCTCCAGAGGTAAATTTGATAACTTGGAGGACATTGCAGCCACGACAAATTTTTCGTGCACCTGCCGCCTTTAGTGTACAAGACGGTGAATTTGTCAGCGACGATCATCGAGCCAGTGACGTTTAGATCACTGGCTCGCTGCCTTTGCCAACTGGGCCACCGCGCCCATAAACAGAAATTAATTATATATATATATATATATATATATATATATATATATATATATATATATATATATATATATATATATATATATATATATATGTATATATATATATGTATATATATATATATATATATATATATATATATATGTATATATATATATATATATATATATATATACATATATATATATATATATGTATATATATATATATATATATATATATATATATATATATATATATATATATATATATACATGCAATTTTTTGTAGAACTAGAGGTTATGTAAAAACTTTTTCAATATATATATATGTGTGTGTGTGTGTGTGTGTAAGTAACGCAGAGGTGCAAATATTCCTTAAATGAATGCAAAATTTTATAAATTTTCCCGTCAAAATGCTATTTTTTTAAATTTTAGCATTTGAAATGGAGGGAAAAGTACGATGTAAAGAATGCCTTAAAATTCGAGAGAAATGAGGTATGTAATCCTCCTGAACTTCCAAATTCCTGTTCTTTGTTTCAAAAAAATTAAATCATTCATAAATATTTTTATTTACTTAGTTCTTGCAAAAATACTGCCCAAATCTAATCATTGGACATGATAAAGAAGGATGTGCTATTCGATTTGCTCCTGTCGGAACAGTGGATTTTATAGGTAACACATTTATGCTTTTATCACTGGTTATGAGATGCACATGATACAAGTTGGAAAATGTTATTTTCAGGGCTGAAAAACTTGAATACTTAGTTTAAAAAATTCTTGAACGGAAACTTGTAATTACAGCTTTTTTGTATGTTTGTTGTAGGCAATGATTAAAAAAAAACCTTTTAAAAGGGTTTTTCTAACCTTACGCTAATGAGGTTTTGTTATTGTATAGAGTACATAGTTTGGGATGGCTTCTTGAAATAGCTTGTAAAATGTATATGAGGAATTTCTTCTGTGACGGACAGCCTAAAATAGAGGTCACCAACCTATGCATTGGGCTTTTAACTTCATCATGTTTTGATAAGACTAATTATTGCTTTTAGGTATCCTTTATTTCCTTCGTTACTTATGTAATATTAATAGTATAAATGTTTATCCCTTCCAAACCGTAAAACAACAAAAAATAACAAAGTGTTAAAACAGTATATAACTGGTTTTAAGGGAATCAAAAGTATTTTCCCAAGCAAGATATTCATCTTAAATAAGAAGAATCCCCAACGACAGCTTATGACAAGCATCTTCTTTTAGCTATCGAAGTTAATTGTAGATTAAGAAATTCACTATGCTGATGGGTGCATTTCATTCAGCAAATTAAAGAAAATTCCCATTTTCAGTACGCACACACACTTATGAATTTTGCAGCTGTATAAAACTTTCAAAAAAGGAATCACATTTTGAAAGCGCTTTGAAATTGGAAAAGACGTTAACCCCTTCCTTCTCACTCCCGTCAAAATCGCCCCCGTCGAAGGTTTCGCCTTCTATTTCTCGTGCCCGTGATATTTCCGGGCTGGAGTGTTTAAAAGTTACGCACCAAAAAGGTTAAAGCAATCCACTTCATTTACCCTGAAAATTTTTTTTATTTCTTATTTTACATACCAGATGGCAGCATCAGTCATTTTATAATGTAATTGGGGATGTGTTTTTTTAAAACTAGATGTGGCAGATCAAGAAAAAAATGGAATCCTTGGAAAAAATAGGCACTTTTATTACCGTTTTCTTGAAAATTATACGATCGTTAAGGGGTTAAAACAGATTCTGGAGGAAAAATAGACATGTATCACCGTTTCCATAACAAAGATGTACTGTCTGTTTACCTGTGTGGGGCACTAGTCACTGAAGACATTCGCACATAATCCGAGATAATAATCCGAGATAATCCGAACAATAGGGGCACCCTATAGGTGAACCAACACCACCCCAGAGATGTTTAAGGCAAGAAATAATGAGCCTGTAAAGGAACTCATCAGTTTTTATGCAGCAAATCAATTATTATTAAAGTTCTCTGAACACACATTTCTGCTACTGATAAAAATTTATTCATAACTTGAGATGTATGCAGTAGAGAAACAGAAAGCCTCAGAAGTAATTTAGAAATGAAACGTGAAATGCAGTTGCCTTGTTAAATTTTCGTTATTTTATTTAATGTTTACAACAATCATATTTCTAAAATATATTGCATATTGTCGACTGTAATACTTTTATATAGTGTTTATACTGGTATATATGCATATATAATGATCATTTTATGTTTCAGGTTTACTAGCATGTCTAAAGCCAGATGATATAACGAAATTAATCTTGCACGAAACTGAACGAGAGACCGAAGACCTTCAGAAACAAAGTAAAAAAGTAAGGCAATTCTAAATTCTCAACCTTTCTTTTTTTATCCAAAAATTATATTCATTACAAAATAGTACGATAAAATATCATACATAAATACATACATACATACATACATATATATATATATATATATATATATATATATATATACAAGAGTAAGTCAAAAAGTTAGTTGCACTCCTTAGAAAAAACATACCGGTTTAATTTTCCACGCTATCTGTGAAGATTTGCCGTCGAAGATGGAATAACCCTTGTTGTGTTGCAATTTTTACCTCCTTAATGAGTGATATCCTTGTGTTGTAAGTGCTTGTTTCGTGGGACCGAAGTCGTGGACGTCGTATGGTTTAAGATTCCACACTTCCCTTTTAAACTTTCCCAAAAGATCCCTCGTTAGGGTCGCCGAATGCGGTCTCGCATTGTCATGCAAGAGCACAAAGCCTTTTCAAAATTTACCTGGTCGTCGATCTTTGGGCGACTTTCTCAACAACTTTAGGGTTTCATAATAAGACGCTGCATTAATTGTGGCACCCTACGGCACGAATTCGGTATGCACTACACTTTATCTATCGAAAAACAGCGCCAGCATCAACTTCCCAACGGATGGAAATGTTAGACATTTCTTTTGAGAAAGATGCGCTTCTTTTCAGGTAGGAAATGATGAACCCAAGTCTCGTCACCAGACTCGATTTAGTCCCCAAAAGCATTTCCTTCCTGTTGATACTGTTCCGAAAATGCTAGAGCACTTTCAATCATTGCACTTTGTGTTGGTCAGTCAATAAACGAGACGATCTCGTTTACTGTGGCACGTCTGTCTTGAAGAATGAGTTTATCCAACTCGTGCAACGTTCTCATCTTTCGTCGAAGTTGAATAAACTTATTTTCGATATCTCTACGGCCATTCTCGAATGAGAGATAGCTTGGCATGAGCTTGGCGTGATGTTGGCGTTATCACAGTACACTTCGTGCAACTGCCGATAAATGCCAGTGCAGTCACCACCTTTTGCTTACGGGAAGCGGATTAAAGCACGCACTTCAAATTTGGACGCCACTGGCTGCTTCCGAAACATAATTACAACTGATTTTCAAGCGAAATAAAATTACCACGGCCAAGCTGTTACTGCGCCTTCCGCAGTACCTGATGCTCTGTGTTGCCACAAAGTTTCAACGCAATGTCTCTTTAACCGAGATTTTTTCGTATATATATATATATACATATATATATATATATATATATATATATATATATATATATATATATATATATATATATATATATATATATATATATATATATATATATATATAGTATTTTATATATTTTTGCAATTAGACGCATTTTGTGAGGGATTTTTCTCATCAAATGTACTCGTATCTATATGTAAAGCGCCGTAAACATAATCTTTATACACTTTGAAACTTTGTTAAGAAAATTAAAATTCAAAGTTATAAGTATGGCAATTTTTTTATTACATTTGAAGATCCAACTACTTAATTTGCTTTTTTTTGGCATAGGGGAAGTTTTCTATATATTTTCTCCCTAAGAATTATAAACAATTCATTTAAGGTTTTAATCATTTTGGATTCCAAAGAAATACTCTTTATTCAGAATAATTTTGTCAACAACGACAATATTGTGGAAATTTCTTTTCGTATTTCTGCTCCGTACAAGATTCTTGTGAAGCGCTCCGTTCTTAAAAATGACAAATATTTTATGAGTAAAATTTATAAATTCATTATCTAATAGAAAAGTTTAACTGCGTTTAAAATCTTAAATTCATTCTGGTGAAGTGATAAAAAATGTTTCTTATTACCCTTTGAAATTATACCAAGTGTAACAGTTATCATAATACATCTTATGGCAATTTATGATCAGTTTCTTTAGGAATGGATATATGACAAAAAAGGGCCTAGATTGTCATATATTCTCTTAAACTTAAGAGTATGTAATTATTATAATAGAAAAATTTGTTTAAATATCTTTAGAATTATCTAAACAAAATTTGGCTAAAATTTCTACCTCTGAGGGTTTGCCTAGAAAATTGTGTTAGTTACTAGAAAGCTGAAATAATTGAGAGAAGGACTAGCATAAAACATATTTTTCTGGTTGGTTGAGTTTTTATGGCTCAAGGATTCAGAAAAAGCAAGCTGAGCCAAACACAAAACAACAGCAGTAAAATTATTAATATGAGAGGTACTAAAAATCAATGGTTATTCACAGATGTTGTTGTTGTTTATGCCACTTGACCGACAGCAACATCAAATCAAGCCCCGAAGGCTCTGGGCGATGAAGGTGCGGCTCCTGTTTTGACTGGCACCACAAGGGTCGGAGTCCGACTTGGCCAAAGGACCAGTCCCGTAATTTTAAACCGAGTCAAGTGACGAGACCGTAACACTTGACCTCGCACCTCCAGAAGTAATTTTGAGAACTTGGAGGACATTGCAGCCATAACAGATTTTACGTGCACCAGCCGCCATTAGTGTACACGGCAGTGGATTTGTCAGCGACGAGAATCGAGCCAGTGACTTTGAGATCACTAGCCCGCTCTTGCCAAATGGACCACTGCGCCTACATTCAAAGAAGTGCAAAAGTGATAAAACCAGCGATAAATAAAGGTGACAAGAACAGGGAATATCAAAGCCACTGAATTAAAAGTATAATATTAAAAGAAAGGACCAAAGAGGAATTGGTGAACCAAACGCAGTGAAATTATTAATATGAAAGGTAATGAAATTCAGCAGTGATTAAAAGAAGTATAAAGGTGATAAAACCAGCAATATATGAAAGTGATTAAACGAATCTAATACAAAGGTGATAAGAGCTGTGTGATTTTTTTTTCTGAAATGTTTAACAGACAACGCGAAGATTTTACGAGCATTCTTCATTTCTTGATTTCTTTAGACTATTTTTTTCCTAATGCAATTAAAAATATTTTGAATATTCTAATGCTTAATTTTATCTCTGTATTTTAGCTCGGAAGAAATATAGATAAATGTGTTTATATATATAATTTGGAAAACTTCACGCTTTCTCAAGCTACTGATAAAAGGGGTAAGAGATTTTCTCAACATATACTATCATAGTCCCTATATACTATCATATTTTTGTTTATAGATTTATTGTAAGAATAGATAGAGATGAACTATATAATGCAATTTTATTGGACACATATACAAATTTTTTTAACGATCTCCATGAATTCAGAACAGCGTTTTGTAAAAATGAATTGAACAAAAGTGGTTGTATTATTAATCTATATTATAAACTACCGATATATCAGAATAATAACAATGAATAGACCAAAATCACGCTTTCTTCATTATTTTCTCTATCTGATATATTATTAAGAACCATATATCAAAATATTTCGTGTGCTACAAATTGATTTTCCCTCGATATATTTAACTTCTGAGAAAAATATTTTAAAAATATTCCATAGAGTATTGTTTCGTGTTGTTTGTACTTTTAGTAATAAATATTCGAAACATGCTTTTGACATATTTTACCTCCTTCCTTTCAGTCATTTACAACTTGATTTTCTTACTGAATGTGTTCATAAACAACTATCCAGAGAGACTCAAAGCTGCCTACGTTGTTAACGGTATTTAGTTTACTTTGAAGTCTTGTCTGTTTATTTATTTATTAAAAGTATATACAGAATCAAAGAAACGTGATTTCCTCTTCATTTTATTACAGGTCCGATTTATTTCTACTTTCTGTACTCTATACTGAAGCCCCTCCTTCCAAAATCAGTGCTTAACAAAATTAATATTTATTCTGATGGTAAGTGAAATTCCTCGGAATCATAGTTATTTTTTATTATAGTGCACGAAAATATTTCAATAGTCCACATATACACACAAACACTTCCGTCTTCAGATCGGAACTTATCGCTATCAGTAGCGCTCTCGATCATGCACTCTGTTCTAATAGGGACAGCGTTTGGATCCTGATGGACAGCAAAAGCTCCATTCAGTATTTAAGGAATTGGCCGGAGATCGTGGATAGTACAGGTCAAGGTATTAATTTCCAAGTTGGCAAGGCTTGGCAAGAGGAGTTCTGTGTATCTCCAATGGATACCGCCTCATGTTGGTGTGCCCGGAAACGAGATCGCTGATGAGCTGGCCAGAAAGGGGTATGATTGCCCTGACCCCAGTGTTCTTCCTTCTTGTGGCCTTCGGAAGTTTATTCCCTTCACAAAATTAGTATAAATTCCTCTTGGCGTACTCCCCCTGTTCACCACTGGTATGCCGCAAAGGGCCCAGGCCACATATTTTGAAAGACTTACGATCTCGGCACTCGGTTGCTGGTTTGACGAAAGCATCAGTTTCGCCATCTGTTGATTTATATAGGAATCTTTTTGTTATAAGTTTTATTTTTTACTTCTACATAATTTAGTATGTTTTAAAATCTGAATTACATATATAACAGAGGATTTAAAGAGATTTTAACAAAATAAATAGATGAATAAATTGAAATAAGTATATTATTCAATTTTAAATTTACTTTCTTCAAATATCCACAATAATTTTTATTTATTTATTAATTAATAATTTAAAAATGCTAAATTTGTTTCTTCATATTTTGCAAAGCCAACGAAAAAAGGAAAGATGATTCAATTATAAACCTATGTTATTAATTTATTTTTCCAGTAGCTAGCGTCGCTAAGATTAAAGAAAATCAGATTAAAAAATAATACAAATTACTCAAGTGCAAAAAATTTTTTCAGTCTATTTCAATAAATAAGAATAAATTCAAATTTAATCTATTTCAATTTAATATAAATATATTATATATTCATGTATTACGCTATATACATGTATAAATATGCTATGTATAAATATATTTACATCCAAATATAACCATTCAGACATTACGAAATGACATTACGTAATCAAATACATTCAGAAGTGAAAGAATGTTTTCACTTCTTCGTTACCGCACTCCTTATGTTTTAATTCAATTATCCAAAAGCTACGATTGGTGGCATTTTAAAGCAATTTTCAAGACCTTTTTCAATGATATGTAACACAATTAGGGCTTAGAAAAATTTATTTTATTTGAATTTAAAATTTGAATTTTTCAAAATGCGCCGCTTCAAAAATTTTCAATTTTTTTAATAATACTTTATATAGTTCTGAAATGATTGTATAAATTTGAAAGTGGGATCTGTATGGGTTCATGTCAAAATATTGCATTGAATACAGTATTCCTGATTTGAAAACACGAAATTACTTAATACAATATGTTTTAAAGCCTAAAAAATTAGAAAAAAAAATTTAAGATGTGCAAGTAATCGTACTTGTTTTATATAATTGAAAGTAATCATATTTGTTTTGAAAAAGATTTAGAACCATTTTTATCAGATTGTATATACTTCAGCACATACAGTACTAGACTTTCATTCACTTTCTTGCTTTCAGTGCAAGATTTTCAAATGCACTTATTTTCAATTAAATTCTGAAAATAACACAAAAAAATCTACAGCAAAGAAAGATCAAAAGATCAAAAACACTAAATGCAAAGTTGGTGAGTAGGTGATGATAAATTATGATAAAACACTGCATCCTGGAGAGATCCTATTATTAGACATTGAAAACTTCACTATAAATGTAATGGTTTCAACAGGAAACTACAGATATGCATGACCCTCAACAAAGGACATTCATGCTTACAGCTTGATGGGTATAAAATATGAACTGCCCCAGCCTACACCTTGTAATAGCAGAGAAAGCCAATATAAGTTTCTTGATAAATAATTTTGCATGTGCCTATTTATGGATAAAATTTTTACTATAATTAAATAAACCATTATTAAATTAATGTATTATTCTTGCCTACTAATAATTACATCAAAACTAGTTTGTTATATGAAAATAGACAACTTTAATAGTTATTTGTCATTCCTTCATACTCAGCATCATTCCCTCATTTGTCAAAAATTTAGCATAAAAATGTAACCATATTAAAATAAATTTTTATATTTTAAAAATTTGATTAATTTAAAATTTGATTTTTAAAAAATTATATATTAAAATAAATTTAAATTATTAAAATTTAAAACTTTAATTTTTTTAATTTATGCAACTTAATTGTTTTAACTAAAGCTTATTAAATACATTTATTTTCTAATTAACATATTAAAATTTTAAAAATTCAAATTATTGTGGATATTTGAAGAAAGTAAATTTAAAATTCCATAATATACTTATTTCAATTTATTCATTTATTTATTTTGTTAAAATCTCTTTTAATCCTGTGTTATATATGTAATTCAGATTTTAAAACATACTAAATTACGTAGAAGTAAAAAAAAGAAAACTTATAATAAAAATATTCCTATATAAGTCAACAGATGGCGAAACTGATGCTTTCGTCAAACCGGCAAGCGAGTGCCGAGATCGTAAGTCTTTCAAAATATGCGCCCAGGCCCTTCTCTGCAGTGCAGGAATTCTAGATCTTTCCAAACGGCCTTGGCGCGACTTAGAAATGGACACCTCCGTAGTATGAAATTTGTAGAGGGGGAAAAATCTTTTTCTGTTTGTCCTAACTCCCCTCCTGCTTCTCCTGCTCACTTCTTAGAATGTATAGGCTAGGAGACAGGTGTCGGTTGAGCTGGATTTTATTTGTGTTTCTCTTTTGCGGCCGGGTCTCTTGGACTTGGTGTAGGCTTTCTTTCACCAGGAAGATTGGAAACAACAACAACAACAACAACCTTTTGTAATCCTAAATCGAAGAAACTCACCACCAACCTATTCTGCCACTCCTTTACAACGTCTTTTGTTTCTGGATCACTTTGTAGACTCTGGCAGGCCAAAATCTCTTCAGTTGGAGAAACAAATGGTAATAGCTAGGAAATAGGTTGGGACTATGAGATGTTCAAAAATTTCCTAAACAAACTACTCAAGCAATGCTCGTGTACGGACGGCGTTGTTCGACCTCTCGTTGTCGTGCAAGAGACAAAAGTCCAGCAGACAGTAACCCACACCTTAGAATCTGAATTTCTCGGCATAGCTTCTTTAGAGTTTTACAGTAAGATTTAGCATTTATGGTCGTTCCGTACGAACATATTTTGCTTTCAAAAGTCTTATTACCTATCGGACTTAAGAGCTGGCAGGGTTTTCCATTTTAATGTCCACTTTAAACTAACACAGAGAAGCGAGACAATTTCATAGAACAATGTAATTTACACCAAACGAAGCACTAGACTTTCAGGTACCAAATGATGGCGGCATCGTCGGTTCTTACTTTGTGGATACGCCAAGTATTATGAATCCACAATAGCCTATAACGCATAACCCCTTGATAGTGATACCGTAAAATACGTTCTATAATGTAAATCTTCTACTGTTTTGATGCCAGTTTACGAATTTGAGCAATAGAAATATTTTTTCGTGTATTTTTACAGATTCGTACAAAGAAGACCTTGTAAAGGTAATCGATGCTGATGTTCTACCAGCGTTTCTCGGTGGCAAAAGGACAGATCCAGATGGAAATCCCCAATGTCTCACATTTGTAAGATAGTTTAAGTAATATCTGTAACAATTAATATTATTGTTGTAAAAAATATTTTTCAAAACCGAACACTCAAAATTGGCGTCAGTTTGATAAGTCTGTTAGAGGATGTCTATTTAATATTCAATAAATAAAACATACGACGTTTTTTCCTCGGTGATTTTTTTTGGTACCATTAGGATATGACACACTCGTTTAATAGAACAAAGATTGGATCTCGATAAGGAAATTTCCATTTCAATATAATTTTTAACATTAGAAATTTGATATGTCAAAACTTTAAACTGAATAAATTAATATATGATAAAACTTAAAAAATGCTTTATTTAAATATAAATGTCACACGTGTTACAGTAGGGCACGCTAAACATTTCCGTCCAATATATTATTTTTTTTCTTTCATAGAACAAACTGCAGAAAATTGAAGAAAAAGAATTTTACCCTGGTAGAAAAAGATATGTCTGAATTGTCGATAATTTTGATTCCAATATCAGCCGGTATTCCACTAAAATTGATTGACGGACTAAGGACGACATGGCCAAGAGTTTCCCTGACAAAAAAAATAGTTCCAAAAGACGCCGATAGGGAACGATATGGCGCTGTTGTTGTCGGCACACCCGAGAATTTGCATACAAGGCAAGTAAAACATTAAAATACAAATTCAAGAATGTGTAGTCGACAGCAACGCCAGTATTTCGGGCTATAAAGATACGGGATGAATACCGAACAAGCTATAAGCAGACGAATGAAGAACAAAGAAATTTCACTGCAACACCACTTTATGCAGCAAATTCACTTCTCTCTCCTTCAATGTGATCACAGTCCTGGTGTACGACACACTGCATCTTGAACACTACATTCTCAACGGCCAAGCGTAACATGCCACCAGAAATGTTCATCAAAGTCTGAGATATGTTGTCCTTTAGTGCCGACAAGATCGATACTACACCAAGATACACCTTAGACTTTCAATAACCCCACAGAAAGATGCCACATGGATTAGATCCGGGGAGCGAGGTGGCTATGCAAGTGGAAAAAAGCGAATGATGACCCGTTCTTCTGTAAAGCGAAGGCGCAACAGATTCCGTACAGATAGCCGAAAATACTGGGGCTGCTGTTAACTACGTAGTCATGAATTTGCATTTTGACATTTTACTTGCTCATTATACAAATTCTCGGGTGCGTCGACAACAACAGCGCCATATCGTCCCCTATAGGCGACATTTGGAACTATTTTTTTTCACGGAAACTCTTTTCCATGTCGCCCTTAGTCCCTCTATCAATTTTGGTGGAATTCCGACGGATAGTTTGCGCTAAAATTAATTTGGAAATTAAATGAGGCCTTACTTATATCAGCCTGAAACGTTTTTACCGAAAATTTTATCCTCGATTTATGCCTAAGGTATCATAATACACTCTGTCACAAAAAAATATATGCACCCAGAAGAAATCGAGCTACTATCACGAAACTCGGCAGGAATGTAGTATGGTAAGAGATATGCCAAGATTAAAATTTCTACTCCAATGAGACAAGGGTAAGTGCGCTATGTGCATATTAGATGCGCAGCTGGGAGACTTTAAAAGCATGATTGCTCGTGCCGTAGGGTTATTCAAAAAAATCTGTTGACTTGGATGGACGGTATTGTGACTAGAGATGCCTCTGAGTCGTAATCGGCGACAGTACGAACAATTGACGGACTTTGACAATGGGCGTATAGTAGGTCTCTGAGAAGTAGGTTGGTCGAACAGCCACCTCGGTCGGAGCGATATAGGAGTTGCTCGGTGTTGGCAACAATGGATCACGGGCGGGATAGTCTACCATCGCGGAGGGTCAGGACGTCCCAGGAACACAAATGCGCGCGAGGATCACGCAATCATAAAAGCGGCCACGTCCACACCAACAACGTCGATAGAATCGGTACGACTCCTTTTACAATCTTCCAGATATCCTGTGGTATCAAGGGAAACCAATCGGAGACGACTGGACGACGCAGGTATAAGGAGCCGACGTCCATTAAGACGCCTACCACTGACCCCACATCATAGATAGTGCCGATTGGATTTTTGGCGATTCGGGCAAGCTGGAGTGCGACCGACTGGAGGCGTGTGATCTTCAGCGATGAATCCCGATTCAGTCTCAATGCTGATGACCAGCGCATACGCGTGTGGAGGCGGCCAGGCCACCGGTCCGATTCGGCATTTGTTGTAGAGAGGCATGCGGCGATTACACAAGGTGTGACAGTGTGGGGAGCGATTTGTTGGGACACACGATCACCTCTCGTCGTCCTTCAACGCACTTTTACGGCACGCAATTTCGTGGACGAGATTTGAACGCCAGTTGTACTGTCTATGCTATCAAGTCGCCCAGGTGCCATTTATTAGCAAGATAATACTCGTCCCCATACTGCGCGACTTTCCCAATAATTTCTTCAAGGATATGACGTACTCCCATGGCCTGCCAGGTCACCAGACCTCTTGCCAAATATCACCTCTTTGACGTGCTTGGAAGGCAACTGCAGCCGTCCCGGAATACTGGTGAATTAATAGCCCAGTTGCAAAGATTATGGCATGATCTTCCGCAGGAGGTCATAAGTGACCTCATTGATTTGATGCCACGTCGTCTTTCGGCTTGAATATCTGCCAGAGATGGATTTACTACTTACTGATTTGTAGCCTTTTTCATGCCATACCTTCTTAATAAAACGGTCTGTTCATCTGAATTTGTAATCATTTGCTTATCTCCTCATACACTACATACATATTAAGTTTCGTGATAGTAGCTCGTTTCCTTCTGGGTGCATATATTTTTTGTGACATAGTGTATTAATGATTTCGTTGGTTTGCCTCTGCATAAATAAATAATACTTGATTAAAACTACCTATGTGTGAGAACTGCACTTAAATGTTGAATCTAACAAGATCTTGAACGAGCCACATTCAAAATGTGTCGGAATGGGGAAATCTCACCACCAATAATAGCTAGAAATTTTTCTTAGTTCCAAACGGTAGCTGGTTACATGAATA